>JAILYB010000005.1:4002500-4647500 GCA_021437785.1 Rhodomyrtus psidioides
GTATGATTGTGTGGATGTTTATATTGAAGCGGTGATTGTTAAATAAAATGCATGTCTATTGCTTTAGCACGACACAATGAATACACACAATTGCGCCTAAAACCCCGGGCGCCCTCTTTAGGAACACAATAGAAGGAATTGAAAATGGAATCTCCGTGAGGAAAAACATGGGGTAATCCACTTTTCAATTCCGCTCACTTCGAACTATGGATTGAGTCCCAATGCAACGATAGTTGTGCAATGGAATCGGCTCTTCCCAGAATTCGAGGTGAGAACCTTGGCTTTAGGTACCAAGCCCTATCTTTTGATTTTTAGGAGTTTTCCCTCACTTGTCTCATGCGTTTGTCTATGGAAGGTTAGTATACCTAACACTGCTAAAAATACAGAGAAGCTTGATTTTCTCTTAAGTTTGGTTGGTAAGACTTTTCTATCCCTCGAACTTGTTACAGCTCTTAATCATTATATTCATTGCATAATTCCGGTGATTGGATTAAATGCCATTTTGAGGATAGATAGGTGTGTTTTCCTCCCAATGTTCTTGATGGAAGATGACGATGGTGTCATCCCATTACGAGCGCCAAGTGGACAAGAAGAGCCTGCTATGGACATCATTAAGGTATCATCTAATGAAGATGACGATTTGGAATAGGTGATCCTGAAGTCACGTCTCAAAGATCGAAACTGGGGCATCTCTAAGTATTAAGATCACATTCCTTTGTTTTAATTTTCATTTCTAGCCTTCTTGTATAGGATTTATTTTGCTGAGATCCTCTCTATCTGATCCCTTAGATTGATTGTATTAGGGATCTATTTGTGTTTATATACATTCAGATTGAAATTTGTTGTATTTCTATTGACTTGTCATTGGAATGTGATAGTGGCATTTCTTCTAATCACTCGAATACTCCAAAATCAATTTTATAATTCCTTTGGATGAAATTGAAATTGGAAGTCTTATACAACCTTTTGGCCGTATAGGGCAATACAATCCCAATTTCGCCAGAAGGAACTATAAACTTGAATTGGTTCATGCATGTTTTGCATCATTGGTAATCCACAATAATTGATCAAGAGTATTCGTGTTTTTCAAATTTAATGAAAAGATAGATATCCAAATTACTCTCGTTCTTAGCAAACGGCTTTAATTTGGATACCGTATCTTCAATTGAATTTAAAACACATCGTAATTGTGTACTTTTGAACATTCCATTGATTTTCTTGGAATTGATCAAAGGCGATTATCGTGAATTACATTCCTTTCAATGATATGCTTTCCTTTGAGGAATATTGATAAAAGCTTTTGCACAAGGCCAAAACCCTTGTAAATGCTCTTATCCCTATTAATCACAAGTAAGCATAAAATTGAAAGGATTTATGCTTTATTTTTCAAATTCTTTCTTTTGATTCTGCCTTTTCATTTGAAACAGGTTAAAAACAAGTAGAGAAGAGAAGTCTTTTTGTGGATAATCGCGGTGGGAGGTTCCTTTATCCGATCATAAGCAAGATTAAAAAATCAAGATGTACACGCTCGAATCATCAATGTCAAAGCGCAGCTTGCCTAGGTTGAGAGTGGTCAGGTGTTCGAGAAAGTCAGCCATACAGAAGTTGAGACACACACATTAGAGCTTTCATTCATTTCGCTCAATCGAGGGACCTTAAAAGCAGATCATACAAATCATCGGGGTGGAAACATAAAACCGCAATGAGCCCTAATTAGCATCACAAAGGAACCAAGTTGGCCCTCCATATTATTGATGCTTTGCTTATACTCACCACCTCGAGACTCGAGATCTGCAAGCTTAAGAAGAAGGCGTTTACATTCCCCTTTAAGCTCGGCAACCTTGGTCCCGTGATCTTCGGCGGCTATTTCCAGGTCCCGAACTAGTCCTCTCCCATGGGCTATATCCGCGGTAATGCTGTCAAGCCTTTCTTCCTGACACTCACATTGAAACTTCAACACGACATTACGACGGTCGTGCTCATAGGTGGTCAGGGATAAGGCCAAGCGCTCCACCAAATTTCCCCTCTCGCGAAGCAACATCGAGACTCGCTTGTTGGCGAACTTAACAGCCTTTCTGTGACTATCGGCCACAAGGTTGGCCAACACCAAGCAGTTGGACCGATCCTCATAGCGAGCTCGCAAAACGTGAGCCACGGTAGCTTTTCGATGAGCGACACGGTAAGTCTCTAAAAAGTTTATAAAGAGGGTTGGGAAGATTCTATATTCCCTCTCTAAATTAGTGCCCTCGATGGAGGTGGTGTCTATTTCCACGAGCAAAATGCGGATTTCATCTTCAGTTTCTGGGTGATCGGCTATATGAGCATAGCCTCGACCGATGAGGTTATAGAGTTTTTCCCACTGGGCCAAAATTTCGGCCGAGAAAGCGCGAATAGGAGAGGAGGTCATTTTCGTTGGAGTGAGGGAGAAGAAGATGAGTGTGGTAGAGTGATTAAAATAAGAAAAGGCAATTATGTAAGAGTGTTAATCTTCTCTGCATTAACTCCTCATTTTATAGCAACTCGAGAATGAAGAAAGGCACAGCAATAATGCTCGTGGAGCCAAGTTAATTGGGTAAAGCAGTGGTGGCTCTTTCGGTGAACCATCAGATCTGTCCCAGTCCGCGATTTCAGGCTTGATAAACCTAAAAAAGTTGTAAAAAGATATGTCGGTGTCACCATATTAAAATTGAGCGGGAGTTAAGCGCAACTATCGAAAAAAGTTGCGAAAGGATTTGGCGGTCTCATCATATTAAAAAACTGAGCAGGAGGCGAGCGTAGTTCCACCTTTTTGAAAATAAGTGGGAGACAGACATGGATATCGAGAAAAGGAAATCGATTTGGTGTCCCTCCACGTTGAAAAGAAGAAAGAAGACGACAAAGCGGGAAATACGAAATCTTGGGAGCAACGCTTGCCTGATGATCTTCATCCATGTTTAAAGAACGTTTCATGGGCATACAGAACCACTCAAAAGAAAATTTAGAGAGAGTGAGCATACATGAGAGAGTAGAGAACCCTGAGTGAGCAAAAATTGATCGAACATTTTTCGATCCAACATGTTTGAGGGTTACCATCAGTTGCTAGAGGCGACTGATCCAAAAATCTCAGAAAATGAACTACTGAGAGATCTCGAAGATTCCAGGATGGCGTCTGGTACCAGAACCACAGAACCCAACCCTTTCGGCAACGAAGTTCAGGATCTCAGCAGCGACGACAACAGCAGCAGCGATGGTCAATCCCGGAAAAGAAACGTCGCCAGTGCCACACTCAGAATGAAATCCAAGAGCTTGAAGCTTTCTTTAGTGAATGCCCTCTCCCGAACATGAAACAAAGAAATGAATTGGGCCAGAAGCTAGGGATGAAACCTTTGAGGGTCAAGTTTTGGTTTCAAAATAAGCGAGCCAAATTGAGGGCTCAACACAGACGTCAAGAACTTGCGATTCTAAAGGAGGAAAATGAAAAGCTTCGAGCGGAGAACATGAGGTATAAGAAAGCTCCCAGCACTATCGCTTGCCTTAATTGCGGTGGCCCTATCACTCTCGGCGAAATGTTCCTTGATAAGCCTTATATGAGGATTGAAAATGCTCATTCACCACCCCACTCCCTCGAACCATCTTCGATACAATCGGATTTTGTTGGAGATATGCATGAACAAATCAATTCTACGAAGTCAATATCGATGCCTTCTAAAGGATGTGATATGCGTCACCATGATTGGAGTTTCCTTAACGATGAGCTTACTATCACGACCGACCAATCCAAAGCTGATGAATTCCCTCCACAACAATTTCCGGCTCGATCAAATTCTACTGGAAATAGGCCAGAGAGCAATAGCCAAGTTGTCAACACTGTTCCGGGTCGCAAGAAGACGAGGGTCAATTGGTCCCCCGAGCTTCATCTCAAGTTCCTTAGTGCGGTTCAGCAACTAGGGATCAACTCAGCATATCCAACGTGCATACTTGAGATCATGAACATACCAGGACTCACTAAAGATGGAGTCGCGAGTCACCTCAAGAGCTACAGAAGGGCGCTAAGACAGCGCCACACAGCACTGAACCTGAAAGAACTCAACTTGTGCCTAAACACTAGGCATGGCTATAACTACAATGCCCCTGAAGTAAGAAATACCCTGCCGAATCTAGGCACCGACCAAGCTGGTAGCAGCACCATCGACTACTTGGGCGCTAATCAAAATATTCCCTCGAATCATCTCAGCACCCCTCAAGAGTATATGCCACAAGTGCAGCAGGTACGAACTCCTTGGTTTGAGCAGCAACTTTTCGCTAGTGCTCTTCCTATCCCCGATCAACATATTGCGCCTAGTGTTCAAAGATCTGCCCGGCTTGGGCATATGATTTCGGAAGATCAAGCGGGCGGATGCTTTGAGGATTTTTGTTTCTCCCATTCCCAAATGGAAGGTGCTTTTGATAGTGAACCGATCAATCATCCTCTTATAATCTCGAGCAACGACGAAGGTTCTAGCTCGAAGAATCAGATCGCTCACAACAGAAACAGGAATCCTTCAACGCCAAGCGATGATGGTCAACCCGAATATCAGTTGCTCGAAGAATCAAAAGATTTCCTTGATGAGGAGCTCCATATCTGGATCGATCAGTTTAAAACTGATGGACTTATGAAGTTATGATCCAAAATGACGATTATATGTCTGATTCATGGTGTAGCTGGCTGATCACCGAGAATCCTCAAGGGAACTAGGCACATGTGAATGGATGTATCATTAATCTTTCTGTCATAAAGTCTTCCATGCAAGATAATCTTCCTTAATGCCTAGAGTTAATCTGGGGCAGCGATCAGTACTACCTGCGAGCATCATCATGCTTGAGTACGACAATCCCTTGTCAGATTAGAGTCGAGGCGAATCAATTGAACGCCACGAAGAAAAACATTTAAAGGCTTCACATAGGAAAATGCAAGCAAAAGCCCGAGCGAGCTCAAAGACGGTTAGCTCTGTATCGTTCTAAGGGACCTTTAGTCGTTATGAACTCTAAATTGAGCTTGTTTCATTCTCGATGGGGGTCGCTAACTGCTTCAAGAATTTTATAACAAAAAACGAACCAGTTAGGGACGCCAATAGTGCTGTGTCCTGGTAGTCAGTGAACTGGAAGTGGTACGAAACGTCAGGAGTTCGATCTCAGGATTGAAAAATCATTTTATCAGTTTGTCTATCACCCGATGAAGTTCAAAGAGATTCGACGCAGATGACTATAGAACTTGGGGCAATTCAAAAATCATCGATTCATTTTCATCAAGCGGCGAAGTTGGTATTGTAAAATGTGAAGCATGCAAATGACAAATCCGAAGCAGAAGGAGATGAATCATGATTCGCTTATCCAAGGTCGGGATTTCAACCTTCGACTAAAGCCAAATCTAGGATGAGTTTTTGATCTTGCCCACTCGACAAAACCCATCTCCACTGAAAATGGGGGCAAACCATTCCTACATCTGGAAAGCATGTCGAAGCCGAAGACATCAAATTCATCGTTTGATCCGTGGGGCAAGTCCCCGAAGCGATATTTATCATCCGCAGAGCGTAATGGAATCCATCCTTTCAATGTAAAACACATTTGGCCGCGGAGCCACCCATTTGGTAAAAAGAACGTATCGTTCCTAAATGATTTTCAATCAGATGCGGGGATAATGTTCTCTCATTTTCCTCTCAGGTGATGAACAGAGATGAGGCACCCAAGAAGCCATGCATTCAAATAACAAAACAGTGCATGAAACACGCCCAAAAAGATGAATGAATCTCCTCCGACGTAAATCCTCGAGGTGGATTCGTTGCCCAACCAGACGAAGAAATCATGGCCACAAGCTTAAGGGCCGGCTTCTACAATCCGCACATTGGCATGCAGAATGGAATTCAAATCAAGAGTAAAGTAGTATCTTCCCAATTTGTTTTGAATTTGGAAACCCAAAATAATGCTTAATATTTATCCTTGGCAGGAGCTCGCCATCAGGGCAGACATGTAAGTTTCATTTTTCTCCAAAAACCAAGAAGTCGAAAGAACTTTAGAACACCCAACAATCTTGTGTTACTATGTGAAGTGCAGATTTTCACAACCCTTGTACACTCGTTGGAGCATATGACCAAGGGTAAGATGTATCGTTCCAATTTTTGTAAAGTTTTAGAATATACAATGACATATCCCTTTTATATCTCCAGGATCTCCAGCCTCGATGGGCAGGTAAGTATCCCTTTTCCCAATTCATTGGAGATTAAAAACTTTCAGAATTAATTCGATTCTCACATCTAAAAAGACATAGAATTCTTACTTTATTGACATTCATGTTTTAAAACATGAGATTGTCTGAACATGAATTACACATGTATGGTGCATCATAAAATCCCTTTGAAGGATAAATCTTGATGAAATGAAATGAATTTTTCCAACAAGAGTCGTTTGAACTGTTCAAAAGGGTATTTTCTCATAAGAGAAGCGAGCCTAATCCAAACACGTCTCATACACACTTGAGAGATGAGGAGATTGGAAATGATAATGAAACCTTAACCTATGGATATAAGGGTCATTCGCAACGATTACATGGATCGAGATGACAGAGGCATTTATTTCTTCATTCCAAACACTACAGATGCCCATTGAGAACCCCATTGAACGGCGATTTTCATTCTCAACCCTGTCAAGAACCACCCCACATTGGGGCAAATGAAGGTTAGTCCATCAGTATCAGAAAGTAAACGGTTAGAAATTTTCTTGCTCGGACTAACATAAATCTTTGTGTGTTGTTTATATGATAATCCAAGTGTCATAGGATGACGAGAATAATTCATTTCTCTATCCTACACACTGTTATCCTTTGCACAACCAAGTTGAGCCAGCAAATTCATTTCATCAACCTATTGGTGATCATTGCATATTCCAAAGCAAAGGCAACATCACTCTAGGAATGGAAGCGTGCCAAAGTTTAAGTTGCATATCTAGCATGATTGCCGAAAATCCTAGCTCCAAAAGAAAAGAAAAACACGGGATTAAAAAAAGGGGGAAAAGAAAAATCCCTAGACATCAAGAAAAAGCAAAGTGCCTGGTAAAAAGCAAGGCTGATGTCTATTCAAAATATCCCCAGTAAAGTCTAGAGAGACGATGAAAAGACCCTGCAAACGAGTTAGATCAAGATGACTACTCTCCAAATGATGTCGTGCTCAAATTGCAAACACACAAACAGACGGTCTCTTAATGTAACAAGAGACGCTTTTAAACATCCTTGTGCGCTCTAAAAGAGGAGTGTACACTTCAAGAAATGGAGATGTTCTTCGAATGACATGTGGCAAATTTGCAATGATCACCAATGTCAAACCCTTCATAATTTCTGGGCAAAAAATAAGCCTTTTTCGGTCCCCAATCCTTCCAATGTTACAACCCTGAAGTAGTCTTATCTGACTAAGACACTTGGGTTAATGTATAACTTAGCTCAAAGAAGTACGAGCAAGACTATTTCTTTCTCATTTTGCAGGGTTCTTGACTTGTAAACCCGGAGCAGATAGTGAAAAATTTCGTTCAACGGCCTTGACTCAAAAGTGAGTCCCCCTTGGAAACCGATATCCAAGCCTAACACTACGGTCCCGTGAAAGACCTCCTGATCGGTCGAAATGTATGCGTTGCGAATGATCCTGAAACCCAGGCACAGGTCGGTAGGAAATTGAGCACTTTCCCTATTAAAGATCATTATCACAGAGCAGTGAGGAGCCTTCTTGGGTGAGAAATACTCCAATGGATGTTTTGAGCAAACTCTTTTTGAAATTTTCAAATTGTTTGATCTAGAGTTTCCGTGCAAGGAATTTATGATCACATCTGTATATGGCAGGAATGTTTTGGATAACCTCCAACAATCAAAATGCACATTTCATGACTAAAACTTAAGTCGTAGAATTTTGTCAGTTAGATAATTATTGTCTTCCCAAAGATTACTAATATCTTCTTGGCGAGGAAAATTTTTTCAGGTCTAAGCTTTTTGCAGGACTTTTGGCCACCCCAAAGACTGGGTGCGTCATCCTTAGGTGAAGCCTTTTAGTAGGCAAATCTTTTCTAAGACCGATCCACAGAATGATCGAGTCTCCGACTAGCCCCGAAGAGCGGGTACGTCATCCTTTGATTCATATCAATTTGGAATCTCATAAATGGTAGAAACCGCCTGAAGGGTCAACTCAATGGTAGAAACCGCCTGAAGGGTCAATCAACGGTAGAAACCGCCTGAAGGGTCAACACAATGGTAGAAACCGCCTGAAGGGTCAATGTATGGTAGAAACCGCCTGAAGGGTCAACCAATGGTAGAAACCGCCTGAAGGGTCAAAACAATGGTAGAAACCGCCTGAAGGGTCAATGTATGGTAGAAACCGCTTGAAGGGTCAACTCAATGGTAGAAACCGCATGAAGGGTCAATGAATGGTAGAAACCGCATGAAGGGTCAAAGGACTGGTAGAGACCGCCTGAAGGATCAACCCAATGGTCCGATCCACCATACGGATCAAAACCTTGATGAATCCCGAACGCGGGAGGAGTCGTTTTCCCTAATAAGCCTTACATTAGGCAAGCCATTTCTAGTTTAGTCCACCACACGGATCAAAACCCTTGGCAAATTCCCAAATGTGGGATGCGTCTTCCTTAGGTTCCTATCAGTTAGGAATCCCATTATGGTTTGACCTACCATACAGGTCAGAGCTTAACATCCCCAGGACACTCCGATGACAAGTCCTTAGGAATCTACTTGAACCCATCAGACACAGCAAATGCCGCAAGCATTCGGCAGGTAAGGGGCAGGGAAGTCTATCTACTCCTTAACTTTCTTACATCATATCAGGGAATTGAATGAGCACATCTCTTTTTAAGGAAAAGCACACATTGATGGGCATGAAAATTGGATGTCATGATTTCTTTTCTTTTCCCAGTCGAGTTGATCGGAACACAGGTGTCACCTTGTCTTTGAGAGAAACCTCTGACGAAATTCCTCTCAAAGAGGGGCAGCTGTTGACACCTGATTTTTTATCAGTCTTTCATAGTTTATTTTTAAAAAATTCATAAAAAATCTATAAAAAGTTAAAAAAATTAAAAAATCATCTTTGGTAGCCTTGACCAAGCTAAAGGAACCATTTTTGATAAAAAAATAATTTTTCATATTTTTTAATATTTTTTAATATTTTCCAAAAATAGAAAAATGCATGAAAAATGAAGAAAAATAGCGTTCGCTGTCGTAAAAATATAGAAAAATAGTCAATATTTTTATTTTAGTTTCTTTTACATTTTGAACTCATAAATAGTCAAAATTCAAGTTCAATTGCATGTGTTTCTTCACGACGCATAGAGTTGAATTTAGCAAAAAAATGTCATTCGAGTATTTTAATTTGTAAATTTCTACATCTTTTTTAGTCTTGACGTCCAATTAGATCGACCACCATCTACAATAAATGCCCCTTGCTGAATATTTTCGTTTTTGTTTCACATGATTTCATGGTGTAAAACGCCGAGTGGATACCCAAATATAATCGGGTCGGCATGAGCTCGATAGCTCGTCCAAGACCAAACCAGGGCACGGCAAACCCCATGTGAGTACTCTCGAACTCCTTCGATGCTTCCTAATACTTTTCTTAGGTTAGATCGTGTGTAGAATGGCTAGGACAGCTAAATTATTCTTGAGCTGTGATTGATAAATAGGACCTTACTAGGAATGTCATGTGATTTATTTGCATATCTAGATTCCTTGAGTTGGGCATTTTATTACTGATTGTGATTGCTAGGATAATCACTCCTATCTACATGAATTTCTAGATTTAGGGTTCATACCTTACTCATCCGCATGAATCTCAGGCTAGAAAATTCAGTCAACTTAGGTACCGAAAGGGCGTCAACTCTGACAGTTGGTGTAACTAAGTCCCCGAAACCATTTCTCTGGTTCTCGCAGAATTGAATAGAAACTCCCAACTATTCGATTGGGTGGTCCAATCATACCCTAAAAAAATGATTGGTGGCGACTCCATGGCATGCACACTTAGCACATGTCACTAGACCACACTGAAAGTCGATCACGCATACCTCCGTTGCGATTTGGGTAATGGGCCTTGGGAGAGGCCCGCGTCCGACCAGACAGGACGGCCCATTAGCCCTCGAGAGCCCGACAACCTCAAGAGGGTCGCGACAGCCACCACCACCTCAAGCCACTCCCTGCCGTCGTCGTCGTCCAGCCCCGGCCGCCGTTCGCCGCCGGACAGCCGCGGGGAAGCTCGGAGAAGTCAGGCCCTGTTTTCGGGTTTTCTGACCCAAGGAGTCCAGCTCGTTTCCCGACCGCTCGTGGCGCCACCAGAGCCGGCCACCACCTCACGACCGACCTTCAGCCTTCCCTCGACCGCCCCGAACCGGTCCCGCCGCCCGTCGTCCGCCGGAGCCACCGCGGTAAGCCCTGAAACCGCCGGTGCTCTGTTTTGAGCCCGGTTCTGTTTTTCTTCGACCCCGGCCGTTTCCGACGGCCTCGCCGCTCGCCGCCACCTCCAATCGACTCCTCTGACTTCCCTCTTACTTCCCCCAGCTCATGGAAGCTCGTCGTTCGCCGTGGAGCTCGTGAAACGCCCCCAATCACCTCCCCTGTTTCGGCCGCGAGTTGCCCTGTTTCTGCCCGGTTCTGTGCGTGGCTGCTCCGCCGCCTTCGGCCGCCCTTTGCCGGTCCTAGTTGATCCCCTCCGACCCCTAGGTGAGTCCTAGACCCTTGGCCGGCCTTGTCGCAGCTCGTGGGATCGAGAACCACACGGAATAGCCCTGTTTTACCCTGTTTATAAACTGACCCGATTCTGTTTAGGCCGCCGTTCGCCGGAGCTCCGTCGCCGGCCACCTGTCCCGGCGACCTCATGGGACCTTCCTGAGGTGTCCCCGAAGTTTGGGTCCGAGTTGCCGCGCGGTTATCCTTTTTGGTTACCAAGAACCGCCGCCGCCACCGTCGCCGCCGCCGTCGCCATTGACCGTCGTGACCGCCCGAGCTCACTCACTCAGCGAGTTGACCCTAACCCTTAGTTAGGGCGCTAATTGCGCCTAGGATTAGTTGATTGTGAAATTTGGGTACACGATCGGGGCCGGTTTAGTTAGAAATTGAGTTAGGTTAAATGGCCGATCGATTAGGTTAATTGAGGTGATTTTATTATCTGTGGCTAATTGTGATAAAATTAGTGATTGATTGATTGGGTGGTAATTCGTAGATTGTGGTTCGATTACGAGCGAACGATTGGTGTGTTAAATCAATCTGGTTAATAATTGTCATGGCACGAATTGAACTTGATATTGCCTGATTGAATTGGTTGCTCGTGATCTAGTCATTAACCTCATGGGTTTGATCGCCTCGCTGACATGCCTGACTGAGTGTCTTGAAAGGCCGTGGGCCGAGTCTGCTAGCATGTCTATGTGAGTATTTGGCATTAATCAAAGATAATTAATGAATTGATTGCCAAGTGTGAATTGTGTGGTCACATGAGGGGCAGATGACGAGTACCTGGCAAGTTCGTTTGGTACTGTTTGTGCACTTACCGTACCTATTGTAAACGACTTGCAAGAAGCACGGTAATTCATGCCCCGTGCCAGACGTACGGTCTTAAGGAATTATCGGATGCCGGTCGCTGCTTGTGATGGACCGACGCCCCGTCTAGGGATGCCTGTTTGCTGGTGCCGTGCTGGGTGCACTGGACACACCGCCTGCAGTAGCCGTCGTTGAGAGGGAAATGAGATGTAGTCCGGTTCTACCGGAAGGACGCTAGATCGCACTAAAGTGCTGGATCGCGTTGTGGAATTGGATCACGCCAGTGGCGTGGGTCATCTGATATAAGTGAATTGTGTGGTGCCTGATGTACACTTGATTTGTGATGCCTTGATGGGTTGTTTAATGTGTTATGACTATATCTTGTTGAGTTATGCGATTGAACTGTATGTTGGTTGTGGTGCTTAGTATATTCTGGGCGAATCAATGTCCTAACTGAGCTTAGGCTTGATTCACTGAGATTTATTTCTCACCCCGTCGTGGGTTAACCTTTCAGGTCCGAAGTAATGGAAAGGCCCGTGCGATTCGGTACCCCTACCCACTCGTCTCACGATGTCACGTCTCATCCGGTTCTAGGTACGAATCAGGTCTGGGAGCGTCACGTCACGACTATATGGGTCGATGAGGGGATGCCACTTCTGGTGGCTCATCTTTTCAAGGCCTGGTATCTTCGTGACGGGATTGATCTCTACGACCCGGTTCGTGGGTTTGAGGGACCGCCTGTTCAAGGGGTCGCTAATGCCCCAGCCTGGGACTTGATGGACATTGATACGCCTGACGGGGAGGTGGTGGATCCCGAACCCGGCACACAGCCTGAGGACGAGCCCGAGCAGTCTGTAGCCCATTCTGTACAGTCGAGTAATAGTTCTTTTGATGATCCCAACAACCCGGCTCCTCCGTTGGACCGCCGCGATCACTAGTCTTAGCCGTGATCTTTTTGGGTGGTTGAAAGATCTTTTGTGGGAGTACCCTTTTGGAGTAGATGAGAGTTGACCTTACCCGACTCTTGTATCTTTTTGAGAGTCTTAGAGGGCCACCCCGAAGCATGGGGTTGTATATATTAGCTGGTAGCTCTGTAAGGTCATGGATCATCTATTCTCATCTATTTAGTGCTTTTGTTTTATCTGACTAGTTGTTCCTGCTTCTCTATCCCATGCTGATCTTATTGTTTTGGAAGTTGCACGTTCCGCATGCGCCATATGATAGTAGGTCGATAGTCCGCCTGGGACGCTATCCTTCGTGACCTAGTGGCTATTTGGCAAGGGATGTCGCGAGCTCGAGAGTCGGGGCGTGACAGGGACTTATCCCAACTATGGTTTGTGGTACTCTAAATCTTCTAATTTTATATTAAGAGGTTACTCAGATGCAGATCTTGCAGGTTACAAAATTGATAGGAAAAGCACATCTGGAACTTGTCAGCTCATGGGAAACATGCTTATCTCATGGTATTCCAAGAAACAAAATACAGTGGCACTCAATACAGCTGAAGCAAAATACGTGCCACTAGGAAGTTGTTGCGCTCAAATTCTTTGGCTGAAACTGCAGCTCAAAGATTATGGTGTTGAAGATACAAATGTGGAAATCAAATGTGACAACATAAGTGCCATAAATCTTACAAAGAATCCCATACTTCACTCAATGAGCAAAGCACATATAGATCAAACATCACTTCATACGTGATCATATTCAGAACGGTGATGTTAACATTCAATACATTGATACAAAAAATCAACTTGCAGATATTTTCACTAAACCTCTGGATAAGACAACTTTTAACTTTATTAGAAATGAATTAGCCATCACTAATCCTCTGTCTTAAGTATAAAAGTTTAGTCAGAAGGAGACTCAGAAGGAGGCCCAGAAGGAATGTCAGAAGGAGAGTCAGAAGAAGCATCAGAAGGAACGCCAGAAGGAGGCCCAGAAGAAACGTTAGAAGGAGACTCAGAAGGAGGCCTAGAAGGAATGTCAGAAGGAGCGTCAAAAGGAGCATCAGAAGGAACGCC
Organism: Rhodomyrtus psidioides; assembly: GCA_021437785.1. NCBI lineage: Eukaryota > Viridiplantae > Streptophyta > Magnoliopsida > Myrtales > Myrtaceae > Rhodomyrtus > Rhodomyrtus psidioides. The sequence continues at coordinate 4,016,049 of JAILYB010000005.1, forward strand.
AGAAGGAGGCCCAGAAGAAACGTTAGAAGGAACGTCAGAAGGAGGCCTAGAAGGAACGTCAGAAGAAGTATCAGAAGAAGCGTCAGAAGGAACGGTAAAAGGAGCGTAAGAAGAAATTCATATTTCTTTTGGAAAGTTCATAAATCAAGGTCAGTTAATTCCTAAACTTGTTTTTAAGGTAAGTTTCTTATATGAATACATTTGCGAATTTTTGATTGACGGTGACTAATTAGTTTATTAAAGGAATTTTTTTATTTCTTTTTAAATTGATTTTGTTTCCAAAAATAACCGCCACCTTTATAAAACACCGAACCGTCACCTCTGCCATCTCACTTTCAAATCTTTCTCGAATCGGAACCCTAAACCGTATCCAAGATCCCTCTTGCTCTCGATTTCTTCCCCAAAACAACACTCTTTCTTCCAAAGTTTCAAACTTTCTACGTCTCCATGGCTCCGAAATCAGCCTCTGACTCGAAGAAGACTCCTCAGACGAAAAAGAAGTTCTCTGCTTCAACAGAAAACACCACCTAACCTACGGAAACTGAAATCAACGAACAGCGCGAGGCACTCTGTTTGGCAAAAGGTTTGTCTTTGTCCACCTTTGAAGGGAAAGAAGCTATGACACATTCTATTAAGCCAATGTACGATAGTATTAAGGCAGTAGGGGACTTTGGTAATGAAGTTAGAAAATTGTTGAATGCTCACAAGTTCGATAGTGAAGGCGAACTATTGGAGTTTCTTAGTTTTCCTGGAAAGATCGTTGAACCAATTGCTGTTGAAAAACCTGAATCTGCTTCTAGAAAAGGAAAGGAGAAAATAGCAGAGCCAAGTTCGAAACGGAAATCCTCTCCAATTAGACCTGGCGGCACTAAGGCAAAGGTCGAAGATGATGATGATATCCTGTTCAATGATTTTGTGAAGAATATTGGGTTTAATTTGGATAAAAGTTTTCCTGATCCTATGTTCCAGAATCAAGCTCACAAAGACAAGTTTGAATCCTTGAAACAGAGAGGTGTTATACCTCACAGGGTGTTTGAGCTAAAGTACCTTTGTGACGCCCTAGAAATTCGACCTCAGTAGAGTGCCTGAATTCAGTAAAATAGATTAATATCGAATTTCAGTCGATAAAATATATTGGAACGTACGGACTGAAGAGACGATGATTGGACGATTTATGAAACGTCAATCGGTTTAGATTAGGTTTCGAATTCTTAGTCGCCGTAAATTAGGATTTTAATCCTCGCGACCCGAGCCTAATCCCGACCGAGCCTAGCCGATGAAATTACCAAAATACCCTTCGTCCGTTGTACCGAAAATTCGTTTCAGTCCCGATTCGCCAAATTACCAATTTGCCCCTAGATATTTGCTAATAAGACAAAATGCCCAAAAGTCTCCTTGGCCCCACCAGCCCTTCTCATCAGCCAACGCTTCTCTCTCTCTCCTCCCTTCTTCTTCTTCTTCTTCTTTTTCTTTTTCTTCTTCGTTTGTTTTGGGAGGACCTCATGACCGTGCATCATCTCCTCCGCCCGTTCGAGTTTTGGCGCGCCACCACCCATCACCTTCGGCCACAACCTTCATCCGCTCACCGCCGTCATCCTCGATCCCGCCACAGCCGTCGTTGGCCACCGGACGGCCGTGAAACGGCTCGGGAAGCCGTGCCCTGTTACGGCCCGCGAAGACTCGAGGAGAGCCGGGCTTCCCCCGGCCGTTCGCGACGTCGGCGCCGCCACCCACCACCTCAGCGACGTCCCTCAGTTTCCCTTCGACTCCCTCGAACCACCCCGCCGCCGATTGCCCTCCAGAATCGCCGCGGGAACCGCCCGAAGCCTCGGTGCCCTGTTTTCTAGCCGGTCCGGTTTTTCTTCAGATCCGGCCGAATCGGCCGCCGCCAACAGACTCCCCGACCACCCTTCTACCTTTCCTGAGCTCGGCGAAGCTCGCTGCCGTGCGTGGGACCCGCAATCGCCTCGAACCACCGCCCCTGTTTTCTATCGTTTGTCCCCTGTTTCGTGGCCAGTTCTGTTTGGCCGTTGTTCTGCCGCCTCCGGCCGTCCTTCGCCATCGTCGTCGCTTCCATCAGCTTCCCCGACGTCCCCTCAAGTCTCCGCCGTCGACCCTTCAGCCGGCCGCGCCGCCGTCGGCCACTGTTTCCGCCGCCGTTGCCCCTGCCCTGTTTTGGGTCGGGTTCGTGAGCCAGCGGGCAGGGCCATGGCCCGATCTGGCCTGGGCCGTGGCCTGTGTCATGGGCCGGGTGGCTGGGCCTTCGTGCCAGGTCCGTGGGCCAAGTTGGCCGAGAGTTTTGGCCCTTGGTCCGTGGGTTTAGGCCGTTGTCCGAGGAAGTTGAGCCGTGATCCGTGATCCGTGAGACACCGAGAGGAATTTCGAGCCTCACCGAAGTTCGTGAGTTCGTCGCCGCTCGTGTCGACGCCGTAGAGACTGCCCGAGCTTAAATTAGAAGTGAGTTGACCCTAATCCTTGGTTAGGGCGCTAATTGCGCCTAGGATTAGTCGTTTTGTCAATTGTGGAATTTAGGTACACGATCGGGGCCGGTCTAAATAGAAATTTGGATTAGGTTAAATGGCCTGATTGATTTGGTTAGCCGGAATGATTAAATCGTCTATGGCTAGTTGGTTGCTATATGTAATTAATTGATTGGTTGGGTAATGGATTGCCGTTGTTTGATCGCGAGCGAGCGATAGGCTAGCGACGAGTGATCGATTGACGATTATATAGTAAATCGGCTAATAATTGATTATTGTACGAAATTGAGCATTTATGTGGCCTAATGGAACTCGATTGTTCGTGATCGATGTGATGAGCTTTATTGGGTTAACCGTCTTGTGAATTGACTGGTTGAGTGATTGAATGCCCATTGATTATTGGATTGATGATTAGGGGTTAATCGCCCTGTGTGTGTGGTGGTGACTAGCTGATAGTCGGCATGTGCATATGACCACGTGTGAAATCAAAAGACAGGTTTTGCATGAAAATGGCCGTGGGCCGAGTCTTTAAGCACATTGTATGAGCATCCGGCCTTAATCAAGATAATGAAATGAATTGATTGCTGAATGTATTATGTATGGTCATACAAGGGAAAAATAATGAGGTTCCTGGCAAGTTCGTGTTCTATGATTTGTACGGAACTATACGACTTGCCAAAAGCACGATAATTCATGCCCCGTGCCAGACGTACGGTTTTAAGGGATTATCGGATGCCGGTCGCAACTGGTGTTGGACCGACGCCCGTTTAGGGATGCCTACTTGCTAGTGCCGTGATGGGTACACTGGATACACCGCTTGTAGTAGCCGTTGCCGAGAGTAAAGGAACGTAGACCGGTGCTGCCGGTGAGACGCTGGATCCCACTGAGGTGTTGGATCGCGTTATTGGGAGAGTCGTATCACGCCCTCTTTCGCGTAGATCCTCTCTGGTGCCGTGGGCACGATCACCGTTAATAAAAAGGATTGAATACAATGTAACTTTGTGCATGAGTTAGTGTGAGCGCATCCCGACTACGAAATTTGGAATGGGACAAATGGAGTAGGAATACGGACGTTCATACTCGCTTGTGTTCGAGTTATTATTGTATTGTGTGCATTGTCCTGGTGAATGTCCTGTGCATACTGTTGGACGTAATGCTGTGATTGAGTGATTGATTGGTTTGACTGTTGAGTCGAGTCAAGCATTGCATTATGTATGGCTGAAGCTGGTAAGTGTGCATGTAGATGGTGGTTATATTGTTAACTGTGGATAGTTGCTATATGTGCATGTGTGATCTGTGGGCTTCGGTTAGGATGCCTTGGGCGAATCAATTTCCTAACCGAGCTTAGGCTTGATTCACTCAGATTTATTCTCACCCCGCCGTGGGATAACATTTTCAGGTCCCAAGTGGCGAAGTCTCGTGAACGCCAAGGATTGGCTGTCGGAGTAGTCTGTTGAAGAAAGTGAGTAGTTGACCTCACCTGACCAAGTGACCTTTTTAGGTCTTGTCTAGTCGCCCCGAAGTATGGGGTTATGCTTGAACGTCTGCCGTTATGTATAATTGTTTATTCTTATTTCAAGTGAATAAGTTGTGGTGTTTGATTCATGCTATTCTATTCCTTGATTGTTTGATGTCAGGAGGTTTAAACGTTTCCGTATGCGTAGTTAAGTGATAGGTCGATAGCGTGCTTGGGAAGCTATCTCTATGACCTCGTGGCGATTTGGCAAGGGATGTCGCGGGCTCGAGAGTCGGGGCGTGACAACTTTGACAGGAACGGCATCAATATGAGGAAGCATCTTCAAAAGGTCAGAATAGAGCAATTCATAACATATAGGGGCTTTACCTTTCCTAATCTGGTAGCCTACTTTTACTCGAATCTTCACTTTGTCGACTTCAACTTCTTGGCTTTCACTGTGAAAAGAGAGCAATATGTACTGCATGTTGATGAATTGTCATCCATTATGGGAACTAGAAAAAGGGTCTTCACACCTTTGGATGTTACTGGAGAAGAAGCTTTTTGCTTCTTAACTGGCAAATCAAGCTTCTCAAGGGAATCGAAGTCGCATATTGCCTATAGTGATTTTCCTTTGAAACACATCACAATGCACAAGGTAATCATTGAATGTATCAGACCCAAGGCAGCCTCTAAGACAGACATCTCGAAGTATGAGGCAAAACTGTTGTGGGGCATCTTGCAGGGAAAGAAAATTTCTTTTGCTCACACAGTTCTACTTCACATGTACAGATCAACTCTCAAGCCAAATGGACAACTACCTTATGTTGCTTTAATCTACAGAATAATTGATCATTTCAAGATCGGAGGTTTGGGCTCTCTTGTCAAACAAGATATCTCCATGATGGTTGCTGGTGAAACTATGGTGACCAAGATGGGATACAAGATGACTCCTACTAGATGGAGGACAAAGAACAATGAACCAGTCATTGTAGAATTCGAGGATGAGTCAAAGCAGAAATCTCCTAAAAGGAGAAAGGTTATGGCTGTAAAGGGACAACAAGAAGACAACTCAGAAGAAAGTGAAGAAGGAACAGGAAAGTCTGATTCTGAAGCTACTCAATCTCAAGGTGCTTCAGATGAAGAAAGTGGCACTGAGGATCAAGATGCTAAAAGCATTGACGAAGAGAGAGATGAAATTGAAACACAACCAGAAGAAAAAGTTGTGTACACTTGTGATCTCACTGAGGAAGAATTCCTCACCATGTGGACAGAGGAGGATGCTGCCAGAAATGAGAATGAAATAGAGTATGACAATATTCTTGTCGATTTTAATCATGAACAGTTGTTAGCATAAGTTCTTGCTCAGCTGGTCTCAGAAGAGCAGGAGGCAGAGCCAGATGACATTGAGGCCTATTCTATATCCTCTACCAGACTCACAATCCACAGAGCTGCTCCAAGCTTGGCATCAGAAATTGCACGAGAAGATCAACTCTCGAGTGCTCAGTCCATACCAATGGACATTGATGAAGATGTAGAATCTGTGCCCAGCTTAAGAGCTAAAGGGAAGAAGGTTATAACTCAGGGGGAGCTGTTGCCAGCAACCTCTGATGTATTTCTGACAGAAGTTTTTGCTTCTCAAGCCTTTCCTAAAGCTCAATCTGAAAGTGAGAATTTTGCAACAAAAGGGATTGACACCACCAATCAAGAACCAACTCCTACAGCACCACAAGTGAAAATTCAGCAGCAAATGGAGAATCTTCAACAAATTCTCATCCAGACTCTGGCTGCTATGGAAACCAGGCTAGATCAGAAACTGCATAGCTTTGAAATGAAGATTGATGGAAAGTTGCAGGGCATGGCAAGTCAGGTGACCAATCTGGAGAAGTCTATTGACTTATATGGAAGAATGTTTTGTGCTGAAGTTGCAAACATGCCTACCTACACGCTGGTCAGGATTAACAGAACAGCTTCAGAACTGCCTTCAACTCAAGCTGTCAGAGGCCATGCTCAGAGAATGGGAAGCAGATATGAAGGATCTTCCCCAGTGGAGGCTGATGCAGAGCCTGAAGATATTCCTTCCTCTTCTAAAATGCCTCCATCTTCTACTTAATTCTTAGCAAAAATTTGTTTGCCACATTTCTTTAATACTTGTTCTACATTGATTTGATCAAATTTCTTAGTTTTATACATTCTTTTTGCTGTTGACAAAAAGGGGGAGAACAGTTTAATTTTGTGCAAGATATCTATACTCTGATTATGTTTGCCTACAGGAGTATTTTTAATGCAGGATTTCTAATTGTGATTATCTGCAGGAGCAGATCGAGTGATCAATTACTGTTTATGATATCAAAATTCACATATGTATGTTTACATTGTTTCATTTTGTTTGTAGTTTTGTCACCATAAAAAAAGGGGAGATTGTTGTGAAAATTCTTCTATATTTTGATTCTGACAAAACTATCAAAAGGAATTATATAACGCTTTATGATGCAGAAAGAATGAGTAAGCTGCAGGTTGTATAGATCTAAATCTGTCAGATGGAGTGCTTCTGGACGAAGGGTCAGATGGAAGTGCTTCTAGACGAAGGGTCAGATGGAAGTGCTTCTGGACGAAGGGTCAGATGGAAGTGCTTCTGACGAAGGGTCAGATGAAGTGCTTTTGGACGAAGGGTCAGATGGAAGTGCATCTGACGAGGTCAGATGGAAGTGCTTCTGACGGGGTCAGATAGAGTGCATCTGAGGACCTTCAGATGAAGTTGCTTCTGAGTGTCAAGCTTAAGATGACCTTCTATCACTTGTGCAACGACATATATGCAATGACAGATAGACCTTATCAAATCTCCGAATTACCATTCCATGAATACTGATCTAATTCAGGAAATTCTTTATGAAGACGAAACGTGAATTTAGTCAGTTTCTACATCTCTAAAACATGAAGACCCACGTATGGCAAGTTTTCCGATCAAGGCAAGGTTCCTATGGAAAGTTTGTAATATTCGATTGCCCTGATGTCCTTTCCAATCAATTAAGGGATTTTCTACAATGGGATATTATCTTCCAAAAAATATTCTTTCGGGAACCAACTCAGACTTACCACACTAATGGAAGTTGGAGATTTAGTTGTATGGACGACTGAATCAGAAGGGTTCAATATCTTCTTCAACGGTCTACATATCTTCTAGAGATAGAGTCTCGTTCAATCACGATTGATGGCGTCCAATGAAGGATTGAAGAGCGATCCCTTGGCCGAGTATCTAACGGCTAGTTTGGAGGCAGGGGAGTATAAAAGAAGAACCATGATGGACTGAAGAGGGGACGGCGAACAACGATCCAAAGTGCAAGCGTAATCTGAGTGTTACCCAAAAATATTCTAAGCATTCAAATTTCATTTATTGTGAGAATCTGTGAGAGAGAAAAATCAAGTGGTTGAGTGTTTGTAATTCTCTTGATTCTTTATAGTGAAATCCAGCCGATCGGCTATCATTGTGGGAGAGTGGACGTAGGCTTGATAAGCCAAACCACTATAAGCATTGCGTGCTTACTTCTCTTCCCTGATCTCTATCACTGTGATTAGCTTATATTGCGTATTGATACTGCTTCCAAATCCTGAATTGATTTTTTTTTAATTCCGCAAGTAATTTCAATTAGGTCGTGGATTCACCTATTCACCCCCCTCTAGGTGACATTGCTAGATCCAACAGGTTTGATTTATAGAATTATGAGCTTTCTCCAAATAAAGATTCCTGCGGCCCTTATATCAAATGAAAGTCAGATAATGATTGCTGGAGAATAAATGATAAAGAAAATGGGTTTCAAGTTGCAGCAAGTGGGTGGAGAAACAAGAACTCTGATATAGTTCTTGTAGAATTTGAAGATAGAACAGAACAGAACAGAGACCTCCTAAGAGAAGAAAGGTGATGCCCATCAAAGGCCGATTAGTTGATTCCTTAGATAATGAGGAATTTCCAGAAAAAGCAATTGCTACTGAGGAATTAGATTCAGAAGCTACAGTTTCATTTCCTTCTAGAGGTGTAGCAGATGCAGCTGAAACAGCTGGAGAAACTGTGAGTCAGTTTGAACAGGAGGACTCTATCGACAAAGAAGATGGCCTCAATGAGACACATGAAACAGGTAGTGCTGAGTACGAAGTTGAGATTGCACAAGAAGAGTACCTCCAAATGTGGATGTAGAATCCACAGAAAGAAAAGAGATGGAGAGAAAATATGATGAAACACTTGTCAATTTTTATGAGCTGTGGAATACTCAGTTTGTTGGAGATGAACAGATGGCAAAAGCATATGACGCAGACATTGGACTATCTGCACAAGTACAAAAACTCCTTGAAGAAAATCCAAACTTACCTGATGCATTGTTCAGTATTCCAATGCAGATTGAATCTTTAGTTCAGGTTGAGATTGCTGCTTAGGATGAACAAGTTCTAAAAGACCAGAATGTTCAGTCAGAACAAATGGATGTTTGTGTAGAAAAAGAAACTGCTACCAGAACAAAGACTAAGGGAAAGGAAGCTCTTATTCAGGGGGAGCAACCTTTGGCAGATTCTGATATTATTATGGAAGAAATTACAGTTTCTGAATCTGTCCTGAAGCACTCAGAAGACCAGCCTCAAACTGAGAGGGAGACACGGAAAATCATCAACTACCAAAAAGATGAATCCAATTGAGACTGTGAATACCTTTATTAAGAGCTCCTTGAAACAAATGCATATCAGTTTGGAGTTCAGAAGCAGATGGAACAACTTCAACAGCTCATAGTTTAGAGTATGGCCACAATGGAGAGAATGATTAAGCAGAAGCTGACTAGCTTTGAAAAGAAGATAGATGATCAGATGCAAGGTTTAGCACAGAAAGTAGATACACTCAAGAAATCTCTTGATCTCTATGGCAGGATGTTCTGTGCTGAGATAGCGAGTATGCAAACATATACCCTGATCCGCAATGAGAATGTGGCTCAAGAATTCCCTCACTCTCAAGCAGTCCGAGCTCATGCACTACATGTGGGAGCCGACTACATCAAGGATTCCACAAAGGAGGCTGATAAAGAGCTTGAAGATATTTCCTCCTCTACCAAATCGCCTCAACCTCCTTCTATTTAAAGTTTTTCAGATCAATTGTTTTTTCTCTTTGAACAATTCTGATAGGAGGAGAGAGACTTTCATTACTATGCATTGATACTTTTATGCTATAAATTACTTCTCTGTTTATTGTTGATAACAAAAAGGGGGAGAGGAGCCTCTATTTTATATTGTTAGCAGGATGTTTAATATTTTTGTAGGATGCAAAATTATTTTTCTGAAATAGGATGCAAAATTGTTTGTCTGAAACTTTAAAATCAAGACTCTCTAGTGATATTTCTATACTCTCTTTCTATTAAAGATTCACAGGCTATACTATTCTATATACAATTGTCGTGAAATCCTTCTTTATTTACATATTCAAATTTCACTTATTAAAATCAGCTTGATATTAATGAAGTTTTGTCATCATAAAAAATGGGGAGATTGTTGTGGAAACATTCTCTCTATTTTGATTCTGACAAAACTATCTATTCTAGTAAGAATTTGTGTGATATTTATAATATTTCATTTCAGGAAGAATGTGTAAATAGAAGTTTGTATTGTTCCATTTCTAGCATTAAGACTCAAGAAAGAGTAGTCGTGTAGTTGCTTCTGAAGACGCTCAGATGGAGTGCTTCTGAAGACATTCAGATAGAGTTGCTTTTGAGGGTCATATGCAACATGGTTTCTCACTTGAATGTTTATTCATCTAAAGAATTATATGTTGTGTCAGATAGACTTTATTGAAGCTCAGAATTACCATTCCAAGTTATCTGTTCAGATTAAGAAAGTCTTCCTCTAAAGATTGCTTCTAACACTAGTCAGATTTTGCGATTATCAACAGAACAGATTTTGAAAACCCACGAATGATAGGTTTTCAATTAAGCCAAATTTCTTTATGGAAGTTTGTGATATTTGATTGACAAGAGTTTCCTTCAATAAAATCAGGAGGAAATCTATGATTGGAAATTACCTTCCAAGAATATATCTTATGACTTATTTGAATTAACTCCATTTTTGGAAACTAAAGATTTGGTTGTATGGGCGGCTGAATCAGAAGGGTTTAGTTCTACTTCAACGGTTATCATATCTTTCCAGATATAATCTCATTCAATCACGATTGATGACGTCCAATAAAAAATTGAAGAGCGATCCTTTGATGGATTATCCAATGGCTAGTTTGGAGACAAAGGAGTATAAAAGAAGAACCATAGTGATCTGCGAGTAGTGTGAACTGGAAATTCAAAAGTGCAAGAGTTGTTCAGATTCGCAAAAATTATTCTGAGAATTCTCAATTTCTTTCACTGTGAGGATTTGTAAGAGAGACTGAGTGTTCGTTATCACTTATAATCTTCATCAAATCATTCGAGTGGAATCTAGCTAATCGGCTATCATCGTGGAGAGTGGACGTCGGCCTAACCGGCCTAACCAGACGAACCACTATAAACTCAGCGTGCACATTCTCTTCTCTAAACTCTATTTCTGTGTTTGGATTGTTTGCACGTTATTGTATTGTTATTGTTCCTGATCGTGGATTGAAATTGTTTTATTTTTGCAATAGATTTCAATTAGTTTCATGAGCACCTATTCACCCCACCTCCAGGTGTTATTGCTAGTTCCAAAAAAAAAAAAACTTGTGGGTAAGCAATGTTGCAAGTATGATGTCATTAACCAATAGCTTGTGCATAGTTTTTGAACATGGAATAGTGATTATATGGAAACATGATTACATGAGTGCATGTTCCAGGTCTAATTGTGGAAAGGGCCACAAGTAATTAGACCAATTAACCAGTTTGGGGTACAAAACCCGACCCAGACTAACAAAATCATATGTAGGACTTATGGTTTTCCTTGCACAAGCAATATGCAAAAGAGTTACTTTGGACCTGTCTTCTTCTTATTATCCAACAATACTGCACGAGCAACCAATACAAAGACCATAACAGCTACAACTGATGCAATGATTGAACCAATTTTCTTTGGCTGCACATTATTGGTTTGACAATTGTCTGATTGACAAATATTTGGATTTCCATCTAAGCTGTCAAAAAATGTCGATAGTACATGTCAATGCCAAAAGATTAACACATGAGTCATGGACATTCCACTTTCTGTATGTATTACATGCACGAGTTGATCAAAATGAAAACTATGAAAAAGAAAGTATTTCATCTTTTTCATCCTTCATTGAGAGCAGCAACTTACAGAACGAGGAAACAGATTGTATAGATATTAATAAACGATTCAAATGTAGAGTTACAATAGTGTGCCAATGAGCGAACCTTATTAGCAACGAGCCTTCTGCCTTCTTTAAGAGAGTTCGAGGAACAGAGCCATTCAAGTTGTTTCCACTTAGATTCCTACAAGTATTCATATCTAGAATTTGACAGCCATTCAAGCGAGCTATGTAACCACACATAATCTTTCTGTTAGAAGCTCAACAACTCATAGAACTTTCAAGCTCGGCATTCGTGCCAATGCCAATCAAATGATCATAACAGTAAGTGCAAGATGGTGAACAAGCCGACACAAATTGCTTTGGGAATAACAGCATGTTATCTATTGTTCATGCCATTGCATAATGTGAAAACACATGTTTAGTTGAATGTGAATACAAGAACACGTCATTTGGGGAAACATGGCCTTCACGAATCAAACACATGTTTAGACATGACCTTCTCGACGATGTGAGTGTGGAGATTTCAATGTGATCTGTACTTGTCATATCCCTATGAATAAGTAATTATTGATCACGAACCAATATTGCCTCAGTCAATTATATGGGGAAAACACGATCTTCACGACTTCCTCCAGCTTCTGACACCCCCACGATGGTCGATGACCATGCCATCGAAGGCTTAATCCGCGACATCATTCTCAGCCAACCTTGGGACGATGCACATTTTTATATCTGAAGTTCTATCTGTTGGAGTTGGCGAATACTTCGGGGACCCTTGTTTCTCACACCGGGTACGCCCATGTGAGCTTAGTGAAACCAAAGTGTAATCCAACGACATGTGACATATGCGCGCGGGATGCGGGAGTTCGGGGGCAGCGCCCCCGAAACCTCAACGGGTTTGGACTTTTATTTAAGTTAACCCGTATGTTATTGGCTTAATAAAGGGTTCGCTAGGTTTAGGTTTTGGGCCCGTTTAGGGCATATATATTTTGCTCGTTTATGCTGATCATTGTAACGAGTTGAGTGGCTGTAAACCGAATATCATAGTGAAATCTCTTGCAGGACGTAGCCCTATTCTGGGGTGAACCTGGGTAATCTCGTGCGTCATTTAATTTTTCTTGATTTCTGTGTGATCGTTCTGATTCGGTGTGTGATAAAACCCATCACTATCTAGGTGATATTGTCGTAATTTTAGGAATAGGTATTTTAATAAGGCTATCTAAGAACAATATTTATCTATCTATGGATACGCGTACTTATAATTCTTAATTTTAGATAGATAAAACTTTCAAATTCTCGTGTTTCGTGTTTTCTTAAACAAATTTGATTTGATTTGTAAATTAAGAAATTAAAATAGCAACTAGATACAATTGTAATGAGGTTGTATTGTTACTAATATAGAGATCATAAGCTAAAATATATTTTATGTTGATTTCAGAAATTGATGATCAATGATTGCAGCGGAAAGGTAAATACGCTAGCAATGATCAAAATGTTCTGTTTGCCTCAAACATAATAAAACACCTTTTATATGAGGTGTTAAACCTAACATACTAGGATTCTAAAAACAAAATCCAAAAATTACAAGCAAGCAAATCTTGCTTTGAGGAAAAATCATGACTTCAATACCAAAATATTCTATCTGCCTCAAACGTAATAAAATATATTTTATATGAAGTGTTAAACCTAACCCTACTAGGATTCAAAACAACAAAATTCAAAAATTACAAACAAGCAAATCTTGCTTTGAAGGAAAAATCACGAATTCAATATCAAAATATTATGTCTTCTTCAAACGTAAAAAAACACATTTTATATGAGGTGTTAAACCTTACCCTATTAGGATTCTAAACAACAAAATCCAAAAATTACAAACAAGCAAATCTTGCTTTGAGGAAAAATCACGAATTCAATATTAAAATATTTTGTCTGCCTCAAACCTAATAAAATATATGAGGTGTTAAATCTAACCCTACTAGGATTCTAAACAACAAAATCAAAAAATTACAAACAAGCAAATCTTGCTTTGAGGAAAACCACAACTTCAATATCAAAATATTTAGTCTACCTCAAACATAATAAAACACATGAGGTGTTAAACCTAACCCTACTAAGATTCTAAACAACAAAATCCAAAAATTACAAACAAGCAAATCTTGCTTTGAGGGAAAAACCACGAATTCAATATCAAAATATTTTGCCTGCCTCAAACGTAATAAAATACATTTTATATGAGGTGTTAAACCTAACCTTACTAGGATTCTAAACAACAAAATCCAAAAATTACAAAGAAACAAATCTTGCTTTGAGGAAAAATCACGAATTCAATATCAAAATAGTATGTCTACCTCAAACGTAATAAAATATATGAGGTTCTAAATCTAACCATACTAGGATTCTAAACAACAAAATACAAAAATTACAAATAAGCAAATCTTGCTTTGAGGAAAACCACAACTTCAATATCAAAATATTCAGTCTGCCTCAAACGTAATAAAACACATTTTATATGAGGTGTTAAACCTAACTCTACTAGGATTCTAAACAACAAAATCCAAAAATTATAAACAAGCAAATCTTGCTTTGAGGGAAAAACCACAAATTCAATATCAAAATATTCTGTCTGCCTCAAATATAATAAAACACATTTTATATGAGGTGTTAAACCTAACCCTACTAGGATTCTAAACAACAAAATCCAAATATTACAAACAAACAAATCTTGCTTTGAGGAAAAACCACAAATTCAATATCAAAATATTATGTCTGCCTCAAACGTAATAAAATATATGATTTGTTAAATCTAACCCTACTAGGATTCTAAACAACAAAATCCAAAAATTACAAACAAGCAAATCTTGCTTTGAGGAAACCACGACTTCAATATCAAAATATTCTGTTGTGCCTCAAACGTAATAAAACACATTTTATATGATGTGTTAAACCTAACCCTACTAGGATTCTAAACAACAAAATCCAAAAATTACAAATAGGCAAATCTTGCTTTGAGGGAAAAACCACGAATTCAATATCAAAATATTCCGTCTGCCTCAAACGTAATAAAATACTTTTTATATGAGGTGTTAAACCTAACCTATTAGGATTCTAAACAACAAAATCCAAAAATTACAAACAAGTATATCTTGCTTTGAGATAAAAACCACAAATTCAATATCAAAATATTATGTCTGCCTCAAACGTAATAAAACACCTTTTATATGGGGAGTTAAACCTAACCCAACTAGGATTCTAAACAACAAAACTCAAAAATTACAAAATTACCACTAGTAGTAAAATTAAGCCCAAAAATACTAAAATAAATGAAAAATCCATCTAAACGACACCGAATCGCCAAAATCCATCACAGTTCACAGCTAACCTGTGAGTATTGATCAGGAGGCCGTTTCGCTTCAACCGACCGAATTTGACCTCGTTTTGAAGTCATCCGCCTGTCCTAGCTGCATCATCATTTTGATTTCTGTTTGGATTTCTGCATGTCCAATCGGTCCAAAAACGCACTACTAATACTTGCCACATCATGATCATATTAATTGTTGCATTGGAACCCCGAGACATAAAGCCTATTCTATGGCTAGCAGTGTCACCTAGAGAAGGGTGAATATGTGATTTTAAAGAACTTGATAATTTAATGCGGAATTTAAACAATCAAGTTCAGAACTAAATTAGCGTCTGAATAAAAACAATGATTGGATTCAGTTGAATGCAATATACTATCAATAGTAATGAATGAAAGTTGAGGGATAGAGAAAATTGCACACATAAGTTAATGTGATTCAGTTTAGGTCAAGCTTACTTCCATTCTCTATGCTGAAAGTCTACTGGTTGTATTTCACTAGTCAGTTGATCAAAGGCTACAATTAGTGGTGATATATCATACTCAAGCACTCTAACAAAGGCTCTTAAGGATTACAGTTTATAGCTCAAGAAAGATAAGTATGTAGGGTTGAAGCACTCTTCAGACTTTAAAATTTCAGATTCCAGGTTCTCTATTCTCTTCAGCATCTCGGTCTCCTTTTATACTCATCTACTTCCAATCTACCCATTGGTCAGTCTTCAGTAGATCAATCTCCCATTAACCCATTGGAAAGATTTGTCAAAAGAAGATTAAATAACCATTGAGAGATGAGATCAGAATCTCTTGTTGATTCAGTCGCCCATATAACCGAATTTAGGTTTCCATAAGTAGAGTTCTTCGTTTGAAAGTAAATCTTGTCTTTTCCAACCAATAGGGATGTCTTGCTGCAATATTTGCATCACGAGACAATTTTTAAGATTGATACTATCCATTGAAATCCAAGGCAGATCACTAGCTGTTATTATAGAAATAATTTGAGTTGCAATTTGAGTCTGATAATCAGTAGTCTGCATTTGAATCTGAATATAAGTCTGAGTTTGATACTCAAAATAGAGTCTAAGAATCTCAAATGCCTTGAAAAGAGTCGTGTTCTAGTTCCTTAAAATATCCAAGACTTGACTTACGAAGATACACACGCGATAATATCCACAAAATCATTGCTTTAGACTATAGTTGCATAATTCAATTTATAGAGTCTGAAAGCATAAACAACATTGATATATATGCTTCTTTTCTCAAATATCACCTGCATAAGAATGCTCATGTGCATTTATTAGATTTAGAGATATTAAGGATTGTTTTGCCAGCTTCAAAATCTATTAGGAAGTTTTCCCAACAGCCTATTTTGCGTTGTTAGAATTAGAGAGATTGGGATCGCCTATTATTTGGATATAAGCATGTTTCCAATGTATGCATTATCATAAGTCAAGTTCAAGCCTTGTCTCCATAATTTGTTAAAGATGCGTGTGTATATATCCCAGGTTGATTGCGACAATTACTACATTAGGGACAGCAATGATCAATATATTTTGAGCTTAACCCAGAAAGAAGAAAGATAATTAGTCCCCCCCTCAAAATTGTGAACTACTTGCAAATTACCCAACGGTGTTGATTCAAATTGAAATCTCAGCTGAACTCCAAGAACGTGCCGTGAGGGCCTGCCAATGCTGATTACCCCATCCATGGATAGCAACAACCTCCCAATCACCTCCCCCCAAACTCAACATGAAGTTCCTAAATTCGCAGTATTATTATTACGAATGCCATGAACTGATATTCTTAATGGAGAAAGGAGCGACAAAGGACGAAAGGATGTCATTACCAGACAGCATGTTTGGAAGCTTCAACGACTGAAAGAAAAGGGAAATGGATGATGCAACCAAAGTACAAATTGGAGGACAAAAGGTTATCTCCAACCTAAAAAGAAGAAAGCCTTTCCAGGATCGCAAAAGTTCTGCTACCTCGCAATGGGGGCATCGTCAGATTGGAGCACCAAGGAGCTCAATTCCAATGAATCACTTGATTTGCTCACCAAAGACTCCAGCTCTGTCAATACATGATGTATATCCGGCCTTTGAATTGCCTTTGGTCGTGCACAATACATGGCAATCTCCGCTACTTTCCAAGCTGAGTTGATGTCGAATTCTCCTTGTAACCTTGGATCCATAATCCTCTGTATATCACCACTTTCAACGATCGGAATCAACCATTCAAGTACGTGCATGCTGTTGCTGCCATCCTGGCTTCTCACAAATGCAGGTCGGCCCGTGATCAGCTCAAAGAGTATGATTCCGAAACTATAAACATCACTCTTCTTGGTAAATTTTCCAGAAGATTGCGCCCTGCTAGTAAAAAAAAAAAAATTACGGGTCTTTATATCAAAGATTAGATCCTAGGCTATGTCTATATTGTTGAGAAGACCTCGTCTGAATATTTTGATTTTACAAAACTATCCTTTATCTATTAGAATCTAGTAAAATGCTCTAAGTGCTTTTATCACAGGTGTAACATATGAACGATGAAGTTTATATGGATCCAAACTGGTGTTTAGACTCAAAGCCGAAAGTCGTCACATATTTGCTTTTGAAGGAGTTGAATCTTACTATTCAGATTGATTGGATAATCAATTAAGAAGAGTTCAACGATCACCTTGGTGGAAGACTTTATGCAAGGATCGGTGAGGACTTTATCAAGCTCATGTTCAGTGTTCTATTCATTCAGATTCAAGGAATAGCTTTTGTTTTGGAAGTCTTATTCTAAAGATCTGTTCAGATGCTGTGATATATTTATTCAGATTCTGAAAACCCACGTTGCTATGTTTCTGTTAACGCTTTGATATGAATGGAAGTCTGTAATATTTGATTAGCAGGTTTATTCTACAAACATATTAGAAGAATATCCTTGATTGGATATTACCTTCCAAAGGACAAGACAACTCCCATATTAGAGGACTTTACTTATGAAAACTAAAGATTAAGTTGTATGGGCAACTGAGATTCTGCATCAACGGCTATGAAATCTTTCTATATACAGCCTCTTTTAATCAACAGTAATGAAGAGTGACCCTTTGAAGACCTATGCGATGGCTAGTTCAAGATTGAAGGAGTATAAAAAGTGATCCATGGTGACTGTTCTTGTGCGTGATCAGAACTTATAATCCCAAAGTGCTTGAGTTATTCAGATTCAAACTTGTCTTTGTGAGATAAACATCAAATTTTGGAGAAATATGTGTGTGATTGTAAACGCTTGTAAAGTTTTCATTGATTCATCTAATGAAATTCAACCAATTGACTGTCAAAGTGGGAGAGCGGACATAGGCTTGTCTAAGTTGAATCACTATAATTATCGTATGCAATTTCTATCTATCCCTAAACTTTTTTTTTCAAAGTCTATGGCATAGGTGTGTTCATAATCTAACATTGAATGTCATTTAGTTTTTGAATTAGTGATTCATTTGACTTGATTATTTTTATTCTGCGATTTAATGTTAAATTTGTTCAGAGTCAGTTATGTAATCGCCTCTAGGTGATATTGCTATTTCCAATATCTATGTATATGCAAAGTGAGATCCTGAACTAAACCGGAATAGTAATATTGAGTTTTAGTCATTACTCAGGGTCGAGGTAGCCTCGAGTGCCCGCAGGACAAGTTAACACATGAGAGTCCTTTTCAGTCGCAAAAGCTCTTGACAGGCCAAAATCAGCTATTTTGGCTCGGAAATCGTCGTTCAACAAGATGTTAGTAGTCTTCAAGTCTCTGTGGATGATGGGTGGCTTGCAACCATTATGCAAATAATCCAAACCTGAAATCCACGCAAAGAATGTGCAGACAGTGCCTAAGCAATGATGGAAAAACACTTACAACTGGGGATATCTCATTAGTGTACCTTGTGCTGCATCCACAGCTATTTGTAGTCTGTTGCTCCATGTCAAGACCTTCGGATGGTCCTCTGTGGCATGGATTTTAACTTTACGTATGAGCAAGAAATAGAGTTTCAGGATCATTGTCGAGAAGAAATAATACAACAGGTTATAAAAACACACCCGACAGATGTTGATTTAAATTTCCATTAGCCATGTATTCATATATCAATGCCATGTGCTTGGACTCATTGCAATATCCAAAGAGAGAGACCAAGTTTCTGTGGTGAACAATCTTTAAGAGTTGCGCCTGCAGCATAAAAGGGTGCATTAAAAATAACGAATACTGACAAGAGGAAGTTTCGGGACGAACATCTACGTAAGTGTCAGCATAAGCTGATTTTAAAAGGAATCGTGGTTGATCATCGTATCTAACCTCGGCTTGAAATTCCTTGTACCCTTGCTTTGATGATTCAGAGAGCATCTTCACAGCAACTGCAGCGCCGTTTTCTAGTGTACCATGATATACTTTTCCAAATCCACCTACACCAATCACTCGTCCGAAGTTCCCAGTGATTCTTGAAACCTCTCCATACGTAAAACGTTGATTATTTGATCTCAGCACCCTTTCGCTAGATTCTGTACCAAAAGGGTTCCGATGAGTATCGTGACTATCACTTTTGATAGTAGACTTTCAAGGCAAATGACTCCAATTGACAATTAAAAGACATAGGAAAGGTTTTTCTAATCTCGTTTTAGAATCCGGATTGTCTGCCCTTCCATTAGAAGGGCAGGCGCCTGCCCTTGAGATCTGGGCCGTCCGTTTTTGGACGGACGGCATAGATCTCCTATTTTTAAGGGGCAATTTTTTGGATTTTTTGTTTTGTGTTTTTTTAGTAATAATCTAGGCCATCCATTCATAACACGGACGGCCTGGATTCCAAGGGTAGAGCCTGCTCTTCTGAGGAAAAGGCAGACGGTCCTTTCACCTCGTTTTAAGGGCTAAATTGGTGGAGAAGAGGTCAAAAATCGAAAGTTCTGGGCAGGGATTCTCTGTCACCTGCCTTCAATATGCTAACAAATAGATAACTTCTCTTTGCTAAGAACATAATAAAGATAAATTTGAGATTGAACAATCAAACTTTATTTTGGGGACCATCAGAATATTAAGGACAAAGTTGCACTCTCTCAAGTTGTTATAAGTCCTTCTCGTGCAAAGCATGGTTACTTTTGAAGAAAACAATCCAAAATTTTGTTGAAAAAAATTTAAAGTTCAGGGACCACATTGCACATTGGGCCAAAGGTCATTTTTGTCATATACCCATTGCACACTGGCACTTTTAGGATGGTGAGAAGAGAAAGAAAGTTGTTGAGTTGTATATTCTTAACTAAATTATCCTAGAAAAGACATTGTTGCAGATAGATTTGTACCAAAGGAATATCAAAGTCAAGATAGTTGTCAAATGTAGTGTAGATTGTGTGAACAGGACAAGTAGGAAAAATTACCTACTATTGCTCTCCGTTTAATCAACCAAATAATAGCCAAAGCACCAAAGAGAACCACAAAGAAGCCTGAAACTGATGTAATAACTGGAATGAGGATGGTTTTTTGTTTCTGCTTCTGCTTCTGCATGCAATTGTCAGCTCGGCACAGATTCTCATTTCCTGTCAAACTGCGATAAAGAAAGAAGGAGCTGAACTCAAATTCCTATAGATTGATTTTCCAACATGTTGATGGCAAATGCCCTTCCCATTTTCTTTCAGGCAGAATAAACCATTTGAATAGTTTCTAAGCTGTGAGGGTAAGAGAAAGAACAAGCCTCAAGTTTAATGTCTTGTCTTCAACCCTCCTTGTAAGAGCCTTGGGAACAGAACCAGTAAGGTTGTTTCCACTTAGATTTCTGCAAAAATATAACAATGCATAAGGATTCGCATCCTTATAATTCTTTGGGACGCCACTAAGACATTAACTTACAGATTTCTCAGCTTTGGCAGTTTCGCCAATGATTCTGGTATTTCTCCTAACAGTTGATTGTTGGACAAATCTCTGAAAATAGATCAGTGTAGAATACTTAACTCTCCAACAGATCTAGCAAAAGATTTAGGAATTAATGCAGCATAAGATCTAATGTGGCTTCGCCTTTTCAAAAGGGCCTCAGTAGAGAGATACTCACAGGGACTCCAACGCCAATAGATTTGAAAATGAGGATGCTATGCTCCCCACCAAATTGCTAGAGCTCAGATTCCTGGCCATGATCAATCAAAGGCTGCTTCATTGGTACAAAAAGGGAACTTTTTTGTGCAAGTGACTAGATGGATGCAGTCTTAGGCAACCTACTTAGAGAATTTGGGTAATATAAGCTTCTTATGCAAAGATAGTGAGGTCATGCAGGGGAGCAAGCTTGTAAATTTTCAAGCAGAATGAGAACAAAACTTCACTTCTTCATACAGAGAGAGAGAGAGAGAGAGTTCTTTGAGTTTCACCGCAGGATGATACGTCAAGAACTAGTTCAAGGGCACTCACAGTGAAATAATCCTCGGAGGATTTACATAACTACAATTCAGACCCTCCCATGTGTAGTTGCTTGGGACGCACGGATCACCTTGCCAGCTCTCTTTATTTACTTGATACGTTGCCTTGGTATCATTGATAGCTTTCACTGTAGTTGACAACACAATAATATCATTTCTTTTCCAAGAATTGTGATGTAGTGAAAATAGAGAAAACACTATATGTTCAATCTGAAGTGATTTCCAGCAATGAAGCATGGCAAGTAAAGTGTAGCCTTTCACTTTTGGGGATAAACCTAGATTAAGAGTAGGCTATTCACCATTAAAATTGCATCTTCTAGAGCTCATTGAAGAAAACTTTTATCTTATTCTTCTTAGATTTTTAACGACAATCTTCTCGAAGCTCAATTTCACTATACACTTTTGTAAACTTAGCTTATAAACTGTCCGTCGCCACAATCATTACCTACCGAACCTCACCACCAGCAATTACTCAACCAATCCAACATCGATTTGCTTCTGATGGAGCAATCAAGGCAAGCAAATGTAAATTACTTCCTTGTATTAGCTAATGAGGTATCTTAGGAGAAGTGAGCATTAAGATCTCCCAGATTACCGAGAGAGTACTCTTCATCCAATGGAGACATCAATCTAATGAACAAATCCTTATTCTTTTATCATGTTTTACCTGATTAGCCGGGGGAAAAGTCAGAACTGCCAAAAGTTGTGTATGTCGTTCAATTTAGTGCCAAAAGTTTCCGCAGAATCATTTCAGTATCAATTTTTTTGAAAAACAATCACGTTATGTGCCAATTCCAATCAACCTATATGATCAGATATGTAATAAGTCACCTTTCAGCCATTTTGTTGTTCATGTCGACTATTCGGGGCTAGAAAAGCAGGTAGGAGTAGGGGAAATACCATCGATATGGGCTGTTGGTACATTGGGGAGTCCAACAATGTTATAGACCTCGATGGCATTGAGGATAGGCGGATATGCAGATTCAGGTGTGGGACTGATCGAGAAGACGAGCGGGGACCCAGTAACAGGAGTGGAGACTAGAGTCACTGGCTTTAAGTACTCGAGCGTCACCCTCTTCGTGAATAGATTACCATCGACGGAAACTGTGAACTCCCTTTGTTGGCCACTCGGCAAACTCTGGGTTTCAGCAAAATGGAAGTGCAAGAGCCATTTACCTGGAGGAGTGTATGGCGTCCATGGCGGCCAACTATAACTCAAGGAGGAACTAGCGTTGATCGCGGTTTGAGCTGTCATAAGAACTGTCCCCGGAACCTTGTAAGCATCGTTGTTGTTAGACAAGGACGTAGCAGATGCTCCGACGCCCGGCGTAAGCCTGACGTAAACAGATTGGCCCATCCAGATACGATCGTAATCATCCGTCGGGTACCTGGTTGAGGCATTTTAACAAACAGCTGATACGCTCAGCAATTGAGAAATCAATGAACTTGCAAAATTTCAAGCGTCCACGTCTTTGATTAGTGTATTACTACTATCCCCTGTGAGTCTGACGCTGGTGCCTGATAAAAATCGGACATCATGTGCATGATTCAAGTTGGCGGGCACCTGTCCAGAGTCGTTTGATGGACCGCGTATTGTAATAATAAATGGAATTTTTTTTATAGTAAATTTTCATTGAATTCACTCTGATTTTTTTATAATCAACATTTGAAAAATTGGATTAGTACCTCGTATCAGGTCGATCTTTACTTAGCAACTCTTTGTTCAATCCACTCGTGTATTTTTTGTAATCAGTCTTTCAAACACTGAGTTATTACTTCGTATTGAGCATGTTTAACGAGTGTCGGAAGAATTTTTTTTTAAAAGTGCATATTCGAAATGTTTTTTTACCGAAAATGAAAATAGTGGAGGTCAACGAAGAGATTCATTTAGTCTCATGAAACTATTACACAAGAAAAAAAAAACACATCGCACATCCAAAACTCAATTTAGAAGCAAACATTTATCAATCGTGCATGAGTTTATTTTTATGAGATTGTCATAGAAAATGGAGTGCTTTGGTCAGAAAATTAATATAGAATCTACTCTTTTAAGAATTTGTGGCTTTTATTGTTATTCTCACAATCACCCAAAAAGCTATCGTGCTAGCAAAGTCTATAATTAAATTATTTGTGAATTCCTAATCATCTTCGTTATTGCATAATGCATAGCAACAAACCAAGCAAAAATAAATAAATAAATTCTTCGGAATGACTTATAAAACATTAGGGATACAATAATTGGTACTAATATTAACAAATGTTCATTTTAATTGTTTATCTGTGTTGACCTCTTTGTATATGCATATGATTTGATAATATTTTCTTGAAATAAAGCTTCGATTGTTCGTTCATGAGAATTATCATAAATATCCAAACAGGAGAAAGTTATCTAAGAAGACATAAATCTTATGTAGGATAGTCAATTTAGTCCTAAACTTTTCAATTTAATCAATCCTAAATCTTTTGATAACTTTTCAATATATTCCTTCCGATCAATTTTTGTTAAAAATCGCAAACGTGGTGATTCAGTTAGTGCCAGGCTGCCAATTATCTTACGTGGCATAGTTGGCGCTAACTTGGACGATTTTTGCAATTTTTTTAAACCATTTTCTAAATTTTTCCGTCTTCCTTTTTTTCTCCCTTTTCTTTCCTTTCATTTCCTTTTTATTTTTTTTCCTTGTTTCCCTCCGTCGGTCGCCATGGCCTCAGAGAGGGCGTCGCGACCTGAACTATGGACGATAACCTCCGCCGGCCACTGCCGAGGCCCGGATCCAGCACAACAAAAAAGAAGAATAATAATAATTAAAATAAATTGAAAAAATCGTTCACATAAGACGGCTGGTTTTCATGTCAGCGATTTTTGATCAAATTTGGCTAGATTGGAAAATCGTGCAAATGTTTTAGGACTAACTTGGTCCAAACGAAAATTTAAAAATGAATTTGCCCTGTAGACAACGGATTTACTGTTTTCTGCACAATTATCCCGTCTCTCGGAAGAAATGATCTCATGAAAGCTAGGTTGTGTATTCCCAAAACGACTCACCTTGTACGGGATTGAGAGAATGTTCCCATGTCGCTCAGCCAAGTTCGCCTCAAGAACCCATGTTCAATTCGATAGATGCTGCTGTTGTCCAAAACTCGTAATTCCAGAGCTGAAAGGTAAGGGATTCCATTCCCCGTATTCACTAGACACACCTGTATATAATCTGCCTGGGACACGTACATAATCTCCTCGAACACATCACCTGTGTAGCTGATAGTGGTCCAATAGTTAACATCAATATAAAGGTCAAACGTGGGCGTTTGACCTTTCCGGTCGTAGTTGCCATACCAGAAGAAGGTCCTGATCAAGTAAAGGCTGCTCTTGCCTCCATCAGGCTTTAGCGTGTAGCAGTTCCTTGTTCCGTTCGGAAAGCTCCTCAAACTTTTGGAAATTCGAGCATGATCTTCATCACTGTATTCTGCGGAAACCCGCTTGTTTTCCCCGGAATCTGTAAATCCTTGGTCCGTCTCATAATATATCCCGGTTACGTCATTGAGATGTGGATCAGGTGACCCACAGTCGATGCTTATGAAACCTGGAAATCGAGAAAAATTAGAACCAAATAGTCGATATATATTCTCGGACTTTCCCCAAGCAAGTTGAAGAATTCGGAAGCATATGTGCAATATCTATTGCGAATGAATGACGCATCAAACATATTTCATTTCATTGCCTGTGATCACCCTTTTAATCTCATCCTTCCCTTAATTCTCGTTCTTTCTTTTATCTATTGCATGTCCTGGTTATTGGATAAACAGACCTACTACTCACCATTGAATGAATGATTGACAATGAGAGAGAGAGAGAGAGACCTGAAATTTGTTGGGCTAGAGCCAGCAGCTTCAGTCCCGGAGCTAATAAAGAAGCAATGGAAGCACACAAGAGGAGGAGCAACATTGACCTTCCCATTTTCGGGGATCCAGAAGACACAGAAACTATGTAATATCTTCACTTAGTTATGTTGGCAAGAGACATTTCTCATGCAGCCCATTTTAATATGAGCTCTGAGTTGTGGGAGTAGAGAATAATACACTAAAATTTACTGTTCAGTTAAATTTGAGCTGGTTGAGTATAACCGACAGCTTTAGGCTTTGGGCCATCTCTTGTTGCTCCACTAGCTTCATATATAGCTTGACTCCGGTTAGAACGTTTGAATAATAAACAGTGTCTTACATGCAACAACAGTTGGAAGGTTTAGAACAGCTGGCATTGATTTCATTTCAATGTTATCATAATCAAACCAAATTGTCTAGTTATAAATGGTAACTTAAGCCTAATATGTAATGTGGTCCCTAAACTTTTAATTTGTTCAATGTGGTCTTTAAACCTTATACCAAAGTGCAATATGGTTCATGAACTCTTACTTTGTTCAATGTGATCACTAAACTTTCAGTAAATGTTTAAACTAGTCCCTGGGATATATGAGAATATGCAATGTCATCATTCCACATCATTTTATTAATTTAAGTTCAAGGAAAATATTGAATATTTTCATATAGTTTAGGGACTAATTTGAAAATTTACTGACAAGCAGTCACATTGAACAAATGAAAAGTTGATGAACTACATTGCACATTGAGTCAAAGTTCAAGTACCATTTATATCATGTTTACCCAAGATGTAATTAACTCCCGTCTTTGAGCGAAATTGAGTCTAACTAAAGGTCAGAGAAGTACTTATTTTGAAATTTTAGGGGATGATGTATTTTGGAATGCACTTGAAATTTCCTCTGTTCACATTATAAATGATCCCTGATAAGAGTGATTCATTTTCCTTTGAACTTTGGGATGTAAAATTCGGGGTATTTCCCGAAATGAAGGGAAGAAAAATGTTTTCCTTCAACTTAGGGGGATAATGGTAGGGAAGGTATACTCCACGTTATCTATAACCACATAAATAGAATCCTTACCATGCTTAGACCTAGGCAATCCTAACACAAAATCCATAGAAATATCAACCCAAGGATGCGTCGGGATAGGCAAAGGCGTATACAAGCCATGTGGTTTAGTTGTAGACTTAGCCTGTTTACATGCAATGCACCTTTCACAAACACGTGCGACATCTCGTTTCATATGTGGCCAATAAAAATATTCATGCAGTACTTCATAAGTTTTATTGATTCCAAAATGCCCCATTAAGCCACCACTATGCGCCTCTCGCACCAACAACTCTCGCAAAGAGTATCTAGGCAAACATAACTTGTTTTCACGAAAGAGATAGCCATCATGCCTATAGAATTTTTCAAACGCAACATGCTCACAAGCTTCAAACACTCTTCCAAAGTCATCATCATCAGTATATATCGCTTTGATATGCTCAAAACTTAGGCACTTTGCTCCTAAAGTAGTTAGAATTGCATACCTTCAAGAAAGTGCATCGGCTACCACATTTTCCTTACCTTTATTGTACTTGATTACATATGAAAAAGTCTTGATGAACTCCATCCATTTAGCATGCCTTTTGTTCAACTTTTGTTGTCCCCTCAAGTACTTTAATGTCTTGTGGTCGGTGTGGATCACAAATTCCTTTGGCCACAAGTAATGTTGCCAAGTCTCCAAAGCTCACACCAAAGTGTACATCTCCTTATCGTAAGTTGGATAATTCAATATTGCTCCGTTTTACTTCTCGCTGAAATAAGCTATGGGACGTCCTCCTTGCATCAACACAGCTCCAATTCCTATACCAGAAGCATCGCATTCTATTTCAAAAGTAGCACTAAAATTTGGTAAAGATAACAAATGAGCATTAGTTAGCTTATCCTTCAACAGATTGAATGCTCTTTCTTGCTCTTCTCCCCACGTGAAACCCACGTGCTTCTTGATGACCTCGGTTAAAGGTGCGGCAATGGTGCTGAAATCCTTCACAAATCTGCGATAGAAACTGGCTAAGCCATGAAAGCTGCACCTTTCCTACAGTCTTAGGTGTTGGCCATTCTTGGATCGCTTTCACCTTTTCTTCGTCAATATGTATTCCATTAGCACCAACAACAAACCATAGAAATATTAATTTGTTTGTCACAAAAGAGCATTTCTTCAAATTAGCATATAGTTGCTCGGCCCTTAAAACTTGTAAAACAGCTCGCACATGTTCAATATGGTCATCAAGGCTTCAACTATATATCAAAATATCATCAAAATAGACAACTACAAATCGACCAATAAAAGCACGCAGAACATGATTCATAAGTCGCATGAAAGTACTAGGTGCATTAGTTAAACCAAATGGTATGACTAACCACTCATACAACCTATACTTGGTCTTAAATGCAGTTTTCCATTCATCCCCTTCTTTCATTCTAATCTGATGATAACCACTTTTCAGATCAATTTTAGTAAATATGCAAGCTCCATGTATCTCATCTAACATGTCATCTAATCTAGGAATAGGATGTCGATACTTTACCGTAATATTGTTGATTGCTCGGCAATCGACACACATTCGCCAAGTCTCATCCTTCTTTGGTACTAACAAAACAGGAATATCACACGGGCTAAGACTTTCTCGCACATATCCTCGTTCCAGTAATTCACTAACTTGCTGCTGAAGTTCCTTTGTCTCCTCGGGATTACTTCGATATGCGGGTCGATTAGGTAATGGCGCATCAGGTATCAAGTCGATTTGATGCTCTATGCCTCGAATCGGTGGTAGATCTCCAGGAACCTCATCAGGAAAGACATCATCAAATTTTTGCAATAAAGACACGACATAACTAGGCAAACTCGGATTAAGATCGTTAGTAGTAAACAATGCCTCATTGTACAAAAGTACAAGCATCGGTCGATCCAGAACCAAAACTCTCCTCACTTTGCTCGATCTAGCATAGAAATTCTTTTCTCTCTTTTCTTTTCTCTCTGCTTTTCCCTCGGTTTTTACCACTCTGTTTTTCTCTGTCTCTCCTTTTCCTTGCGTCTTAGACTCTCTACGCAAGCTCTCAGTTTTCTCACTTTTTCTCTCTTTATCAACCTCACGTTGTAGTTTCAATTGATCTTCATACACCTCAGTAGGTGTCATTGGCACCAAAGTGTAAGTCTTCTGATTCATCACCAATGAATATCGGTTAGTGTACCCATCATGATGTACCCTCCAATCATACTGCCATGGTCTACCAAGTAAAAGATGTCCCGCCTGCATAGGTACAACATCACACACCACCTCATCCTTATATCGCCCTATCTCAAATGGAACTAGGATTTGCTTCGAAACTTTCACTTCACCACTATCATTCAACCACTGAAGTCTATATGGTCTAGGGTGCTTTGTAGTCTTCAATGTTAGTTTCTCCACCATAGTACAACTTGCTACATTTGTACAACTAACTCTATCAACAATTAAACTACAAATCTTACCGTTCACCAAATATCTTGTATGGAACAAGTTATCACGTTGCTAGTGATGCTCATCCTCCTTGACTTGCACGCTAAGAGAACGTCTAACCACCATCAATTCACCCTTGACTAGCAGCTCGACATCGCTACAGTCCTCCAATGGCGGAATGACATCATCCTCTTCCTCCCTATCACTTTCAGATTGAACATCTCCAGGTCTAGTCATTATTATCACCCTCCTATTAGGGCATTGATTTGCCATATGACTCTTGCCTAAACACTTGAAACATTTAATTTCACGAGTTCTAATGTTAGAATTTTCAGTTTTACCTGAAGCCGGATTCGAACCAACTCTGCCATCTTTCTCCTTCTCCCTTGAAGTTTCAACCTTGGTGTTGTTTCCCTTCCAGTTCGGCTTCTCGTCTCTCTTCCAATTGGGTTTCCAATTCGAGCTTGAACCTCCACCACTCCTGTAATTTCGGTCCAACTTCAATTGCCTTTCTACTTTGATAGCTTTGTCTACCAATTCTTCCAACTCGACATAATGTTGCAGCTCTACCACTCTTGCTATATCTCGGCTTAAACCACATAAGAATCGTGACATAGTAGCTTCACGGTCCTCTACCACATTAGCACGGATCAAGGCAATCTCCATCTCTTTATGGTACTCGTCTACGCTATTGTTATCTTGTGTGAGATTTTACAGTTTATGGAACAAGTCTCTGTGGTAATGACTTGGTATGAAGCGCTTCCTCATCACCGCTTTCATCTCATCACACGTTTCTACCGATCTCTCACCATTGCGTCTCTTGTTATTCACAAGTTGATCCCACCAAATTATAGCATAATCAGAGAATTCAACAGCTGCAATTTTTACCTTCTTGAGCTTCGAATATCGCTGGCAGTCAAATACCATCTCCATTCGTTTCTCACATTCTAGATATGCATCAGGATCATTCTTTCCTTAGAAAGATGGAATCTTCATCTTGATATTGCTAAGCTCATCATCTTCTCGGCGTCTGTTTCTCCTCCCAAACCTGCCATCTCGATCATCTTCTGAATCGGACACATATTCATCGTTAAATTGCCGTTGCCATCTGGGTTGCGCCCTAGGCTCATCTCGCTGATTTTGTGGCTTCCCTCGTGGTGGCTCTCGATCACCATCAAGTCTCGTCTCACACCTCACAACTCGGTTGCTAAGTGCTTCAAGTTGTAAGCTCAATTGCTGGATGCCTGCTAAAATCGCATTATCCCTTGGATTGATGCCATCTTCTCTTTGATTTACGCTTTCTTGGTCTGCCATGTTTTTTTTTAACCTGCAAGAAAATGTTAGAAATAAAAGAAATCTCACCGCACTCCCTCACGTGTTTCGCTCAAGGTGTTTGTCACTCCCCTCGTGTTTAACTCAATCTAGGCTTTTTCTTCCCTCAATTAAGCTCACATACTCTTGCCTTTTTCCTCTCGTTTCTCTTCTTCAAGCTCTTTATCAAACTAGAATCAGTTTCTCAAGCTCCTCACAACAATCGACTAAACCACCAAGCAAGATCAATTCAGCAATATACTACTCAATTCAGCAATTTAGCAACTTTTACTAGATTTGAATTCAGGTTCAATGTTTGCTACTATATTTTTTTTTCTATTCGGTCCAACTAACAATAATAATAATAAAAAGAAACGAGTCGTCATCTTGATTTTTTTTCGGCCTTTTTTTTCACTGATTTTTTTTTTTTACGAACTCAATTACAATCAAAACAGACTAGGACCAAAAACCCTAAATCAAAATTGAAATCGCAGAAAGAACAAATCAGAACCCTAATTCAATTAATAACAAATCCCTAATCTATAAACCCTAGATTGCTGAATAAAAAGTAGTGAAAGTAGGATAAGTAGACCTTGTAGAACCAGCTCTGATACCAGATGATGTGAATCGCTGCGAAAACTGATCGTTCTACGAAGATCCAAGGGTTGCGAATTGCTAACCTTGACCCCCAATCGAACTTGTGATTGGTAATCTCGGTATGAGCGTGACCTGTTGACAAACCTGTGTCGACCAATCCACGCTATAGACGCCACGAATAAGAGAATTCGTAATCTTGCTCGATAAGTCGATTGACCGCCATAAGGGAACTTGATTTGGTCTAGTCTTCAGGAGAACTCGAAGAAAAGAAAGACTCTATGTATAAAAATTCTGAATCAATGTTGTGTTTTCAGAAACTCATAAGCACCCTTATATATGGTGCTAACCCTAAAATGCAAAAATTCTAAAAATACCCTTAATTAATAAAAATTTGCCTAAAAGTAGAAAAAGGCCTAAAAGTCCATCTAAACGATGCCGAATGGCCGAAATTCATTACAGATGGCCATGAGTATTGATCAGGACACCGTTTCTCTTTAGCTGATCAAATTCGAGCTCATTCGGAGCTCGTTAGCCCTAAATCCGTTCAGAATTCGCAAAACTAAATGTAATCGTGTTGCGCCAAGGAGCTTCAGAATCTTCAATTCTCGAATCAAGATCACCTCTACTCCAAAGATCTTGAACCATGATGCCGATAGCTTGCTTGAATTCCCTCGTTCTCGCTTGAGTAATTGGACCAAGCGGATAGAACAACGAGTCCCTAGCACCTCCTCCTCGATATGGTTCGATGTCCACATTACCTATAGCTGCCAAAGAGCATAATTGGAGCCTTCGAGTTTGACATCAACCCGATCACTCGATCACCCTTATCAATTAAAATTGGACCGCGAAATTGGAGCGATGAAAATAATGTTGGGCGGCCGCCGCAAGATGAAGGCGTAAAGAAGAAGACGAACGAAATTTTTTTCTCGGCTTAGCTTGCTCACCGGCAAGGGGAAGTGTCGTAGTTGGGGATTGGTGTACATTACTCATAAGAAGCTAACCCTAGCTCTAATACAATGATAGAAAAGAAAAATCTAGAGAGATAAGTGGTGCTTGTATTGAGGCACAAGGTCATAATAAATTAGGTACAATGAAGCCTAATCTAGGAAACAGTCCTAGAGAATAAACAAGAATATTTCTAGAATATATACAAAATCAATAAATATTCTAACATGGGCAACTTATAGTATATTGGATTCTAACAAAATGTAGGCTCCGTTTAGTGAAAAATAAATGATTTGGGTAATATTTTCCTAAAAATAGTCACTTATGTCGCTACGACAATGGATGAAAAATGAGTCCATCATGCACCACAAAAAAAAAACAAATAAGATGTTTTTTATTGGCTAATTATTCCAAGTGATACAAATCATTATTTTTAAGAAAATATTTCCTAAATAATTCAGTTTTCACTGCTCAAATGGAGATGTAAAGAGAAGGCGTTGACACACAATTTGAATTGTACATATTTCTTTCAAGACATTTTTCATATTCCCTATTCATCAGCATAACCGACAATGGTCAAGTCATCCTACGTGTGATGTTCCACCATCGGAAAATGAAATCTCAGAAGATAACTCTTGCTTAGATGTCCACACTCGGTACCCCATTGATAATGTCTTTCCTCGCGGGGAAGACAACTGACCGTGAATCATGATCACAATGCACAACTTTTAAAGCGAAAATCACTTTTAGTTTTCTCCAAATTACGTGCATGGGACGCAATCTCTCTCGTTACGGAAGCAAAGAACTTTCCACATGATTCACGTCCAATTTAACTTTTTCTTTTTGGGTGGGCCCAAATTACCACTAAGCATTGGACTAATTGGACGACAATAAAAATAATAATTTTTTCGTCAATAATGCACATCGGAGAAATTAAAAAGAAGACACTTTGCTTTAGGAAAAAAAGGAGTTTTGCTTTCACACTTACGGCTTGAAAAGATGCCACCACCAATTTCATTCATCGCGAAAAAGACCGTTGGTTTCACTAGTATGAATGCCCTTTCCGTTCAAAAAGAGATTCTTGTCGTGGAAAATGTTTCTTCCAAAAAAAAAAAAAATACGAGATTGAAGTCCTCCAAAATTGAAAAGTATTCATATAAAATCGTGAACTGTGGTTGTTTTTTCATAAGGAGAACTTAAAGTGAATTTTATCTCGGCCTGAAATGACTAAACGAATCTCAAATAGAAACTCCAGCTGGCCAAATCCTTGCCAGGCGACGAGCACGTCCATCTCACATGCTAATTTCCAAGAGATGGTCGGGGAATTGGAGCATTTTTTTTTTCTTTCTTCTTCTTTATTTTTTCTTGTTGTGCCATTCCTAGAGGTGAACATAGGCAAAGCTAATAATTTATTAAGCTTACACTTAGCCCAAACTCTCTTAAGCTCATACCAATCACAACTTTGGGTTTTTTTAGTATTAATTAAATCATCTAACCATGCAAATCAATTCAATTAGTAGTAGCCACTAATATATTATTGGCCGATTAGAAACCCAAGCATTTTTTTGAATCAGAGATTCATGCATACGAGGATTTGATTACACTGGGTAATATAATTCCATATCAGTACATTTTCTCTTTACTCAAAAATATTCTGAAGCAATTTGAATCAATTTTAAGCCTAAATCACTAACACATGAGAGATGATCATGTATGTGCGTAAGCAAGAACTTAATGCTAAAAAATTTAAGTGATAAATAAATTACTCGATGAGATAGAAAAACCTTGATGTGCTAAGCAAAGTTCCCAATAAATGTTCTTCAACATGTTAATTAACGACCAATCTACAATGTATTGTGTGCTTGATTAGACATGATTTCTAAATATAATGATGCAATTCCAATAAATTCTTTTTGGATTTTTCTTGATTAACGTGAACATGATTTAACTTAAATGCTATAGGTACGTGATTTCTAATCT
Organism: Rhodomyrtus psidioides; assembly: GCA_021437785.1. Taxonomy (NCBI): domain Eukaryota; kingdom Viridiplantae; phylum Streptophyta; class Magnoliopsida; order Myrtales; family Myrtaceae; genus Rhodomyrtus; species Rhodomyrtus psidioides. The sequence goes on from JAILYB010000005.1 coordinate 4,049,195, forward strand.
AGCACACATTGATGAACTAACATGAACATAAATGACATGTACGCTACATTGGTAAATCAACATAAATTATGCGAAAGGACTATATGGGATTTTCACACAAAGGTTTATGACTCGATTGGTAATGTTGCAAAATTTAGGGCCGAATTGATTTTCGTACAATAAGTTTAGAATTGATTGGGTAATTTTTTTTCTCATGTGAGATGGCAATGGGACTTCGCATTGAGAACTTACCAAGATGTTTCTCCTAGAAATAATGCAGGAGACTTGACTTGGACTTGGATAGATGAGCCAGAAAGCGGAACATAGACCACATCAGTGCATACAAAAATGCACCCCCTTTTTCTAAAGCCTCTTTTAACCCGGTTGTCGTACGATATTTTTGTCATCGAGAAAACAGATATTTTTTGGCATGGAACATGAGAGCGAGGTCGTGTCGGGAAAGTGATGATGATACGATTCTTGCTTTTCCATATTTCACTAACCGCAGCACAATTGATTTCTCAAGAAAATTGAGAAAAAGGGTCGGCATCAATCATTCATGCTTAATCGGATGAAAACATCTTCTGATTTTATGCCAAGATAATTTGTTTGGATATACGAATCAAGAAATTTTTATTCACTATTTCTTACTAGTTACTGTAAAATTCACACTTCAGATGCGTTCTAGCTAGTCTACACAAATTGGTGGATTGTCGTGGTTTAAAGTCGTCAACAGACTATGCAAGTGTATTTTCATGCCGTGGTTTTTTTTTTTTTTCCTCCCTTTTCTGATTGTAATTTCGATGAACTTTGTGTTTTGCTTCACTCTCACGTTTTTATTTCTTGTTGCCTAACCCGGGATTTCTATTTGGATGTCTACAGTAAACTAGATTTAATATAGAAAAAAAATTGGATTTCAAAAGTAAAGTGGGGAATAAATGTCGAACGTGAGTCATTCCGATCAACGTTTGGCGAGAAAAGAAGAGTCATTTTGGCCATTTTCTGAAGAGATTTAACTCCTTTTATTTTTTTTTCCCTCCTTTGGATGCAGAATGCTTCTTTCCAGTTGAATACAGTAAGTAGGTGAAGAAAATTCTAAAGTTATTACCGCATAATTTTTTATGTTGCACTATTCTCTTGCACTTCATTCCAACTATATATATACATACATACATACAATTATTCTAAAGAAATTTGCATATCTTGTTTAGTTACTAGTAATTTTATTTTCTGCATAGAGATATACATTAGATTCGGAAAAGAGTAGGAAGACCAATTAATTAACTTGATGATACTAGTTTTTCGAACGCATATTCAATTCATAATATCATGATTTGTAACGATAAATGAACATTTTGGAGCCACACATGTTAAATTCTCATTATTAAATGGCTGCCATGTAAATAAGTCGGTGGTAGCATGGTACAGCACAACAAGTATGTTGTAGAAGTTCCTGTGCGCTTGTGTATACTTTTTATGAGCCTCTTTTTTTCGTAACCAACGGCTTATTAGCCTTCATACCCATGCATTTCACATGTTTAATAAAATTACTTTATCAAAGACATTCATTATTTTTATCTTGCTTAGGCACTATTATTTTTTTTTCTCTTTCTGTAGATAAAAATATATTAGATTCGCAGAGGAGTTGAAAAAACAAAATTTGCACAATTAGCACTATAGGATAATTCAATGGTTTCAAATTGACAATATTTGGTTTATTGTGATTTGCCAACCAAAGTAAATTAAGAAAATTAAATTGCATCTCAATACAATTGTAATGTGGTTGTACTTTTACTAACATAGAGATCATAAGCTAAAATATATCTAAATGGAACTATTGTAAAATCTATAAAGACTGGGAAAAGTGTCAACAAAGTCATAAACCAATTGCATTAATGCCAATTCAGCACCGAACATTTTAATTGTGCCAATTTATTTCTAAAGTTTTTACATTTATGTCAATTGAGTCCACCCAGCAAATTTTGGTACAATGTTACATTAGTAAAGTATTTCAATGCTGATGGTTTTCCTAAAACACAACCACCAAAGTACTTTTACTACTTTACAGTATTTTATTTTAGGAATAAATCCACTAAAAGTCATAAAATTTATTAAAAAGTACAGCTTAGCCTAAAACTTTCAAAAAGTACAGCAAAGTCCTAAAAATTATCAAGAAAATACAATTGAGTCCTAAAACTATAAAAAAAAAAAATGTAGTCAAGTCCTATAGAGTCCTAAAACTTTCAAAACTCTGTAATCAATGGAATGGCTTGATTGGATCAATTTGAAAAATTTTAGGACTTAATTGCACTTTGTGAAAATTTTATAACTCAATTACACTTTTATAGTAATGTTTAGGACTTTGTTGTACTTTTGAAAGTTTTAAGATTAAATTGCACTTCAAGGACAAGTTTTACGATTTTTAATGCACTTATCTCTTTATTTTACGCTATTTTTGAACTTCACGGAAGAAAATATATTTATAATGTTGTAAATCAATTTTACGATGTGTCACAATATTGTTTTATACTTACTTATGATGACACGCGGCAATAGTACTCGACACGGCAAATGTACCATAGAAGTCATCGTTCATGCTGATCAATTATTGCAGCGGAAAGTAAAAGTAAACTCGTAATTTCTCGACAAACATAACCAGATCAATTAGGCTGGGAAACTGTGAAAAGGGGAAATTATAAATAAAAAAAAAAATCATAAATTTATTGTAATTGTGCCGATTCAGTCATAATTTTTTTTTTTTTCGATTCAGTCCTAAACTTTTTACAATTGTGCCATTTCAGTCCATACGGCGAATTTTTGACTGGCCGACTACTGAATATTTTATTTTATTTTTTGAATTTTTATGAATTTTTCAAATAATTTGTTAAGTTTTTTATTTTTTATTTTTGTTTTCTACCCTCCCTCTCCCTCCCCCCTCCTCCTTCCTTCCCCTCACCAGAACACCTCTGGTCGGTCACCACAGTCCGGCGACCGGCCAGAGGCCTCGCCCAATCGTGGTAGGGCTCGATCTCGCCGTCACCAGGAAAGGAAGCGACGGTGAAGTCGAGCCTCGCCCGGCCATGGCGGGGCTCGACCGCGGCAGTCAGATTCTTGGCCCTTAGATCAGTTTTCTCCTCTGCCTCGCTTCAGCAGCAGCCCTTGCCCTGTTGCTCCACTCCTTGTCCAACATCGCCCCGTCGAACGACGCCAATTCGATGTTCAGGTCGGGGATGCCACGCCCTAGGCCCACCGGGTCGCGCTTCTCGCTCTTCTCCGGCACGCTCGCCTCCTGTTCGGGAATCAATGGGGGATGGCGATCGGAGCCGGAGGGGAGAGACGCGGCCATGGGCTCGGCCGATTGGCCCCCCAGAATTAGTACAAAGACAAAAAAGAAAAAAGGCGAACTCGGGAGATAATGCCATTGATGCAGTACAATGCCTCTTCCTTCCTGGCTTTCAACATCAAATTCAAAGCCTTTACTTGGTCGCGATAATGCTTCACATTCTCCACCTCTTGCGCGTATTCAGCAAAGCGCACCAAATCAAACAAACAACGAGCGACCGTTGCGCCCCGGAGCGAGGTCGAGCCTCGCCATGGCCGGGCTCGACCTTGTCATCGTTGCCTCGCCCGACGATGGCGATGTCGGCCCCCACCACGGCTGGTGAGGCCTCTGGCCGATCGCCGGACTGTGGTGACAAGCTAGAGGTGTTCTGGTGAGGGGAAGGGGGGGGGGGGGGAGAAGGAGAAGGAGCAGGAGAGGGAGGGCAGAAAAAAAAGGAAAAATTAAAAATTTTAAAAAAATATTTTAAAATTCATAAAAAATTCAAAAAATAATAAAATATTTGATCACAGGTCGACCGACGACCATGTCAGCGTTGGCCGATCAAAATTCTTCGAATGGACTGAAATGACATAATTGTAAAAGGTTTAGGACTGAATCGGCATAATTACAATAGGTTTTGGACTTTTTTGGTAATTTCCCCACTGTGAAAAGCATACCAATCTATGCAAAATAATAATTATTATTTGGTGTATGTAGAAATATCCGAATAGGACGAGAGAAATACCAAGCTAAAAAATAAATAGATAAATAAATAATGCTTTTCTGTAGGAAAATTTTTCAATCAGTTTAAATCTATATCGATGCCCATTCAATCTTAAACTTCTTATTTTTTTTCAATTGCATCCAAAATCTTTGCGTGAAATTTCAAAAGGACATTGGTAGCATTATAGTTTTTGGGTGACTGTGAGTCAAATTCTTAAAAGAGTTGATCCCACAATCATTTTCCAAAATACATAATCAATTCTCAATTTCAAAATATATGCAATTTTCGTCAAAAATCAGTGATGTGGCGGTATGCCACGTAAGACGTCATATTTTTTTTTTAGAAAGACTATTAGAATTTCGAACAAATGTACTACTTGATTGACAGCGTTGAAAAATTTAGGACCGAATTCACATATATATAATAAATTTAGACCTGATTGGATAATTTTCCCTTTATTTATCGACCGCACAGGCACATACACAATGTGCAACGAACAACAACGGAAAAGAACAATGTATGCATGGTGATTTGGCAAGATGTTTCGCTAACAAACAACGGATGAGTTCGACCAAAAAAAAAAAAAAAAACTACGGAGGAGACTTGACTTGCGCTTGGGTGGATGAAGTAAAAAGCGGAGCACCGACAACCTTAGTGCATTCCAATGATGCCCGCTCGCTTTTTCTTTATAGAGTCGTCGTACGAGAGAATAAAGCATGTCGGGCCATATTTTGGCAATGGGAAAACAGATGTTTCGATCTTGGTACAACAGAGATATTAGGATTCAACCCACAATCACAACGAAATAAAACATAAAAGCGAGAAAAAGAAATCGAGACACAACATATAACTCGATTCACCTTAAACTAAGATTACATGCAATAGATGATTACACCATGAGTAGCACATCGCACTTTTATGATAGATAACTAAATTACAAGCAAAAATGCAATAGATGATTGCACCATAAGTACCACATCGCACTTTTATGATAGATCACCAAATTACAAGAAAAAAAGGAGTATATATGTATATAAGCAGCACCTATTCATCGGCTCAAATCCGAGCTGCCAATAAAATATGAACGAGACCCCGTGCTTTTCTATCATAAAGAATGTGAACCACATCCTAGCAAGAGCGAGGTGGTGATCAAGAGCCGGTTCATGTTGGGAATGTGATGACAATCTGATTCATGACTTTCAATATTCCACCAACTCTAGTACAATTGAGAAAGAGGGTCGACGTCCATCATTCAAAATGCATTTGCTTTAAAGTATATTGCCTTGAAGCTCGATTTCGTATGGCATCTTGGGGAGTAAATTGTGAGTTGCTTGACTAGTCCCGAACATTGCTCTTTTCTCTTATGTTAATGAAATCGATCAGGATAAGAATTTGCAACCCAAAAGTCTAATCCTCTCTCCTTCTCTTTTCTCTCTCTATCGTCTTCTTCTACCTTCTATAGAGGTAAGAAATCAAAAAGCAAAAAATCAGGATTGTCGAAGTGTGAAATCTTCTACAAATCGGCGTGAACATAACATATCAAGCAAAACATCTGCGAATTGATCATTTAGAGATTTCTTCTGATTTTTTTTTTATTTGTTACTTCAATATTTGTAGAAGATTCCGAACTCGGATAATTCTGATTTTTTGCTTTTCGATTTGTTACTTCAATACCTTCAACCAACAGGGAGGGTTTGAGCTAGATTCACTCTCCTCTCTCTTCTCTTGCTAGTTTTGTTGGTGTTTTCTTGTTCTTTCTTTTCTCCCGATTTATAATAGATCTGGGAATTTGAACTTTCCCAATCTAGGTCTAGACTAAAGAGCTTCCCTCCTCATCTTGACTTGGGAGTTCAGGAAATATGTTTTCAGGGATTACTCTATTCGTGTACATGTCCTCTAACCCTAGCTTCAATAATGATTGCGGGAGTTCTGGCTCCCAATATGATAGTCCCACATTATCAGAATACAAAATTGAATCATCTCCCGATATATACTCGTTTACCTGAGAATGAGATACAATTAACGTAGGTCTTTGAGCAAAATTGAGTCTAATCAATAAGGTGAAATTAAAAAAAAAAATAATTGACGTGCTCTGCAGTGCATTTGAAATTTTGTAGGCTCCTATTACTATTTTCAAAATGATCCAATAATTCATTCGTTATCCAAATTACGTGCAATCTATATCATATTGGATTTTAGCAAAAAGCTAAGGGAAGAGAATTCATCTCCTATTTGTTTCCAACTTATACGCAATTTGAAAGTTCGTACACGCAATTATACGTACTTCTTTCTACGCATTTCACATATTTCCTACTCATGAGCATAACTAACAATGGTCAAATTTTCTTGTTTATGAAGTTAAACCAGAGCAAAATAAAATAAAATAAACAGGTATAATTACGTTGATTAGGCATGTACACCCCATATCTACTTGATTATCCTTCCTTGTGGGGAAGACTACTCCTGGTCATAATGCCCAACTTCTCACAGCATGATTCAGAGCATTAGAAAATTAACTAGACTATTGTAAAGTGAAAATGACTTTTAATTTTATATAATCTTATTGCATGGGACGCAACATGGAGCTAAAAAACTGGCCACACGATTCACGTTCATTTTTTCAACTCTTTCTTTGGGGGTCATGTTAAAAAACTCAACGTGAAACTTTACGAAACTCAACATCAACGAATTTTCGATCTTCATGATTTTCACGATAAGAAGGATAAAAATGTACCTTGATCCATAATAATAACTTCAAGGATGATTGCAGAAAACAGGAGATGATGAAGAACTCTTATTTCTTCTCCTTAGCTCTCTTTACTGTTATCGTTTTATTTCGTGGAGGATAATACGCCATTCGTTATGGGTGGAGAGAAGAGGGCTTTTTTCCAAATTAATTTTTTTTAAAAGAATATTTACCAATTTAATATTAAAAAAATATTTACCAAATTAGGTGCCAATCGGCAATTGGGCCGTTGATTAGCACCCAAAACAGGGAATTGGGCCCCAATCGGCGGCCCAAGTGCCGATTGGGGCTGAAATTTATTTTCTTTTTTTTTTCAATGGATTCGTCTCGAAAAATTACGCGAAATAAAAAAAAATCGTTTCAAACGGACACCCGAGCGATGAGATATGCCATTTCAAAGTATTATTCCATCGGATTTTTAAAACTTTGCTAATTTAGGCATCCATTTAAACGAATAAATTAAAAAAATATCAATTAAATAATAAATTATATTGAAATTACGTAAACTTTGAGGAAAAAAATTACTACATAATTCATATTCCATCATTAAAATTGACTTTTAATTTATATTTTTTATAAAAGTTTTCAATTAAATAATAAAAGAATAATGCTAGTCATTTTAATTTGTTATACACAAAAATCTTAATTTCTTTATGAACTCCCAATTTTATCAAATAAAATTAATCAATCCAATTTTAAATTTTATTCGTATAGGAAAGGATGATATGTTTCTACATTTAGAAAAAAAGAAAAATTTTTGGATCGAATCTAATAATAAAAAATAAGAAGATTCCGGTAATCATTTATAGATCTATTGGATATTGATACATGCATTGAATTAGTATTCATGTATCAGACTGGAAGGGAAGACAATACATGGGTGCAAGTTTTTGTTTCATATACCATACATATATGGTACATAATATATATGAAAACGCATAATTAACAAATTTGCAATCGTGGATACATATGTATCCTTATCATAGTGAAGCGACTCCCATTATTGGTATCAAACCAATATCGATTCATACAAGATAAATCTTCTAATCGATAATTAGGACAAAGAAAGAACTTTAATTTAATTAGTTTCTTTTTATCAAAATGTTTGCTTTTATCCAAAAATTCACCACCGTTTTTTACGTTGTTGCAAAATACTGGATTTTTATGAATACCATTTCTCTTCCTCGAATTGAAACAAATTAGAATTCTTAATTCTCTACGTCCTTTAGTGAATAAAAATTTTTCGGGAACAAACAACAAATCATAATGATTTTTGTATCTATTTTCAGCCAAATATTGAAATTACGTAAACTTTGAGGAAAAAACACTACATAATTGATATTCCACCATTAAAATTGACTTTTAATTTATATATATATTTTTTTTATAAAAGTATCAATTAAATAATAAATTATAATTGAAATTTTATTAATAATTTAGGCATTAATTGAAAACTTTTATAAAAAAATATAAATTAAAAGTCAATTTTAATGGTGGAATATGAATTATGCAGTGCCTTTTTTTTTTTCTAAAAGTATCATTTAAATAATAAATTATAATTGAAATTTTATTAATAATTTAGGCATCAATTGAAATTTTTTATAAAAAATATAAATTAAAAGTCAATTTTAATGGTGAAATATGAATTATATAGTGTTTTTTTCCCTCAAAATTTACGTAATTTCAATATAATTTATTATTTAATTAATACTTTTATAATTTATTCGTTTAAATGGATGCCTAAATTAGCAAAGTTTTAAAAATTCGATGGAATAATACTTTGAAATAGCATATCTCATTGCTCGGGTGTCCGTTTGGAACGGTTTTTTTTTATTTCGCATAATTTTTCAAGACGAATCCATTAAAAATAAAAAAAAATAAATAAATTTGAGCCCCAAGTGCCGATTGGGTGCCCAATTGTCCCAATCGGCAATTGGGCCGCTGATTGGGGCCCAATTTCCTGTTTTGGGTGCCAATCGGTGGCCCAATTGCCGATTGGCACCCAATTTGGTAAATATTTTTTTTAAATATTAAATTGGTAAATATTTTTTTTAAAAAAATTAATTTGGAAAAAAGCCCGAGAGAAGACCAGGCTCTTTTAACATTATATATAGATGTCTCTTCAACATGTGTTGTCCATCAAAGCACATCAGAGTTGCAAATTTTCATTTGTATCTTTTTATAACCAATATATTTAGTTTTATAGAATGTAAATAATTATTGAACCATTATTAATAACATCATGTGGGCCACAATTATTCTTGCAGCCCAATAAATGTCCAAGTGCTTGACTTGAACAAGAAAAGCATTGACCGAATTACACGATGTATCACTCCACAGAAAAATAAAGGGTTGATACCGTGAAAAACTCCAAACTGGTACATAAGTGACAAATTTACCATAAATTATTTTTTTACCATAAAAAATTCTAAACTGGTATACTTGTGACATATTTTACCTAAATTAATTTTTTTACCATGAAAAACCCCAAATATGTACACTTGTGATAAATTTATCATTCATTAAATTCGATTAGTATTACAAAAAATCCCAAATTGATACACTTGTGATAAACAGAGGACAAAAACCTTAAATTGATACACCCATGAATTGCCACGTGCCATCAAACTCAGCAATTTGACGGTTAAATTTAACGAAAATTAACAAAGAGTAAAATTATCATAGGTGTACAAGTTTGAGATAAATTTGTCACAAGTGTACTGTGATGCCCTGGAAATTTGACTTCTGTAAAGTGTGTGAAATCAATAAAATGGATTAATATTGAAATTCAGCAGTTAAAATATTTTGGATCATAAGGACTGAAAAGATGACATTTGGACGAATTCTGAAGTTTCAGTAGGTTTATATTAGGTTTCGAATTCTTAGTTGTCTCGAAGTAGGATTTCAATCCTCGCGTTCGAGTCTAATTCCAACCGAGCCTAACCTGTGAAATTACCAACAATACCCTTCGTTCAGTGTACCGAATTTCATTTCAGTCCTAAAATGCCAAATGACCATTTTGCTCTTGGATATGTGAATATGAGATAGAATGGCCACAAAAGTCCTAGTGGACCCCACCTTGCCTCCCATCAGCCAACCCTCTCACGTCTCCCTCCTGCTCCCTCACGCTCTCTACTCTCTACTCTCTCTCTCTCTTCTTCATTGTGCAGCCGTAGAGCGCCCTCTCCAAACCAAGCCTCCTCCTTCCTCCTTTGTTGGATTTTTGGCCGACCACCACCCACCAACCGGCCACCACGACCCCTAGACACTCGTCGCCGTCGCTCTGACTCCCCCGGCCGCTGGACGGTCGCGAAAAACCACCGCGGAAGCCAGCCCCTGTTTTCGGATCCCCTGAACCCGAGAACACCCAGCCCTCCCCCGGCTATTTCCGGCGCCACCCGCCGCCTCTCACCACCCCATCGACATCCACCACTCTCCTCAGCACCGTCTCGACCCAACTCCACCGGCCATTGGCTGCCGGAGCCGCTGCGAGTAGCCTCGGAGACCACCGACCCCTGTTTTGGAGCCGGTTCGGATTTTCTTCAGATCCGGCCAGAGCGGTCGCCACCGCCGCTTACCGCCACCTCCGTCGACCTCCTCGAACTCCTCTCCAGTACCCCTGAGCTCGTGGGGGAGCGCCGCCATGCGTAGTCCCCGAAAATCGGCTAGGACCGTCGCCCCTGTTTTCTCCGCGCGAAACCCCTGTTCTTGCCGGTTCTGTTCTGCTTCTGTTCGCCGCCTTCGACCGCCCTCCGCCGCCCATCACCGGTCCTGATTGACTCCCTTCGACCCCTAGGTGAGCCTTCTAAGCTTGGCCGACCTTACTTTGGCCTTTGAGGCCGAGATTCACCATGAAACATCCTTGTTTCCCTGTTTTCGCCACTGACCGTTACTGTTCACAGCGCCGGCTGTTGCTCGCCAGAGCTCCTGTCGCCGGCCACTTGTCTCGGTGACCTTGCCGGACCTCCCCGTGGTATCCTTGAAGTGTAGGGTCGAGTCGTCGTGTGATAAGCCCTAGGTTCGCCGAGAACCACCGTCGCCGTTCGTCGTCGCCGCCCGAGCCGTCGCCGTTGAGACCGCCCGAGCTAACTCACTGAGTGAGTTGACCCTAATCCTTGGTTAGGGCGCTAATTGCGCCTAGGATTAGTCGATTAGGGTATTTAATTAATGCGATCGTGGTCGATTTAGATAGAAATCGGGTTTAGGATAGATGGCCGCGATCGATTATATTAGTCGGATTAGTTTAGGTCGTCTGTGGCTAATTGATTTCTAGATTGAATGGATTGATTGATTGGGCAATGGATTGCCGTTGTTTAATCGCGAGCGAGCGCTAGGTAAGAGACGAATGAGCGATCGACGACGTTTAAATTGAATTGACTAATAAAGGACCATTGCACGAACTGAGCCTTATGTGGGACTTGTTTTCTTGCTATTGCATCGATGTGATTAATTGGATCGATTGTCTCGTTGGAATGGCTGATTGAATGTTTGTATGTTCATTGACTGACCGAGCGTTCAATTAGAGGTTAATTACCTCGTCTGTGATTGCGATGACTAGTGGATAGTCTGCATATGCATATGACCATGTGTGAAATCAAAAGACATATTTTAGCATGAAAATGGCCTTCGGCCAAGACTTTTACATGCCTGTGTGAGCATCCGGCCTTAATCAAAGATAATGAAATGTGTTGATTGCTGGATGTGTATTGTATGGTCATATGAGGGAACGATGATGCTTTTCCTAGTAAGTTCATACCGTACCAATCTGATGGAACTAGACGACTTGCTAGAAGCACGACAATTCTGATCCGGTGCTAACTAGTACGGATGCAGAGTTGGTCAGATGCCGGTCGCAACTGATATTGGACCGACGCCCCTTTTAGGGATGCCTACCGCCGTGCCATGCAATGGGTGCACTAGATACACTGCTTGTAGTAGCCGTTGCCGAGAGTAAAGGAACGTATCCCAGTCTTGCCGGTAGAACGCTGGATCGCACTAATGTGTTAGATCGCGTTATTTGTGAGTCAAATCACGCCCTCTTTCGCGTAGATCTTCTCATATGCCGGTGGCACGATCATCGTTAATAAAATGGAAGTATGTGGTGTCCTATGCATACTTGTGAATGTGATGCTTGTTTGAGTGATTGACTGATTTGACAACTGAGTCGAGTTAAGCATTGCATTATGTGTACCTGAAGAAGCTGGTAAGTGTGCATGTGAATGATTAGCATATTGTTATTGTGAGTGATTGTTATACGTGCCTATGTGATCTTGTGAGCTTGCTGTTAGGATGCCATGGGCGAATCAATTTCCTAACCGAGCTTAGGCTTGATTATCTGAGATTTATTCTTACCCCGTCGTGGGATAACATTTTCAGGTCCCTTCTGATGGAGCCTCGTGGATGCTAAGGATCGGCTTTTGGATTTAGTCGTAAATGGAGTAGATGAGAAGTTATTCTTACCCGACCGAGTAATCTTTTGAGGTCTAGTGAGCCGCCCCGAACTGTGGGGTTATTTATGTAAGTTATAGTTCAGTATGGTAAGACTCCTCTGCTATTATGTTTGTATGTTTATAATCATCTTTTGGTGAGTCGTTATGTGATTGGCTCCTGCTATTCTATTCTTATTTGTTTATATGTTGTTAGGGAGTTAAAACGTTTTTGCATGCATAGTTAAGTGATAGGTCGATAGTGTGCTTGGGACGCTATCTCTATGACTTCGTGGCGATTTGGCAAGGGATATCATGGGCTCGAGAGTTGGGGCGTGACATGTACCAATTTGGAGTTTTTTGTAGTAAAAAAAATAATTTGGGGTAAATTTGTCATAGGTATACTAGTTTAGAGTTTTTCGTGGTATTAACCCAAAAATAAAATTGATTTTTGCTTCAATGGTGCAGATGCACTAGGATAAAAGAAAATAAAAGGAAAAGTCCTTTTGCTGTAGCAGAAAGTAAGTTTTGCTATCGCATTTGGACAACGTCCCTGATCATTTTACACGACCCGAGTCAATACAAAAACTATACAGCCAAAAAAGACGTTGAAGATACCAAAGAGATTCATACAGATTTAACTTCACAGCCTAGGTTTGTTTTATATCTTCTAGTATATAAAAGAGCGCAACCTGCATATCGAAACACACCAAAACACACCCTTTCAAGCTTCTTACCAGACATGACCTTCTCGACCATGTGAGTGTGGAGACTTCAATGTGATATGTACTTGCCACTTCCCTCTGAATTTAGTAATGATTGATCAAGAACCAATATCGCCTCGGTCAATTATATGGGGAAAACACATTGTTCACGACTTCCTCCAGATTTAGATACCCCAACGATGGTCGATGACCATGCCATCGAAGGCTGAATCCGCGACATCATTCTCAGCCGACCTTGGGACAATACACATTTTTATATCCGAAGTTCTATCTAGGTGATATTGTTGTAATTTTAGGAATAAGTATTTTAATAAGGCTATATAAGAACAATATTAATTTATCTATGGATACGCCTACTTATAATTCTTAATTTTAGATAGATAAAACTTTCAAATTCTCATGTTTTCTTAAAACAAATTTGATTTGATCTGTAAATTAAGAAATTAAAATAGCAACTAGATACAATTGTAATGAGGTTGTACTCTTACTAATATAGAGATCATAAGCTAAAATATATTTTATGTTGATTTCAGAAATTGATGATCAATGATTGCAGCGGAAAGGCAAATACACTAGCAATGAGTCGACAAATTTTACTGACTTAATTAAGCTAAGTAACTTTATGACCATTCCCATTTTAAAGCCGTCTCTTGACTCTGTGATTCTGTTGCAACATGTGGTGCCTGATCAAAATCCTACGTACCTAGAAGAGTCATCACGTACTTATGTCCCGGTATTGCGAAAATTTCATGTTGGTCTAAGATCAATAACACGTTGTTTTTTCGTGGTTTGGTCGCTAAGATGAGCCCTCAATTTTTCTGAATCCCTCCATTGATCGCCGGAGACAGTGCTATTCTGTGGTGGGTAGATCCTTTTTCGACGACTCAGGCCATGTTATCATAGAGGAGGTGCGCCTCTTCTGTGGCCATGTAGCTCCCGTCTGGGTGATCATATTAATTGTTGCACTGGAACCCCGAGACACAAAGCCTATGTTGTGGCTAGCAATATCACCTAGAGAAGGGTGAATGCGTGATTTTAAAGAACTTGATAACTTAATGCGGAATTTAAACAATCAAGTTCATAACTAAATTAGCATCTGAATAAAAATAGTGATCGGATTCAGTTGAACGCAATATACTATCCAAAGTAATGAATGAAAGTTGAGGGATAGAGAAAATTGCATACATAAGTTATTGTGATTCAGTTTTGGTCAAGCTTACTTCCATTCTCTATGCTGAAAGTCTACTGGCTGTATTTCACTAGTCAATCGATCATGCATATGATTTCCTTGCTCTGGGGCAAGGATAGAAATGAGCTAGCCCTCCACATAAGGATCCCCAAGTTGTTTCATTTTCGCACATGTTCTGGGGCAACTTAGATTTTCTCGTTCCTGAAAATCTTCTCGCATTCCTGCATGGTCATTTTCTTGAACATAATGCTTGGAATTTCTGTATCCATGAACTTTAAAAATGCTCACCCATTTGCATGATTCATGCATGATTATTTTTCATGATTTGATTTACCGACTCTAAATAGGGAGCATAAACTGCATATGGTGCATTGAGTTGTATAGAATGGGGCATGACAGGATGATGAAAGGCAAGCCATTTCCGCACATCCCTAAATTTTAACCCCTAGTGAGTTGAATGGTATTATTCCGCATCCTTCAAAGCAAATGATTTTCTCGCAAAAGGTACGATAGCTGAGGTGACAGAGGCATTTATTTCTCTGCCCCAAACACTACATGTTATCCATTGTTACCCTTTTGAGCGGAGGTTTCACTTCCGTTACCCCTGTCAAGAACCACCCCACATTAGGGCAAAACAGAAAATTACAGGAGCAAGTTGAGGTAAATGGTTAGAAATTCTCTTGCTCGGAATGACATCAATCTTCGGGTGTTCTTTTGCATTTATGCTCGAACATTAATTCAAATGCCTTAGGATGATGAAGAGCATTCATTTCTCTATCATATACACTTCATCCCTTGCATAGCCCACTTGAACCTGCAAATTCATTTCTTAAACCCAGGTTGGTGATCATACGCTCAATTCAAAGCAAATATGGCTGATCTCTGAGCAGAAAAAGTTAAAAAAATCGGGTCAATAGAAAATCCCCGAGAAAACTCTTCAAAAGGCTGAAAATGCAGCAGCTAAGTGAGATTTTTTTTTAAAAAAAGGAGAGGAGAAAGAGCAAAGAAAATGCTGATCTAAAAAAAAAAATTCTGGAGCATTTAAAAAACAAAACGCCTGGTAAAAGCAAGGTCAATACCCATACAAATTCTGGCTCATTTGCAAAATGCTGCTGAATGTCATTGCACAATTCTCTTGTAAATGGGGAAGAGGTTGAGAGAAAAATCTATGAAAATGTCAAAATGCAAATCCTCAGCAGAAGTTTATACCATCTCTCAGGCAATGATGGCATCATTTGAAGGCGAAGATCGGTGACAAGTAGCAATGATCACCAACGTCAAGCCTTTCTCATATATTTTCTGAGTCAAAACAAACCTTCTCGTTCCTCAATCCCCAATTCTAACCTACGTTACAACCCTTCAAAAGTCTCTTCTGATTAGGGCACTTGAGTTAACTTAGAGTTGAATGATTTTAAGCATCGCTCGAAGAAGTTCGAGCAATATTATTTCTCTCTCATTTTTGCAGGGTTCTTGACTTGTAAACCCGAAGCAGATGACGAAGAACTTCATTTCAATAGCCTTGACTCGATTGGAGTCCCATTTGAAAACCTCTGACCTAGCCCTCATTATGGTCCTTATGAAGACCTCCAGATCGGCTCGGTCGTACCAATTGCGAGATTACTCGGACCCTTGTCGAATGCGGTGATGGTAAGGTTGAGTGATTTCTTTTGAATCCTGCAGTCGGGATATACAGCTTTTCTCGAGAGTGAGAGAAAGCCCTTTCGGAATGGAGTCCCCCATTCATATTACATTCGAATTATTCACAATATGATAACCTCTCTGAACAGGATTGGTAATGCAAACTTGACAGAATGGTTGTGCATGAATCATGTTATGAGTCATTATTTCATTTGTAAACTCAACAGTTTAGCTTTGCATCAAATCATTGAACATGTTTAAGCATGTGTGCTTTCTACCTCTGACATTGTCTGGCAGGTAGCACATTTTTGATGATCGAGTTGCCTCTTAAAGTCTCGAAATTCATCCAAGGACCATTGAATGAGCAAACTTTATTGGCAAATGCCGACCAGGTAGTCTTCCAAATCCTCAGGTAAGTATATCTTTAACCTGAACCACTTTAGGAGAATGGGTGAAAGTCCTTTATGACAGAAGGTTCCTCATTCTATTTGATCAAATTTTGTCGAAAGGATCAGACAGTTTTCCTTATGGACAAAATCTCCAGTGGAGCTTTACAATGCAAGTAGAAGCTCACAAATTGTTGCATTTGCATTAAGGTTCATGCAAAACACCATTTTCTTATGAACTGAACAGGTTGATCACGCCAATTCAGCAAATCCTGAAAGCCGGGTTTTAGTCAACTCAAGTAAGTTTTCTGATTCTTTTTCAGACTTGGATGACCGCATCTTCAATGTTGCAGGTATCAAGCTAAGCACGGTGATCTAGACAGAAGATCCCAAAAGACAATCAGGCCCGCTCGATCCATAACTCGAGCACCCTATTCAGATCATCTCAGATTGCGATACCAGCATTTCGCAATTCTGTTCGTTGTTTCATGTAAAGGATGAACATGATTCAGATTTTCTCAGATTACGATACCAGCATTTCGCAATTCTGTTCGCTGTTTCATGTAAAGGATGAACATGATTCAGATTTTCTCAGATTGCGATATCATCATTTCGCAATTCTATCCACTGTTTCACATAAAGGATGAATGTGATTCAGTTTTTACCTGATTGCGATACCAGCATTTCGCAAATCTTACTCGCAGCTAATGCTTCACGTGATGAGCGGATGATCGTGATGCAGAAGCTTTATTCTTAGCAGACGTTCTACGTGATGAGCGGATGATCGTGATGCAGAAGCATTTCTCAGCTAACATTCCACAGAACGAGAAGATGATTGTGGTTTGGAAGCTTTATTCTTAGCAGACGTTCCACGTGATGAGCGGATGATCGTGGTTCGAAAGTTTTACTCTCGGCTAATGCTTCACGTGATGAGCAGATGATCGTGATGCAGAAGCATTTCTCAGCTGACATTCCACAGGACGAGAAGATGATTGTGGTTTGAAAGCCTTATTCTTAGCCGAAGTTCCACGTGATGAGCGGATGATCGTGGTTCGAAAGTTTTACTCACAGCTAATGCTTCACGTGATGAGCGGATGATCGTGATGCAGAAGCATTACCGATTTGCGATCCAGAACTCGTCCATTTGGCCTATAGACATCTTGCGTCGCCCTGAGTCAGGAAGAAAGAAATTCATGAGGACGGGTGGGCCCAGTACCTTAAGATCCTCATAGCATTGGTGATTAAGGGAATCCTCATCGTATAAGGTATTTGCAAAAACAGATACCCCTTACGCGATCCATGCGCGAGTTCTTTGAAAAAAGAAGTTAGACGCATGTTATTTTCAGTCTTGCATTGCATCATTTCCAAAAAAAAAAAATCGATTTAGATGAAAATTTAGATGCCACTTTTGGTCTTTGAGCGAAACCTCTCTGAGCCTCCACTCAAAGAGGGGCGAGCAGTTAGCACCTAAATTTTGATTTTTCTTTTGTTATTAACTTTTACATAAAAAATTAGGAATTAATTTTTAGTTCCTACCAAAAAGAATATTAAATCATGCTAGTATTGTTTACATTTAAGTATAGTTCAATATATGTATTCATGCACTTGCATCTCGTCTGGCGGCGGGTGCTTTGAATTTAGTTAGAATAACTTGCAGTGAAATAAGGAAACTGTGAGCTGATAAAAGTAAGTAGGACTAGATCTTGTGGTAAAACGGAAAGAAAAGCAATCAATCCAGGATGATTTGAGCAGATTGAAGCCCAATGGTAATCTTGACACCTCAAATAAAAGAGTTCATCGAATATCTGTCTCTTTCTCTTTTATTATTATTGGTTTTCTTTTCTTTCATGATTAGCTCTTGGATGGATTCCACTTGCAGGAGAAGATTTATCATTCATAGCAGAAGAGCAGAGAGTGTGGACTCGACAAATTGAGATAATGCAATCCATGCATCAGAGTGATGAAGAGAGAGAGAATCCCATGGAAGCACGTTTTGCAGCCCAGACCCTCGATGATGCCTACCCTTTTGATATTCTTTGATGGCCAGCCGAATCTATCTCTTCGTTGATGAATTAAGTGACATCGATAGCCCTTCCATAGTCCATGATTTTTTTTTATGCAGATTTTTGTCAAGGTTTAAAGCGTGAATTGTCCACACGTGAAGCTCCCACCATCCGTGAGCCATATCATGATCGACAGTTGTTGTTTTGTCATTCTCACGGCCAACGATGAATCCCCATGTGGGCAGTCGCAACGTCCTCGAGCCATCGAGCAATCACTATTGCCTTGTTAAGTCCCGATCTGAAACGCCAATGGAGTCGAGGAGTCGTTGCTGGTAACAGGTGTTCCTCGGTCAATTTGTCATTCGATCCTAATGGGATTCCGATTTTCTTTTGGTGAATTTCAGGCATGTCCAGGTACACACGTTGCTAAATCCATGGTGACGATGACAATGGCGCTCTCCAAGTGGACGTTTAGCAATTAGGCTCACTGTTAATCCCAGGTTTTCTTTTTACTTTATTTGGATTTATTCCTGCAGGTTCTCTAAGGCCAATGAGTGAACTCCAAATAAGTCCAGCTCTTCTTTTGTTCATCATGGGTGTCCTTTGTCGTGGAAAATAGCCCCATCAAGGATCCTTGCCATCCACATTCCACGATCCCATCGTCACCCGTAGTTGTTTTGAATTTAGCAACATAATCTCGAAATTAGGGCTCCGCACCGCTGCTGTTTCGTCTAGGCCGTCCCTGAGGATCACCACGCCGTCGTCACTCCAGCTGTCACCAATCATTTATTCGACGACATCCATCGTTGTCTCGCGGTCACGTATCATAGCTCCATCAATTCTTTGTTGTTGCTTATTGTCTCATACCTGTTTCAACGACGTTTCATCACGGTCTGGAGTAGTTCTCAATCGCTGTTCAGGAGAGTTTCAGCTTTTGTCCGAGGCTGCCTTCGAAGATTTGTTCAAACAAGCTCGCGCGACGATTTAAGGGCAAAGTTCGCTGCTATCCAGAAGTCGTTTCCACCGTTGTTCAATCCAAAACAGTGCAGTCTTTGAGCTTTTTCGGGGATAGTCGATCGTTTAATCGCTTTTCACTGCGAATTTTGAATATGTTGAGTTTCGGGTGAACCCGGTGATATATTGCATGTTCCTTTAAATTAACTGAGATTTCGAATTAAATGATGCCATGCATATCCCGCGTGAGATATTATGTTGTTCGAAATCTGTTAATTATTTTGAGGCTGCGTCTGAAATTCTTCGGAAATACCAAGTAACGAATTTTTAATCAGAACTGTTGGAACATAATTTTGTCGAAAAAAAAAAATCTCGGAGATAGCTAATCTGACCTATCACCCTTTATGTGACACCCTGGAAATTCACCTTTTGTAAATCGTCTAAATTCGATAAAAAGGAATGAAATGGAATTTCAGTCGATATGAAATTTTGGACCGTAAGGAATTAAGGGACGGACTTTGGACGATTCCCGGAATATCAGCCAGTTTAGTTTGGGCTCCGTAACTCTTAGTCGCTGCGAACTAGGATTGAAATCCTCTCGTCTGAACCTAATCCTGACCGAGCCTAACTTGCGAAAGACTAAAAATACCCTCCGTTAGTCGAGCCAAAATTTCGTTTAGTCTCGAATTATTGAATTACCTTCTACCCTTCAATTATGCACTAGAAGATAAAGTTTGAATTATTTGACTTGACCATTGGTGGGCCCCCTTGTCCTATCATCAACCACCCACCCATCACTATCACCTTTTCCCTCTCTCTCTCTCTCTCTCTTCCTCTCTCTTCTTCGTGGAAGACACCCCTCCCTCGAAGCCGCCTTCTTCTTCTTCTTCTTTCTTCTTCTTCTTCGTTTCCCCTGATTTGCCACGCCTTCCTACGCCCGATGCTACTGTTGCTTCCTCCCCTCACCCCGTTGTCGAAACAGCTCACCGCCGCGCCGTTGCCGCGCCAAGGTTAGGCCGCAAGAGCCCTGAACCCGTACACCTCAGCCCGAGCTCTCTTCTCTCTCGCCTTGTCTTTCACTCTCTGGTTCGAGCTCAGCCGCGGCCACCCTTTCGCCGCCGTCCCGCCGACTTGCTTCGCCAGCTCGCTCGAGTAGCCTTGGCGCCCTTCGTTTAGAAGCCCGTGAGCTTCCTCCGGGATACCTCCACGTTCGGCGGCCTCCAACCACCTTGCTCTCCGTCGTCCAGCCCCGTCGAAGCCCAAGCCCGCCCCGCTGCCGTCACCTCCTCCGCCGTTCTCCGTGAGCCGGCCATGACTAGGCCATGACCCGGCCATGGCCCAACCGTGAGCCGGACGTGAGCCGGCCATGGCCCAGCCGTGCCCGTGCCGTGCCAGTGTCGTGCCCACGCCGTGTCTTGCCTTACCGATCCCGAGCCCATGCCTACGCCCGTTTGTAGTCGTCGAGTTTGAGGATCGTCGCCGCCCATGTCGCGGTTGCCCAAGCTAATTCAACTTGTGAGTTAACCTCTAAACCTTGGTTAGGACGCTAATTGCGCCTAGGATTAGTTAATTAGTCGATTGGGACAATTAGTTAGAATAATCGTGGTCGGTTTAGATAGAAACTGGGTTTAGGATAAATGGTCGCGATTAAATAAGTTAGTTGATTTAGGTAGGTTGTCTATGGCTAGTTGGTGGTTAGAATTGATTGATTGACTGATTGGGCATTGATTGCCATTGTTTGACCGCGAGCGAGCAATAGTTCAGAACCGAGCGATTGATACATAATTTGATGAAATTTGGATTAATCAATGTCGTTTGATTAATTGAATTGGATAATCGATCGTGTCTTGATTGCTTGACTGATTACAGTTGAATGATTGTGATGTGACTTGATTGAATTTCTGAATGTTTCATCGTCCGTGTCGGGCGCATGCCTAATTATGAGGTTATGCATTCATATGACGTGTGTGAACTCAAACTGCACGATTTAGCATGAAAACGGCCTGAGGCCGAGTCTTTGAGCATGTCTGTATGAGCATCCGACCTAAATCAAAGACGATAAAATTGATTGATTGTCGGATGTCATGTGTGGTCATATGATTGGACGATGAGATTCCTCACAAGATTGTACCGTGACGATCGAAAAAATACGACTTGTTAGAAGCACATCATTCTGTGACGTCAGTTTGATGGATGCCGGTCGCAACTTGTGACAGACCGAAGCCCTGGGAAGGGATTCCTGGTAGTTCCGTGCCGTGACGATCGGAGCCACACGGACTACTAGAAGCAGTCGCCGGAAGTAAGGGACGTTGCCTGGCCCCGCCAGAAGAGTACCAACTGACTAGTGTACTAGGCACCAACTGACTAGTGTGCCGGGCTGCCATGCCCTGGGCTGACATGCCCTATCTCATAATAAATGGACTACGTGTGACGTCATGTATGTCAGTTTGATGTGATGCTTGCCTTGATTGGGCTGTTTGACTGCCATGTCATATTGATGTGATGTTTGCCTTGATTGGGCTATTTGACTGTCATGTGGTGTCTGCATCGCATTATGTGTAGCTTCCTGGCGGGTAAGTTGCATGTGGTTGGATATCTATACTAGTTGTTGTGCCATGTCTGTGTGATAGGATATCTTGGGTGAATCAACGTCCTACCCGAGTTTAGGCGTTGACTTCACTGTGATTTATTTCTCACCCTGTCATGGGATAACATTTTCAGGTCCCAAGTGACAGAGCCTAGTGGATGCTGAGGCGTGACTTTTGGAGTAGTCTCAGAGGCCGTGTTAAACTGAACCTGATAGAATGAGAGTTGTAGACCAGGAGCCGAAGAATGGCTTGCGACTGTTGTCTAAACAAGATAGTTAAATAAAAAGGTTGACTGGTGGGCTGTCGTGCTTTGATTGGTATGACCGGCTGTTTAATTATCCCTGCTATTTGATTTTTTATTTGGGAGTTGCACGTTTCCGCATGTGTAATCAAAGATAAAATAAATGGGTCGATAACGTGCTTGGGACGTTATCTCTTTTGGCCTGAGGCGATTTGGTAGTGATGGCGCGTACTCGAGGATCGGGGCGTGCATCCCCGCCCAAGGTGGTATCAGAGCAAGGTCAGCCTGATCCATCCGGTCATTGGCTTGGAGTGATAAGGAGCATAGGAATTGGGATAGTTAGTAGGACTGAAAACCGAACGCATGTGATTGTTGCTTAAGTTTTAGGGCTGTAAGTCTGAATCCTCGTTTGGTTTACTTTGGGGTGAGTAGGACTCCGTATAGTATCTGTCAAGAATGTGGTTTGTGAAACTGGTTGGGTTGAGTTTGGAACCATAGAGAACGGTCTTTTTGAACCCTATAATGCCAAGGAATGACTGCTATAAGATACTTTGGTCGTGAGTTAATTCTCAAGAGTTATGATGGATTTGAATACGATAGCGATGTTTGGCGTTAGTGTTGTGACGGATCTGGATCTTCTTGATGCTAACATGGATAATGGTCACAAGGTGATGTGGTTTAACCCATTGAATGGGTTTAGTTGTAAGCTTAGTGATGATCGATAAGGAACCCCGACCTTATTAGTTTCATTGCTTGAGGTGACTCATCTATTGGTAAGTGGTTGTTAAGGGTTCCTGATGTCTATGGCTAAAACTTGTGTTGAGGAACCTAGGATGGAAGGTACCGCTGTTGTGTGTGGATTTTCGGATGCCTTTCTCCAAGAACCGCCAAAGGACTGTCGAAAAGGGGAGTAGAATCCGTGGTAGTGCTGGCCCTTGAGATGGAGTAGATTTCTAAGGCACCATCTAGAATGGCATTGTCGGAACTGAAGGAACTTAGGGTTCAGATGCGGTAGTTATTGGATAAAGAGTTCGTCCACCCTAGTGCATTGCCTTGGAGAGCTCCCGTGTTACTAGTTTGGTGAAAGGATGAGTCATTGGGGTTGTGCTTTGACTACGGACAGTTGAATCAAGTGTGATTCAGAACAAGTGCCCAGTGTCTAGAGTAAATGATTTGTTTGATCAGCCGTAAGGGCTTTGATATCCTCGAAGATTGATATAAGGGCTCGATATCAGCAGTTAATGATTTTGATGAGAACCTAGAGAAAGTTCAAGTTGTTGCCCGGCCTTGTGGATGCGAGTTTTGGTTAACCCGTTCAACTCACCTATTGTTGTGGTTACTGACGAAGAGCATTCAGTGGACTTGGTCAAGGCCGACGTAGTCATGGACTTGGCAAGTCGTCGATAGTGACGAGAGTTTGAAGTTCCTTACTATTGACGGGCTATTATAACGTTCCGTGGAAAAGTCCTCTATAGTAATTAAGTCATGGACGCGGTTTGCCTATGAAGGACGATGAGTCAAAATTGGGAAAATGGTCACACTGTTATGACGGACTCATGAAAATGATATGGGAAGAGATGTTTAATAATTGTGGATTATAGATCTAAAGTTGTGTGACATTTGTCATTAAGTTGTTGAATTTATGGACAACCTTGTGCGAATGACGAACATTTGGACTAACAGTCATTGTGATTGAATGTACGTGAGAATAATTTGGATCGCGATCTAACTTGAGATGGTTGATCGATCCTAGGAAATTGATCTCTAAGATGTAATAATCGCTTATAGAGTCAGAAATTCAAAGCAAAAAGTATTTTTGAGAGTGCGTAACTTTGTATTTGGAGTGGCAGACGAAAGATTGAAAGTGATTCGAGAAGTCACAAGTAAGTAGTTCTTGTGGTTCGGTGATACTGAGAAAGCTTGATGTATACCTCCGAATGTGAGTCAGAGAGACCCCTACGGTGTAACTACAATGACTTAAGGGTGATTGGAGATCCCCATGAGCTAGATGACAAGCGACTCAATAAGATCATAGTGGAGTGTATGTTGTCTGAGAACCATGATCATAGAAACTTAAGGCAATACATAGAGTGAAGGCTATGTGAGCGAACAAGGAAAGTTCGTAATGACAAACTGACAGTGACAGGCATAGTGAGATTCGCTAGATGATTGTATGAATTCTCGAGTTTGGTGAGAACCCGAATAAGATTAAGATTGCGAGATGTGGCAGTTAAGGAATTCTAGTTACCAGAGTGCGCGTCGGAAGCATGGTTATTGCGATGTAGTCTCTTGGATTAGCGACAGTAAGTGTCTTGCCTTTGGATTAAGCATAAAGCCTACCTGAATCCATCGTAGTAACTATAGTATTAGTCCTGATAGCATGAGAAGGGCACCAAGACTTGAGATAAGGTTGCTAAAGAATTGATAAGAAGGCTTGTGTGACCGAGCAATGGTAAAGAGTTTAGTACGTGGACAAGTCAAAGAGCAGCACTACAAGCTTAGTGAACGACAGCTATCATCAAGGATTCTAGAGTAAAAGACGAGAGCTTATCACCATGGACGTGTGATGAAATTGTAAGGAACTAAGGGTGAATTGACTTAATTTGAAAGATAGTAAGACAGTAATCAGATCGATGAAGTCTGCTCATGTTATGGTAATGTGAAGAGATTTCACTAAGCATGAATACGACGCTCAAGACTTAGAACCAAGTGTGGGACTCGAGCGATTCAAGAACAACAATCAAGGATTGATGAGGCCACTGAAAGTTTAGAAGTCTCCTTCGACACGGACTATGGCCTGACTTGCCAGTCGACTGTGCGGATTGAGGTTCGACTGTGTGGCGATCTGAAATCAAGCATGGATCGATTGGGACTGATCTTGCTCAGCTATAAGTTGACCACTGAATTACCCTGACGTGCACCAGGGATTGATTCGTGTCATGATTTGTGAGCTGGCAATGATCGACAATCAGGATGGCCATGGACCCAGTGAGGGATGACTTGTACTAGAACCCCGTACCAACCGCGCACTAGTCAATGGGCTGATCATCCTGAGCCGCGTGACATGTTGTTGGAAGAATATGGCTCGAGCTGAACCAATCCTGCATCAATTTGAATTGGTCATGAGAGGTGATCTCGATAGTGTTCAAGTACTCCATCGGTCTAGGAACGGGTGATTCCAACCCCAGATCGGGATATTTGAGGTGGTCCTCGACTCGCCAATCGCTCGTGAGGTGACCATGTTCGACAGATTAGATGGCATGATCCTTAGTTGAATTTGGTGCCTAAGGCCAGTAACTCTTAAGATGTTTCAATAGTTGACAAATGGCGATTCCAAAGCATGGAGCAATGAGGGAGAGGCAGAGCATTAGCTGACCCCGTCCGTTTAGATAGAATGCCCAAATTGCCATTAGTGCTAATTGTGATTTACATTTATAGAACAAGAGGAAAAGCGGTGAAAGATCTGCTCTTTGGAAGTTAAGAGATGACTGATTGATACTTAAAGATGACTAATTTCCGTGGTTACCTGGACAACGAGTAAATGGATTGGATAGTAAGTTTATATGGTCATAAGTTGGGTTAAATCTTCGAAGTTGGGCGATTTAACCTGTTTGAAAGAATTGTGGATATGAAATTGTGTGAGATTAGTAATTGATGGTCGCAAGTTTGAGTCTAAATTGAATTTTGTTAGTCGCATGGTGATTCTAGTGAACTGAGATGGTGTAGTGATTTCTATGAATAAGTGAAGCTGATGAGCAAGGATGATGTTTGGAGTGTCGGTCTCCTCATCCTTTTGGAGAATTGTTGTGGCGTAATTTCGAGGGAATAGCTGGTAAGGCGTGCAAATGCCAATGAGTCTGGACGAAGTGGGTGAAAGGAAAATCACCAGTCCTGACTTAGTCAAATAGCCAATCGAAGCTGTCAAGATCACAAGAGATAGGTTGAGGACAGCTCGGAGCCGTTAGAAGAGATACGTCGATAGGAGGCGCAGACTTTTGGAATTCTAAGTGGACGGTCATACCTTTTTAAAGTGTCACCTATGAGAGTGACATCTTGTTTTGGTGAGAAAGGAAAGTTGAGCACAAGGTGCATTAGACCTTTTGAAATTTCGAAGCGGATTAGAAATCCGATTAGTGTCTTGTGTTGCCACCGGGGCTTGCTTCGCGACGTAACGCTTCTCACGAGTCTACGAGGAGAAAGTACGAGCCGGATTCCGCTTGTAGACTGAGTGATGAAGAGATTGAACTATATGGACGAGCATAGAACATGGAACGTTCAGTTCGATCAGGTATAGAAAAGAGCAAGTCCTCCGGAGCGAGACAATCCCATTGGTTAAGGTGGTTTGGCAACGTCAAGGAACAGAAGGCGCTACGTGGGGAAAATGAAAGAGTGTCGAAGGCTAGTTACCCTTGTCTGTTTGAATAAGTTTTGACTGTAATGTAATTTCGGGGACGAAATTTCCTAAGGTGGGGAGAGTTGTGACACCTTGGAAATTCACCTTTTGTAAATCGTCTAAATTCGATAAAAAGGAATGAAATGGAATTTCAGTTGATATGAAATTTTGGACCGTAAGGAATTAAGAGACGGACTTTGGACGTTTCTCGGAATATCAGCCAGTTTAGTTTGGTCTCCGTAATTCTTAGTCGCTGCGAACTAGGATTGAAATCCTCTCGTCTGAACCTAATCCTGACCGAGCCTAACTTGCGAAAGACTAAAAATACCCTCCGTCAGTCGAGCCAAAATTTCGTTTAGTCTCGAACTATTGAATTACCTTCTACCCTTCAATTATGCACTAGAAGATAAAGTTTGAATTATTTGACTTGACCATTGGTGGGCCCCCTTGTCCTATCATCAACCACCCACCCATCACTATCACCTTTTCTCTCTCTCTCTCTCTCTCTCTCTCTCTCTCTCTCTCTCTCTCTCTTCTTCGTGGAAGACACCCCTCCCCCGAAGCCTTCTTCTTCTTCTTCGTTTCCCCTGATTTGCCACGCCTTCCTACGCCCGACACTGCTGTTGCTTCCTCCCCTCACCCCGTCGTCGAACAGCTCACCGCCGCGCCGTTGCCGCGCCAAGGCTAGGCCGCAAGAGCCCTGAACCCGCACACCTCAGCCCGAGCTCTCTTCTCTCTCGCCTTGTCTTTCACTCTCTGGTTCGAGCTCAGCCGCGACCACTCTTTCGCCGCCGTCCCGCCGACTTGCTTCGCCAGCTCGCTCGAGTAGCCTTGGCGCCCTTCGTTCAGAAGCCCGTGAGCTTCCTCCGGGATACCTCCACGTTCGGCGGCCTCCAACCACCTTGCTCGCCGTCGTCCAGCCCCGTCGAAGCCCCGAGGAAGCCCAAGCCCGCCCCGCTGCCATCACCTCCTCCGCCGTTCTCCGTGAGCCGGCCATGACTCGGCCATGGCCTTGCCGTGAGCCGGCCATGACCAGGCCATGACCCGGCCATGGCCCGGCCGTGAGCCGGACATGAGCCGTCCATGGCCCAGCCGTGCCCGTGCCGTGCCAGTGTCGTGCCCATGCCGTGTCTTGCCTTGCCGACCCCGAGCCCACGCCCACGCCCGTTTGTAGTCGTCGAGTTTGAGGATCGTCGCCGCCCGTGTCGCGGTTGCCCGAGCTAATTCAAATTGTGAGTTAACCCCTAAACCTTGGTTAGGACGCTAATTGCGCCTAGGATTAGTTAATTAGTCCATGGGGACAATTAGTTAGAATAATCGTCAGGACGCTGGTTTAGATAGAAACTGGGTTTAGGATAAATGGCCGCGATTAAATAAGTTAGTTGATTTAGCTAGGTTGCATGTGGCTAGTTGGTGGTTAGAATTGATTAATTGACTGATTGGGCATTGATTGCCATTGTTTGACCGCGAGCGAGCGATAGTTCAGAACCGAGCGATCGATACATAATTTGATGAAATTGGGATTAATTAATGTCGTTTGATTAATTGAATTGGATAATCGATCGTGTCTTGATTGCTTGACTGATTACAATTGAATGATTGTGATGTGACTTGATGGAATTTCTGAATGTTTCATCGTCCGTGTCGGGCGCAAGCCTAATTATGAGGTTATGCATTCATATGACGTGTGTGAACTCAAACTGCATGATTTAGCATGAAAACGGCCTGAGGCCGAGTCTTTGAGCATGTCTGTATTAGCATCCGACCTAAATCAAAGACGATAAAATTGATTGATTGTTGGATGTCATGTGTGGTCATATGATTGGACGATGAGATTCCTCACAAGATTGTACCGTGACGATCGGAAAAATACGACTTGTTAGAAGCACATTATTCTGTGACGTCAGTTTGATGGATGCCGGTCGCAGCTTGTGACGGACCGAAGCCCTGGGAAGGGATTCCTGGTAGTTCCGTGCCGTGACGATCGGAGCCACACGGACTACTAGAAGCAGTCGCCGGAAGTAAGGGACGTTGCCTAGCTCCGCCAGAAGAGTACCAACTGACTAGTGTACTAGGCACCAACTGAGTAGTATGCCGGCCTGCCATGCCCAAATTCTCGGGCTGCCATGCCCTGGGCTGACATGCCCTATCTCATAATAAATGGACTACGTGTGACGTCATGTATGTCAGTTTGATGTGATGCTTGCCTTGATTGGGCTGTTTGACTGCCATGTCATATTGATGTGATGCTTGCCTTGATTGGGCTATTTGACTGTCATGTGGTGTCTGCATCGCATTATGTGTAGCTTCCTGGCGGGTAAGTTACATGTGGTTGGATATCTGTACTAGTTGTTGTGCCATGTCTGTGTGATAGGATATTTTGGGTGAATCAACGTCCTACCCGAGTTTAGGCGTTGACTTTACTGAGATTTATTTCTCACCCCGTCATGGGATAACATTTTCAGGTCCCAAGTGACAGAGCCTAGTGGATGCTGAGGCGTGACTTTTGGAGTAGTCTCGGAGGCCGTGTTAAACTGAACCTGATAGAATGAGAGTTGTAGACCAGGAGCCGAAGAATGGCTTGCGACTGTTGTCTATACAAGATAGTTAAATAAAAAGGTTGACTGGTGGGCTGTCGTGCTTTGATTGGTATGACTGGTTGTTTAATTATCCCTGCTATTTGATTTGTTATTTGGGAGTTGCACGTTTCCGCATGTGTAATCAAAGATAAAATAAATGGGTCGATAACGTGCCTGGGACGTTATCTCTTTCGGTCTGAGGCGATTTGGTAGGGATGGCGCGTACTCGAGGATCGGGGCGTGACAATTTAGGTCTGATTTGCTGTCTCTGAATAAACAAAAATTTCCTTCCTTAATTCAAGATCTGGAATTTTTAGGGAAAATTCGAAAAGAATAGGATGTTTGTGATCTTGCCGAGAATATCGATTGGTAGATTGATTGATTGATTGACATTTGCCATAACCAGAAAATTTCTAAAAAAATTAGTAAGGTATGTTTTCCTATAAATCATGTCTGATTGATTGATTTTTTTTTAGGAAGATAAGGTTTCCTAAAAAACCTTATCTTATCAAGCATTTTCGATTAGGCATTTGTTAGGCATGTTCGATTGATTGATTGATTTAAAAAAATCTGGAAATGAATTAAAAAAATTGCACGTCAGCTTGCCACGTCATCTTGCCATGTCACTTGTACACGTCATCCATGCGTAAATGCCACGTCGCCACGTCATTTTGCCATGTCATCTTGCCACGTCATTTTACCACATCATTTAGTTATGTCATCTTGCCATGTCATTTTGCTACGTCATCTTGTCATGTCATTTTGCCACGTCATCTTGCCATGTCATCTTGCCACGTCATTTTGTCATGTCATCTTGCCATGTCATGCATCGTCGCCATGTCATGTCATCTCACGTGTCATGTAGTTAGGTTGCATCAGCATCATAAAGAAAAATAATAAAAAAGACAAAAAATCTACTCATTACCTCATCATAATTTTTGAAAATTACATACATGCATCACTCATTTTCTTGAGAATCCCATGCATTGCATTATCATTCACATGTCTCATTATCGCATGTCTATATTGCATTGAGTTCTGCCATAACATTTTGGACGTCATTAGTTTCAGATTTAGGATATTCTCATGTTAAGTTTGGTCCAATGACATGAGCGAATCGCATAGGTCAAGAGTCGCGTGCCACCTAGGTTAGTTATAAATTTTTGCACGTTGCATATAGTCTTTGCATGTTTACATTATCTAATTGCATAACTATTTATATGTTGCTTTGAATGTCGCATTGAGTCGATACCACTTCTGCATGCTTGATTTAATCATATAAATTCGGCATATAGGGTAATCGCATTTTAATTATGCATGGTTCGCATGTCACCTCGTCATTTAGATAGGTTCATATCATTGCATCCATATCGCATTGCATTTATAAAAAGTGAAAATTCAAAAAGAATTACTTTTTTTTAGCTTCAAATTGATTCAATCTGAGTCGTCGATTTTAGGACATCCCACATGGAATTAAGGTACCGAAAGGGCATTAGTTTTAATTAACTAGTGTAATCAAGTCCCCGAATCCATAATCTCTGGTTCGTAAGAATAAAATAGTTCTCTCGCTATTTTATTTAGGTTTCCAATCAACCTACCAAAAATGATTAGTGGCGACTCCAAATTCTAGATCATTCCGATTAAATTTAAGTTGCGATTTGGTAGGACTTGGGAGAGTCCGTATTAGGTTAGTTAGTTCATTCGATTAAATCTAATATTCCATTAACCTAATTTCTGTTTAGGTCGCGACACAAATGCCATGATCTGATATTCTTAATGGAGACAGGAGCGACAAAGGACGAAAAGGATGTCATTACCAGACAGCATGTTTGGAAGATTCGATGGCAGAAGGAAAAGGGAAATGGATGATGCAATTAAAGTACAAATTGGAGGACAAAAGGTTATCTCTAACCTAAAAAAGAAGAGAGCCTTTCCTGGATCGCAAAAGTTCTGCTACCTCGCGATGGGAGCATCGTCAGATTGGAGCACCAAGGATCTCACTTCCAAGGAATCACTTGATTTGCTCACCAAAGACTCCAGCTCTGTCAATACATGATGTATATCCGGCCTTTGAATTGCCTTTGGTCGTGCACAAGACATGGCAATCTCCGCTACTTTCCAAGTTGAGTTGATGTCGAATTCTCCTTGTAACCTTGGATCCATAATCCTTTGTATATCACCACTTTCAACAATCGGAATCAACCATTCAAGTACGTGCATGCTGTTGCTGCCATCCTGGCTTCTCACAAATGCAGGTCGGCCCGTGATCAGCTCAAATAGTATGAATCCGAAACTATAGACATCACTCTTCTTGGTAAATTTTCCAGAAGATTGCATCCTGTGAGGGAACAAAAATACGGGTCTTTATATCAAAGATGAAATCCTAGGTTATGTATATATTGTTGAGAATATCTCGTCTGAATATTTTGATTCTACAAATCTATCCCTTATCTATTAGAATCTAGTAAAATGCTCTAAGTACTTTTATCACAGATGTAACATATGAACAAAGAAGTTTATATGGATCCAAACTGGTGTTCAGACTCAAAGTTGAAAGTCGTCACATATTTGCTTTTGAAGGAGTTGAATCTTATTATTCAGATTGAGTGGATAATCAATTAAGAATAGTTCAACGATCACCTTTGTGGAAGACTTTCTGCAAGCATCATCGAGGACTTTATCAAGCTCATGTTTAGTATTCTATTCATTCAGATTCAAGGAATACCTTCTGTTTTGGAAGTCCGATTCTAAAGATCCATTCAGATGCTGTGATATATTTATTCAGATTTTGAAAACCTACGTTGGCATGTTTGTGTTATGGTTTTAATATTTATGGAAGCTTGTAATATTTGATTGGTAGGTTTATTTTACAAACAGATTAGAAGAATATCCTTGCTTGGATATTACGTTCCAAAGGTCAAGACAACTCCGAGGACTTTACTTATGGAAACTGAAAATTTAGTTGTATGGGCAACTGAATCTAAGGGATTCAGATTCTGCATCAACGACTTTCAAATATCTCTAGATACAACCTCTTTTAGTCAAGATTAAAGATATCCAATCAGCAATTGAAGAGTGACCATTTCAAGACCTTTGCGATGGCTAGTTCCAGATTGAAGAAGTATAAAAGAGATCCATGGCGACTATTGTTGTGTGATCAGAACTTACAATCCCAAAGTGCTCGAGTTATTTAAATTCAAACTTATCTTTGAAAGATAAAACATCTAATTTTTTAGAGATACTTTGTGAGAGTGTGTGATTGTAAACACTTGTGAAGCTTTCATTGATTCATCTAGTGAAATTCAACCAATCAAAGGTCAGAGTGGAAGAGCGGACATAGGCTTATCTAAGCTGAATCACTATAATCATCGTGTGCAATTTCTCTTTATCCCTAAACTCCTTTTTTTTCAAAGTCTATTGCATACGTGTGTTCAGAATCTAAGGTTGAATATCAGTTAGTTTTTGAATTAGTGATTCATTTGACTTGATTATTTTTATTCCGTGATTCAGAGTCAGCTATGTAATCCCCTCTAGGTGATATTGCTATTTCCAACATATATTTATATGCAAATTGAGATCCTAAACTAAACCAGAATAGTAATATTGAGTTTTAGCCATTACTCAGGGTCGAGGTAGCCAGGAGTGCCCGCAGGACAAGTTGACACATGAGAGTCCTTTTCAGTCGCAAAAGCTCTTGACAGGCCAAAATCAGCTATTTTGGCTCGGAAATCGTCGTTCAACAAGAAGTTAGTAGTCTTCAAGTCTCTGTGGATGATGGGTGGCTTGCAACCATTATGCAAATAATCCAAACCTGAAATCCTCGCAAAGAACGTGCAAACAGTGCCTAAGCAATGATGGGAAAAAACCTACAACTGGGGATATCTCATTAGTGTACCTTGTGCTGCATCCACAGCTATTTGTAGTCTGTTGCTCCATGTCAAGACCTTCGGATGGTCCTCTGTTGGATGGATTTTAACTTTACGTATGAGCAAGAAATAGAGTTTCAGGATCATTGTCGAGAAGAAATAATACAACAGGTCATAAAAACACACCCGACAGATGTTGCTTTAAATTTCCATTAGCCATGTATTCATATATCAATGCCAGGTGCTTGGACTCATTGCAATATCCAAAGAGAGAAACCAAGCTTCTGTGGTGAACAATCGTTAAGAGTTGCGCCTGCAGCATAAAAGGGTGCATTAAAAATAACGAATACTGACAAGAGGAAGTCTCTGGATGAACATCTGCGTAAGTGTCAGCATAAGCTGATTGTAAAAGGAAACATGGTTGATCCTCATATCTAACCTCGGCTTGAAATTCCTTGTACCCTTGCTTTGATGATTCAGAAAGCATCTTCACAGCAACTGCAGTGCCGTTTTCTAGTGTACCATGATATACTTTTCCAAATCCACCTACACCAATCACTTGTCCGAAGTTCCTAGTGATTCTTGAAACCTCTCCATACGTAAAAGGTCGATTATTTGATCTCAGCACCCTTTCACTAGATTCTGTACCAAAAGGGTTCTGGCTACCACTTTTGATAGTAGACTTTCAAGGCAAATGACTCCAATTGCGCTGCGACAATTAAGAGACATAGGAAAGGTTTTTCTGATCTCGTTTTAAGAGCTAAATTAGTGGAGACGAGGTAAAAATCAAAAGTTGCGGGCAGGGATTCTCTGTCACCTGCCTTCAATATGCTAACAAATAGATAGTATTTCTTTGCTCAGTACATAAAGATAAGTTTGGGATTGCACAATCAATCTTTCTTTTGGGGACCGCCAGAATATTAAGGACAAAGTTCTACTTTCTCGAGTTGTTATAAGTCCTCGTGCATAGCACGGTAACTTTTGAAGAACATAATCAAAAAATTTTATTGAACAAATTTAAAGTTCAGGAACCATATTGCACATGGGGCCAAAAGCCATTTGTTGCATTTACCCATTGTACACTGGCACTCTTAGGATGGTGAAAAGAGAAAGAAAGTTGTTGAGTTGCATATTTTCAACTAAATTATCCTAGAAAAAATATTGTTGCAGATAGATTTGTACCAAAGGAATATCAAAGTTAAGATCGTCAAATGTAGTGTAGATTGTGTGAACAGGACAAGTAAGAAAACTTACCTGCTATTGCCCTCCTTTTAATCAACCAAATAATAGCACTCTTAGGATGGTGAAAAGAGAAAGAAAGTTGTTGAGTTACATATTTTCAACTAAATTATCCTAGAAAAAATATTGTTGCAGATAGATTTGTACCAAAGGAATATCAAAGTTAAGATCGTCAAATGTAGTGTAGATTGTGTGAACAGGACAAGTAAGAAAACTTAGCTGCTATTGCTCTCCTTTTAATCAACCAAATAATAGCCAAAGCACCAAAGAGAACCACAAAGAAGCCTGAAACTGATGTAATAACTGGAATGAGGATGGCTTTTTGTTTCTGTTTCTGCATGCAATTATCAGCTCGGCACAGATTCTCATTTCCTGTCAAACTGGGATAAAGAAAGAAGGAGCTGAACTCAAATTCCTATAGATTGATTTGCCAACATGTTGATGACGAGTGCCCTTCCTATTTTCTTTCAATCAGAGTAAACCATTATAGTTTCTAAGCTGTGAGACTAAGAGAAAGAACAAGCCTCAAGTTTAATGTCTTGTCTTCAACCCTCCTTGTAAGAGCCTTGGGAACAGAACCAGTAAGGTTGTTTCCCCTTAGATTTCTGCCAAAATATGACACTGTAAGGATTCGCATCCTTGTAATTCTTTGGGATGCCACTAAGACATTAACTTACAGATTTTTCAGCTTTGGCAGTTTCGCCAATGATTCTGGTATTTCTCCTGACAGTTGATTGTTGGACAAATCCCTGAAACAAGGTCAGTGTAGAATTCTTAACTCTCCAACAGATCTAGTAAAAGATTTAGGAATTAATGCAGCATAAGATCTACTGCAGCATTGCCTTTCCAAAAGGGCCTGGGTAGAGGGATACTCACAGGGACTCCAATGCTAATAGATTTGAAAACGAGGATGCTATGCTCCCCACCAGATTGCTAGAGCTCAGATTCCTGTCCGTGATCAACCAAAGGCTGCTTCATTGGTACAAAAAGGAAACTTTTTGTGCAAGTGACTACATGGATGCAGTCTTAGGCAACCAGTGAATACATGGATGCAGTCTTAATAGGCAACCTACTTAGAGACTTTGGGAAATGTAGGCTTCTTATGCAAAGATAATGAGGTCATGCAGGGGAGCAAACTTGTAAATTTTCAAGCAGAATGGGAACAAAACTTCACTTCTTCATCTCGAGAGAGAGATCGAGAGAGAGAGAGAGAGAGAGAGAGAGAGAGAGAGAGAGAGAGAGAGAGAGATTTCTTTTAGGGTTTTACCACAGGATGATACGTCGCGAAATAGTTCAAAGGCACTCACAGTGAAATAATCCTCGGAGGATTTACATAACTACAATTCAGACCCTCCCATGTGTAGTCGCTCGGGACACACGGATCACCTTGCCAGCTCTCTTTATTCACTTGATACGTTGCCTTGGTATCATTGATAGCTTTCACTGTAGTTGATACCGCAACAATATCATTTCTTTTTCAAGAATTGTGATGTTGTGAAAATAGAGAAAACACTATTTTTTCAATCAGAAGTGATTTCCAGCATTGAAGTATGCCAAGTAAAGTGTAGCCTTTCACTTTTGGGAATAAACCTAGTTTAAGAGTAGAGTAGTCTATTCACCATTAAAATTGCATCCTCTAGAGCTCATTGAAGAAAACTCTTACCTTATTCTTCTTAGATTTGTCACAACAAGCTTCTTGAAGCTCAATTTCACTGTACATTTTCGTTAACTTAGCTTATAACCTTTCCGTTGCCACAGTCATTACCTACCAAACCTCACCCCCAACAATTACTCAACCAATCCAACATCGGTTCTCTTCTGATGGAGCAACCAGGGCAAGCGAATGTAGATTATTTCCTTGTAGGAGCTAATGAGGTATCTTAGGAGGAGTGAGCATTAAGATCTCCCAGATTACCGAGAGAGTACTCTTCATCCAATGGAGACATCAATCTGATCAAAAAATCCTTATTCTTTTATCATGTTTTACTCTCATTAGCCGGGAGAAGAAACCAGTACCAAAAGTTGTGTATGTCATTCACTTTGGTGTCAAAAGTTTTCGCAGGATCATTTCAGTATCATTTTTTTTTAAACGGTCACCTTAAGTGCCAACTTCGATCAACCTATATGATCAGATATGTAATAAGTCGCCTTTTAGCCATTTTGTTGTTCATGTCGACTATTTGAGGCTAGAAAAACAGGTAGGAGCAGGGGAAATACCATCGTTTTGGGCTGTTGGTACATTGGGGAGTCCAACATTGTCATAGACCTCGACGGCATTGAGGATGGGCGGATATGCAGATTCAGGTGTGGGAATGATCGAGAAGACGATCGGGGAACCAGTAACAGGAGGGGAGACTACAGTCACTGGCTTTAAGTACTCGAGCGTCACATTCTTCGTGAATTGATTACCATCGACGGAAACTGTGAACTCCCTTTGTTGGCCAGTCGGCAAACTCTGGGTTTCAGCAAAATGGAAGTACAAGATCCATTTACCTGGAGGAGTGAACGGCTCCCCTGGCGTCCAACTATATTTCAAGGAAAAACTGGCGTTGCTCGCGGTTTCAGCGGTCATAAGAACTTTCCCCGGAACCTTGTAAGCATCGTTGTTGTTGGACAAGGACGTAGCAGATGCTCCGACGCTGGGCGCAAGAGGGATGTAAGCAGGTCGGCCCACCCAGATGCGATCATAATTATCCGACGGGTACCTGGTTGAGGAAATTTCACGAATAGCTGGTACGCTGCTTGTAGCTGTTGCGCTCCCGCTTGAAGACGCACTTGTTTTTTTATAATCAACATTTTAAAATTTGGATCACTGCCGAGGCCCAAATACGGAAGAGTGAAATAGGAATCGATTTCTTATCAAAATTGGCTAGATTGCCGAATCATGAAAATGTTTTAGGACTAGCTTGGTCCACACGAAAAATTCAAAACTGAATTTGCCCTATAGACAACCGATTTACTTCTTTTTGAACAATTAAACTGTCTCTCTCGGAAGAATTGATCTCATGAAAGCTAACTTGTGTTCTCCAACACTAGCTCAGTACTCACCTGAAACACCGACAGCTCACGCCAATGTCGTACAGCCAAATTCGCCTCAAGAACCCAGCTTCAATTGGATAGATGCTGCTATTGTCCAAAGCCCTTAATTCCAGACCAGAAAGGAAAGGTACTCCGCTTCCCGTATTCACAACGCACACCTGTATGTAATCCTCTTGGGACGCGTACACAATCTCCGTGTACACATACGAACTGACGCTGATAGTGGTCCAATAATTAACATCGATATAAAGGTCAAACGTGGGCGTTTGCCCTTTTCCATCGTAGTTGCCATACCAGAAGGTGGTCCTGATGATGTAAAGGCTGTTCTTGCCTCCATCAGGTTTTAGCGTGTAGCAGTTCCTTGTCCCGTTCGGAAAGCTCCTCAAACTTTGGGAGATTTGAGCATAATCTTCGTTGCCGTATTCTGTGGGAACCTGCTTGTTTTCCCCGGAATCTGTGAATCCTTGGTCCGTCTCATAATATATCCCGGTTTCGTTATTGAGATACGGATTAGGGGCCCCACAGTCGATGCTTATGAAACCTGGAAATCGAGAAAAATTAGAACCTAATAGTCGATATAAATTCTCAGACTTTCCCCTAGCAAGTTCAAGAATTTGGAAGCATATGTGCAATATATATTGCGAATGAATGACCCATCAAACATATTTCATTTCAATGCCTGTGATCACCCTTTTAATCTCATCCTTCCCTTAATTCTTCTCTTTGTTTCTTTTGTCTATTGCATGTGCTGGTCATTGGCTAAACAAACCTACTACTCACCATTGAATGAAAAAATTATCCTCTGCGCGCGCGCGCGCGCGCGCGAGAGAGAGAGAGAGAGAGAGAGAGAGAGAGAGAGAGAGAGAGAGAGAGACCTGGAATTTGTTGGGCTAGAGCCAGCAGCTTCAGTCCCGGAGATAATAAAGAAGCAATGGAAGCACACAAGAGGAGGAGCAACATTGATCTTCCCATTTTCGGGGATCCAGAAGACGGAGAAACTTGCATGTAATATCTTCGCTTATTTATGTTGGCAAGAGACATTTCTTGTGGAACCCATTTTAATATGGACTCTGAGGTGGTGGGAATAGGGGGAAAAATAACCTACATTGGACATAGAATAATACACTAAAATTGACTATTTAGTCAAATTTGAGCTTTGAGTATAGCCGATAGCTTTAGGGTGCGCATGATAACATTACTGTTCCAGAATGGATTTCTGGAACAGAAATAATTTTTTCTATTTCTATTTATGGATGAGTTTTTGAGCAAAAAAAAATCGTTTGATAACGATATAAAATTTCTGATTTTAGAATAGAAATTTGTCTGACTGGCGGCAGCGACCACCTCATCTATGTGTCTAGATTGCTTAGTATCCTTGAATTGGGCAGGACAGATATGAACACCCTCAACATGCTCAAACAAATATCGATAAACAAGTGTAGCCATAGCCGATGACCGCCAAAGAGAGTAATTGGAGCCATCGAGTTTGACATCAATCCAATCACACAAACCACCCTTATCAATTAATGTCGGACCGCGAAGTTGGAGCGATGAAAACAATGTTGGGCAATCGCTGCAAGACAAAGGCGTAATGAAGAAGACGAGCGAAATTTTTTTCTTGGCTTGGTTTGCTCATTGATAAGCAGGACTATCGTAGTTGGAGAATGGTGTACATTATTCACAAGAAGCTAACCATAGCTCTAAAACCATGATGGAAAAGAAAAATCTAGAGAGATAAGTTGTGCTTGTATTGAGGCACAAGGCCATAATAGAATCGGCACAATGAAGCCTAATCTTTAAGAAACTCTCCTAGAGAATAAACAAGAATAATTCTAGAATATATGCAAAATCAGTAAATATTCCAACACGGACAACTTATAGTATATTGGATTCTAATAAAATGTAGGCTCCGTTTAGCGAAAAATAAATAATTTGGGTAATATTTTTTCTAAAAATAGTCGCTTATATCACTACGACATGGATGAAAAATGAGTCGATCATGCACAAAAATAAATAAATAAATCATTTCTTATTGACTAATTATTCCAAGTGATACAAAAGAGCAATTTTAGAAAAAATATTTCCTAAATCATTCAGTTTTCTCTAGCCAAATGGAGCTGTAAAAGAGAAGGGGTTGACACATAATTGTGCATATTTCATTCAAGGCATTTTTCATACTCCCTATTCATCAGCATAACAAACAATGGTCAAATTATCCTACGTGTGACGTTCCACCGTCGGAAAATGAAATCTCAGACGATACCTCTGACGTACTCCATTGATAATGTCTTTCCTTGTGGGGAAGACAACTGACCGTGAATCATGGATGACCACAATGCACAATTTTTAAACCGAAAATCACTTTTAGTTTTCTCCAAATTGCGGGCATGGGACGCAATCCCTCTGTTACGGAAGCAAAGAACTTTCTACATGATTCACGCGCAATCTTAACTTTTTTTCTTTTAGGGGACCCCAAAAACCCCCCTCGCTACGAAAAGCATTGGACTAATTAGACGATGCAGCATCGAGAACAACCATTTCACTCATCGCGAAAAAGAATGTTGGTTTCACCAGTATGACTATGAATGCCTTTTCCGTTCAAAAAGAGATTCTTGTCGTGGAAAATGTTTTTTCCACAAAATAGAAAAAAATAGAAAAAAGTACGAGATTGAAGTCCTCAAAAATTGGAAAGTATTCATATAAAATCGTGAATCGTGGTTGTTTTTTGAAAAAGAGAACTTAAAGTGAATTTTTTCTTGGCCCGAAATGACTAAATGAATCTCAAATAGAAACACCAGCTGGCCAAATCCTCGTCAAGCGACAAGCACGTGCATCCCACATGCTAATTTCCAAGAGATGGTCGGTGAATTGGAGCATTTTTTTTCTATCTTCTTCTTTATTTTTTCTTGTTGTGCCATTCCTAGAGGTGAACCATAGGGAAAGCTAATAGATTCACACTTAGCATGAACTCTCTTAAGCTCATACCAATCGCAACTTTGAATTTTTATTATTATTAATTGAACCATCTAACCACGCAAATCAATTCAATTAGTATTAGCCACTAATATATTATCTGTCGATTAGAAACCAAAGCATTTTGTGAATCAGATATTCATGCATACGAGGATTTGATTACGCTGGGTAATATAACACCATATTAGTACATTTTCTCTTTACTCAAAAATATTATGGAGGCAATTTGAATCAATTTTAAGCCTAAATCACTAACACGTGAGAGATGATCATGCATGTGCGTAAGCAAGAACTTAATAATAAAAAATTTAAGTGATAAATAAATTACTCGATGAGATAGAAAAACCTTAATGTGCTAAGCAAAGTTCCCAATAAATGTTCTTCAAAATGTTAATTAACGACCAATCTACAAGGTATTGTGTGCTTGATTAGACATGATTTCTAAATATAATGATGCAATTCCAATAAATTCTTTTTGGATTTTTCTTGATTAACGTGAACATTATTTAACTTAAATGCTATAGGTACGTGATTTCTAATCTAGCATACATTGATGAACTAACATGAACCTAAATGACATGTACGCTACATTGGTAAATCAACATAAATTATCTGACAGGACTATATGGGATTTTCACACAAAGGTTTATGGCCCGATTGGTAATGTCAGAAAATTTAGGA
Organism: Rhodomyrtus psidioides; assembly: GCA_021437785.1. NCBI lineage: Eukaryota > Viridiplantae > Streptophyta > Magnoliopsida > Myrtales > Myrtaceae > Rhodomyrtus > Rhodomyrtus psidioides. The sequence goes on from JAILYB010000005.1 coordinate 4,089,886, forward strand.
CTGAATTGATTTTCGTACAATAAGTTTAGAATTGATTGGGTAATTTTTTTTTTCTTATGTGAGATGGCAATGGGACTTCGCACGACTACAACTTACAACAACCAACAAGAACAATGTATGCATTGAGAACTTACCAAGATGCTTCGCTTAGAAATAATGCAGGAGACTTGACTCGGACTTGGATAGATGAACCAAAAAGCAGAACAACGACCACCTCAGTGCATGCAAAAATGCACTCCCTTTTCCTAAAGCCTCTTGTCTGATGATATTTTTGTCATCGGGAAAACAGGTTTTTTTGGCATGGAACATGAGAGCGAGGTCGTGTTGGGAATGTGATAATGATCTGATTCTTGCTTTTCCTTATTTCACTAACTGCAGCACAATTGATTTCTCAAGAAAATTGAGAAAAAAGGGTCGGCATCAATCATTCATGCTTAATTGGACGAAAACATCACCTGATTTTATGCCAAGATAATTTGTTTGGATGTACGAATCAAGAAATTGTTATTCACTATGTCTGTACTAGTTACTGTAAAATTCACACTTCAGATGCGTTCTAGTCTACACAAATTGGTGGATTGTCGTGGTTTAAAGTCGGCAACAAACGATGCGAGTGTAATTTCATGCCGTGGTTTTTTTCTCCCTTTTCTGATTGTAATTTCGATGAACTTTGTGTTTTGCTTCACTCTCACGTTTTTATTTCTTGTTGCCTAACCCGGGATTTCTATTTGGATGTCTACAATAAACTAGATTTTATATAGAAAACTAATTGTAATTCCAATCAACGTTTGGCGAGAAAAGCAGAGTCATTTTGGCCATTTTCTGAAGAGATTTAACTCCTTTTATTTTTTTTTTCTCCTTTGGATGGTGAATGCTTCTTTCCAGTTGAATACAGTAAGTAGGTGAATTTTTTTTTAAAGTTATTACCGCATATTTTTATGTTGCACTATGTTAGAATATATTTAATATTCATTTGGGTTTTATTAATTGTTATTGTAGATATTAATTGGTCTAATAAAAAAAGGTATATTCGGTTTCCTATTTAGTTTAATATGGTGCTGGATAGTGTGGGCCGTGATAAACCTTATCTTTAATGAGAGGATATGTTTCAATCTCTGTAAATAGAGCTCAAGTCCCTCCTCTAAATCCTGATGTATGCATAATCTCACATAAGGAGTCGTCAGAACGATACGTGAGGGGCCGTCTCATTGAAGCCAGCGATAAAGATGGTTCATAGAGGAGAAGCTTTTGAGCATTGGATCGTCGCAATTCCGCATCAAGAATGATGGTTCCATTACAAGGTGCGTCAATTCTTTAACTTTATGAATCTGTGATTCGTGTATCTATACGTGTGATTCTTAGGTTGCTGCATATGGATTAAAATCGCAGCTTACATGTGGTATCAGAGCCTACGCGTATTAGGTTTCGAATCGTGTTTTTGGTATTTTTCAAAATTTTATTTTCGATAAATTTTAAAGATAATTATATATTCGAAAAGTACACATTGAGATGAACAAAACCATATAAAGTTGATCGCCGGCGACCACCGCACTCGCCGCCACGCGCGGCCACACGCCACACGCCACACCCACACTACGCGCCAGACCCTGGCCCCGTACGTGCACGGTACGTGCAGTGCTATCGTCAGCCAACGTCATCTTGGCGGGTAACCCAACCCGACTGCGTTGACTCGCCCGATACGTTGACCGTTGACTCGGACCATTTGGTTGGATCGGTTGTTGATCGGTTCGACCAGACCGCCTCGACCCGGTTCGCTAGTCGGTCCAGAGGTAGCGGTTGGACCGGTTTCGAAACCGGCCAAGGATTAGAACACATGCATGGCACGTGTCTACACGTGGTCCTCACGCGCCGAGGACTTGGGTGGCACGTGAGGGCGTATGTGAGCTCCGATTGGAAAATTCCAGGTACCGACATGCTCGTATGCTCGTGCTCTACAAGATGATATATTTATTTTACATGTTTGAAGCATCTATGGATGGAAAATACATACGGAACCCCAAATACGTGTATTTTGTGGGGGTATTTTCAGGTATTTCTATATAGTTTCGTGAAATATATATGCAAAGCTCACATGTAAGTACCACATATGGATTTGTGGAGCATGATTTATCAATTACATGTTTATGGCTTGACATGTATTGTTAGAAGTATCAATGTAATTAGCACGGCATGTAATTTTGAGGAAAATTGTCCCTTTCTGAAATTATGTGCATACGGTAAATATGAAATATAAAGTTTATATCACAAATTCAGGTAAATTCAATTGGGTTGTAACCGCTAAAGTGGTGCGCTTGATTGAGTTTAATAAAGAACATTTTATAAAGTATTGGGATGTCTCCTGTTTTAATGCGTTATTATACTCCCAAAGGAGATAATTGCGTATCTTGCATGGAGGGTTACATGTACAACATATGGTTGATGATTGATTTGTTCTAGTGTTTTCATACACTCAAAGGTGGTGATTAACGATGATTAAAATAAATTCTCATGGCCGATGTAATCTAGGGAGTATACAACTGCATGTTATGTTTTCTGCCCAAAGGTGATTATATGATGATGTATGTATCTTTCAAGATGAAATTTCACATTATACTAATTGAAAACATTGATTGTTGCGCGAAACCAAGCGATCGATCAAATAAAATAGACAGAACGAGCAGAGTAAATCGGACACCAGATGTACGTGGTTCAGTCGTAAAGACCTACGTCCACGGGGAGAGCAGCAACTAATTCCACTATAGAACAAGCGATACACGGAGATTACAGATCACTCTCGAGTTACACAAACACACTCTTGGTGTTTCCCAGCCCCAATTACATCCAAGAACGCACACAGTGTTTAGCCCCCAATTCCTAGCGAAATAATCTCTCAATCTCGCAAGGGAATTAAAATACAAATCTAACCTCAAGATTTAATCGGCTTCGACACTTGAATTCTTGATGTAATTCCGCGACCAAAACAAAAACCCAATGTCAAGCACTCGCTTCAGAAACGGCGCTTCAAGAACTCTCCTACGATTTCTTCGGATGAAAACTCACGAGCCACTTGATGCTCCGTCGAGAAGTCCTTCAAATCAACTACGGCACCCCTTTCTTTTCGCACTAGGTGTAGACGACTCGAAAATCCCTCTGCATCAACTTCGGCTTACTTTCTCATGAAGACCAAGCAACAATATATATTGTTGTGCAAGAAAGACAAAAAATTGGCACCAACTTGAAAAAGGAAGGCGTGTCATTAGTCAGCAAATCAAGTCCAACCTGGATTATTTCCTTCTTCATTGACTCTCACGCGAAAACTTGGTGATGAGCCTGCTTCCCAAGGAATCCAATAGCAATATATCTCTACGTGGGGCCCAAGATTTGACCGAATCTTGTCCAAATCTTGCCAACTGCACTCATGGAAACTAATTTCTGTATATCTCAAATAAGGGGTTCGCATCTTCAATAACAAAGGGAAATATAATGCTGCATATTTCCTTTCATATTTGCTTCATGGGCTCAAATTCGAGTCATCTTTTAACAAGTAGCACATCGCACTTTTATTATAGATCACTAAATTACAAGCAAAAATGCAATAGATGATTGCACCATAAGTAGTACATCGCATTTTTATGATAGATCACTAAATTACAAGCAAAAATGAGTATATATGTACATGAGTAACAACTATTCATTGGCCCAAATCCGAGCTGTCAATAAAATATGAATGAGACCCCGTGCTTTTCTATCATAAAGAATGTGAACCATATCCTAACAAGAGCGAGATGGTGATCATGAGTTGGTTCATGTTGGGAATGTGATGACAATATGATTCATGCCTTTCAATATTCCACCAACTCTAGTACAATTGAGAAAGAGGGTCAACGTCCATCATTCAAAATGCATTTGGTTTAAAGTATATATATTGCCTTGAAACTCGATTTCGTATGGCATCTTGGAGAGTAAATTGTGAATTGCTTGACTAGCCCCGAACATTGCTCTTTTCTCTTATGTTAATGAAATCGATCGGGATAAGAATTTGCAGCCCAAAAGTCTAATCCTCTCTCCTTCTCTCTCTATCATCCTCTTCTACCTTCTATAGAAGTAACAAATCAAAAAGCAAAAAATCAGGATTGTCGAAGTGCGAAATCTTCTACAAATCGGTATGAACATAACATATCAAGCAGAGCATCCACGAATTGATCATTTAGAAATTTCTTCTGATTTGTTTTTTTATTTATTTGTTATTTCAATATATGTAGAAGATTCCAAACTCCAACAATTCTGATTTTTTTGCTTTTGATTTGTTACTTCAATACCTTCAACCAATGGGGAGGGTTTGAACTTTGAGCTAGTCTCACTCTCCTCTCCCCTCTCTTGCTAGTTTTGTTGGTTGTTGCGCGAAACAAGTGATCGATCAATAAAATAGACAGAATGATAAAGTAAATCGAATACCGGATGTACGTGGTTCGGTCGTAGAAACATACGTCCATGGGGAGAGCATCAACGAATTCTATTATAGAACGAGCGATACACGGAGATTACAGATCACACTCGAGTTACACAAACACTCCCGGAGTTTTCCAAGCCCCAATTACATCTAAGAACGCACACAATGTTTAGCCCCCTAAATTCCTAACGAAATAATCTCTCAATCTCGCAAAGGAATTATACATAATTCTTACCTTAAGAATTTCTCAGCTCGAACATTAACTGTAACGGCCGGGGTCCCACTTGCACGATATTGTCCGCTTTGGGTTTTGCAACCCGCACGGTTTTGCTTTCCGAGCACTTAGTCGGGAAAAGGCCTCATGCAAGTCTAAGAGCACCCCAAGACTTATAAGCCTACCCAAGACCTCCCCCTAGGCAATGTGGGACTAGGGAGGGGATGTCACTAGGGAGGGGATGTCACAATCTCCCCCCTTCGGATGCAACGTCCATATTGTGCCCGTACCGCACTAGGGCTCACGGACGGCACCGCTACCCAGCTACGATCGGGAGTTCACACATGCAGTCGGGGGTCGGCTCTGATACCATTTTGGGCGGGGATGTCACGCCCCGACTCTCGAGCCCGCGACATCCCTTGCCAAATCGCCACGAGGTCATAGAGATGGCGTCTTAGGCACACTACCGACCTAACACTTACTTACGCATGCGGAAACGTTTTAAACTCCTGACAATAAATAGACATGGGATAGAATAGCAAGAGCCAATCATCAGATCAATTTAACAGACGATGATTATAAACATACATACATAATCGCATATGAATCTAGATCTTATTTAGATTAACATACGTACGCAACCCCATACTTCGGGGCGACTAGACAAGACCTCAAAATGTCACTCGGTCAGGTGAGGTTAACTTCCCATCTACTTCAAAAGACTAATCCAATAGCCAATCATTGGCGTCCATGAGTCTTCATCCGAATGGACCTGAAATTGTTATCCCACGACGGGGTGAGAATAAATCTCGGTGAATCAAGCCTAAGCTCGGTTAGGAAACTGATTCACCCAAGGCATCCTAATATAAGGCTCACTTAAACACGTACCACAGTCAATCACAATCACAGAAGGATAATCATCCACATGCACACTTACCATCTTCAGCCACACATAATGCAATGCTTGACTCGACTGAATAGTCAAATCAGTCAATCACTCAATCACAGCATCACATCCACAAGTACGCACAGGACACCACACAAGTTCATTTATTAACGATGATCATGCCCACGGCACATGAGAGGATCTAGGCGAAAGAGGGCGTGATTCGACTCTTACAAATAACACGATCCAGCACCTCAGTACAATCTAGCGTTCTATCGGCAGGACCGGGCTACGTTCCTTTACTCTCGGCAACGGCTATTACGAGAGGTGTCTCCAGTGCACCCAGCACGGCACCAGCAAGTAGGCAACTCTAAACGGGGCGTCAGTCCAACACCAGTTGCGACCGGCAACCAATCAACTCTGCATCCAAACTAGTTAACACTGGATTAGAGTTTTCATGCTTATGACAAGTCATCTGATTCCACCAGATTAGCGCGAAACGAACTTGCTAGGAATAGCATCATCGTTCCCTCATATAACTATACAATCCACATCCAGCAATCAACCCATTTTACTATCTTTGGTTAAGACCGGATGTTCACACAGGCATGTAAAAGTCTCGGCCGAAGGCCATTTTCATGCTAAAATATGTCTTTTGATTCCGCACTCGGTCATATGCAAATGCAGACTATCACTCGTCATCACGATCACAGACGAGGTAATTAACCTCCAAACAGACAACCAATCCATTAGTGGACATTAGAGACAGCCAAACAAACATTCCAACGGAACAGCCAAATCAATAAGGTCCTCACTCAGTCACAAGCCATCCAATCCGATTAAGCAATATCAAGCTCAAATCGTGCGATGTCCGTTATTAATCGATTTAACTTAAAAAGTCAATCGCTCGCTCGTCTCTAACCTGTCGCTCGCTCGCGATCAAACAAAGGCAATCCATTGCCCAATCAATCAATCAATTCAATCTAGTAACCAACTAGCCACAGACGATCTAAACTAATCTGACTTACATAATCGATCGGCCATTTAACCTAATCCCAATTTTAATCTAAACCGGCCCCAATCGTGTACCTAAATTTCACAATTGACTAAAAGACTAATCCTAGGCATAATTAGTGCCCTAACCAAGGATTAGGGTCAACTCATGATCAATTTAAACTCGGGCCGACTCGAAATCAACGACGCAACGGCAGCGGCGGCGGTTCTCGACGAGCCTAGGATTTATCGCGCGGCGACTTGAACCAAAACATCGGGGATACCATGGGAAGGTCCGACAAGGTCGCTAGGACAGGTGGCTGGCAGTAGGAGCTCTGGCGAGTGGCGGCCAGCGCTGAAATAGAGGTGAGTCAGCGGCGAAAACAGGGGATACAAGCTGTTTCGTGGGGTTTCTCAATCTCGAGGGCCGGGGCAAGGTCGACCAAGGCTAGGGGGCTCACCAGGGGACTGAGGACGACCTACGAGACCGGCCAAGGGCTGCGGTCGACGGCCGGAGATGGAGGAACGACGACGGACAGAAGCTTGACGAAACAAGGGACTTCGCACGAAAGAACATGGGAGCGGTCCGAGTCGATTTTCGGCCTCCACGCGCTGCGGCGAGCTCCCACGAGCTCAGGGTTGTCGGAGAGGGGTCTTAGGAGGTTGATGGAGGTGGCGGTGAGAGGCGGCGTCGGTCGGTTCGGCGGGATCGAAGAAAACCAAAACCACACACGAAAATAGGGCACCGGGCTTCTCGGGCCTGTTCGTGGCAGTTCCGACGGTCGTCCGGCGGCGGGACCGGCTCGGGGTGGGCAAGAGGGAGTTGGTTGACGACTGTGAGGCAGTCGGTGGCTTCGGCGGTGTCACGAACGGCCGAAGGACGAGCGGGAGTGGTTCGGGTGTAGGGGACCGAAACAGAGCACTCTTTCAGCCGTGGTTTTTGCGCCCGTCCGACGACTGACGACGGAGTCAGATGGGTCGACGATGAAGGCAACAAGCTGCTGAAGGTGGTGGTTGTCGGTGGTGGTTGGTGGCCGCACAAAAACGACCGAGGAATGGGAGGAATGGAGAAGGAGGAGCTTCGGTTGGGGCTGCTCTACAGAAGAACAGAAAGGAGCAGCAGCAGCCCACGTGAGGGAGAAGGGAGAGAGAGAGTGGGTGGGTGAGATTTGACCAAGGGCCCACCACAAGTCCACTCAACATTGAATATTTTTGGCCTCTAGTGCATTATTGGGGGGGGGGGAGTGGTAATTTGGTATTTTAGGACTGAAATGAAGTTCGGTACACTAAACGATGGCTAATTTTGGTATTTTCACAGACTAGGCTCGGTCAGGATTAGGCTTGGATTGCGAGGATTGAAATCCTAATTCGCGGCGACTAAGAATTCGAAACCTAATCTAAATCGACTGACGTTTCAGAAATCGTCCAATTATCGTGTCTTCGGTCATTACGATCCAAATATTTCACAAACTGAATTTCAATATTTATCCATTTTATTGAATTCAGGCACTTTACAGAAGTCGAATTTCCAGGGTGTCACACTAACGTTGTTGACGTAATTCCATGAAGTCGTCCACCGCCAAGCACTCGAAGAAGCAGCGCTTCAAGACCTTCGTAACCTACTGAGCAAACTCTCTTCAATTCGATCGACAACCGGCGCCAATTGCAATAATATGCAAGAAAGCCGCACCCCTGAAGATAGTCTTCACCCAAGCAATCCTTGCAATAATATATATATATATATATATATATATATATATATATATATATATATGTGTGCACATGCACATCTGCCAAAGAAAAGAAAAAAAAATAACAACCCACATTGATCAACCAAGTTCAAGTTGACCGAATATCTCCCACTAAACTTTCTTGTTTTACTGACTGAATTCTACACGAATATATATTTCCGTGATTTACAAAAAAAACTGCTCTTATCTTTTCCTTGACCGTTCACTTGTTGCACGTTGATTCAAAATCAAGGTAAGTCTAGGAAATCACATAATCAGGAAATTTATATTTCCACATATATTCAATTTCAGATTTTTGCTTCGGGCACAAGCTCGAGACATATTTCTAACAATCTCCACCTTAGCTCGACGTTTGAGTCATGTCACAATCACTTTGCTAGTAATCTGAACATCATCTGCTACTACTCTCCCACAGCCACAATAGGCTCAACCACCACAGATATCATCCAAGTTCAAGTTGTGCTTGAACTTCGCCAGAACCGAGGATCTCATAAGAGCACCAACTCCACATGCACCTTTAACTGTTCAACAAGAACTTTTTTATACAAGCTCCTTAACCACATATAAAGCAAAACCACCGTTGCATCCATATCTGTCAGGAGATCGAATACGTACCTTGTCAATATCAGCAGTTACAGCAACCGTTGGCACTACAAGCTTCACCTCGCGACAAGCACCATCTGTGTCGATCACTACGTTAATACCTGCTACCTCAGGAGTTTCTGGTTGCAACTTCAACTCAAGCTGAACACCGTCCAGATCCGTATGAACACTGCCATAATCACTCCTAGCCAGAAGTACTAGAGACTCGTCAAAGGTAACTTCTTTGCTGCAAACAGACGAATTTATATTCGGACACCACAACTGGCAGCCCCGCTCATCTCGTGCATAGCCATGGAATATACGCATTGCCCTCACATTGAACTTACCATCATTCACTCGATAATAACACGGGATCAACAACATTACCTGACCATACTTCTTCGGGAGTCCGATATTCAATCACAGTCGATGGGAATCTATTCACCAGGTAGCTCGCCATACTAAGCGCATCCGCTGGAATTCTTCTAGCCATACCAGCACTATAGATCTTTTTACGGGCCGTCTCTAATAACGCTCTGCTCATCAATTCTACAAACTGTTGTGGCTTACTGGTGCTAGTACGGTGTTTCACTATGCCCTTTTCATGTGGAATTTATTTACCAACGTCGAGCAGGACTCCATGCTACTGTCAGTTCGCACATGCTTGATCAACTTACCAGTCTCCGTTCCGATCAAAGTTATCGACCGCGTATTCCTGACAACAACATCAAACTTGTGCATCGACATAATCGCCCAGGCCTTCCTCGAGTAGCCATTAGACTCTTGAACAGATGTCGACATCTCAGGAACGAAACTTGTCAATCTCTCACCTTGAAGTTCATACAAGCCACCGTACTTTATTCATTTCATTATCACCAGGGCACCTCGAACAATCTTCAGAACTCCACCTTGTGAAGAATACCTACATCCAGCTGAATCTAGGGCACCCAAGGAAATTAAGTTCTTTTTCAATTCTGGAACATGTCTTACTCCAGTCAATGTCCTCACAATACCATCATGCATTCTGATTTTAACATCACTAATACCCACAACATCGCATTCAGCGATGTTTCCCAACTGCACTTTACTACTATTTATGCATTGATAAGTAGCAAACCAGTTCCTGTTTGGTGTAGCATGAAAAGAACAACCAGAATCCATAATCCATCCGTCAAACGACGAATCCATAGTGACAGACAAGACTCTATCGACACCATCAAAATTTTCAGCTACAACTGCAATATCATCCGCAAATTCAATTCTAATTCTCTTATCCGTTTCGTTTTTCAGTTTAAAGCAATTCCTTCTAAGATGCCCTCTCTTGCCACAGTTCCAACAGACAGCACCACCAATCCTAGACTGACTGTGTCTATCCGAGTTTATACTACTTCTACTAACACGAGTACTAGCTCTTCCTCTATTTTCACCTACTAAAGTAGTAGATACAGATTCGACAAATTCTCTTCTACGAAAATCCTCACTCAGAATTAAATCTCGATCCCATCAAAAGTTAAACTTGTTGATCCAAAGGGATTACTTACAACAGTAACAGTAGTATTCCAACTATCAAGCAATGAGAATAATAGAATCAAAGCACGTACCTTATCTTCAAAGTTAATGTCAACTGAACTCAATTGACTAACGATCACATTGAATTCATTGATATGATTAGCAACCGGCGTACCTTCGCTCATCTTCAAATTAAACATACGTCGTATCAAATAGACCTTGTTGATCGCAGAGGGTTTCTCGTACATGTCCGACATGGCTTGCATCAAACTCGTAGTGGTCTTCTCCTTGACAATGTTAAACGCGACGTTACGAGCCAGCGTCAGCCGAATAACACCCATCGCTTGCCTATCCAGTAATTCCCAATCAGCTTGCTTCATCGTATCTGGCTTCTCTCCAGACAAGGGTGTCAACAGTTTCATCTAATACAAATAATCTTCAATCTGCATCTTCCAGAAACCAAAATCTTTCCCATCAAATTTGTCGATTTTCACTTTAGCTTCCTCTATCGCCATCAATTCGCTTCAACTCAAGCAAACCTAGCTCTGATATCAATTGTTGCGCGGAACAAGCGATCGATCAATAAATAGACAGAATGATAAAGTAAATCAAACACCGGATGTACGTGGTTCGGTTGTAGAGACCTACGAACGATACACGGAGATTACATGGGGAGAGCAGTAATGAATTCCACTATAAAACGAGTAATACACTGGGAGAGCAACAATGAATTCCACTATAGAACGAGCGATACATGGAGATTACAGATCACACTCGAGTTACACAAACACTCTCGATATTTCCCAAGCCTCAATTACATCCAAGAACGCATACAATGTTTAACCCCCCAAATAGAGAAATAATCTCTCAATCTTGCAAAGGAATTATACACAATTCTTACCACAACAATTTCTTGGCTCGAACACTAACGTTATTGACGTAATTCCACGAAGTAGTCCACCACCAAGCACTTGAAGAAACGGCGCTTCAAGACCTTCGTAACCTACTGAGCAAACCCTCTTCAATTCGATTGACAACCAGCGCCAATTGCAATAATACGCAAGAAAGCTACGCCCCTGAAGATATTCTTCACCCAAGCAATCCTTGAGTGTGTGTGTGTGTGTGTGTGTACACGTGCACATGCACATCCGCCAAAGAAAAGAAAAAAAACTAACAACCCACATTGGTCAACCAAGTTCAAGTTGACCGAATATCTCCGACTAAACTTTCTTATTTTACTGACCGAATTCTACACGGATATATATATCTGTGATCTACAAAAAATCTGCTCTTATCTTTTCCTTGACCGCTCACTTGTTGCACGTTGATTCAAAATCATGGTAAGTCCAGGAAATCACAGAATCAGGAAATTTATATTTCCACATACGTCCACATATATTTAATTTCAGATTTTCACTTCGGGCTCAAGCTCGAAACATATTTCTAACAGTGTTTTCTTATTCTTTCTTTTATCCCGATCTATAATAGATCTCATAATTTGAACTCTCCCAGTCTAGCTTTAGACTAAAGAGCTATTCCCTCCCCATCTTGACTTGGAAGTTTAGGAATATGTTTTCAAGGATTCGATACTCATGTACTCTGTTCGTGTATAGGTCCTCTAACCCCAGCTTCAATAATGATTGCAGGAGCTTTGGCTCCAAATATAATAGTCCCACATTATTAGAATCAAAATTGAATTCTCTTACAAAGTTGATCAAAGACAAAGCTATATCCTTGGCCATGTCCAAGTTCTACCTTGCAGTAGGATGATACAGAGGAATTGGGGACTTTCATCCTCCATCTTTGAAGACCGCCGAGAAGCAAGAAAATTCTCCCTCAGTTACTCTCTTGCAGCTTTCTTTTACTTACTATTGTCGCGACCCTCTCGCAGGTTGCCCACCGGAGGGGGCTAATGGGCCGCCCGATCTATACCTGATCGGACGCGGGCCTCTCCCAACGTCCATTACCCAAATCGCAACGGCGGGATATACGTGGTCGACCTTCGGTGTGGTCTAGTGACATGTGATACGTGTACAAGCCAATGAGTCGCCACCAATCATTTTGTGGAGGGTACGATCGGAAACCCTATCGAATAGTTAGGAGCGGCCTATTCGATTCTACGGAAACCAGAGAAATGGGATCGGGGACTTAGTTACGCCAACTGTCAGAGTTGACGCCCTTTTGGTACCTAAGTTGAATGGTTTACCTAATCCTAGGATTTCATGCAGATGAGTGGGGTACGGATCCTAAATCCAGGAATTCATGCATATGAGAATGACTACCCTATCACTCACAATCAGTAAAAATAAATGCGCAAATCAAGGATCCAGTACATGCGGATAAAACACATGAAAGTAGCATGGCATTCCTAATGAGGCCCTATTAGCCTAGAGAAATATCAATCAAGGCTTAGGAATGTTTTTGACATGATTCGCCCATGAGGGGCAAAATCGTAATTTTGAACAATTCGGGGACAATTTGCCTCGAAAGGGAAAATTTGTCATTTTAGATGAATTGGGAAGTCAAAAGACGGGGGAAATAGGATTGGCCATCAATCCAATCCATTTCCTATTTTTCGGGAATTTCCACGATTTTTCTGGAATTTAAAAGTGATTTTACCCTTAGAGGGGTAAAGTCGTCATTTCGGACTAAAATGAGGACTAAAAATCTCAAATATTAGGGCTGGTCACCCACCTGACCCAAACCCTAATTTTTAAGCAATTTCCAAGACTTGATTGGAACAAGAAAGACGATTTTCCCATTGAGGGGCAAAATCATCATTTTGAGAAAATGGACGGGACTTGAAAACCCAAGCCTAAGAATTGGTCGCCTACCTGACCCTAATTCTTACCTTGACATTATCGGCCTTATCTCGCATATACAACAGAGACGACTTACCCCTAAAGGGTAATATCGTCAAGTCTCGGAAGAACGGATAAAAAACCCCAAAATAGGTTTGACCAGTCATCTGTGGTCAATCCTTGATTTTTGGGGATTTCTCGAGTGTCTAGGATTTTCCCATAATTTTTCCACATTTCTTGGAATTTTCTAGAATTTTCTAGGATTTTTCTGATTTTTTTTATTTAAAAAAATGTTATTCAGGAAGACCCACGGGTGACCGGCCCGGCCCAGATCCGACCCGCCTCAAAACGACGCCACATCAATCCTCCCGCTTGAATTTTAAATTTCCCGCCTAAATTGAACTAGTGGCCCTGATTGCGCCACGTGGCGGACTACGGACGGCTCGATCTAAGGAAAGCAACCGACGGCCATAATTGAAATGTAAGGTTGAATCATGACCGTTCGATCTGTGGCAATTTTTATTTCTGAAAATCATTTTTATTTCCAAAATGGCGAGATCGCGACACGTGGCTAACCCTCATCGCGACACGTGGCTAACCCTCCACCGTCGGATCAAGTTTGTTGTTTATTCGGTTACAACCGAACGGCTGACATGGCTGCCACGTGGGCGCCACATGGGCGTTGACCTGGTCAACTCTCGTTGACCAGTCAAAAGACCCGCCGGGGAAGACGACCGGCGCTGGTACTATCTCGCCGGCGCCTCGTCGGAAGGCCCTATCTCCGCCCATAGAGTGCCAAATCGCACGAAACCACCGCCATTCGACTCGTACGGACCTCATCTACAATATATATCAGCCTCACAATAGCAGAAATACAACTCATTCACATGCCATTTCCGGCCGAAGCTACGCTCCGGCGGTTACTTGTCCTAGCCGTTTCTAGCGTTTCTTAGCTAAACTAATCGATCACAAAGCCTCACAGAGGGTTGAGAAGACTTACCTGGCGCTCGGTGAGCTTCGGTTTGGTCCAAAACGAGACGTGGAGCTCGCGACCGACCGGAGAGAGTTGGAGGCCGACTCGGGTTTTTTCCCAACGAAATCACATGCCATCAAAGGTAAAGTTGCTCAGCGATGCAAGTCGAGTGAGTTGCAAGTTAAAACGCAACAAATGACGCGTCGAAAGTTAAGATGCCATTGAAGACCGACCTCGAGCTTATAGACTCGACTCACCTTTTTCGGCGATAAACTGACGAACAAGCTTGTTTGTTGCGTTCGCAAGATCGAGACGAAGCCGTAGATGGCGACGGCATGGCTTGGCGAAGCTCGGAATGCACTGGCCGAACCTTTGAAGCTCTCGGCCCCGAGCTCTTTCAATGGCGGACGATCGCCCTCTCTCTCTCTCTCTCTCTCTCTCTCTCTCTCTCTCTCTCTCTCTCTCTCTCTCTCTCTCTCTCTCTCCCTTGGCTCTCTGTGCGTTTCTTTCTCTCTGTGCCTCTCGCTTTCTTCGCGAGCTCTCTTTTTCGTCCTCTCTCTCTCCGCGAGCTCCTTCTTCGTGAGCTCCCTCTTTTCTTTGCGAGCTCTCCCTGTGCGTTTTTGTGGTCGTCCGTTGTGGAACTCTCCCAACCGAATCCCCTCTCAACTGACTTCCTCAACTGATCATCCTTCCGTTTCTTCCTCCCCCTCCTGTGCGTGTGCGAAGAAAATCGAAGGAGAAAACATTCTCGTTGTTCTACTTACTTTGGTCAATGGGTTGATTGGGTTGGGTCAACCCGACCCAGTTGACCTGATTTGGCATTTGTTTTACAAATTAGGTGTCCTAATATGCAGATATCACAAAATTGACACTAAAATTAGACTCCATGGCACAGACTTCATCTAAAATATGATTTTCGTGACAAATACCTTTTGAATTGATTGAAAACCCCAAATATAGAGTATGATCCGAAATCGATTTTTGCCACATTGATGTTCTTAATGAAGGAATCGGCACCAATTGAGCCCACCGTAAGATTTAGGAGGTCAAAACATATAAGGAGGAAGTATTGGGGTTCTATGGGTGTCTCTTAGAAAAGTTTAATTTTGGATTTGGCATTTTAGGGACTAAAATGAAAAGATTTTCATGTAATTGGGTCCCTAAAGCCAAAATTGATCAAATCAGCGCACAATTGAACCAAATTAAAATTTGGGGCGATCAAGTTGATTGTCAATATTCTAAAAATGCCAAGATTGCAAATTAAAAGACTCAAAATATATATTTTTAACCAATTCAACCATGTGCGTTACAAAGAAACACACAAAATTAAACTTGAATTTCGACTCTTGATGAGGTCAAAATGACAAGGGATTTAAAACAAAGATGTAGGACATTTTCCATATTTTTGTGACCTCAAATGGTATTTGTTTTTATTTTTCTAGTATTTTCCTATTTTCTAAAAATACTAAAAAATGTGAAAAATATGAAAAATTATTTTTTGGTCAAAAATGGTTCCTTAGGCTTGGCCAAGGCTACCAAAGTTGATTTTGTAATTTTTTGACTTTTTATGAATTGTTTTGTGATTTTTCAAAATATGGTTGAAAAAGACTAGTCAAAAATCAGGTGTCAACAACTATTTTGACTTATTTTCATCATGGTGTTAAGAAATATATGTTCAGGCCACTAGTTAGATGTTCCCCCTGTTCTCAGCTCGAGAGAGATTGCAAGCTTGGTTTTTATCTGCCCTGTGGATACTTCCAGCTTATTATGTGCTGCTGTTCCTTTTTGCTCTCTTCAAGCCGGGAATATGACTCCTTTCTGCTAGGAACCTATGGATGACGCACCTGTTCTGTAGGGATTGTCGAACATTTTGATCTGTCAGGGGGATCAGGCCGGGAATATGACTCCTTTCTGCTAGGAACCTATGGATGACGCACCCATTCTGTAGGGATTGTCGAACATTTTGATTCGTCAGGGGGATCAGGCCGGGAATAGGACTCCTTTCTGCTAGGAACCTATGGATGACGCACCCGTTTTGTAGGGATTGTTGAACATTTTGATCCGTTAGGGGGATCAGGCCGGGAATATGACTCCTCTCTGCCAGGAATCTATGGATGATGCACCCGTTCTGTAGTGATTGTCGGACATTTAGCTGACCCTATATTCTGAGGAATTAACTAGGGTTTATATAAGTGAGGTGTACCTAACTCTTAGGTTTACCAAATGAGCTATTTTGGGTTTAGGGATTACCTAGAACCTTACAGACAGCTGGTTCTAAAAATTGTCCTTTTGACGTGCAAGGCGTTATTCTAGGATTTGGGGACTCCAAGTATCCTGCAGAAAACTCAAACCTGCAAAAATTTTGATAAGATTCTTCTGGGATCTAGGGGTTACCTGAAATCTCGCAGAAAGTCGATCTTGAATATTGTCCTTTCGACATTGGAGGTGACATTCTGGGATATGGGGACTCCAGTTATCCTGCAGAAAGCTCAAACCTATAAATCTGAAATCTCACAGAGGGATGATTTCGAAGATTGTCCTTTCGACATTGGAGGTGACATTCTGGGATCTGAGGGCTCCAGTCATCCAGCAGAAAGCTCAAACCTATAAAACTGAAATCTCACGGAGAGATGATTTCGAAGATTGTCCTTTCGACATTGGAGGTGACATTCTGGTATCTGAGGGCTCCAGTCATCCAGCAGAAAGCTCAAACCTATAAAACTGAAATCTCACGGAGAGATGATTTCGAAGATTGTCCTTTCGACATTGAAGGTGACATTCTGGGGATCTGGGGACTCTAGGCATCCTACAGAAAGCTCAAACCTATAAAACTGAAATCTCACAGAGGGATGATTTCGAAGATTGTCTTTTCGACATGTTAGGTGACATTCTGAGATCTGGGGACTCCAGGCATCCTGCAGAAAGCTCAAACCTACAAAAACTTTGATAAGATTTTTCTGGGATTTAGGGGTTACCTGAAATATCACAGAAAGAAGATTTTGAAACTTGTCCTTTTGACATGTGAGGTGGCATTCTAGGATCTGGGTACTCCAGGTATCCTGCCGAAAGCTCAAACTTACAAAAACTTTTATAACATTCTTCTAGGATTTAGGGGTTACCTGAAATCTCGCAGAAAGAAGATTCTGAAACTTGTCCTTTTGACATGTGAGGTGGCATTCCGGGATTTGGAGACTTCAAGTATCCTTCAGGAAGCTCAAACCTACAAAATTTTTATAACATTCTTCTGGGATTTAGGGGTTACCTGAAATCTTGCAGAAAGAAGGTTTTGAAACTTGTCCTTTTGACATGTGAGGTGGCATCCCGGGATTTGGGGACTCCAAGTATCCTGCAGGAAGCTCAAACCTACAAACATTTCATCAAAAGATATTTTTCTGGGATACGGGATTACCAAGGATCCTGCAGAAAAGTAAGCTTGAAAGCTCTTCTTCACATAGCAAGGCATCCTTCTACAATCTGGGGCTACCATGAGTTCTGTAGAAGTTTAACCAAGAAAGATAGCATTCTGGGATCTGGGGTTACCAGGAATCCAGCAGAAGCTTAAGCATACAAATTATTCTTCTCAGAGAAATGTGTCATTCTAGGACTTGGGGTTGCCACGAGTCCTGCAGAAATTTAAACCAAGAGAGATAGCATTCTGGGATTTGGGGTTACCAGGAATCCATCAGAAGCTTAGTCATACAAATTCTTCTTTATAGAGAAATGTGTCATTCTGGGACCTGGGCTTGCCACGAGTCTTTCAGAAGTTTAAACCAAGAAAGATAGCTGTCTGGGATTTGGGGTTACCAAGAATCCGTTTGAAGCTCAATCATATAAACTCTTTTTCTTAGAGAAAGGCGTCCTTCCAGGGTCTTGGGTTACCATGAGTCCTGCAGAAGTTTAAATGACAAAAGATAGCATTCTGGGATTTGGGGTTACCAAGAACCCAGCAGAAGCTTTGACTAAGGAAGGTTATGTCCTTCTAAGATTTGGGGTCATCAAAGATCCAAGAAAGCTTGTGTTCTTTTGAGATCTGGGATCACCAGGAATCCTGCAGAACCTTAAACAAGCAAATTTTCTTTACCAAGAAATATGTCCTTCTAAGATCTGGGGTCATCAGAGATCCAAGAGAGCTTGTGTTCTTTTGAGATCTGGGATCGCCAGGAATCCTGCAGAAGCTTAAACAAGCAAATTTTCTTTACCAAGAAATATGTCCTTCTAAGATCTGGGGTCATCAGAGATCCAAGAGAGCTTGTGTTCTTTTGAGATCTGGGATCGCCAGGAATCCTACAGAAACTTAAACAAGCAAATTTATTCTTCATAAAAGAAGTAGCATTCTGAGGTCTGGGGATACCAGGGGTCCTACAGAAGCTTGAACATGTAAACTCTTTCTTACCAAGAGAGGTTGTGTTCTTCTGAGATCTGGGATTACTAGTAATCCTGCAGAAGTTTAGACATGTAAATTGTTTCTTATCAAGAGTGTTACAAGCCATTCTGGGGGCGGAAGTCATCAAGAATTTTGCAGAAGCTCTAATTTGAAAATTTTCTCATCAAGGGCACATCAATGGTTTTTAAGTGATATCTAATGTCAAACTGTCATCACTTTATGACTTATATCATAGTCATGAAAATTTTCAATAAATGCATTATGATGCTGGAGGTTATCCAAAACACCTCACAACATGCGGAAGTGATAAAAAATTCCTTGTGGGGAAAGTTTGAATCAAACAATCTGAAATTATCAAAAGAGTTTGGTTAAAACGTCCATTGGAGTATTCTCATCAAAAAGGACTTCTCACCATTTTTTAGATAATGGTCTTTTATCAAGAATGAACTCGAATTTCCTATCAAACCTGTGCCTAGGGTTCATGATCATTCGCAGTGAATACACCTCGATCGATCATGAGGACTTCCAAGGGACCGTAATGTTGGGCTTGGTCAACGATTTTCAAAGGGGGACTTGCGAGCAAGTCAAGGCTTTCGAAGAGAAGTCTTCAACGTCTGCTCCAGGTTTACAAGTCAAGAAACCTGCAAAATGAGAAAGAAATAATCTTGCTCGAACTTATTCGAGCTAAGCTTAGACATTAAACCATATGTCAATCCAAGAGCCTTAATCAGAAAAGGCTTTTCAGGGTTGTAACGTAGGTAGGATTGGGGACCAAAAAAGGCTTATTTTTTGGCTCAGAATATGCAAAGGGTTTAACATTGGTGATCACTGCAGGTTTGCTGCCGATCTTGTCCCTTTTGGGTTCGAAGAGCGTCTTCAGTCTTCGAAGTGCATTGATAGTCTTTAGAGAGCGTCGTCAGTCTTTTGAGGATACTCTTTGTGTTTGGAGAGCATTACTGATCTTCGAAGAGCATCATCAGTTTTCGAGGCGCATATTTATCTTTAGAGAACATCTCTCTCATGTTAAGATGGCGTCAATATCTTGTCTATGCTTTGTCATCTGAATATGACATAATCTGGGAGTATCTTTCATAGTCTAGCTCCCATGGGATTTTCTTTTACAACCAGATCTCACTAGTGATCTATACAAAGGTATCATGCCATCTTTTGGCATTTACAAGATCAAACAGATGATTCACAAGTATACAAGCACTTGGATGGGCATTGGCCTTGCTTTTACCAAGCACTTTGCTTTTTCTTCACGCCCGTGATTGGATTTCTCTCTTTTTCATTTTTCTCATCTTTTGTTGAAATCCCACCTTTTCCTTTCTTTTGGGAATTATGATTTTCAAATAAATGTGCTAGATATACAACTTGAATCTCAGCACTCAAACATTAATTCACGAATTTTTCACAAATCCTATATTTTGAACTCTTTTGCTCGGGAAGTGATGTCGCTTCCACCTTGGAATATGCAATGATCATCAACAGGTTTGTGAAACGAACGTATAGGCTCAACTAGGCTGTACAAAGGGTAAAAGTGTGTAGGATAGAGAAACGAATGCTTTTCATCATCCTAAAGCACTTGAATTACCATGGAAGTTAAAATGACAAGCAACACACGAAGATTGATGCAAGTCTGAGCAAGAGAATTTCTAACCATTTACCTCCTGATAGTGCTGGACTTACCTCCATTTGGCCCCAATGTGGGGTGGTTCTTGACAGGGGTAAAAAATGAAACCGTCGTTCAAGGGGTTATCAATGGTCACCTGTAGTGTTTAGGATAGAGAAATGAACGCCTCCGTATTCTCAATCCATGTAAACAGTGCGAATAATCCTTTAGGTCAAGGTTTCGCTATCCTTTCCACTCCACTCATCTCTCAAGTGTATTACAGAAAGCCCTCTTGATCATGCGTTTCAATCTAAATGCCGATGTGCGGATTACAGAAATCGACCATTTTGACCTATGGCGATGATCCCTTTGTCTGATTGGGTAATGAATCCTGCTTGATGACTCCATTCATCCTTTTGGGTTTGTTCCATGCCATTCTTCGAAGTTCCTTATTTAAGGAAAAATGAATTCTTATCAAAAGGTATGCTAAAGCATGTGGTGGGGAAGCGATACTTTTTACCCTCCACTCGATCTTATAGCCAAAGATCATTTCTTGAATACTTGACTTCCGAAGCTGTTATCTCCAAAGATCATTTTGCCTTGAATTTGAGTTGGTGAGCTCTTTCCCCTTGAGTCCTTTTGAGTGTCAACAATCTTCTGTTGAAATTAAGGCAAATTCATATTAGGAGAAAGATCATTGAGGATCAAATTAGAACGACACAAAGTTACCCTTCACTCAAGTTTGTATCTTGAGGTTTGACTTTGATGTGAATGACTCTTCTATCACGTTCATTGATCTTGCTGGGAATGAAATGCCACTTTTGCATCCAGTCGCGTAGATGATTCGCTTGCCCCAGTTAGGTGTGACTTGTCATGGCTAGGTAATGCTTGCCCCAGCTAAATGGCTCTGTTCATTTTCGCATTTTCATGCAATACCCTGTCCAATTTGAGATATCTCTTACTTGGATCTTCACTTTACTCTTCACCTTTGAGGTGTCATCCTTCCAATGTTTGAGAAGATCGTTTGCTTCAGGCGACTTGTGACCATCCTTGTGATGTTCTCCTCTTATTGGACCCATGATAATGTCCTATCGGCGTATTCTTCCACAGAAAGAAATGGTTTTGCATTAACAAATGTGATAAAAAGAGGTAAATTGGATACGACACCCAACTACCCTTCTTTTGTCAATTGTTGACATTTCTCTTTTGATTGAGTCCATTCTAATATTGTATACTGATATGGACAACTTTTATCGAATCCCTCCATCCATGCTTGAAGGTATTGGTAATATCATCCATCCATTTGCCCCAGTTGGGCGACGTCTACCTTGGCCAAATGCCTTAGTACTTTTCATATTTTTTGATGATTTCCAATCCTATTTGAAGAGGTCTTTGCACCTGTACATGAAGAAATGAGTATTCATCCATGTTTAACTTTATTTAAATCACCAAGGAACATGATACTCCCTTTGAGGTATCGCATTTCCATTGATCGAGGAAATCGTCTTTTTTGGTTGCTTTGCCCCAGTAGGGCATGTCTTGATGCTTGTCGTCTTTGGGCTTGATAATTTTGCCCTAATACGCTTTTTTAGCGGTACATGAGAATTTTTCCCCCAGCTTGGTCTCTTGACAGGAAAGGTGAGGTTTGCTCCAATGAACCTTCTTAGCTGGTTCTGGTCATTTATCTCAACTATATGAGTCTTCGGCCACTTTCATCTACCTCTCGGTAGCTTGACGGCTTTGGAATTCGTTGCATGGCATCTTGGCGATTCTCTCAATCACAGTCGCCTTCGAAGTGTCAGATGTTTCCCTATCAAAGGAAATAAGGGTCATGTTTAAATGGCATTTAAAATGGACCATTGGAGTTGATACAATTAACCCTTCACATTCGTCTTTTGGGTCTTGGCATTTTCCTTTCATTTGGATTCTTTTGCCTTGACCTGTCAACATTTTTCATGGAAGAATATGCATGTAAATGATGCATGCATGATATGTATGATGCAAGTGATCTAAGATGATTCGTGTTTGCAACGAAAAATGGATTCGTGCCTTTCACTTTATCCATAGAAAGCAACTCTTTATCAAATATGACAATCTATAAAGTTTGAATTCTTTCTTTTCAAATGCTCTGTTCAAAGAGATTTCTAATTGTTAAGAAACTTTTTCAAGTTTTCTCGAGAATTTTGTTCACAATTTGAGCTATTATGATGTTCTTGAAATCATTTGTCCTAAATGCATGTATGAGATACATGAAAATGGGTACTCCCTGTTTTGTCATTTGAAGTCGTTGCTTCTTGGGTGTCTTGACCCTGTTCATCACCTGAAAGGAAAAAGATAGGAAATATTTGTTGGGATTCACGTAACACGTACGGGAAAATAAAAATTAGTAAACGCAGCGGAAATAAATAACAACACATACATGTATCTCCAGAGGCGTACTTCGTGCATTTCAATCGAAAAATCACAAAGCACCAAAGGGAATAAATAGACTACCTCTTGTAGCGTGCTTGAAACGGAGGTGTCGGTTCGATGTTCTTCGATCTCAGCCCCACGAGTGTCGGGCCTCTAGTTCAGACACACCACCAATTGACGAACGGGGAGACGACTAATAATTCCACAACAATTGTGCTAGCAATTTGCGGAATCAATATTCCAAACCAATTTACGGAATCAATATTCCGAACTTGGTATATTTTGGTCACTCAAATTATGAGAATATAGAGAGTGTTTGTGTTCTTCTCTCAAAACTCTCAAAAATCTGCTCACTCTACAAAATGTGCTAACCTTAACCTCAAAACTCTTGCCATCCTTTTATAGCCAAAAACACCTTCCAATAAATTGTATTGTAAAATAGCACTTACAAATAATAAATGCTTTCTAAAAATAGCACTCACAATTTATGATAAATAAATGCCATATAAAAATAGCACTAACAATAGCACTCACAATTTATAAATAGCACTCACATCTTATAATACAAAAATGCTATTTAAAAATAGCACTAATAATTATAAATGCTATCTAAAAATAGCACTCACAATTTATCATAAATAAATGCCATTTAAAATTAGCACTAACAATTATAAATGCTATCTAACAATAGCACTCACAATTTATCATAAATAAATGCCATTTAAAATTAGCACTAACAATTATAAATGCTATCTAACAATAGCACTCACAATTTATAATTAGCACTCACATTTTACAATACAAAAATGCTATTTAAAAATAGCACTAACAAAGGTGTTAAAAAATAATAATAACCATTATTATTATTACATGAGTTAAAGAGGTTACCAAACAGTAAATTACGTATAGCGTACAAATACGTATAACGTACAAATACATAGAGCATACGTGTACATCGTATATACGCGTGCAAGTGACCAAAAAGAGAAATAAAATTAAATCTCATTTAATTTAATTTCAACCCAACTAATTGGTATAATTGCAAACAAATTTGCAATGTCGTCTTTCCATACTGCGTTGTCATGTATTGGTTATGGTGTGTGACATTCCTAGGTTCATCACCGAGCTGGCAGTAAGACATGCACTAACACATTAGTACTTCCAAGAGAATTGATTGTCCCGATCATCCTCTAGGTCCTACAAGCCATGAGTGACATCTAGCAATATGTCATGGCTACACAGACAGTGTGAATTCTTTTTAAGAACATTATGAACCTGTCAGCTTTGGCTACAGTGTAATTCAATCCTTCTGTCTAACTATGTCCCGATCGAACAAAGGCCATGGAATATTTGTCAAGCCACCAATTCGATCATATGTACAAATCTAACTTGACAAGCATTTATATGAGACATGAACATTTCATTCTCAATCATAACCCCGGCCGAGGATTTCAATGCATTGTTACAATCAGATCACATAGGACATCATACCTTTATTAATAAGGAGACAGATTCCATATTGCGTACACATGTGACTTCGTATGTGCCTGAACTACGACCATCAAGTACATAGACGAATCAACGACCCGCCAATATGCGCACTTGTGAACCATAGCCATTTATCACACAAGTCAACACTGTACCTCAGGTCTAAGGATCGTATGTGCATGAACGATTAGACATTGACCACGCAAAAAGCTTCCATGTCGCTAATCATTCAATATGTGTCACGTTCAGTGAACTTGTCCGATACAAGCACCTATGTTCTAACTCGGATATCGCAATACCCAATGACTTGTGACTCGTCATTCCCTTAAGTATCCGATACTTAATTATGAAGTTACGAACATACCGACCTCAACAGGATCATTGATATCCATTCAATAATCCATTGATCGGGAACTGTTTTAAAGATTCAGTCTAACCGTAGACCTGTCACACATATTCTCAACGTCTTAAGAATAGGTTCGGCTACAACTGATCTTATGGATTTTATTCATTTATATTTGGACAAATGAATAAACACATCTTTGCCACTGATAAGAAATCAGAAGTGCAACGGATATTCCCAATATGTGACTATTACACAATTGCTTTAGGGCATATCTCTAACAGTCTCCCACTTGCACTAAAGCCAACTAGTTTGGTACCTCAAACCCATTTTATCAAGATGTCTTTCAAATAAAGACTGAGGTATTGCTTTAGTAAAGGGATCTGCCACGTTTTTCGCTGAGGCAATTTTCTGCAAGGCGATATCACCTCTCCCAACTATTTCTCTGATGAGATGGAAGCGTCTCTCAATGTGCTTGGATTTCTGATGAGACCGTGGTTCCTTAGCTTGAGCTATAGCCCCATTGTTGTCACAAAACAATGTAATCGGCTGCTCAATGGAAGGAACTACTCCAAGTTCAGAAATGAACTTCTTCATCCAAACAGCTTCCTTCGCTGCTTCAGAAGCAGCTACATACTCTGCCTCAGTAGTGGAATCAGCAGTTATGCTTTGTTTGGAACTCTTCCAACTAACTGCACCACCATTGAGTGTAAAAACAAACCCAGATGTAGACTTAAAGTCATTCGGGTCTGATTGAAAATCAGAATCAGTATACGCTTCAACTTTAAACTCTCATTCTCCGTATATCAAGAATAAATCCTTAGTCCTTCGCAAGTACTTCAGGATATTCTTGACTGCTATCCAGTGTTCTTCACCTGGATCAGACTGATATCTGCTAGTAACACTTACAGCATGCGCGATATCAAGTCGCGTACATAGCATAGCATACATTATGCTTCCAACAGCGGATGCGTAAGGTATTTTTGCCATCCGCTGTCTTTCTTCAGGAGTGTTGGGACACATCTCCTTGGAAAGACGGATTCCATGCCTAAAAGGCAATAATCCTCTTTTGGAACATTGCATGTTAAACCGTGTTAACACTTTATCTATGTACGTAGATTGTGAGAGGCCAATCAATCGTCTCGATCTATCTCTATAGATCTTGATACCTAAAATATAGGTTGCCTCTCCTAAATCTTTCATGGAGAATTTCTGTGACAAGAATAGTTTGATCGATGATATCATCGGTACATCATTCCCGATCAAGAGTATATCATCGACGTACAAAACTAGAAACGCAATTGTGCTTCCACTGACCTTCTTATATACACATGATTCATCCGGATTTTTAATGAAGCCAAACGATTTGATTACTTCATAAAAAATGATGTTCCAACTTCTAGATGCTTGTTTGAGTCCATAAATGGATCTCATAAGCCTACACACCTTTCGACTTTCACCACAAGATTCAAAACCCCGTGGTTGTTCCATATAGATATCCTCCTCGAGGAAACCATTTAGAAAAGCCGTTTTGACATCCATTTGGAATATCTCATAATCAAGGTGCGCAGCTATAGCCAACATAATCCGAATAGATTTCAACATGGCTACAGGTGAGAAAGTTTCGTCATAATCGATCCCTTCTTTTTGACGATACCCTTTCGCCACCAGTTGTGCTTTGTAAGTTCCAACCTGACCATCAGCGTTTATCTTCCTCTTGAAGATCCATTTACAGCCAATTGGTACAATACCATCAGGCAGATCAACTAGAGTCCAAACATCGTTGGAATACATTGAATCCATTTCGGTTTGCATGGCTTCTAGCCATTTACCAGAATCGATGTCCAATATCGCCTCCTCATAGGTGCTTGGATCACTCAATTGATTACTATCATTCATAATGAATAGTGACTCAATATTTTCAACCGAGTGTTCATAGCGAATAGGTATACAAGACGTTCTCGCACTTTTCCTAAGAGGTTGTGTATCAGAAGTTCCCACTGAATCAGAGATCGGTGTCTCAACTTGGTTATTTGATACTTCATTATTATCTTCTTGTAAGACTATTTTCCGCCCAGCACCACCTTCCTGAACGAACTGATTCTCCAGAAAAGAAGCGTGCCTGTTGACCGAAACTTTTTGGTCAGAGTGAAAATAGAAATAATATCCAAGAGTTTCTTTTGGATATCCAATGAAGCGACCATGTTCAGACCTTGCCTCCAATTTTTTTGTTCTCAACTTCTTGACAAAAGCTGGACAACCCCAAATCTTGATATGATTAAGACTTGGTTTCCTACTATGCCATATCTCATAAGGCGTAGTTGGAACAGATTTGGATGGCACTCTATTCAGTAAATATGCAGCTGTCTCAAGGGCATATCCCCAAAGGGACATAGGCAAATCGGTGTAGCTCATCATAGATCGCACCATATCTAATAAAGTACGATTTCTTCTTTCAGATACACCATTATGCTCTGGAGTTGCAGGAGGTGTCCATTGTGATAAAATGCCATTATCTTTAAGATAATCCAAGAATTCAGTACTAAGGTATTCACCTCCTCGATCAGATTGAAGTGCCTTAATACTTTTTCCTGTTTGTTTCTCAACTTCATACCTAAATTCCTTGAACTTTTCAAAGGATTCGGATTTATACTTCATTAAGTACAAATAGCCATACCGTGAACAATCATCGGTAAAGGTAATGAAGTAAGAATAACCACCACTAGCAGTTTCATTAATTGGTCCACATACATTTGTATGTATCAATCCTAGTATGTCAGCAGCTCACGCACTATGTCCTACAAAGGGCGCTTTGGTCATTTTTCCTAGAAGAGAAGCATTACAAGTCGAGTATGGTTCAGAACCAATTGGATCGATATATCCATCATTACTCAACTTGTTAATCCTATCTTCTCCAATATGACCTAATCGGAGATGCCAAACAAACTTTGGATTTGGAGTATCTCTAGGGCGTTTATTGGTTATGGCATTTACATCATGATTATTTTGCTTATTGGTAATCGTATTACCGGACATTGTAATGGTATAGAGATTATTCATTAATAATCCAGAACCAACACATATTCTATTATAATAAATAGAACATACATCATCAGCAAAAGAAAATTCATAATTTTCTTTGCCCATACGAGGTATAGAAATGATGTTTTGTATAGCATTCTTATAATGCAAACAGTTCTTTAAAACCAAAACATGTCCTGAAGGCAAACATAAACGAAAAGTCCCTATAGCTAATGCAGCAACTTTTGCCCCATTTGCAAATGTCAGGACAATCTCATTTTGCCCCAGCATCCTGCTTATTTCCAGATTCTGCAAAGACATATAAATATGTGACGTTGCAGCAGAATCTAGAATCCATAAGCTGGATTCAGCACTAACCATAAGATTAGTTTCAATAATCATAGACACCATACCTTCACAAGGTTGGTTCTTTGGCTTGACCTTCAAGCTTGCGAGGTACTTCTTACAGTTCCTCCTCCAATGCCCCATGACACCACAATAATGACATTTCCCTTTTTCAATTTTGGGTTTTAACTGCACAACAGCTTTTACAGGCTTCTTCCATTTCTTTTTCTTCAAAATAGTCTTACTATTTGAAGAAGAAGCCAAAGCCACAATATTTGGTCTTGTATTGTGCATTTCCTTCTCATAAATTACTAGCATGCTATGTAACTCAGCAAGAGTTTTTTCCATTTTATGCATGTGGAAGTTTTGAACAAAACTAGAGAAGGAATCAGGTAAAGATTGGAGGATCAAATCCACAGCTAAGTCATTGTCCATGACAAGATTTAGCCTAGCCAATTCTTCTATGTGCCAGATCATTTTCAAGACATGATCATTAACCGGTGATTTCTCAGCCATCCTCATGCGGTACAATGCTTTAGATATCTCATATCTTGAGGTTCGACCATTCTCATCAAAGAATTCCTTTAGATGCAATATGATCGACCTAGCATCTACCATTGCTTCATATTTTTTCTGAAAATCATTGTTCATTGAAGCAAGCATATATGACCTAACTTTTAAGTCATCGTCATGCCACTTATCATAAGTGATACGTTCCTCTTGGGTCCCACCCTCAGGAAAAGAGACTGGCATATTTTCATCAAGCACATACCCGAGTTTTTCAGAATTGAGAACAATTCTCAAATTCCTTACCCAGTCGGTGAAATTGGGACCAGTCAAACAATTCTTGTCGAGTATTGAAGCGAGCGGGTTTGTATTCACCATTTTTCAGAGTAATTTATATCTGTGCAGAAAATAAATTGTTAGCCGTTGTCTAACTATTTCATTTTTGCCTTTAAATGAAATAGATCCTCCCACTAAATTTATACACGGATCCCATACTCCTTAAAATGAGAAACGGTAATCTTTGTTGGGTAAAGATTACTAGTGGGGATTGGAGTCCCACGAGCTCATAGTCCACCTCACCTAACAGTTATTGGTGTTCTATAAACTTAGTGAGTGAATCAACTTATTCAACGCATCATATGCGAGTCCCAATCATAACTTTGGCCTCTAGATCATGAAAGTCTCACCTGACAGTTATTGACTTCGTAATCGTAGTTAAGTCTTACCCATCGCCTCATGTAAGTATTGAAAACACAAACGATCCCCTCATCTAACAGTTATTGGAAATCGTTTGGTCTCAACCCCACAACATCATATGCTCAATGGAGTGGTCCACAATTATAAATGACAATTGACCCCTATGTATCCATAACCGGTCAATCAACCACTATAATATAGGATCAAACCACGACGATGGAAGGTCACGAGTCCGAAACCCGTCACGACTTAATATATTTTAAAGGAGATTTTGAGTCATTTATAGGTCTCACTTTGCACATTAACCGGTTTAACATGCTCACGTAAACATAATAAATAAATAGATGTCAATCACATAAACATCTATCCTACGTGGTGATCATGGAATTATGATTTAATGGGTCTCGAGCCAATGAGACCATATTTAATCATTTTAATATTTTAATAACGGATAGCCGCTCTTCACTTCTTCTTGGTTCCTTGAACTCTTCAAGAACCGGGCCCAAAGAGCTCGCCGGCTTAAAAGGCTCCTCCACGTAATCCTCGTAGCATTTACATCAACAATTGACTATGCTAAAAATAAAGATTACATGATAATAAAAGGAGTACGCAGCCTCCATTTAATAATTACAACCCCAAAAATATAAATAATCACCATACATTCATATATACATCAATCATATTGATTAGGGATTTTTCCATGATCACCACCCTTCCACGTAAGTAATAAATTCGCAATTTAAAACTTAGGAAGGCACAATAAAAATTCTACGTTGAATCATATTCAGAATTTTTACGTAAAATAAGATAGCCCTAAATTTTTGATTCAAAATTGATTTAGTCTCAATTTTTGCTACGTTGATTAATTTATCATATAAAATAATCAACCTCCATTAGCCATGTAAGACGAACAATTCGTTAATACATATTGGCCAAAGTATTGCAAAAATTACAAAAATCAATTAAATGCACGAAAACGCCTAAGGATTGGCTCTGATACCACTGTTGGGATTCACGTAACACGTACGGGCAAATAAAAATTAGTAAACGCAGTGGAAATAAATAACAACCCATACATGTATCTCCAGAGGCGTACTTCGTGCATTTCAATCGAAAAATCACAAAGCACCAAAGGGAGTAAATAGACTACCTCTTGTAGCGTGCTTGAAACGGAGGTGTCGGTTCGATATTCTTCGATCTCAGCCCCACGAGTGTCGGGCCTCTAGTTCAGACACACCACCAATTGACGAACGGGGAGACGACTAATAATTCCACAACAATTGTGCTAGCAATTTGCGGAATCAATATTCCAAACTAATTTACGGAATCAATATTCCGAACTTGGTATATTTTGGTCACTCAAATTATGAGAATATAGAGAGTGTTTGTGTTCTTCTCTCAAAGCTCTCAAAAATCTGCTCACTCTACAAAATGTGCTAACCTTAACCTCAAAACTCTTGCCATCCTTTTATAGCCAAAAACACCTTCCAATAAATTGTATTGTAAAATAGCACTAACAAATAATAAATGCTTTCTAAAAATAGCACTCACAATTTATGATAAATAAATGCCATATAAAAATAGCACTAATAATAGCACTCACAATTTATAAATAGCACTCACATCTTATAATACAAAAATGCTATTTAAAAATAGCACTAATAATTATAAATGCTATCTAAAAATAGCACTCACAATTTATCATAAATAAATGCCATTTAAAATTAGCACTAACAATTATAAATGCTATCTAACAATAGCACTCACAATTTATCATAAATAAATGCCATTTAAAATTAGCACTAACAATTATAAATGCTATCTAACAATAGCACTCACAATTTATAATTAGCACTCACATTTTACAATACAAAAATGCTATTTAAAAATAGCACTAACAAAGGTGTTAAAAAATAATAATAACCATTATTATTATTACATGAGTTAAAGAGGTTACCAAACAGTAAATTACGTATAACGTACAAATACGTATAACGTACAAATACATAGAGCATACGTGTACATCGTATATACGCGTGCAAGTGACCAAAAAGAGAAATAAAATTAAATCTCATTTAATTTAATTTCAACCCAACTAATTGGTATAATTGCAAACAAATTTGCAATGTCGTCTTTCCATACTGCGTTGTCATGTATTGGTTATGGTGTGTGACATTCCTAGGTTCATCACCGAGCTGGCAGTAAGACATGCACTAACACATTAGTACTTCCAAGAGAATTGATTGTCCCGATCATCCTCTAGGTCCTACAAGCCATGAGTGACATCTAGCAATATGTCATGGCTACACAGACAGTGTGAATTCTTTTTAAGAACATTATGAACCTGTCAGCTTTGGCTACAGTGTAATTCAATCCTTCTGTCTAACTATGTCCCGATCGAACAAAGGCCATGGAATATTTGTCAAGCCACCAATTCGATCATATGTACAAATCTAACTTGACAAGCATTTATATGAGACATGAACATTTCATTCTCAATCATAACCCCGGCCGAGGATTTCAATGCATTGTTACAATCAGATCACATAGGACATCATACCTTTATTAATAAGGAGACAGATTCCATATTGCGTACACATGTGACTTCGTATGTGCCTGAACTACGACCATCAAGTACATAGACGAATCAACGACCCGCCAATATGCGCACTTGTGAACCATAGCCATTTATCACACAAGTCAACACTGTACCTCAGGTCTAAGGATTATTTACACAAGACCAAAGCATGAACGATTAGACATTGACCACGCAAAAAGCTTCCATGTCGCTAATCATTCAATATGTGTCACGTTCAGTGAACTTGTCCGATACAAGCACCTATGTTCTAACTCGGATATCGCAATACCCAATGACTTGTGACTCGTCATTCCCTTAAGTATCCGATACTTAATTATGAAGTTACGAACATACCGACCTCAACAGGATCATTGATATCCATTCAATAATCCATTGATCGGGAACTGTTTTAAAGATTCAGTCTAACCGTAGACCTGTCACACATATTCTCAACGCCTTAAGAATAGGTTCGGCTACAACTGATCTTATGGATTTTATTCATTTATATTTGGACAAATGAATAAACACGTCTTTGCCACTGATAAGAAATCAGAAGTGCAACGGATATTCCCAATATGTGACTATTACACAATTGCTTTAGGGCATATCTCTAACAATATTATTCCCACATCTGATTGAAACTTATTTAGGAACGATACGTCCTTTTCTATCAAGAGGGAGAGCTCGGCATTGTTCTTCTTGGAAGCGTTGTTGCTATGGTCAAACGCATTTTGTATTCAATGGATGGATTTCATTCTATTACGTTCCATGAGTGATAACCATCGTTTCGGGGACTCGCCCCACGTATCACCATGATGAATCTGATGTCTTCGGCTTCGGCATGCTTTCTGGATAGGGAAATGATTTGCCCACAGCAACTGAGTATTCCACCTTGAGTCAGCTGATTTAACCATATGAAGCTCCATTGTATTACGCTACTGCCTTCTCTGTTGGATGAGTCAATCACTTCCATGTCAAGTGATTTTGGCGTTTGACATCCTTCAATCTATTCTGACACTTGTCTTAAACTAACATTCTCTGTATATGAAAGAGAAACATCTCAGTCATTTATATGGAATGGAATCAGGATAAGGGACAATTTACTCCCTTTTGTGACATAAGATGATAAAACTTCATCGTAATTATCCGAAGGTCTCGGCATTTGATGTTCCACGATGTTCGATACTATTTGGGTTTTGTCACTCTCCTTCTTGAGGTTGGGTGATCTTTCGCCACTTTCGCTCTATTGACGCATTTCAATCTGTTTAGAGAGAAAGAAAAATGTTTGACATTTGATTATGAAAATCAATTACTAAAACAAGTACTCCCTCTTGATTCAAAAGATAGGCAACGATCATCTCTTCATGGCCTTTTCGATTTGTCATGACTTCATGACACTCCTCAAGCATCCTACTACTCGAGATCCATAAGTGTAGATTTATCTCTATTTGTGTGCATTTACACCTTGAAGTGTTGCTTTGCAAATAAGTATTCAGTTTTTTTCATCCCTACATATAGAAAAGGAGATGATCATTTCATATCTTGTGAGGAATGAAATGAGGAACGATATACACTCTTTTGTGGTTGAGTGATCATCAATCTCATGGTGAGAAACACAAGTATTTGTACTCCTTGAGACGTGCTTCAATTGGCGACGTGCCATGTCAGATTGGCCTTTAGTTTTGAGGGTCCACAATTGAGTCTTTTTTTTAAAGAGACGAATGTCGACTTTACACAATCCTTTTATTTCACCTACATGACAGAAGGGATGAATAAGTCAATTATTGCACAAAAAGCTCTAATTGAAACGATCACAGATTTACTATCCCCAGAGTATATTTCCTCAGCTCTCATCATCTTGAGCATTAGGGATGAAGGAATGTTCCTTAACGATCCCCACTCATTTTTTATAATCACCTGCAAGTGTGAGTAACCATGTTATCCTATAAACAAATCAATTTAATTTGGAACGAATACATCCTTTTCGACTTAGAGAGGTCGATCCAAATCAGGTTGCCCCTTTTTCATGTTGTTTTGTTCTGGGCTTATCATAGTCGATTCATCTTATTTTGGAAACCCAATGGGTGGCGCCTGATGAAGGCGCATTTCCGTTCATGTTACAGGGAAAACAAGTCTCACATCATTGGCCTTCAGCCATTTTGACCTGCTGGCAAAAGAAATAACCAAGCAAGTCAAGTATAACACTCGAAGTTTTTATTGGAACGATTACAGTTTTACCATCGTTCGATCACATCTCGCATGCGATTAGATGAAGAAATCTTCAATAAATGTCTGTCATGTATAACCTGTCAGAAAGGAGATACACTTAGCATTTTACATAGCAAAGACATCTCCCAATGAGGTCGCCTTTTATAATGAAAGCAAGGTGACAATACATATCCCATAATCCCTATTTACGGGCTTCTGATGTTCGCCAAGATTTCAAGATAAGAGGAGACGTCATTAAAAGATCGATCCACGATCATCAATCAAACGCCCATTTAATTCCAAACGTTTAATACGCAAATAGGGGCATTAATCTTGAAAGATTTTTTGTGACATTTTTCTTGTAAAAATCATGTGATCCTTATTTTTAGGAAATCATTACACAAAATGTGATTGCAAACATGGCCTTAACTTTATGCCCCAAAATCTTGAATTGAAAGAATTTTAGACATAAAAAATGTCGTCTTAATCCATGGTTGAAAATTTGAATGAACCATCTATTCCGTAGGGACGGCTTAGAAGTGTTTCTACTTTGTATCCAAAATTCATTGTAAAAAAAATTCATTTGTAAACTCAAACACCCAGGGCATTTGGTTGATTTCCATGAATTTCCTTTCATGAAATTTTGCTAGGGAATGAACAAGTAGAGGGAGAAATCATACTTACAGTGACCCGCGAGATTGGTTTTTTTTTTGTTTTTTTTTTTGCTTTAGGTATACCAACCTTCCATAGACATGTGCAAGAGACAAGTGGGGGGTATACTCTAAAAATTAGAAATCATGTGAGGAACCTATGGTTCAGGCTCCCACGATCCAAATAAGGCAGATTCCTCCCCAAGGGTACCCATCTAAGAGAGCTAGATATCGTCAATTCGAATTGTGAGCGGGAACGAACACGAAAGTCTCAAGTGCCATCAAACACGAGATCCTTTCGCATCCTTTCCCTATCTAAGGTAACCTAGAGGTGGTTTGCAGTCGGGGTTTGACCGCCAGTGTGTGCGATATGTCGTGGTCATCACAATGCAAGGTCATGCACAGCAGTTTGTATCAAACACCTCTTCAATATGTGCTTCAAATAAACATACATTCCCAACTCCAAATCCTGCAGGAAAATGTCAACAATCACTACACCCCTTATTTCTCCAATCTGCAAAAACATCTAACACAATAGTTAGCGTACGTACCTCACCTTCGAGAGCATCTGCAGAAAACAAGGTCAGATAAACAAATCAACTTTTTAATCGGCTCAAGTCCTCTAGAATTCTTAACCAGAGATTCTGGTTTAGAATAGTCCCCAGTGGAGTCGCCAGTCTGTAGCGACCCTCTAGCGGGTTGCCTGCCGGAGGGGGCTAATGGGCCGCCCGATCTATACCTGATCGGACGCGGGCCTCTCCCAAGGTCCATTACCCAAATCGCAAAGGCTGGATATACTTGGTCGACCTTCGGTGTGGTCTAGTGACATGGGATACGTGTACATGCCAAGGAGTCGTCATCAATCGTTTCGTGGAGGGTATGATCGGAAACCCTATCGAATAGTTGGGAGCGGCCTATTCGATTCTACGGAAACCAGAGAAATGGGATCAGGGACTTAGTTACGCCAACTGTCAGAGTTGACGCCCTTTCGGTACCTAAGTTGAATGGTTTATCTAATCCTAGAATTTCATCCAGATGAGTGGGGTACGGATCCTAAATCTAGGAATTCATGTAGATGGGAATGACTACCCTATCACTCACAATCAATAAAAATAAATGCGCAAATCAAGGATCAAGTACATGCGGATAAAACACATGAAAACAACATGGCATCCCTAATGAGGCCCTATTAGCCTAGAGAAATATCAATCAAGGCTTAGGAGTGTTTTTGACATGATTCGCCCATGAGGGGAAAAAATCGTAATTTTAAACAATTCGGGGACAATTCGCCTCGAAAGGGAAAATTTGTCATTTTAGATAAATTGGGAAGTCAAAAGACGGGGGAAATAGGATTGGCCATCAATCCAATCCATTTCCTATTTTTCGGGAATTTCCAGGATTTTTCTGGAATTTAAAAGTGATTTTACCCTTAGACGGGTAAAGTCGTCATTTCAGACAAAAATGAGGACTAAAAATCTCAAATATTAGGGCTGGTCACCCACCTAACCCAAATTCTAATTTTTAAGCAATTTTCAAGACTCGATTGGAACAAGAAAGACGATTTTCCCATTGAGGGGCAAAATCGTCATTTTGAGAAAATGGATAGGACTAGAAAACCCAAGCCTAAGAATTGATCGCCTACCTGACCCTAATTCTTACCTTGGCATTATCGGCCTTATCTCACATACACAGCAGAGACGACTTACCCCTGAAGGGTAATATCATCAAGTCTCGGAAGAACGGATAAGAAACCCCAAAAATAGGGTTGACCAGTTATCTGTGGTCAATCATTGATTTTTGGGGATTTCTGGAGTGTCTAGGATTTTCCCACATTTTTTCCACATTTTTTGGAATTTTCCTGAATTTTCTAGGATATTTTTATTTTTAAAATCATTTTTCGATTTTTTTATTTAAAAAAATGTTATTCGGGAAGACCCACGGGCGACCAGCCCGGCCCGGATCCGACCCGCCTCAAAACGACGCCGCTTCAATCCTCTCGCTCGAATTTTCAATTTCCCGCCTAAATTGAACCAGTGGCCCTAATTGCGCCACGTGGCGGACTACGGACGGCCCGATCTAAGGAAAGCAATCGACGGCCATGATTGAAATGCAAGGTTGAATCATGACCGTTCGATCTGCGGCAATTTTTATTTCTGAAAATCATTTTTATTTCCAAAAATGCGACGTGGCTAACCCTCCACCGTCGGATCAAGTTTGTTGTTTATTCGGTTACAACCGAACGGCTGACGTGGCTGCCATGTGGGCGCCACGTCAGCGCCACGTGGGCGTTGACCTGGTCAACTCTCGTTGACCAGTCAACAAACCCGCCGGGGAAGACGACCGGTGCCGGCACTGTCTCGCCGGCGCCTCGTCGGAAGGCCCTATCTCCGCCCATAGAGTGCCAAATCGCACGAAACCACCACCATTTGACTCGTACGGACCTCCTCTACAACATATATCAGCCTCACAATAGCATAAATACAACTCATTCACATGCCATTTCCGGCCGAAGCTACGCTCCGACGGTTACTTGTCCTAGCCGTTTCTAACGTTTCTTAGCTAAACTAATCGATCACAAAGCCTCATAGAGGGTTGAGAAGACTTACCTGGCCGTCGGTGAGTTTCGGTTTGGTCCAAAACGAGCCGTGGAGCTCGCGACCGATCGAAGAGAGTTGGAGGCCGACTCGGGTTTTTACCCAACGAAATTACATGCCATCAAAGGTAAAGTTGCTCAGTGATGCAAAACGAGTGAGTTGCAAGTTAAAACGCAACAAATGACGCGCCGAAAGTCAAGATGCCATTGAAGACCGACCTCGAGCTTAGAGACTCGACTCACCTTTTTCGGCGATAAACTGATGAACAAGCTTGTTCGTTGCGGTCGCAGGATCGAGACAAAGCCGTAGATGGCGACGGCATAGCTTGGCGAAGCTCGGAATGCACTGGCCGAGCCTTTGAAGCTCTCGGCCCCGAGCTCTTTCAATGGAGGACGATCGCCCCCCCCCCCCCCCCCTCTCTCTCTCTCTCTCTCTCTCTCTCTCTCTCTCTAGCTCTCCCTTGGCTCTCTGTGCGTTTCTTTCTCTCTCTGCCTCTCGCTTTCTTCGCGAGCTCTCTTTTTCGTCCTCTCTCTCTCTCCGCGAGCTCTCTTTTCTTCGCGAGCTCTCCCTGTGCGTTTTTGTGGTCGTCCGTTGTGGAACTCTCCCAAACCGAATCCCATCTCAACCGACTTCCTCAACTGATCATTCTTTCGTTTCTTCCTCCCCCTCATGTGCATGCGCGAAGAAAAACCGAAGGAGAAAACGTTCTCGTTGTTCTACTTACTTTGGTCAATGGGTTGACTGGGTTGGGTCAACCCGACCCAGCTGACCCGATTTGGCATTTGTTTTACAAATTAGGTGTCCTAATGTGCAGATATCACAAAATTGACACTAAAATTAGACTCCATGGCACAGACTTCATCTAAAATATGATTTTCGTGACAAATACCTTTTGAATTGATTGAAAACCCCAAATATAGAGTATGATCCGAAATCGATTTTTGCCACATTGATGTTCTTAATGAAAGAATTGGCACCAATTGAGCCCACCGTAAGATTTAGGAGGTCAAAACCTATAAGGAGGAAGTATTGGGGTTCTATAGGTGTCGCTCAGAAAAGTTTAATTTTGGATTTGGCATTTTATGGACTAAAATGAAAAGATTTTCATGCAATTGGGTCCCTAAAGCCAAAATTGATCAAATCAGCGCATAATTGAACAAATTGAAATGTTGGGCGATCAAGTTGAATGTCCATATTCTAAAAATGCCAAGATTGCAAATTAAAAGACTCAAAATATATTTTTTTTGACAAATTCAACCATGTGCGTTACAAAGAAACACACAAAATTAAACTTGAATTTCGACTCTTGATGAGGTCAAAATGACAAGGAATTTAAAACAAAGATGTAGGACATTTTCCAATTTTTGTGACCTCAAATGGTATTTTTG
Organism: Rhodomyrtus psidioides; assembly: GCA_021437785.1. Classification (NCBI taxonomy): domain Eukaryota; kingdom Viridiplantae; phylum Streptophyta; class Magnoliopsida; order Myrtales; family Myrtaceae; genus Rhodomyrtus; species Rhodomyrtus psidioides. The sequence continues at coordinate 4,128,271 of JAILYB010000005.1, forward strand.
TTGATTTTTCTAGTATTTTCCTATTTTCTAAAAATACTAAAAAATGTGAAAAATATCAAAAAACAAATTGGTCAAAAATGCTTCCTTAGGCTTGGCCAAGACTATCAAAGTTGATTTTGTAATTTTTTGACTTTTTATGAATTTTTTGTGATTTTTCAAAATAAGGTTGAAAAAGACTAGTCAAAAATCAGGTGTCAACAACTATTTTGACTTATTTTCATCATGGTGTTAAGGCATATGTTCAGGCCACTGGTAAGATGTTCTCCCTGTTCTCGGCTCGAGAGAGATTGCAAGCCTGGTTTTTATATGCCCTGTGGATACTTCCAGCTTACTATGTGCTGATGTTCCTTTTTTCTCTCTTCATGCACCTTGCCACCGAGTAGCTGCTCCCGCATTTGACCAGTTCCTTGGCCTTTGGATGTTACGCCCGTCCTTCAATGATGGAGTCAATTGTCTGACCGTTTTTGTTGCTGCTCAATTGCTCTGGTTCTGTGTATTCTTCTTTTAGTTTTCTAGCTTAATTGCTTTGTTAGTTCTCAGACATAGCCGTTGTTTTGGCCTGTTATTTCTTAGCTTTTGGTCGACTGTTGTGGCCTCTCTTCTACTGGTATGGCCAATGTTTGGCCTTCTGCTTTTGCTACACAAACACAGGTACTACCCTTCTTCTCAGCTCTCCCCACCGGCTGGAGTGGTGTCTGCCCTGATGCTGCTTGCTCGGCGTTACGACTGCTCCCTACAGGAGATTACCACCTTCTCATTTTTCTTTTATTGGCCGCATGTTTTGGCCTTGCTGTCTTTCTCTTTTTTCTTCTCTTCTGCTCTATCTTGACCCAGGGATCTATTGGCCGCTTGTTTGGCCGTTTCTTTTCCTCCCATTAGGTAGAAGTGTTTGTCGCGCGTTATTCTTCTTGCAACCGGTTCACCGTTGAACCCTTCTTGGCACTGTTGCCAATATTGGTTCATGATTTTTGTGTCCGGTTACCCATATGTACCTAGTGACTTGAAAAGCCTATACATACTTAACTTGGCAAAAAAAAAAAAGCGACAAAAAAAATAAAAATTGAAACATCTTTCGATATATACTCGTTTACTTGAGAATGAGATACAATTAACGTAGGTCTTTGAGCAAAATTGAGTCTAATCAATCAGGTGAAATAAAAAAAAAAATGACGTACTTTGGAGTGCATATGAAAGTTTGTAGGCTCCTATTACTATTTTCAAAATGATCCAATAATTCATTCGTTATCCAAATTACGTGCAATCTATATCATATTGGATTTTAGCAAAAAGCAAAGAGAAGAGAGAATTTATCTCCTATTTTGTTTCCAACTCACGCGCAATTTGAAAGTTCGTTTGCGCAATTATACGTACTTCTTTCTACGCATTTCACATATTTCCTACTCGTGAGCATAACTAATAATGGTCAGATTTTCCTATTTATGAAGTTAAACCAGCGAAAAATAAAAATAAAAAGATATAATTACGTTGATTAGGCATGCACACTGCACACCCGATATCTACTCGATAATCCTTCCTTGTGGGGAAGACTACTCCTGGTCATAATGCACTTTTCACAGCATGATTCAGAGCATTAGCAAATTAATTAGACTATTTTAAAGCGAAAATCACTTTTAATTTTATTTAATCTTATTGCATGGGACGCAACTTGGAGAAAAACAATGGCCACACGATTCACGTTCATTTTTTAACTCTTTCTTTCGGGGGCATGTTAGAAAACTCAACGTGAAACTTCACGCCGAAACTCAACATCAACGAATCTTCGATCTTCATTATTTTCACGATAAAAAGGATGAACACGTACCTTGATCCATTAACTTCAAGGATAATGTTGCAGAAAACGAGAGATGATGAAGAATTCTTATTTCTCCTCCTTAACTCTCTTTACTATTATCGTTTTGTTTGGTGGAGAATAATACATCATTCATTATGGGTGGAGAGAGGACCATGCTCTTTTAACATTATCAACAGATGTCTCTTCAACATGTGTCGTTCATCAAAGCACATCAGAGTCACACATTTTCAATTGTATCTTTTTAAAATTATGTATAATCATTATTAATAACAACATGTGTGCCACAATTATTCTTACAGGCAAACAAATGTCCAAATGCTTGACTTGAACAAGAAAAGGATTGACCCAATTGCACGATGTACCGCTTTAGAGAACAATAAAATTGTTTTTTGCTTTAATGATGCAAATGTTAGAATATATTTTTAATATTCAATGTGGGCTTTATTAATTGTTATTATCAATATTGATTGGTCTAATAAAGAAAAGATATATACAGTTTCTTATTTTACAGCCAGGCGAGCCTCTCCGAAGTCAGATTCTATATCGTTATCCTGCGCCATCTCTTTCTGATGCAGTCAAGGAACTTCAGGCTGAGCAAACTAGACGAGGAATTCTTGGTGCTTCCCCATCTTTAGATTCCTCTGCAGTAATGGCCACTTCACAGTCTGATTTCTGGCCAAGCTTCTCTCAACGTGGTCTCCAATCTAGCTCTTCTCAACGTGTTTTTCAGTCTGGCTATTCACATCGTGGTTCTTATCGTGGTTCTCGGCGTGGTTTTGTGCGTGGGTCCCAGCGTGCTTCTTCTCAGCGAGGTTCACATTTTTTTTTTGTAATTTATGTAAGCAAAATGGACATACTGAAGATCGATGTTTTCAGAAAATGCGTGATCTTCCTGATGCACCATTGCGTTCAATTGCACCTGTTTCTTCTCCATCCACAGATCATGTCACTCCATCCTTATCTTCATATGATCGTCTTACTAATATTGAGGCTCAGCTTTCTCGTTTAGCTCAGCTTCACCTTGGTTCTTCTGGTGTATCGTCCACTGTTGCTACAGCAGCTACTACATAATCTTCAGGTGATAGTTCTTCCTGAATTCTTGACTCTGGGGATGTTCATCACATGATTGCCTCTGCTCATTATCTCACTCAACATACTGCACTAAAAAATCCAGAAGGATTCTTTACAGCCGATGGATCCTCTCTTACTGCTACTATGCAAAGCCAATTTACTATTCCTAGCAATTTTAATGTGCCTAATGTGTTGCATGTACCGAACTTAGCTCTGAATATTTTATCTGTTGGGCAACTTGCCGATATGAGTAATGTGGTGACATTTACTGTTGATTCTTGTGTTGTATAGGATCGTACGAGTGGCCGGACGATTGGCAAGGGTCCTAGACATGGAGGATTGTATTTGATGCAGCATCTCCAGCTTCCTTCACCTCAACATGTTCTTGCCATCTTCGATCTTGACTGTTGGCACCAGCGCCTAGGTCATATATCTGCTTCTCTTTTATCTTTTCTGCGTCAGCAAGGTGCACTTGGGCATGTTTCATCTACTGTTATGCGTCCTTGTACTGGCTGTCCTTTAGCTAAACAATCTGCACCTCATTTTCCTGTTAGTTCTTCTATTTCTACTTCTTGTTTTGATTTAGTACATTCAGATGTTTGGGGTCCTGCTCCCCACATTTCTAAAAGTGGATTCAAGTATTATGTATCGTTCATTGATGATTATTCTCGTTATACATGGGTTTATTTCATGCGTTCTCGTGATGAATTTCTCTCTATCTATAAAAACTTTACAGCCATGATATCTACTCAATTCTCTAAAACTATTAAAGTTTTTCGTTCTGATTCTGATGATGAGTATCTTTCTACAGCTTTTCGTTCCTTCTTAACTTCTCAAGGAACCTTACCTCAATTATCCTGTCCCGGTGTTCCAGCTCAAAATGGTCTTGCTGAGCGAAAACATCGTCATATTCTAGATACTACTCGTGCTCTCATGTTGTCCAATTCGGTTCCTACTGAATTTTGGGCTGAAGCACTGTCTACTGCTGTCTATCTCATAAATGGACTTCCTTCTCTCGTCCTCTCCAAAGCCACCGCTCACCAACGTTTTTTTCTCAAAACCACCCACTTATCATCAACTTTGTGTTTTTGGCTGTACATGTTATGTGCTTCTTCCACCTCATGAGCGTACCAAACTTTCTGTAAAATCAATCCGGTGTGCTTTCTTAGGTTAAAGCACAGAACACAAAGGTTATAGGTGTGATGATCCTTCTTCACAGCGTATTCGTATCTCTCGTAGTGTTCAGTTCTTTGAGCACCTACTGTTCTTTTCCGCTACCTCTACTTCTTCACAGTGTTCTCCATTTGTATTTATGGATTTTCCTCTTGATCCACCTCCTGTTCGTCCTCTTATATCTTCTTCATGAGATCCCATCTTGCCCCCTTCACCTCTTATACCTCCTCCTTCGTCTACTTCGCCTTCTACTTCGATGCCTCTTGACGATTCTCATTCACCATCCCCTCGGCGGAATCCTCCGCGAGATCGTCGTTCTCCGGCTAGGTACGTGGCGGCTACAAGTTATTCTGCTGAGTTTGGTTCCTTTATGGTTGCTGTCTACACTTTGCAGGAACCATCAAATTATCGTATGGCCGTACAACATACTGAATGGCGTGATGCTATGTCTGAGGAATTATCTGCTCTGGAGCGCACTGGTACGTTGGACCTTGTGCCTCTTCCACCAGGAAAATCCTTGATATATTGTCGTTGGATCTATAAAATCAAAACTCACTCTGACGGTAGTATTGAGCGTTATAAAGCACGTCTTGTTGCTCGTGGCTTTGACCAGGTGTATGGGATAGATTATGAGGAGACCTTTGCTCCTGTTGCCAAAATGGCTTCTGTTCGCACTCTTCTTGCAATAGCCTCTATTCGTAATTGGCCTCTTTTTCAGCTTGATGTGAAGAATGCTTTTCTTCATGGGGTTCTTGAGGAGGAACTCTATATGCAGCCACCTCCAGGTCTGCTTCATTCGCCCGGTCAGGTATGTCGTCTTCATAAGGCTCTTTATGGTCTCAAACAAGCTCCTCGAGCTTGGTTTGAACGTTTTGCAGATGTTGTTCGGTTAGCTAGCTTTGTTCAGAGTGAGAATGATCATGCTATGTTTACTCATACCTCTTCAGCTGGTTGTACTATTCTGCTACTCTATGTAGATGATATGATTATTACTGGGATGACTCTGCTCATATTGCTTATACTAAGCAACATCTTCACCGTCCGTTTGCTATGAAAGATCTGGGTTTCTTACGTTATTTTCTCGGTATTGAGGTTGCTCGCAGTCGACGTGGTATTCTTCTCTCACAGCAGAAGTATATTGCTGGCATTTTGGCTCGTGCTGAATTATCTGATACTCGTACTGTAGCTACTCCTGTTGAACTTCATTTACAGTTTCGCCCGAATGATGGTGAGCCTTTGTCTGATGTCACTCGCTACCAAGCGCTTGTTGGCAGTCTTGTCTATCTTACGACCACTCGTCCAGATATCACATATGCTGTTCATCTTGTCAGTTAGTTTGTCGCGGCTTCTCATACAGTTCATTATGCTGCTGTACTCTGGATTTTGTGATATCTTCGTGGTACTATAACGCGCTCAGTTTTTCTTCCATCGACTTCCTCACTTGCTCTTCGTGCTTACTCTGATGCTGATTGGGCTTCAGATGTCACTGACCGCAAGTCCATTACTGGATTTTGTATCTTTCTAGGTGATTCTCTGATTTCTTGGCGTGCCAAGAAGCAACCTGTCATATCTCGCTCTTCCACTGAATTTGAGTATCGTGCTATGGCTGACACTACAGTAGAGATTATTTGGCTTCGTCGTCTTCTTGCTGATCTTGGTGTTGCCTCATCTGTTCCCATTCCTCTTCATTGTGACAACAAGAGTGCTATTCACATTGCTACCAATCCGGTGTTTCATGAGCGTACCAAGCACATTGATATTGATTGTCATATTATACGTCATCAACTCCAAGCGCATATCATTTCTCTTCCTTTTGTGGCCTCTACAGCCCAGCTTGCTCACTTATTCACCAAATCTCTTACATCACAACGCTTTGCTACTCTTCTTTCCAAACTCTCATTGGTTGACCCACCTTGAGTTTGAGGGGGGTGTTGGATATCTTGTATATATTAGGAGTATGTCTTTTGTGTATTTACTTTCTTCTTTTGTCTATTTACTTTCTTGCCCTTATTTGTATGCATATTTATATTGGCTTTGTGCCTAATTGTAATAATGATTCAATTATTCAATTCCCAAATCTATCAATGATGAGATAAGTTTCAATCTATATAAATAGAGCTCAAGTTCCTCCTCTAAACCCTATTGTCCGCATAAGCTGACATAAGAAGTCATCAGAAACGATACGTGAGGGGCCGTCTTATTGAAGTCGGCGATAAATAGGGTTCATAGAGGAGAAGCTAGATATGGGGCGATTTGACGGAACTGTCGATTTTGGTTCAGGAACCGACGGTTCCGATTCCACGAAAAGGTGGAACCGGAACCGGCGGTTCCGGGCCGGTTCAAGGAACCGCCGGTTCAATTTGTCCATACCTTTTTTTATATAATTTATTTGCAATATTAACAATCAAATTGAAGGTAGTTGAGTGGTTTAGAGCATTTTCTTCAACCAAAAGATCAAGGGTTCGAATCCCACTTCAAGTAGTTACCATTTTCTCAATTTTTTTTAAATGGCGGTTCGGAACCAGCCCGAAATCGGTTCCCTGCCCTTGAAGGCTGGTTCCGGTTCGGAACCGTGGGCCCGATCAACTGGCCGGTTCCGGGTTAGTCAACGGGCCGGTTCCGGGCCCACGGTTCAATTTGGCCATGTCTAGGAGAAGCTCTTGGGCATCGTATCATTACAATTCCGCATCAAGAACGATAGATCCGAAACAAGTATGTCAATTCTCTTATTTTATGAATTTGTGATTCGCATATCTATATGTGATGCTCTTGGGTTGCTGTATAAAGTATTTAATCGTAGCTTTCAGCAGATGCACTACGACAACAGAAATTAAAAGGAAAAGTCCTTTTGCTGTAGTAAAAATTAAGTTTTGCTTTCACATTTCTAGATTGAAAAGATGCCGGAAACCATTGTTGAATAAGCCATAAATCTATTGTATGAATGTCAATTCTGTCATAATTTTTTAATTTTGCTAACGTACGTAGTCTTAAACCTTTGCATGAAAAATTTCAAAGAGTCTTTTGGCCAATTGCCACTAAAAAAATTATTAACACGGCATCCAATCATGACAAGCCGTTGTCGCGACCCTCTCGAGGCGGAGCGGCTAATGGGCCGCACGATCGCTGGCTTGATCGGACGCGGGCCTCTCCCAAGGTCCATTACCCAAATCGTAACTGCTGGATATACGTGATAGACCTTCAGTGTGGTCTAGTGACATGAGATGAGTGTACATGCCAAGGAGTCGCCACCAATCGTTTCGTGGAGGGTACGATCGGAAACCCTATTGAATAGTTGGGAGTGGTCTATTCAATTCTGCGGAAACCAGAGAAATGGGTTCGGGGACTTAGTTACGCCAACTGTCAGAGTTGACGCCCTTTCGGTACCAAAACTGAATGGTTTATCTGATCCTAGGATTTCATACAGATGAGGGAGGTGTTGATCCTAAATCTAGGAATTCATGCAGGTAGGAATTGCTATCCTATCAATCACAATCAATAGGAATAAATGCGCAAATCAAGGATCCAATGCATGCGGATAAAACACATGAAATCAGCATGGTATCCATAATGAGGCCCTATTAGCCTAGAGAAACATCAATCAAGGCTTAGGAGTGATTTGGACATGATTCGCCCATGAGGGGCGGAATCGTAATTTTGAACAATTCGGGGAAAATTTACCCTTAAAAGGGTAAATCTGTCATTTTAGACGAATTGGGAAGTCAAAAGATAGTGGAAATAGGATTGGCCATCAATCCAATCAATTTCCTATTTTTCGGGAATTTCCAGGATTTTTCTGGAATTTTCAAGTGATTTTACCCTCGGAGGGGTAAAGTCGTCATTTAGACAAAGGCGAGGACTAAAAACCTCAAATATTAGGGTTGGTCGTCCACCTGACCCAAACCCTAACTTTAAGCAATTTTCAGAACTCGATTGAGACGAGAAAGACAATTTTCCCATTGAAGGGCAAAATCGTCATTTTGAGAAAAGGGGCGGGACTCGAAACCCAAACTTAAGAATTGGTCGTCTAATCGACCATAATTCTTACCTTGGCATTATCGGCCTCATCTTGCATACACAGCAGATGTGACTTACCCCTAAAGGGTAATGTCGTCAAGTCTCGGAAGAATGGATAAGAAACCCCAAAAATAGGGTTGACCAGTTGTCTGTGGTCAATCCTCAATTTTTGGGGGTTTCTAGTTGTTTAAGATTTTTCACAAATTTTTCCACATTTTTTTTTGGAATTTTCTGGAATTTTCAAGTATTTTTTTTTTGGATTTTCTAGGATTTTTCTGATTTTTTTTTTGTTTTTTTTAAATCATTTTCGGAATTTTTTTATTTTTTTTTAAAAAATATTATTCGGACCGGGTCGACCCGACCCACTCGGGTCGAAACCCGGCCCAGACCCGGATCCGCGAGACTAAGGCCTCGAAACGACGCCGTATCGCCCTTTTTTATTTTCGAATTACCATGCTCTGATTCAACGGTCCTCATTGCCTCACGTGGCTAGTCCACGATTGCAGGATGGTCTGACTGGAGTCTACGGTTCAGATTGAATGGAGACCTGACCAGAACCGTCTGATCTGATTACTCAATCCTACGGCCACGATTAAAACCCAAGACTAGATCTGGGCCGTCCACTCATATTATCCTAAACGACGCCGCTCTACAACTAAACTAAACGGCACCCTTTGATTTTCTGATTTTAAAAACATTTTCGAATAATTCTATTTATTAATCGGACGGCCACTAGAGTTTAGGTTCGATTTATCTGAACAGTCCGATCTTTTCTATTCGAATAACGGACCCAACGGCCATGCTGACTCGACACCACGTGGACCAATCACGCATTGCCACCTAGGCCCTTGACTCGCTGACCAAGCCACGTCAGCTTCGTCTTCAACCTTGCGACTCCGGCAGAATGGACGGTTGTAGGTCTCCGATGGTGATCTAACGGTGAGATCTTGATGGAATGGAGCGAGACCGGCGGCAATCGACTCGCAATCATTTCTATTTCAACATATCTAAGAATCGCGATATCTAATCCACAGAATCACAAGAATCATGCAAAGTGCCAAGTATGGCCATGGGAGTTCAACCACAAAGACTACGCGAAATCAGAGCAATTCGTTCCTAGATTGATACGAAAAGAGGTGCAGAAGACTCACCTCGAGCTCCGATTGAGCTCGCTCGGCCCAGATTTGGCTGGGGAAGGATGAACAGTGGCTCGACAATGGGGGTTGGATTGGAAGACTCGATTGGGCGTGTTAAGACAAAATCGATGCAAACAAGATACGCGAAGATGGTCAGTGATGTTCAGGGAATGAAACGCACACATTAATTGTATGAATGATTAAGAAATGCGTGAATCGCCATGAAAGCTTGAAGAAAAACTCGGGACTGCGACTCACATGTTCTTGCGATTTCACAGGGCACGGCCGGCGGCGATCGCTTCAGGAGACTCTGGGTGATCTCTCGGCGACCTCGTGGAGCTTTGGTTTTGCCTTGGAAGGCCCAACCGGCGCTCTGCAATTTGAGCTCCAACCTTCGACCACCGCGAGGGAATGTGAGCTCTTTCTCTCTCTTTCTTTCTCTCTCTCGATTCAGTTCTCTCTTTTCCAACTGAATCCTCTCTCCTCCTTCTTCGCGAAAGCCTGTTAGCTTATATAGCTTGTTCGATTTTTGGCGCCGAACGGTGGATCTTCAACTGACTCGGTTTGGCACGTGTAGTCGCGTGCAATTGGGTCAAAACGAAGTCGGGGAAGATGGGCATTTCGCTCAGTCCCTTTTGGTTCCGCGGTGAGCTTCATTTCGCACGAATTTGGCAAGGATTTGAGCTGTTTTTGCCTTTGTTGACTTTCGCAGGTCCGAAGGTTTGACTGACCTCGTCGGAGTTTATCCGGCGGTCATTTGTCATGGGGCCGGTCTTGATCGGGAGGTCTTGAGGTAAGGAGTAAGACGCCCACCATTCCCCTTTCAATTAGTCGCGAATTGACCTTCAATTTGGTCTTGGAAACTCGGTCTGTCACTGTTCATTTACACGGGTGTTTTGAGGAAGACGACGACACTGTAGAGAACCGATTCGACCGGTCCGACCGGCGGTCTGACCGGTCTGAACCAGTTCCGAATTGGATTTTTTAAAATTAAACCCAAATCAGTAGGAAATTCTTACAATTGAACCTCCTAATCAAATCTAGGGCATGAATTTTATCTAGAAATGTGGTTTTGCCCAAAAATTTTCATCAATTTCTACAAAACCCCCAAATTTTCATTTAATTGGAAATTGGGGATCGTGTAATTGAGGGTGCAAATGATCAAATTGAGTCAAACCACCTGTGCCAATCGATTCAAAATGGTGAAATCCATTGGGTAGCATGTTCAATTTGTAATGATAGTCTTTGAATTGAAAGTAATTTCGATTAAGCTCAATTTCAATGACTAAAATGCAATTATGTTTGCAATTGAACAACTTGTCCGAGCAATTAGGTCAAATTGAGATAGGGAACAATTAGATTGAATGTCAAGATCCTAGAAAATGCTAAAACTGCAAATTAAAAGACTCAATTGGTATTTTTTCTCAAATTCAATAGTACGGGTTACAAAAGAACACCTAAAATTGAATCTGATTTTGGATTTTTTGGGAGGTCAAAAATACAAGGGGTTAAAAATAAAAATATTGGCTATTTTTTTATATTTTTCTGACCTCAAATGCTTTTTTTCTTGATTTTTTAAGTATTTTTCTATTTTTTAAAAATACTAAAAATTATGAAAATTATGAAAAATTAATTTTTGGTCAAAAATGGTTCCTTGGGGTTCGCCAAGGCTACCAAAGTTGATTTTGTAATTTTTTGACTTTTTATGAAGTTTTTTTGATTTTTCAAAGACAAAACTGAAAAAGACTTAGTCAAAAATCAGGTGTCAACAGCTGCCCATCTTTGAGAGGAATCTCGTGAGAGGTTTCGCTCAAAGACAGGTGACACCTGAGTCTAGACTGACTCGATTGGGGAAACGAAAAACGAATCTTGACACTCAATCTTTCTTGTCCCGCTGGTGAACGCTCTGCTCTCCATTCTTTTGTTGAAGTGTGTGAGAGAGAAAGTAGAGAGACCCACCTGCCATTTACCTGTTGATCACCTGCCTGATGCTCGCGCGGCATGCGCGGTGTATAGTGGATTCAAGTGAATATCTAGGGACTCGTCTTTTGAATACCCTAGGGTGGTTAAGCTCTAGCCTGTATGGTAGGCCGTACCAGAATGGGATTCCTACACTTAACCGGAACCTGCGAATGATGCACCCAGTCTTTTAGGGATTGTTGGAAGTTTTGATCCGTATGGTGGATCAGACCATGAATAGGACTCCTTTCTGCTAGGAACCTATGGATGACGCACCCAGTCTCTTAGGGATTGTTAGGGGTTTTGATCCGTATGGTGGATCATACCATGAATAGGACTCCTTTCTGCTAGGAACCTATGGATAACGCACCCAGTCTCTTAGGGTTTGTCGAACATTTTGATCCTTCTAGGGGATCAGGCCGAGAATAGGACTCCTTTCTGTTAGGAACCTATGGATGACGCACCCAGTCTCTTAGGGATTGTCGGAAGTTTAGATCCGTATGGTGGATCAGACCATGAATAGGACTCCTTTCTGCTAGGAACCTATGGATGACGCACCCGGTCTCTTAGGGATTGTGGAACATTTTGATCCTTCTAGGGGATCAGGCCGAGAATAGGACTCCTTTCTGTTAGGAACCTATGGAAGACGCACCCAGTCTCTTAGGGATCGTCCAATATTTTGATCCTGTATTCTAAGGAATTAAACTAGGATTTATGCAAGTGAGGCGTGCCTAACCTTGAGGCTTTACCGCATGAGCTATTCTGGGTTTAGGGGTTACCTACAACCTCATAGAAAGCTGATTTTAAAAATTGTCCTTTCGACATGCAAGTTGTTATTCTAGGATTTGGGGACTCCAAGTATCCTGCAGAAAGTTCCAACCTGTAACACTAGGATCTCATGGAGAGATGATTTCTAAAGATTGTCTTCTTGACATGGGAGGTGACATTCTGGGATCTTGGTACTCCAGGCATCTTGCAGAAAGATCAAACCTATGAATTTGAAATCTCACAGAGGGATGATTTCGAAGATTGTCCTTTTGACATTGGAGGTGACATTCTGGGATCTGGGGACTCCGGGTATCCTGCAGGAAGATCAAACCTACAAAATTGTTCATAAGAATGTGTTTTCCTGAGATATGGAATTACCAGGGATCTTGCAGGAAAATAAACTTGAAAGCTCTTCTTCATAGAGCAAGGCATCCTTCTAGAATCTGGGGTTACCGTGATTCCTATAGAAGTTTAACCAAGAACAATAGCATTCTAGAATCTGGGGTTACCAAGAATCTGTCAGAAGCTTAGGCATATAAACTCTCCTTCTTAGAGAAATGTGTCGTTCTGAGACCTGGGGTTACCAGGGGTCCTGCAGAAGTTTAAACTCGAAATATATTCTTCACAAAAGAAGTAACATTCTGAGGTTTGGGGATACCAGGGGTCCTACAGAAGCTTGAACATGTAAACTCTTTCTTACCAAGAGAGGTTGTGTTCTTCTGAGATCTGGGATTGCCAGGAATTCAAAAGCACATCAATGGTCTTTGAGTGATATCTGATGTCAAACTGACGGCACTTTATGACTTATATCATAGTCATGAAAAAATTTCAATGAATGCATTACAATGCTGGAGGTTATCTAAAACACCTTGCAACATACGGAAATGATCAAAAATTCCTTGTGGGGAAAGTTTGAAACAAACAATCTGAAATTACCAAAAGAGTTTGGTTAAAATGTCCAACGGAGTATTCTCATCAAAGAGGACTTCTCACCGCTTTGAGATAATGGTCTTTTACCAAGAATGCACTCGAACTTCCTATCAAACCTGCGCCTAGGGTTCAGGATCATTCGCAGTGAATACACCTCGATCGATCAGGAGGACTTCCAAGGGACCGTAATGTTAGGCTTGGTCAACGGTTTTCAAAGGGGACTTGCGTGCAAGTCAAGGCTTTCGAAGAGAAGTCTTCAATGTCTGCTCCAGGTTTACAAGTCAAGAAACCTGCAAAATGAGAAAGAAATAATCTTGCTCGAACTTCTTCGAGCTAAGCTTAAACATTAAACCCTATGTCAATCCAAGTGCCTTAATCAGAAAAGGCTTTTTAGGGTTGTAACGTAGGTATGATTGGGGACCAAAAAAGGCTTGTTTTTGGCTCAGAATATGCGAAGGGTTTACATTGGTGATCATTGCAAGTTTGTCGTTGTTCTTATCCCTTCTGGTTCAAAGAGCGTCTTCAGTCTTTGAAGTGCATTGACAGTCTTTGGAGAGCATTGTCAGTCTTCGAAGCGCACATTTGTCTTTAGAGAATGTCTCTTTTGTGTTGAGACGGCGTCAACATCATGTCTACGCTTTCATCATCTGAATGTGACATAATCTGGGAGTATCCTTCGCTGTCCAACTCCCTTGGGATTTTCTTTTACAATCAGATCTCACTAGTGATCTATACAAAGGTATCATGCCATCTTTTGGCATTTACAAGATCAAACACCTAATTCACAAGTGTACAAGTATTTGGATAGGCATTGGCCTTGCTTTTACCAGGCACTTTGCTTTTTCTTGATGCCCAGGATTGGATTTTTTTTTTTTTGTCGAGATCCCACCTTTTCTTTTCTTTTGGGGATCAGAATTTTCAAATGAGTGTGCCAGATGTACAACTTGAATCTCAGCACTCAAACATTAATCTATCAATTTCTCACAAATCCTGTGTTTTGAACTCTTCTGCTCTTGAAGGGACGTTGCTTCTGTCTTGGAATATGCAATGATCACCAACGGGTTTGTGAAATGAACGTATAGGCTCAATTGGGCAGTGCAAAGGGTAAAAGTGTATATGATAGAGAAACGAATGTTTTTCGTCATCCTAAAGCACTTGAATTACCATAGAAGTTAAAATGACAAGCAACACACGAAGATTGATGCAAGTCTGAGCAAGAGAACTTCTAACCATTTACCTCCTGATACCGCTGGATGTACCTCCAGTTTGCCCCATTGTGGGGTGGCTCTTGACAGGGGTGAAGAATGAAACCGTCGTTCAAAGGGTTATCAATGGTCACCTGTAGTGTTTATGATAGAGAAACGAATGCCTCCGTCGTCTCAATCCATGTAATCACTGCGAATAACCCCTACTTCCGTAGGTCAAGGTCTCGCTGTACTTACCACTCTACTCATCTCTTAAGTGTGTATGGGACGTGCTTAGATTAGGCTTGCCTCTTGTCTGAGGAAACATCTTTTTGATCAATTCAAAACAACTCTTGTTGGAAAAGTTCATTTCGCTTTCTCCAAAACTTACCCTCAAAGGGGATTTGTGATGCACAATGTATATTTCAACCAGGTTTAGATAACCTCCAAATCTAAACATGAATGCTAATGTCATGACTGTGAGAATTATGCATCTTTATAGACATGATAATTGGATGCATGCTAGATTCCAATGAGCTTTTAAGTTCTGGTAATAAGGATTCTGACAGTCTCAAAACCTAGAAGATTGGGGAAAGGAATACTTACCTGCCCAGTGTGGCTAGAGATTCCTGAAAAACGTAAGAGGAATATGTCAGTGTATGCTCTCGAATTTCATAAAATTAGAACGATATACCTTACCCTTGATCATGTATTCCAACGGAAGTGTATAGACTTGTGAAAATCTGCATTTTTCTTAACAACACAAGATGGTTAAGTGTTCTAAAACATCTTGGAATTCTTAGTTTTTGAAGAGAAAGGACTTGCACCTGACCATTGCGACAGTAAGTCCTCTTGATCATGCATTCCAATTTATCGCTACCTTGCTTACTTGGATCCTGCAATATTGAACACATGCTAGTGTATGCATGGATGCATGAGGTGCTTATGCAATGATTATCATGAAGGGTAGGCTCAATTCGGGATAAGTCGTATGATCAGAATTTGATTTTATTTCAAGAGTAATATCTCTTCACAGCATCTGAATTTACAGGGTGCCCCAGTTCCTCTCCTTCGGAGTTTACAAGAATCAATGCTCCTCCCGTGAGAATTTTCTTGATAATGTAAGGGCCTTCGTAATTCGGAGTGAATTTTCCTCCTGGATGGGTAGTACTCGGCAAAACTTTTCTAATCACCAAGTCATCTACTTCGAAATTTCTGGTCTTGACCTTTCGATTGAATGCCTTGGCTACCCTCTTTTGGTAAGTTTGTCCGTGGCAAATGGCTTTAAGACGTTTCTCGTCTATTAAATTCAGCTGCTCATATCTGTGTTTGAAATATTATGACTCGGAGAATCTACCCTCTGATAGGATTCTTAAAGAGGGAATCTTAACTTCCACGGGTAGAACTGCTTCCATTCCATACACCAGACTGTAGGGCGTTGCCCCTGTAGAAGTCCTGATTGACGTTTTGTAAGCCATTAAGGCGAAGGGTAGTCTTTCATGCCAATCCCTGTAGTTTTCTGCTGTTTTAGCCAAGATTCTCTTGATATTTTTGTTGGCTGCTTCTACTGCCCCATTCATCTGTGGTCGATAAGGAGATGAATTCAGATGTCGAATGCCAAAGTGATCCAGCAGATCATCGACAATCTTGTTGTTCAGGTTAGACCCATTATCTGTGATGATCGCTTGAGGGGTGCCATACCGGGATATGATATCTCTTTTGACGAATCTTGCCACATTTCTTACAGTGACATTCTTGTAAGAGCTGGCTTCTACCCATTTTGTGAAGTAATCAATCGCTACCAAGATGAAGCGATGACCATTTGAAGCCACAGGATTAATAGGTCCTATCGTGTCTATGCCCCACATAGAGAAATGCCAAACTTCGGACATTTGGTGCAGTTCGTTCGGGGGTGCATTAATCTTATCCCCGTATATTTGGCATTGGTGGCATGACCGGACGTGCTGACAGCAGTCTGATTCGATGGTCATCCAATAATAACCAAGCCGCATGATCTTCCGGGCAAGGAGGTGGCCGTTCATGTGAGGCCCACACACACCTTCATGGATCTCTTTCATGAGAATATTTGCTTCTTTGGCATCTACACATCTTAACATAGTAGAATCAAACGATCTCTTATACAGAATTTGTCCATTGAGGAAGAAATTGCTGGCCATCTTGGTTATGTATTTTCGGTCTCCTGACTGGCATCCTTTAGGGAATTCCCCCTTCGAGAGGTAATTCTTGATGTCATAGTACCATGGCTCTCCATCAAATTCTTCTTCAATTAGCATACAATAAGCTGGCTTTTCAACAATGCCGATCCTCAGAGGTTTTACATCCAGCCCTTCAGTTGTTTGTAACATCGAGGCTAGGGTGGCTAATGCATCTGCAAATTGATTGTGAGACCTTGATAGGTACTCGAATGACACTTCTTCGAACTTGAGTATCAATTCTTCAAGGTATTCGTGATAAGGGATGAGCTTTGCATCTTTCGTCTTCAACTCCCCCTGTGTCTGTAGAATAATGAGCATGGAGTCTCCAAAGACTTGCAACCTAGGTATCTCCATAGAAAAGGCCAGTCGTAGGCCCAGAATGCATGCCTCATATTCTGAAATGTTGTTGGTACAAGGAAAAGTTATCTTTGCCACGACAGGGTAATGTTGACCATCTGGGGATATCAGTAATGCCCCAGTGCCTGCCCCTAATAGATTGACAGCACCATCGAAATACATGATCCACTTGTCTTCTGCTAAGTTCAGAATTTGACCTTCTGTGTTTATTACTTCAGGGGACTCACCGCTTGACGGGTTTTCTGCCAGCATGTCAGCTATAGCTCTCCCTTTTACCGACTTCTGTGGAGAACATTTGATGTCAAATTCAGACAACATCACTTGCCACTTTGCTAATTTCCCAATTAAAGCGGGTTTCTCCAAGAGGTATTTGACAGGATCGTTCTCTGTTATGAGCTGGATATGGTGGTGTAGGGTATACTGCCTCAGTCTGCGAAGTACCCATACCTTTGCTACGCAGGCCCTTTCAACTGGTATATATTTTGCTTCAGATGGCGTGAATTTCTTGCTCAAGTAATAGATGGCCCTTTCTTTACCATCTATCGGGCTTGTTTGGGCAAGTAAGGCTCCCAAGGACTCCTGCTGTATAGTTAGATATAAGGTCAATGGGTAACCAGGAATTGGTGGCACAAGCACTGGCGATGTGATCAGATAGTTCTTGATCATTTGGAATGCCTTGCTATATTCAGCATCCCATGTTACTTTCGCGCCTTTCTTAAGCGATTTGAAGATTGGCTTAGCCACATTAGACAGCTGATTGATGAATCTGGCAATATAGTTCAATCTCCCTAGGAGACTTCTCACTTCTCTTACTGTGGAGGGAGTTGACAAATCGTGGATGGCTTGAATTTTTGAGGGATCAATCTCGATGCCCCTGTTGCTGACTATGAACCCGAGGAGTTTCCTGGATCTTGCCACAAACACACATTTGTTAGGGTTCAGCTTTAACTTGTATTTGCGCAGGCGCTCAAACAGTTTCCTTAATACCTGTATGTGATCTTGTCCTTTCTTGGATTTAGCGATCATGTCATCGACATATACTTCAATCTCTTTGTGGATCATATCATGGAATAATGTGACCATAGCCTTCTGGTAGGTAACCCCGGCGTTTTTCAATCCGAAGGGCATGACTTTGTAGCAAAAATTTCCCCATGGTGTGGTAAATGCAGTCTTGGGTTTGTCTTCTTGTTTCATGAAGATTTGGTTGTATCCCGAGAATCCATCCATGAATGAGAATAATTCATAACCCGTCGTACTATCCACCAATACATCAATGTGGGGGAGTGGAAAATCATCTTTTGGACTTGCTCTATTCAGATCTCGGTAATCTACACAGATCCGGACTCTTCTATCCTTTTTCATGTCGGGGACTATATTTGCAATCCAGTCTGAGTATGGGATTGCTTCGATAAAGCCTACCCTGAGAAGTTTCATGACTTCTTCCTTAATCTTGTCTTCTAATTCGGCTTTCATCCGCCTGCTGCCTTGTTTGACAGGTTTGATACCGGGATCCGTGGGCAATTGATGTTCCACAATCTTAGGATCAAGGCCTGGCATATCCGCGTAAGACCATGCGAAGATGTCTTGATATTCTTTTAGTAATTTGGTGAACTCGAGCTTCTCATCTCGGGATAGGTGTCCGCCGATCTTGACCTCTTTGACGTTCACGGCGTCTCCCAAATTAATAATGACTGGTTCTTTTGAGGTAGGAGGCTTCGACTCTTCAAAGGTATTCCAATCTCTGCGAATAGATGCATAACCCTCGTCTTCATATTCCTCAATGTTATAGGAGTGGTTAATAGAGGAATCCGAATTTTGTAACAACCTGGTATGCATGTTTGAGATGATATGCCTGAAATGTCATGAGTATGGTTAGTTTGTATTCCGTAAAAATGACATGCATGATCATGAAAAAGTCTTTTCGAAAAAGTTTTCGAAACAGGTATAGGTACAAATGGGACTAATCCTCATGTCATTGGACATCCCGGCCCCATGGAAATCTTTTGAAGATTAGGAATCATATGGCAAATCAGGCCTCAAGCTTCTGTATGGAAGACTATTATCATCATTGGGCTGATTCGTGGTTCCATATGTCCTTAACAAAACATGCGTGGTTTTATTGAATGCAAGATGGGCCGCGTTACAAGGTGTGCTATTTGGACCAACGGCCGGAGATCCAAAGGCGTTTTCCTATGCGTACAATAAGGAAAGAAAATACAATGAAATGCAGAAAGTTCTAAACGCAGTATTTAAAGATAAAGGAAGAGTCTCTTTACTCAGAAGAAGTGGCTTTATTGTCCAACCACTCCACGATGACATTCACAGAGTCATCTTCAAGAAAAGGGTTTGTCAGATCTGGTTCCATCGGTGAAGTGACATCCTCTTCAGATAGCCATTTGGAGTTCTGGTTGAAGTAGGCATTTAAGGGATTCCTGAACATTTGAAACCTGCCCTTCCAGGTTGGAGAACCGATGAATGAGTTATTTGGGCCGCTTTCGCCTCCTCGGCGTCCCAGGCTTTTGCCTCGGCTTCGGCCTGTTGCTTTCGGGACAGATTCATTCATGTGATATTTTTGGTACCCCAAGCCTTTTCTATGAGGGTTGGCTTTTAACTGTATAGGGTATTTATCCCTTGGTTGTGTTTACCCAGACCTTTTCCGGGGTCAAATCCATATGCCAGCAGCATTTTAGCTGATAAAAGATTGGCTTCTGAGATGTAGGGGGTTCTCAGCCTTGTCTCTGTCGGGGTATGAACTGTCGCTACCAGTTCTAGGGAATGATAGCTCGCTTCTGTTTTCACTTCAGGTTCAACATAGGGAATGGCACTGTTCTGGTATGTCTGGAGGTCGACTTCCCCATGTACGGTAATCACCTTCCCATCTACAACGAAACATACTTTTTGATGCAAGCTCGAAGGGACAGCTCCTGCTGTATGGATCCAAGGTCTTCCTAGCAAGAACCCAAATGCACTGGACAGATCCATCACTTGGAAGTTTATAGAGAACTTCGTCGGGTCGATGAATACGTCAAGCTCGATCTCACCCTCTACAGTCTTCTTCATGCCATCGAATGCTCTTACAGCTGTCTTGGATGCCTTGACCATCTCTTCATTGATTCCCAGCCTTCTTATGGTAGCCAAGGGGCAGATGTTGAAGGCTGATCCATTGTCGATCAGTATGTGTGCCACTCTTTTGCCATTACATTGCGCGAAGATGTATAAAGCTTTGTTGTGCCCTCTTCCTTCCATAGGGAAGTCCTCGTCAGAGAAGCTCAATTGGTCTTTTTAAAAGAATTGCCCCCACAAAGTCCCCTAGTTGTACCTCATTAATTGTTTCAGGGACATGTACTTCGTTGAGTACCTTTAACAGTGCGTTCTTGTGCTTCTCTGAATTGATGAATAGGTCTAATAGGGATATTTGAGCGGGCATCTTCCTCAGCTGCTCTATCACTTCAAACTCGCTGGTTTTGATGATCGATATGAGTTTCTCGGCATCTTCCTTTGAGACCTCCCTTTTTTCGGATTCGCTTTCCCTGGGGGCATAAAATCGTCCAGACCTCATTACTGCATCCACCTGTGCAGTCCCATAGTCCCAATGAACAGCTTTGGGATCATATTCTTCTATTGGGGGGACTTTTATAGTTACAGTCGTTTGATGAGATATCTCTGGTTCAGGCGTGTTGTCTTCTTCCTCTTGCGGTAATTGAATCACGACAGGCTTGACTAGGCAATCTTCAACCCTGCTCCGGCTATCCAGTTCTTTCAACCTGATTACCACGGTCGTGGCGGCTTCGACCATCGATATGGTGTCGTCAAAGTCTTTTGTGGAAGGTTCTTCCATGTTCTTCGTGGTTTCTGGTAGAGGGGGATCATCCATACCTCCCCATCCGTCTGGTATGATATCCTTCATTTTCTGATAATAGCTAGGAGGGGCTGAATATTTCACCTTGAAATTGTATCCTCCTGAATCATGACCCAGGTTGTCTATAATCTCGCCTTTCTCCAGCGCGTCGGCCATAAACTGGAGGTCTGCTAGACTTTGTCTCTTGGCTTCCAGTTCGTCCTCTTCGAATTCTTCCTCTGACTGAGTGGCCGGTTCAAGATTGTTTACCAGATTTTCACATGAGATACTCCAGGTATTACCCTGCTCAGTCTTGATCACGAAGTAGTTACCTTCCAAAGATAAAGAAGCTTTGACTCCTTCGAACTCTTCATTGGTGATGTTAGACATTATGCCCAAGCTCATCATCTTGGCGATACATAACTTCTTTTGGTCAGCCGAGATCTCTCCTGCCTTTGGGTATGATGAAGCGGTTGTCAACAGGTCGGTCAGCTTGGGCACATCTACCTTCAGCTGCAGGTAGTCTTCTTCCCCTTCAGTGAATATTGCCCCTACTGTTTGATGATCTGCTAACGGATTTTCTTGTACATTTGGGGTCGTATTGTCAAATTTCAAAATCTGACTATCAATTAGGGCTTGCACTTTCAGCTTCAGAATATAACAGTTATCCACATTATGCCCTCTCTCGCCCATATGGTAGGCACAGGTCTGGCTCTCATCAAAGCCAGGATACCTTGCAGGGTTTGCCTTAGGTGGTTCTTTCGCCACCAGGTGTTGCTCCAGCATCATCGGGAGCAGCTTGGATAAAGGTCTCGGGAGCTGAGAGAATTGCCTCTGGGGTTGCTTTCTTCTAGGCTCCTGCACTTTTGGTGCCGACCAGGATGACCCTCCTTTGATCTGGTTAGAGTTGCTGAACGACTTGGGCTTATGGGGATCTGGTATGAATGCTATGTCGAGCCCAGCTTCCATCTCTTTTTTAAAGGGATATTGTTTCTTAGTAGGTGCTTCGTGAGGCCTTCTTTCTCTCAAGGCCCACTCCAGCCTCTCAGCAACCTTAATCAGGTGTGCGAATGTCTGACATCCAAAAGTGTTTAGTCTGTCAAAATACTCGTAGAGGAGTGCTTTCAGGAATAAATCGATTAGTTCCTCTTCCGGGATTGACGGCTTTACTTGAGTAGCCAAGGCTCGCCACTTCTGGGCATATGTCCTGATTAATTCGCCCCTTGCTTTTGAAGTTCGCAGAAGGTCCTCTCTTGTTGGGGCCGTGGCCGTGTTGAACTTGTATTGTCTGAGGAAATCTTCTGTAAGATCCCCCCATCCGTCATAATCCTCTAAGTCTAGCTCAATGAACCAAGCCAGAGCGGCGCCAGCCAAACTCTCTTGGAATGTGTTCATTAACAGTGGGATGTAATCCGAATAGTGTGCCATCTTGCGCAGGTAATACTTGAGGTGGGCCCGGGGACAGCCTGTCTCGTTGTATTTTCTTACGAACTCTGGCTCCCTATAGTCAGGAGGAGTCTCTATTTTAGCAAAGGGAGATATTTTGTCGAAGCGGGCTAACTCATAGCCTTGGCTGCTCAGGCATTCTTCGATCTTGGCCAATCTCTTGGCCTCTGCCTCTGTTTTGACGGTCTGTTTTCCCTTCTCCTCTTTTTCAAGGTTGATAACAACAGGCGAGGCTTTTTTTTGTGACCGGCTATTTGGTTCATGAACGTCCTCCTCTGTACGCTGTGTATCTGTCGTATCAGGTATGAAAGAAGTACCAGCGTTGTTCTGGTTGTGAGTCGTCGTTTGTTTAGCTTGGGTGACTTCTAGCATTGCCTTGATGTCGGCCATCATAGTTGCCAGGGCAGTCATCTAAGACTCCAACATGCCCACGCGCGGAGACAATTCTTGTTGCTCCATTCTCGTCTTAAGGCGAGTACGGAAACGATGTGTTGGTGGTTCCGTGATGAGAGCGTACCTGTTTCAAAAAGATTTCGAGTGAGTATTTCTTTCATTTTAGCAAAAAGGAGCATCTAATTCTTTTAGTTGCATGCTTCTTGTCAGTAGATGAGAAAAAAGGGCTACCTTGTGAGCCTTAGCCTCATGTAAGTAGTTCTTTTAATCATTTCTCGACAAGAATTCATGGAATTAAAAGAAGCGTAATTTCTGACGATAGTTTTTATGCATTTGCAAAACATGTTTACATTCATGCTCATGTGTCCAAGATAGTATTCCACAGAAATGAGAATGTATGAGATCGCATCACAATGTTTGCTTATTTTACACTTGACAGAATAGCCTATTCAAGTCTAGGACGTTTGAGGCCTAAGGTATCCTCATCATCCCAGTATGGACTCCCCTGTTCAGTCTGGGGCTCCTCATCCTCTGAATATGACAGCGGTCCCATGTCTCCGGGTATGTATGGCTCTATTCCATGTACGTATGGTACGATGTATTCGGGTATGTAGGGCTCGACAAGGCTTCGTCGGATTGCTTTGAAGTGCTGAATGTATTCTGTGGTAGCTCTATGAATGTCTTCTTCACGAGTCATGTTTTCTAGCCAACTTATTTCTTCAGCCTGAGAATTCTTCAAGGAACGTATGATGGATGCCACCTTGGCTTCAAACTGTCTTTTCTCCTCTTCTGTGAGGGTCTGGCTTGGTAGGTCAAAGGAAAAAGTACCAGGTTGCGGTGGAGAAGGGATCTCCTGTAGCGCTCCAAACTGCCGAATCACCCTCCTTGGATAGTATGCTGTAGCGCCCGTGAATCCTAGCAAAGGGACTGGACTCCCGTCATCGCAGGTCAATCTGACCTTGCTCAGCGTCGGTAACCTTAGTCGCCATCGGAGTTGTTCGGGTTTTAGGACTTTGAGGAAGTTCTTCCACTCTATGAAGTTGAACTTAGGAACACGTGTATGGGTTCTAGCAAATGTTTTAAGAGGGTGTGCATCGGGGCTAATTTCGGTGAAACCCATGCGGATGTGGAATTGTCTGATATGGAATGTGAACCACAGATACAGAAGATCGCTAGAAGCTCTAAAGATTCCCTTTTTATTTTTCTTGAAACGATTTAAGGAAAGAAGGGTTTCGGCAAGGAGGATGTTTGAGTAATCCCACCCACAACAGACTTGTCTAGCTACTATAGCCATGACAGGGTCAAAGGTGACAGTTGAGATCGGGAATAGCACAAAGCTAAAGAATGCAAAGATAAAGGCTCTACCAGATTTGGTTCCTTTAGAAGTAGGAAGGCGGGAAAATCGGTCTATAAGGAAAGATAGGGAGACTCGTCGAGAATTGCTTTTTGCATCTGCTTTGACTTCATTCAGGTTTGTGTCAAGGAATTCAGCCACCTGACTCAGGGGTTCAAGTCCTATAGGGGGTCGGACGAGCGTAGGGGTGAACTCAACTCCGATGACGGCGCTGTATTCCTCGATAGTGGGAGTGATCTCTAGTCCTTCCATGCAAAATGTAGTGGTGGTAGGATCCCAGTAAAGCGCCATGGCTTGAATAAAGGCAGGCGGACACTCAATCTTCAGCAAGTCCAATAGGTACCCTAGTCGTGATTCCGCATACTTCTGGCTGGCTTCGCCCATGCCATCCCACCATAATTGGAGTTCAGCTCGGGGGATCTTGAATACTTGAATATCGTTCTTTCCCATCAAGTCTAAAATATGCAAATGATTTTTAAAAAGTCAATCGTCAGAAATTACTTTAAACGTATGAATATGCAGATGTCATGAGGCATGTATGAGCTAACTTGATTGCATAGTTCAATTTGAAGAAATGGAGATTAGGACCTTTTTCAGGTCTTGAAAGCCTGACTCAAAGCCTAATTTGCATTTCAGGGAAGTGAATTATGCAATTTAGTCAGGTTTACTCAGTGACTAAAGGGAACAGCAACGCCACATTCCATTGGTCAACACATCAAAGGAGCAAAGTGGGATGCATTTTTATTACAGTCAAGATGTCTAATAGAAGAAAGGAAAAGAGAGGTTTTTCAAACAAGAAAGCCATAAAAGCCAATGGAACGTGAGGATCCAAATCACTCTTTTTCCAGAGGTCTACCCAAATGACAGTCGGTCATGAACTTTCCCTTAATCTAGGGTAGGGGAGTTATCTTCAGTGTTTTGGTCGAGAGGTTGTAGTTCCTCTGGCCATTCTCTAGTCCAGGGTATGATGACTTCGGGAGCCTTCTCGGGTTTCACCTTCTTGAGTGTGATACGCTTCGGTTTTGTCTTGGTCGCGGGGCGTCTTCTTTTTCCCCAGAAGGTGATCATGGATGCACTTTCTTTGGTCAGTAATTTGGTCTTCCGACGGGCGTATGCCTCCCTGGCTAACTGGTTGCGACGCTGCCTCTTCATCTCCAGATAGTCCTTGAACATCTCGTCTGCTTGTCGCTTGAATCTGAGGTTATCGACATAGTAACGGGTTTGGCAATCTTCGGCGTATCCCAACTTACGTCCAGTCAGCTCCCGACCATGCACGAATCTAGTGAAGTGCAGCATTGTGTTCGGTCCAGGGCGAGTGACCTTCCTCAGGTATTCGAAGGTCACCAATTCTGTCGAGCTCTTAGGGAACAGCGACATCCTACCCCATAATCATTGTTGTTTCGATTAGTCACTTGAGTAATCTTCATGATGCAAATGCATATGGGTGTATGCAATGTATGAGTCATATTATGGAACAAAGAATAAAGAACATTTAGAAATAAATGTCTTACCAACCACACTTTGGGGGATGTGGAATGCCCCCTTTATCAAAGGGTGGTTTTAGGTATACCAACCATCCATAGACATGCGCATGAGACAAGTGGGTATACTCTAAAAAAAAATCGAAAGTCAGGTGAGGAACCTACAGCTCAGGCTCCCACAATCCACACGAGGCAGATTCCTCCCCAAGGGTACCTACCCAAGAGGGCTAGATATCGCCAATGCAGATGGTAGGCGGGAACGAATACGAAAGTCTCAAGTGCCATCAAACACAAGATCCTTTTCGCATCCTTTCCCTATCTAAGGTAACCTAAGGGTAGTTGCAGTCGGGGTTTGACCGCCAGTGTGTGCGATGTGTCGTGATCATCACAATGCAGGGTCATGCACAGCAGTTTGTATCAAATACCGCTTCAGTATGTGCGTAAAGTAAACATACATTCCCAACTCCAACCTGCAGGAAAAATGTCAATCAATCACTTCACCCCTTATTTCTCCAACCTGCAAAAACATCTAACACAATGGTTAGCGTACATACCTCATCTTCGAGAGCATATGCGAGAAACAAGGTCAGATAAACCAAACAACTTTTTAATTGGCTCAAGTCCTCTGGAACTCGTAACCAGAGATTCTGGTTTAGAAGCATCCCCAGTGGAGTCGCCAGTCTGTCGCGACCCTCTCGAGGCGGAGCGGCTAATGGGCCGCCCGTTCGCTGGCTTGATCGGACGCGGGCCTCTCCCAAGGTCCATTACCCAAATCGCAACTGCTGGATATACGTGATAGACCTTTAGTGTGGTCTAGTGACATGTGATGAGTATACATGCCAAGGAGTCGCCACCAATCGTTTCGTGGATGGTACGATCGGAAACCCTATCGAATGGTTGGGAGTGGTCTATTCAATTCTGCGGAAACCAGAGAAATGGGTTCGGGGACTTAGTTACGCCAACTGTCAGAGTTGACGCCCTTTCGGTACCAAAACTGAATGGTTTATCTGATCCTAGGATTTCATACAGATGAGGGAGGTGTTGATCCTAAATCTAGGAATTCATGCAGGTAGGAATTGCTATCCTATCAATCACAATCAATAGGAATAAATGCGCAAATCAAGGATCCAATGCAAGCGGATAAAACACATGAAATCAGCATGGTATCCATAATGAGGCCCTATTAGCCTAGAGAAACATCAATCAAGGCTTAGGAGTGATTTGGACATGATTCGCCCATGAGGGGCAGAATCGTAATTTTGAACAATTCGGGGAAAATTTACCCTTAAAAGGGTAAATCTGTCATTTTAGACGAATTGGGAAGTCTAAAGATAGTGGAAATACGATTGGCCATCAATCCAATCCATTTCCTATTTTTCGAGAATTTCCAGGATTTTTCTGGAATTTTCAAGCGATTTTACCCTCGGAGGGGTAAAGTCGTCATTTGGACAAAGGCGAGGACTGAAAACCTCAAATATTAGGGTTGGTCGTCCACCTGACCCAAACCCTAACTTTAAGCAATTTTCAGAACTCGATTGAGACGAGAAAGACAATTTTCCCATTGAAGGGCAAAATCGTCATTTTGAGAAAAGGGGCGGGACTCGAAACCCAAACTTAAGAATTGGTCGTCTAATCGACCCTAATTCTTACCTTGGCATTATCGGCCTCATCTTGCATACACAGCAGATGTGACTTACCCTTAAATGGTAATGTCGTCAAGTCTCGGAAGAATGGATAAGAAACCCCAAAAATAGGGTTGACCAGTTGTCTGTGGTCAATCCTCAATTTTTGGGGGTTTCTAGGTGTCTAGGATTTTTCACAAATTTTTCCACATTTTTTTTGGAATTTTCTGGAATTTTCTAGTATTTTTTTTGTATTTTCTAGGATTTTTCTGATTTTTTTTTATTTTTTTTAAATCATTTTCGGAATTTTTTTTATTTTTTTTTAAAAAATATTATTCGGACCGGGTCGACCCGACCCACTCTGGTCGAAACCCGGCCCAGACCCGGATCCGCGAGACTAAGGCCTCGAAACGACGCCGTATCGCCCTTTTTTATTTTCGAATTACCCTGCTCTGATCCAACGGTCCTCATTGCCTCACGTGGCTAGTCCACGATCGCAGGATGGTCTGACTGGAGTCTACGGTTCAGATTGAATGGAGACCTGACCAGAACCGTCTGATCTGATTACTCAATCTTACGGCCACGATTAAAACCCAAGACTAAATCTGGGTCGTCCACTCATATTATCCTAAAAGACGCTGCTCTACAACTAAACTAAACGGCACCCTTTGATTTTCTGATTTTAAAAATATTTTCGAATAATTCTATTTATTAATCGGACGGCCACTAGAGTTTAGGTTCGATTTATCTGAACCGTCCGATCTTTTCTATTCGAATAACGGACCCAACGGCCATGCTAACTCGACACCACGTGGACCAATCACGCATTGCCACCTAGGCCCTTGACTCGCTGACCATGCCACGTCAGCTTCGTCTTCAACCTTGCGACTCCGGCAGAACGGACGGTTGTAGGTCTCCGATGGTGATCTAACGGTGAGATCTTGATGGAATGGAGCGAGACCGGCGGCAATCGACTCACAATCATTTCTATTTCAACATATCTAAGAATCGCGATATCTAATCCACAGAATCACAGGAATCATGCAAAGTGCCAAGTATGGCCATGGGAGTTCAACCACAAAGACTACGCGAAATCAGAGCAATTCGTTCCTAGATTGATACGAAAAGAGGTGCAAAAGACTCACCTCGAGCTCCGATTGAGCTCGCTCGGCCCAGATTTGGCTGGGCAAGGATGAACAGTGGCTCGACAATGGGGGTTGGATTGGAAGACTCGATTGGGCGTGTTAAGACAAAATCGATGCAAACAAGATACGCGAAGATGGTCAGTGATGTTCAGGGAATGAAACGCACACATTAATTGTATGAATGATTAAGAAATGCGCGAATCGCCATGAAAGCTTGAAGAAAAACTCAGGACTGCGACTCACCTGTTCTTGCGATTTCACAGGGCGCGGCCGGCGGCGATCGCTTCAGGAGACTCTGGGTGATCTCTCGGCGACCTCGTGGAGCTTTGGTTTTGCCTTGGAAGGCCCAACCGGCGCTCTGCAATTTGAGCTCCAACCTTCGACCACCGCGAGGGAAGGTGAGCTCTTTCTCTCTCTTTCTTTCTCTCTCTCGATTCAGTTCTCTCTTTTCCAACTGAATCCTCTCTCCTCCTTCTTCGCGAAGGCCTGTTAGCTTATATAGCTTGTTCGATTTTTGGCGCCTAACGGTGGATCTTCAACTGACTCGGTTTGGCACGTGTAATCACGTGCAATTGGGTCAAAACGAAGTCGGGGAAGATGGGCATTTCGCTCAGTCCCTTTTGGTTCCGCGGTGAGCTTCATTTCGCACGAATTTGGCAAGGATTTGATTTGTTTTTGCCTTTGTTGACTTTCGCAGGTCCGAAGGTTTGACTGACCTCGCCGGAGTTCGTCTGGCGGTCATTTGTCATGGGGCCGATCTTGATCGGGAGGTCTTGAGGTAAGGAGTAAGATGCCCACCATTCCCCTTTCAATTAGTAGTGAATTGACCTTCAATTTGGTCTTGGAAACTCGGTCTGTCACTGTTCATTTACACGGGTGTTTTGAGGAAGACGACGACACTGTAGAGAACCGGTTCGACCGGTCCGACCGGCGGTCTGACCGGTCTGAACCGGTTCCGAATTGGATTTTTCAAAATTAAACCCAAATCAGTAGGAAATTCTTACAATTGAACCTCCTAATCAAATCTAGGGCATGAATTTTATCTAGAAATGTGGTTTTGCCCAAAAAATTTCATCAATTTCTACAAAACCCCCAAATTTTCATTTAATTGGAAATTGGGGATCGTGTAATTGAGGGTGCAAATGATCAAATTGAGTCAAACCACCTGTGCCAATCGATTTAAAATGGTGAAATCCATTGGGTAGCATGTTCAATTTGTAATGATAGTCTTTGAATTGAAAGTAATTTCGATTATGCTCAATTTCAATGACTAAAATGCAATTATGTTTGCAATTGAACAACTTGTCTGAGCAATTAGGTCAAATTGAGATAGGGAACAATTAGATTGAATGTCAAGATCCTAGAAAATGCTAAAACTGCAAATTAAAAGACTCAATTGGTATTTTTTTCTCAAATTCAATAGTACGGGTTACAAAAGAACACCTAAAATTGAATCTGATTTTGGATTTTTTTTGGGAGGTCAAAAATACAAGGGGTTAAAAATAAAAATATTGGCTATTTTTTTTATATTTTTTTGACCTCAAATGCTATTTTTCTTGATTTTTTAAGTATTTTTCTATTTTTTTAAAAATACTAAAAAATATGAAAATTATGAAAAATTAATTTTTGGTCAAAAATGGTTCCTTGGGGTTGGCCAAGGCTACCAAAGTTGATTTTGTAATTTTTTGACTTTTTATGAATTTTTTGTGATTTTTCAAAGATAAAACTGAAAAAGACTTAGTCAAAAATCAGGTGTCAACAGCCGTCCTATGTGTCATGTTGACATGGACAACTTCACTCCAAGTGATGTCCAACGTGAATTGCCACCTTCGCAATTTCTGGCGGCAATTAGCCGGAAGGCTTATATTGGAATTTTGCGCAAAGTTTTGAGACTATATTAATACAATGGAATAATATGATACAGAATTGGCATTCGTACAATAGGTTTAGTACTGAATTGGTAATTTTTCTCGTTATTTTTCCATTCGAAAAGAAATTCTTGTCGTGGAAAATGTTTCTCTTTTTCAAAAATGGTTTAGTCCATAGTTGGTTCATTTGTCGGTCATATCTGATCTGATGTATTCTTCTTGTGCTACCATAACATGTTTTCATATTAAGAAAGAAAATAAAATGGCAATGGAGTTGACCGGATCTTTGGTCCATCATCTATAATAAGACAACAACATTATCATTGCTAATATTTTCTCTAAATTCACGAGCCAATATATTATCTATCTGATGTATTCCTTTCATCTGGGGACCGTATATCTTCTTCTTTTCTATGTTTACATCAAACCATATCTCTGTTTCGATATTTAATTACTCCAGTCGCTCTTCACAATGTTTAACTGGAGCGATAGTATCGAAGATTTTGAGATTTTACGTAACGATCTCTGTTAAGTATTTCGATGGAATATCTTTATTATTTCCTCTCCACATCAAAATAACGTAATTAATTACATATACTTATTAGGGGTGAGCAGAAAAACCACGATCCAACCAAACCGGACCGGCTGTACCCAACCGGTTGATTTTGGATGGTTTTTGGCGGGTACAGTTCGGTTCTCGGTTTCAATTTTCCATAACCAGTTTTATCGGTTCGGTTTACGGATTTGAATGCGAACCATCCAACCAGCTCATGAACCGGCCCCCTTATATAATCTGAATGTATATTATTTTATCGGTTCGGTTCTCATTATTCAGCAGGAGCTACATACTATATTTTACTGAGTTCCTTTATTTTGTCCTTATGCTTCCTTGGAGCATAATCCCATGGCCACTTGCGATGGAACAAGACAAATTTGTTTCCTCGCCTTTTTTTTTTTTTGCTTGGTAGAAACGTAACCGAAATCCAACCAAAAATCGAACCGGACCGATAGTTCGGTTGGTTCACGGTTCATAGAAGAAGCGGTTGGTTCACGGTTCGTATTTTGCGGAACCGGTTCCTAGCGGATGGTTTTCGGTTCTAGGGTAAAACCACACATCCTATGAACCGATCACCCCTAATACTTATAGGCTACGTTTTGCAGTCAGGATATCAGTCGGGATATAATAAAATTTATCATATCCTGTATTTGGTTCCTACTCAGGATAGGATATAGCAGGATATATGGGGGATATAGCTTGGATATAATTATCCTAGGGGGAGATGGGATAAAGGTGGATAGGATTTCTTTTATTTATGGTATAAAAACTATTTTTCTGAATAACAAACTTCTTATATAATAAAATTAAAATAATAATTACTTTTAAATAATTTTGAATTTTAATGTGAGAAAGAAAAATCAAAATAAAAAATAATTTTTATTTTTTATAAATCATATTTATAATTTGATTTTTTTCTTCTTTATAATATATAGTTTGTATATGTATACACACACACTTAGTATTTATATCATTAAATATTTTAAGTATAATAGTATAGTTTGTTATTTAATGAAAAATTTTATTAAGAAATGATGGAAGAGAGTTAAAATAATGATAAAAATAGATTTATAATTAAAAAATAATAAAAATGAAGTAAAAGAAACTAGATTTTAAGTAAATATATTCAAATTTGAAAATGATTTTTCTAATCCTTAAAGAGAAGGAGTCATGAAATTTCTAAAAAAACTAACATCTACATCTCCGTCTTCTCTATCTCTAGTTCATGTGGAAGTTTCATGATTGCTTTGTAACTTTATAGTTTATTATAAAACTTCACGAAAATAGTGAGGTAGTTGAAACTTACTCTCCTTCTTAGCTTTCTGGTTCAGATAAAAAATTTAAGAAAAGCAGAAAGAGAGTCAAACCTCCTTCTCCTTCATAACCTTGTGTTTCATATTGAGGTTTAACGAATGTCGCGAAAAAGGCAAAACTTTTGAGTAAAAGTTGAATGTTTATATTTTCTTTCTTTTACTAGATTCTATAGTGAATTACAATAGATTCTTATATTTTTCGCTTGTGCTTTTTCAAATTCATTTTACATTGATATATCGTATATACTAAACAATGAATATGATATGATATGAACATATCCGGCTCTATTACTGCGATTCACCAAACACATGATAGGATATGGCAAAATCCCTGAATTTCATATCCTATCATATCCAATCCTATCCTGACTAAAAATCCGAACGACTAAACGCAGCCATAATGAATAAATGGATAATAGACAAATGAAAAGAACAAAATCTCTCCGAGTCAATAGGGTTAATCATCTGGGAAAGTCTTGTGGGGGTTTCCTAGGAAAAGTGAAATGGGGCTCGTACCTTAGTTGTCCAGAAGCGAAAGAAAAACAGCATAGGCTTGGAAAGTTCTCTTCAAGATTGACCTGTTTTTAGCAAACAAAAATATAGATTTCTGCGATAATGTCGGAGACCGGAAAATATATATATATATATATAGTGCTAAAGTTCGTTTCCCACTCGCAAATAGTATTGACGTGCGAAGTTTCTTTCTGTTTTCTGTATGATTTACCACGTTGACGTTAGAGGACATGGTTATGAAATAACCAGTGCATCATCAAGGGGATGAATGGTCCAACTTTAGCCGGATGGACTGAATTGGTGATTTACCCGAAAAACTTCCATAATCAAAGAAATCGAGTTAAAATATTTTGGCAAACTTGGAATTAATAGAGGGAAGCAAGCTCAGACCGATTCCTTATTATATGTTTATGTGGCAGCTGAAATCATATGTAGCATAAGGGTCTTCCTTCTTTGTTGAATCCCCTAGTTTTCGCAACATAGTCAACTAATTCATCACACTTGGAAGATGGAATGACCTAGGTCTGAATCACTCGAGTCAAGCCTTTAGAAAAGAAGTGTTCATGTGTGACCATGTAAAGTGGTGAGCATATGGGGAGGGGGTGATTTTTATGAATCATTCGGAATGCCTCTCACGTCCGACTTGGGACTTGAGGGCCTCATATACTACTCAACATAAAATATCGATGTCCTTGTCACTTGACCCATATCGAACGGCACTATTCCCTCAATTGGACGTGCGATTTGGTCTATTTCTCCCGCTTCGTCTGTGCTAGAATCCGATCCGACCTCGGAAAACAAATTTGCTGAAAGAGGTCTTGCTCTGTATTTGATCTAGTCCGTTCCACAAGGCTAATCCTCTTTATCACCAAACTGCTTTTGACGTTGACATTTGCAATATCTCACTATCAGTTCTTTCGTTAACTTGGTTTCTAGTCATGGTTTTTTTTTTTTTTTAGGTTATGAAGGATTGTGTTCATGTCATGGGTATTATGTATATTATTACGATGAATTGTGTGTGAACAATAATTTGCAGGTTTTGTAATATCATGTCGTGCTTTTGTTTTTTTGTTAATTAATGATTTTGTTTTTTTTTCTTTTTCAATGATCTTCATGTTTAGTTTCATTTCACTCTCATATCTTATTTTTTTGGGGGTAAGGTAAGTATGTATTGAAACTTTCAAAGCACTAGCTACAAAAAAAGACTCTCATATCTTATTAGTTGTTGCCTCACCCAAAATTCATATTTGGATGCATACTAAACTAAATTTTATGTAGAAAACAAGTTCGATTTGAACAGAAACGTGGTGACGTCTCAATGTGAGGATTTTCTTGAGTAACAAAACCAATGAATTTTCTGTCACTTTGCAAATAACAAAACTTGATAGTTCAAATATAGAAACAACATAAATGTTAGATAACTAACTCAAATAAAAGTTGGTAATGCAAAATTAATTGGTAAATTGATCAAAGTAAAGTTCGTAACTGTGGAATCTCAGTCCGCCACTTGCTTACTAACTTGGCGCTTATATATATATATAAAATTGCGCATGTGCACTTTGCTAATCAACGCAAATTGCGCATGAAGCTGAATAATGTTTTCCACATACAATGTTGTCAATTTGAGTCCTCGTCAGATTGGTTGCAACTCTTCTGTCAAGAGAATACGGAGGCAGGTGATTGTTATGACGTTGACTCAGACTGGTCCCATGAAAGGAAATTGCAAAGTTCTTTACAATTATTGTACAAGATTAAAGTCTCTGCACCATCAATGATAAGTTCTGACAACAGATTGATTTTTTGACGTAATCAACCAAAGGAACGGGTTGTTGGTTTAAGCCGACAACTGCGTACTTAATTTGTCACGCCCCTGCTCCTCACAGCGTGCGCAACACATCCGACTTTAAACATTCTTACCCAGGATCAACTCTCAAGGTCTAATGCAAATGAGACTCGCATGCGGAAGACTTAAGAAAACTTCGAACCTCCAAATCCTTCAAATAGAATGAGAAACGAAGGGAAACATTACATGCATAGCCCAAAGATCAGTCATTTCAAGAAGGAAGTATGGATACTAACAACCCACCAACACTACGGAAAAGGGGACTACCAAAAATAAAACAACCCCTAGTCCAGTAAAAAGATACCACCCCCAAAAGACATTTCAAGACCCTATGGTCCTCTAAGTTTGCTAAGTCGAGCTTCTGTCCCCGGTGACGTCCTTGTCTTCTTCTAGGTTTCCCAAGCGAGTAGGTAGCATCTTCAAGCCCTGCGATCTGAAAAAAAAAAAAAAAAAAAAAAAAAAAAAAAAAAACGGTCCCACGGAGGGGTGAGACTTACGTCTCAGCAAGTGAAACCTAACCCAAGCTAAACTCCTAGTCCCACTAGACCACACGACGATGCACAAAATGCAGGGACTAGTCAAGCAAAGGCATATAGCAATTTATCATCACATGTCAAAGTACTTGGCGTAAATAAACAATCATCAAACACATGTCACCTCTTGTGACCCAAGCTTCGTACGTTAGCTCCAAATAAACGTGCCACTCTCCTAAAGCATCAGTGTGGCCAATCGTTCTACCATCACCAGGCCCACGGCCAGGATGTATCGCCAGGGCTCAAAGCCGCGATATAATTACATAGGGCTCATAGCCAAATCATCGTCAAGGCCCACGGCCACGATGTCACCTCAATGCGTTCAGTCATCTCCAAGGCCCAACGGTCGCGATGTATTTACAAGTACACTTAAGCATCGCCATGGCCCATGGCCGCGATGTCATTTTCTCAAATCCTTCCTTCGTTACGGGACGCACGACCCGTTCAACAACATAAGAGCATACAAGCCAATCAACATCGCAAGGGTATACAAACCAATCAACATCACAAGGCATACAAGCCACACAAGTCACACGCCACCAACCACAATACTTTCGTCACATCACAACACATCGTATTTCAATTGTCCAGTCACGTCCTAGGAATTGAGTAAGGGTTTAGGAACCACTTACCTTGATTCCTATTAGCAATTTTAACAACACAAGCTTCCCGACAAGCGTGATTCCGGCACGACACAAAGCTGTCCAAAAACAGGACAGCAAATAATCAGCGGCGATCCAACAATTCAACCAATTTTTCATTCTAATTTCAACCCCACTACTAGTCCGTCTCAATGGAAACACCCTCATCCTTTTGACATGCCCCCAATCAGCAGATAATGAACTTGTTTCCCCCAAGACCAAATCAAAACAGAATCGGTTTGCACAAAAATCCAACCAAGCAGAACCGGTTTCGCTCAATCTACTTCAATCCGTCAATTCCTTCGTCCGATCCCTAAACCACGAGACATAGACCTCAATAACACATCAATAAACATCCTAGTACGTCTCAATAACAAAATTTAAATTCAATTTCACCAAGAATAGCCCCCTACAACTCAGCAAAACAGAACCGAAACAGGGTACCCCCATGTTCTGTTCAATCCAGCTCAAACAGCCCCAAATCTCAACTCAATTCCTCAATTTATCCACAATTACTCTTGCTAACACAAAGTTCTACATGTAAAGGGGCCTCACCAAAAATTTTGGCTCAAGGTGATGCCTGATGACCTTCGAAAGGCGCCAATTCCTTCGAGTCTGCAAATGGACAGAATCTGCCCTTCAAACATCACAATGGATCAAGGTCAAAATGTTGTTATTTTTCGTCCAAATTTTTACAGGAACTCAGTATATGTGTCTATTAGGCCTCCACAAAAATTGAGCTCCAAATTCGTCCATTAAGGGGTTCAATGAAAAGCAAACCGGAGCCTACCTCCAGTTCAGTCAGTTTCCGTCGACTAGCGGGAGATTGGCCGGCCGGAGCTCCTCAGGTGGCCAATCGGCGTGCTTCCAGTTGGAAAATTTCGGCAACAGGGAGATCTTCGCGATGATATGTGGGTCGCTAGCTGGAGATCGACGGTTGAAGAGTTAGACGGCAAAGAAGTGGACGAAAAGTTCTGGTCTTGCAGAGGCAGTTCTGGGCGTGAGGAACCAGAGGAAAAAACGATGAAGATGATGGTGAGGGAGCTGCTGGTCGTGAAATCTGCAAATGAGGGGAAGAGAGAGGCCTTATTCTCATCCCACTTAAGCTTCTAGAGGTGTCTTTGGCTAGTGGAAAATTAATGCATCTCATCCAAATATTGACACTTGGCACAATACACATAATATCCAATATTTTTCTTCCAATTTTATCCCTTAGAATTCAGCTGATGCATTGAGGGTATCCAAATGACAAAAATGCCCTTGTCCAATTAATAAAATAGGGTCGACGCTCTAGGGGCAAAATCGTCTTTTCACACCCTTCGTCCGAAAAATCATTTTTCTGCTAATTTTCATCCTCGATTAGGCGTCGTCCAATCCAAACTCATTGCTATCAATCTTCATTTCTATTTTCCATTTTCGAGATCCCAAATCGTGATCGATTTCTCATCGTCTGTAATTTCAATTTATCCCGAACTAACGAGCGGCTTTTGCGGACATTACGCGTATCGACTCTGTGATTCTCTTCACACTCAGGAAAATCCAAACTACGACAATCTTGGTTGTCATCTAATCGCAAGGATCTATTACTAGCCCCGACGACCGCGATCGTCGTAAATCGATTTAGGAAAATTTCGCAAATCATACGTTGGTTAAGTGCCATCACCCACGTCTCAATCGTATAACGCTAGCAATGGATTCCTTAATCGTTTTCTGATCGGCCTCGGCCCTAAATATCCCTCGACGATCCTTATGGTCATAACGCCGTATTCGAATCGAATTTCCTAGGCCCACGTACCTCGTCGCGCGTTAGCCTTTCCCCTTCGGTTAGTTAACTCAAGACTGATCAGGTCAGAGCGAGATATAACTAAATACTCTGACGATGCCAATTATCACCCAGATCCATATCGTCGTCGGCTTTGAACTACCCAGTTTCACGTGCATGTAATAAAAGTCTGAGATGACTTTGTTTCGTCTAAGTCATCATGTGTCAGAATGTTGTAAAAATCCTCGTGCATTTGTTGTTATTAGGTGCGCTAAAAGTCTTAAGAAGTAAGTACGTATGTCAAAATAATGTCCTGCAAAATCAGAAGACTTTTTTGCGAAAATTACTTTTACGACTGTTCATGGTACTGTTCACGGCACTGTTCACGGTACTGTAGCAAAATCACTGTAGCAGACATTGTTTGGCACTGTAGCAGTACTGTAGCACTGTAGAACACTGTTCACCCGAAGACTTTTTTAGTTTTTCGTCGTGAATTAGTCTGTCATGTTGTCAGAAGTCCCTTTGTATGATATTGGCCTATAAAAGGCCCCCGAAGGCATTGTAATCGGGGGGAAAAAATCACCTTATGTGAAATATCAGTATGCTTTCCAATATCATGAGTTTCTAAAGTTTCTTTATTCACCTTTCTCATAAGCATGGTCTTTCGCATATCTGAATCCTCTTGTTGACTCAGTAGTACGATTGGTTTGGTTTAGTATGCTTTTCAACTTGCCACTATGTGGAACCTGTTGAACCAGAAATATCTTGCACCTTAAGGGTTGAGCTTCAAGAATGGGCTTGAGTGAGCAAACAGGCAATCCCCTTTTAAGGTCAGGAGCGCCGTGTTTATGGGGATAGCATACCTGCTCGTCTCGCCCAGGCTTGTCTCGGCTTCCTTTACTGGTATCAGAGCCATACATCGTCGAAACTGAGTTAAGATTAGTATTCTTATATTCTTAGACCTGCTAAAGGGAAAGGAGAAATCCAAACTCTCATGGAAAACTCCACAGATATTTCGGCTCCAGTTCAGCTAGAAACCACCATCTCACTACCACCACCACCCGAACTCCGCAAATCCACTTCCTCCAAAATGGATTACCTCTATGAGGTATCCTATGTGAATGATGATCGCAAAATCTCAGAAACACAACTCCCACTCATGAACCCCTACTCCGCCTTTTGTAAACCATCATCATTTTCTCCCATTCGTTCCATCAAACATCTCATCAAACAAACCCCTCGTTCTGTCAAAGAATATGTCCAGTCCACTAAATTTGACCAGCACCCCATGCTATCTACGCAACAAGAGCAGTTTGTAACTCTCCAAATTCCACCTGAGTTCCCTACCTAGTGGGCTCAACAGGGTTACACTCATCTCCACTTTGGCGCCATCCGTTTAGCTCTATCCCTGCATGGACGAAAGGGTTTACCCGTAGTTGCTCGGGTTGCTCTCCTTGATACTCGCTTCTTGGAATACCAGCATGCTTGCATTGGCACTGTTCAGACCACTCTGAACGCAGGCACAGTATTTGTCACACTCTTCCCAAATTTCAACATGGCCTTGGCAGATCCCAACCTTCTCTCTGCTTTGAAGGTTCAGTTGCAGATCACTGGTGCTCCTCAAACCACATCAGCCATAATTGCTACTCTACACTACCAGATGGTGTACAAAGTACAAAACCATGCCATTGATCTCAATCTACCAAGTGCAGATGATGCTTTGCTTATCTCTAGTGACAACGACCAGACTTCATGTATTCATATCCCTCGTCAACTTCCAAGAGATCAGCTTGTTAAACTCCTTCCTGACAGTTGGGTGACCAACTATGAAAAACTCCATCAAAATTCCCGACCTGTCCAATCTTCTAAGCCACAGTACACCAAGAAAAAAGATGGTACTGTCACCATTAAGTTCACAAAAGAGAAGGAAGACACTTCTTCCTCTGTTTTTCCATCATTCCCCACCATCCTGTGTTTCACCCCGTGTCCATCTGAGTCTGTCAGTATGGAAGACCCAGATCCTAAAGCCCATGTCCAATCCTTTGATGACCATGGACGACCCATCCATTATTACAAGGATCCCTCCAGACACTGCTTTTGGGATGTTGACTGTTCCTGTTCCTCATGTTTGAACCTAGATGATGAGGATGACAGACCGTCCTCTAGAAAGACGAAGAAGAAAGATTCACTTTACCAAAGGTACCTAGACGGTGATCCAACCGTGGGTCCTCTTGGTGAAGACGGCGGACGCTAGCAGTATATGGTTGAGTATGATTCTCCCAAACCTCCTCAAATTACTACATCTCCACCTGCTTGCCCCCCAGATGAACCAAAGCCGCCACCTCCACCACCAAAGAAACCCATCGCTTCTCCATTCTACAAACCCATCCTCAAATGGGTAAAGAAAAACTCTTGTCCCATCAAACTCCCTCAGCTATACACTTGCAATCCTAAACCTGAACCACCTCCTGTTTTACCCAGTATTTGCATGTTCAGACCAGAAGACTTTCCACCCTTACAACCTGCCCCATCTGAAGAAAGCTCAGCCACTTTCAGATTCCCTCATGTTGAAAGTTTCTCTGATGCACAGCAGAAATACTTCCATTCTCCAAAGATCACAACTCCACATGATGTCGATCTTCAAGGAAGAAGGAAAGGCCCTACACCGGTTGAGGCTGTTCTAAATTCGTCCATTAAGGGGTTCAATGAAAAGCAAACCGGAGCCTACCTCCAGTTCAGTCAGCTTTCGTCGACTCGCGGGAGATTGGCCGGCTGGAGCTCCTCAGGTGGCCAATCGGCGTGCTTCCAGTTGAAAAAGTTCGGTAACAGGGATATCTTCGCGATGATATGTGGCTCGCTAGCTGGAGATCGACGGTTGAAGAGTTAGGCGGTAAAGAAATGGACGAAAATTTCTGGTCTTGCAGAGGCAGTTCTGGGCGTGAGGAACCAGAGGAAAAAATGATGAAGATGATGGTGAGGGAGCTGCTGGTCGTGAAATCTGCAGATGAGGGGAAGAGAGAGGCCTTATTCTCATCTCACTTAAGCTTCTAGAAGTGTCTTTGGCTAGTGGAAAATTAATGCATCTCATCCAAATATTGACACTTGGCACAATACACATAATATCCAATATTTTTCTTCCAATTTTATCCCTTAGAATTCAGCTGATGCATTGAGGGTATCCAAATGACAAAAATGCCCTTGTCCAATTAATAAAATAGGGTCGACGCTCTAGGGGCAAAATCGTTTTTTCGCTAATTTTCATCCTCGATTAGGCGTCGTCCAATCCAAACTCATTGCTATCAATCTTCATTTCTATTTTCCATTTTCGAGATCCCAAATCGTGATCGATTTCTCATCGTCTGTAATTTCAATTTATCTCGAACTAACGGGCGGCTTTTGCGGACATTACGCGTATCGACTCTGTGATTCTCATCACACTCAGGAAAATCCAAACTACGGCAATCTTGGTTGTCATGTAATCGCAAGGGTCTATTACTAGCCCCGACGACCGCGATCGTCATAAATCGATTTAGGAAAATTTCGCAAATCATACGTTGGTTAAGCGGCATCACCCGCGTCCCAATCGTATAACGCTAGCAATGGATTCCTTAATCTTTTTCTGATCGGCCTCGGCTCTAAATATCCCTCGACGATCCTTATGGTCAAAACGCTGTGTTCGAATCGAATTTCCTAGGCCCACGTACCTCGTCGCGCGTTAGCCTTTCCCCTTCGGTTAGTTAACTCAAGACTGATCAGGTCAGAACGAGATATAACTGAAATACTTTGATAGATATCTTACAATCAAGGTCTCGAAATTACAGGAAAATCAGACTGTCACATAGTTCCTCGTGATCGCTTTCAACATCATCTTGTTGAAATTTGTTAGCAATGAAATTTTATCAAGAGTCCACAGAAGATGAAGCATGTAGCTTAACGGATCGATCTGTTTCTACGAATGTTCGACGGAAACTCGGACTTAGGTGGCTGTGGTTGGTAAAGATTGTCCAAACATGAGTTTTGGTTTGTAATACGATTAGCATAACAATGAAAAATAATAATAATAATATTTCCTTTCTTTCATTATACAGGGGTTCCCATGGAAAACAGAGC
The DNA here is from genome assembly GCA_021437785.1 of Rhodomyrtus psidioides. Taxonomy (NCBI): domain Eukaryota; kingdom Viridiplantae; phylum Streptophyta; class Magnoliopsida; order Myrtales; family Myrtaceae; genus Rhodomyrtus; species Rhodomyrtus psidioides. Next base: position 4,169,310 of record JAILYB010000005.1, read on the forward strand.
AAGTGAGCAAGGCCACATTTCAAAATCTGGATAACTGCACTGCTTGCAAGCTTGTAAAGAGGGGCAAAGTGAATTGAACTCAACATTCATTTATTATACTTTCTGTGCCAGAAAAGCAACAATCTGATAATCAACAACTTATACAAGAAAGCTGAAAATGATGACCTTATGTCCGAAGTATAGTTAACGCGCATCCGGAGCAATATCATGGTCCATTGAGGTCATCTCAAAACACTCACTTCTTCTCTTATTGTCTCCTATTCTTTGGCTTCTTCCGGAACCAATCTCTGCCGCCAAGCATTCTTTTAGCTCCGACAGAACAAGATTTATGTCCGGCCTTTGGACCGCCACCATCGGCACACACGACACGGCTATTTCCACTGCTTTCCATGCAGAACCTACCCTGAATTTGCCATTTAACCTTGGATCGACAATGCTTTGGATGTCCCCTCTTTCTATGAGTGGAGTCACCCAGTGAATTACGTGCATGCTGCCCTGTGGACTTCTTATAATGGCGGGATGGCCCGTGATTAACTCGAATAAAACTACGCCGAAGCTATACACATCGCTCTTCTTGCTCAAGTTTCCAGATATATGAAACCTGAGGATTCAAACGGATTTGTTGCTTCGATTAGTACAGCAATCGCTGAAGCTACCTTCGCAAAAAATGTACTTGCATACGTGTGTCCAGCATAATCATGTACGAATAGATGTATGGGCCTCTCGTGCTGGTCTAAATTGGTACAGCTATTCTGCCTCCTAGGTGGAATAGTCTTTGTATTAAGAGATCGCGAGTCACTTACTCCGGGTCGAGATAACCAGGGGTTCCTGCCGGGCAAGTCGAAATGTGAGAATCATGCTCTGTTGCAAATGCCTTCGATAATCCAAAATCAGCAATCTTCGCTTGCATGTTTTCATTTAGTAAAATGTTGGGCGTCTTTAAATCTCTGTGGACAATGGAAGGTTTGCAGCCGTCATGCAGGTACTCCAACCCTGCACCACCAACATACAAAACTTGGTAAAATGTATTGTGTGGGTCAACTTGTGGGAAGGTGAACAAAAGATGCTGCCGATCTACTTCATGTACCTTTAGCAGCGTGGATTGCGATTTGTAGTCTCTGGCTCCAACTCAAAACATTTGGGTTGTGTGCTGCTTGAAAGTGGAGAATTAAGGAGTATTACAATCATGAAAGATGTAAAGCCTGTATGCTATCCTATTCGTTCCCTGAGATCTAACTTGACCGATTAATCCAAAAGCCTGAACTATCAAAGAACGGTGATGCGATAAAATATATCTCGACATATGTTGTCCTGTTGGTAAGGGAATATCAGATAAACCTGACAAATGTTGCCGAACGTTTCCATTGGACATGAATTCGTAAATCAGCGCCATATTTTCAAATTCTTCGCAATATCCGATAAGTGAAACCAGATTTCTATGGTGAACGACCATCAGGAGTTGGGCCTGCACATCAAGGTACCGAAGCTTGCTATGAGTAGTAAAAACGAAAAAGAGATAACAGGGCACATCGATCCTAGTTGCAGTAATGTTTCGAACCTCTGCGTGAAACTCCTTGTAGCCTTGCTTTGATGATTGAGATAACATTTTTACTGCGACTTGAGTGCCATCATCAAGTCTACCGAAGTAAACTTTCCCAAATCCTCCCTCTCCAATTACAGTTCTAAAGTTATCAGTAATTCTTGTAACCTCAGCGGATGTAAAAGGTCGGTTTTTTGACGACCTTAATGTCCCAGTAGATCCTCCAGAAGTAATAGTAGCAACATCTGGAGAAATGAAAGGGTAATTAAGTAATGAGAACAGACTTATCGGGTCATCATCTTCGGTCTGATATCATATGCCTTCACTGCAAACAGAACCATCTTGAAGAAGATTGTAATGACTTATTCTAAGAAGAGACCGTGTCATGAAAAGCAAACCAGAAGGAGTGAAGCGAACGTGTCATGTTCACTTTTTCCACGAGCAATTGGACCAATTAACCAGTTTGGGGCTCAAAAAACCGACTCGGACTGACAAAACCACATGTAAAACTTTTGATTGTTCTTTGCACATGCAATATACAAAAGAGTTACTTTGGATTTGTCTTCTTCTGATTATCCACAATACTGCAAGAGCTCCTAAGAAAACCAAGACCAGAACAGCTGCAACTGACGCAATGATTGGAGCAGTAGAGATGCCCTTTTTCTTTGGTTGATCATTGCTGGACTGACAATTGTCTGTTTGGCAAAGATTTGGATTTCCATCTAAGCTGTCAAAAAACGTCGACAATACATGTCAATGCCAGAAGATTGGCACGTGAAGTCATGGATATCCCCACCCTGTGTATATAGATACCTGGGTTGATAAAGAAGAAAAGTGAAAAAAGGAAAGTAGTACTTTCGTCTTTCGCGTCCTCCAGGGTGAGCAGCAATGTGCAGAATGAAGAAACAGATTTTATAGATAATAATAAGCAGTTCAATCTACAATAGTGATTCAACCAAAAAAAAAAAAAATTCTATAGTGTGGCAATGAGCGAACCTTAGTGTCAATGATCCATCTGCCTTCTTCTTCAAGAGTGTTCGAGGAACAGAGCCATTCAAGTTGTTTCCACTTAAATTCCTACAAGTACTCATGATTAGAAGTCGATGGCCATTTACTTGAGCTACATAACCACACATAATCTTTCCATTCAAAGCTCAGTGACTCACAGAACTTTCAAGCTTGGCATATGTGCTAAAAACTCGGGAACGGACCCTGTTAATGAATTGTCAGATAAATCCCTGAAATTAAGCCAAAAAAGTACTAAGAGAAACGCATATACATATTAAAATGCACAAAACAGGATAAGGTATATAATCAATATCGTCCTAATGATAAGGGAAAAAGCGTCAGTCATTTTGGGCTTAGTGTTGTCCATTCTCTTTCAAATTAAGTAGACAATATGAAAGAAAAACTGCAAATGCATACAGGGAAACAACTTCTGTCAAATTCGAGATCGACGTAGCTATCAGTCCTTTCAGTCCACTAGAGCTCAGGTTCCTGCACATCCGCAGCTAACTTCATAAGACTAACTTTTAACATGGAACAATCTAATACGTAGACTTAATTTCAAAATCATTCCTTTCGTCGCATGATGTATTACCAATCTGTACTATAGTTATTGTCAAGAAAACTCATCTTTCAAGATTTTTCGGGTTCCAATGCAGCATGTTGTCAGAGAAAATATGTTTTTGTGGACTTACAATGAGACGATTCTTGGAGAACTATCATAGTTACAATTCAGTCCGCTCCATGAATACTGTGTAGGGACGCAAGGATCACCCTGCCAGCTATCTTTGATCACCCCATATGTTTTCTTGACATCATACATAGCACCGACTAAATCACCACATAAAGAGCTACGATCAAAGAATGTTCAACCAGAAACTTAAGTGAGAGAAGTAGATATAGACATACAGTCATCAAGAAAAGTTGGTGTATTTGGAAGCTGCGCCACAGTGAAAAACTCGACAGCATTGAGGAGAGGTGGCAGACTAGAGCGGGCCGTCGCATTAACAGTCAAGTTCAAAACATTTCCATTTATGGGCAATGAGGGTACGGTCATTGGCTTTAGGTTCTCAAGCATGACGGTGGCCACATATTTGTCTTGTACATATACCGCGAGTTCTCTGAATAGGTCCTTTTGCAGTTGCAATTCCACAAAGTGAAAGTATATATACCAGACAGTGGTGGAGATGGTTGAGGGCCAGGACAGAAACAACGAATTAGTGACATTTTGTACTTGCGTGGCGGTCATCAAAACTTTAGGCGGAACTTTATAGGCATCATTGCTTGTACTTGTCACGATGTTTGTCGTGTTGCTGACTGACGACCAACCTCCACTATAAGTCTGATTGGCCCAGATGCGATCATATACATCTTCTGGATGCCTACTAATGTGGTTGCCAGTCAAATAATCATAACAGCAAGTGCAGAGGATGAATGAGCCGACACAACTTGGTTTGGGAAAAACAGAGTTTTCTATTGTTTTTTTTTTTGGGGGGGGGGTAAGGAGTGTTTTCTATTGTTTGTGCAGCTGCATTATGAGAAAAATGCATGTTTAGTAAAAGGTAACTGTGCTGATGCCCTAATTTACTGACCGATGAATGCAGCTAACATCGGATTATGTCTGGAAATAACAAAGAAAATCACCTGTGCGAGCTTCTGCCTGTGCTCCCTAAATTATATCTCCAGTTGGTTAAAAGTGCACCAGAATTGATCTGGTAAATCGATTTATCCAGTAACCGCAACTCGATTGCTGATATGAATGGTACTCCGGAGCCGGTATTCACCAAGCAAACTTGAATGTAATCTCTTGGAATAGTGTAAATAATCTCTTCATCTGACCAAGACAAAAAGTTTACCGTGGTCCAATAGTTACAATCGATATGAAGGTCGAATGCTGGGGTTTGATTCTTGCCATCGTAGTCCCCATACAAAAATGAAGCCCTGACCAAATATGTGTTGCCGTTTCCTACATCAGGAAATGTGTAACAATTCCTTGTTCCATTGGGGAAAGCCCTGAGGTTCCTTGATTGTTGTCGGTTGTTTTGGTAGATGAACTGTGTAGAAACCTGCATGTTTGTTCCGGAATCGACAAACCCCACATCGGCCTTGTAGTATATGTCGATATCGTCGTCATGGTAATCATTAGGTGCCCCGCAATCGATGCTTATGAAACCTGAGTCAAAGTGAAATCAAAGACTGTCACTCACTCCTGACTACTCATCAAATAGATATATGAACAGCCTCCTAAATTCTTTTGATTCTTTGCGATGTCCCTTAAAACTTTTCTATCTCATTTTTTTTTTAACAGCCGCATCGACTAGATAGATATTTCAGCAGTGAAAGTTGCATCTGGAAGAATTGACGTGATAAATAGTAAGTTGAAAAGTTGTGATGGAGAAGAGACGGCAAAGGCATCTGTGAAAAGCTTGAAAACAGAGGTGTCGTTTGCAGCTGTAAAGTAGGCCAGAGGATGATATACTGCTACCTCTCCAATATTGAGGAGAATTCGTAAATTTTTCCTGGAGAATCTCAAACGGTCTCAACTTTGCTAAATTCCTAGATTTTAGCCCAAAGATTGCTCTACGTAGCTTTAAAATCATTATAACTTCTTGAGTTGGACCGTGCCTTAAAACGAGGCGCTCATTTTTTTCGAAACTAGATTGGAGCATGACTACATGTAGCCTTCTGCCTTGAAAGGTTTATTGCTAACGGAAAAAAGGATACTGAATCGTCACGGTACCCTTTTGGACAGTCTCGTTTCCTTATGTCTCAACTCTTCACAATTCAACCATCACTATGCTCGTGCACGAGAGAGAGAGAGAGAGAGAGAGAGAGAGAGAGAGAACCTGGATTTTGTTGCCCGCGAGCGATAACTCCTAGAGCTAGACAACCAATCAAGACATGCAACATCTTCAGCATCTTTCACGGCATATCAAACCATCTTCGTTTCAGATAGAGAGATAGAGAGATTTTTAAGTACATTGCCAAATGATGCATAGCTGGAGCGTGGAGCCATTAATATAGGGTGTTGACTCCGTAGACTGGGCGTCCTATCTTGCACATCCAATGGCTTATCCAACACGCTTGACCTGGGAGAACATATTGCGTATGGTCGGGGAGCCACATCAGCAATACCCATCCCCACTCAACATGCAACACGTGTAGCATGGGCCTACCTTCTAGAAACTCTCTCCTTCGCCTGACATCCGGCCTCTCACCCTCTCTCTCCTCCGCCTGCTCCGTTTTCCCTTCTCCGACCTCGAGCCCAGTCACTGCCATTACGAGCCACGGCCAAGAGCACATCTTCGCCGCCGGATCCTATCCCTTCGTTTGCCGACATCTTCTCCATCCCCGGCCGCGGAGCTCAAGCCTAGGGCTTGATGTTGCCATGGCTGTGGAGCTCAAGAGCTTGAGCTCTATTGCACGAAAATAAGCGATCGAACAATAAATAGACATAACGAGTAAAGTAAATCGAACACCAGATGTACGTAGTTCGATCGTAAAGACCTACGTCCACGGGGAGAGTAGCAACGAATTTCACTATAGAACGAGCGACACACGAAGATTACAAACCATACTCGAGTTACACAAACACACCCTTGGTATTTCTCAGTCCCAATTACATCCAAGAACGCACACAGTGTTTAGCCCACAATTCCTAACAAAATAATCTATCAATCTCGTAAAGGAATTACACAAATCTAATTTCAAGATTTAATCAGTTTCGACACTTGAATTCTTGATATAATTCTGCGAACAAAACCAATGAAGAAAGAACCCTTGCCAAGCACTCAAGCAGCGCTTCAAGAAATCTCCAAAACCTAGCATACCTCTTCTTTTTCTTCGTTTTGTTTATCCAAGCAATCCTTGAGAATATATATATGTGCACATTCTGCCAAGGAAAGGAAAAAAGCTAACAACCAACATTGGTCAGCCAAGTTCAAGTTGGCCGAATATGTCAGATTCTTGTCTATATTGAACCCTATTAATCTTTCTTGTTTCACTGACCGAATTCTACACGGATATATATTTCCGTGACCTACAAAAATCTGCTCTTATCTTTTCCTTGACTGCTCACTTGTTGCACATTGATTCGAAATCAAGATAAGTCCAGGAAATCACCAAATCAGGAAATTTATATTTCCACATACGTCCACATATATTCAAGTTTCGCACTTGCCTATAATTCATATGGATTCCGATTTTCTAAGCTTAAACTCAAGACATATTCTAACAATCTCTACATTGGCTCGACGTTTGAGCCAACTCACAATCGCTTCCGCTAGAATATAAACTCCATTTGCTACTCTCCCAACAGCCTCATTAGGCTCAACCGCCACAGATATCATCCAAGTCCAAGCCGCGCTTGAACTTCGCCATAACCGAGGACCTCATCAGAGTACCAACTAAACATGTACTTTTAACTACTCCACAAGGACTATATGACATAAGCTCCTTAATCACAGATAAAGCAAAACCACCGTTGCATTCATATCTATCAGGAGATCGAATACGTACCTTGTCAATATCAGCAGTCACAGCAACCGTTGGCTCTATAGGCTCCATCTCGCTACAAGCACCATTTGTGTTAATTATTTCGCTAGTATCCGCTACCTTAGGGGTTTCTGGTTGCAACTCCACCTCAAGCTGAACACCGTCCAGATCCATATGAACACTGCCACAATTACTCCTAGTGCGAAGTACTGGAGGTTCGTCAAAGGTAACTTCTCTACTGCAAACAGGTGAATCTATATCCGAGCACCACAACTGATCGCCACACTCACCTCGTGCATAGCCATGGAATATGCACATTGCCTTCACATCGAGCTTACCATCACTTACTCGATGATAACACGGGCAACTAAACATTCTAAAAATAGAATCATCAGTAACATTACCTGACCACCCTTCTTCGGAAGTCCGATATCCAATCACAGTCAATGAGGATCTATTCACCAGGTAGCTCGTCATACTAAGCGTATCCACTGAAATTCTCCCAGCCATATCAGCACTAGAGATCTTTTTCCAGGCCGTCTCTAGTAATGTCCTGCTCATCAATCCTGCAAACTGTTGTGGTTTACCAACATTAGTGCGGTGTTTCACTATGCCTTTTTTCATGCAAAATTTTTTTACCAGCTTCGAGCAGGATTCCATGCTACTGTCAGTTCGCACATGCTTGATCAACTTACCAGTCTCCGTTCTAATCAAAGCTCTCGACCGCGTATTCCTGACAACAGCATCAATCTTGTGCATTGGCACGATCACCCAGGCCTTCCTCGAGTAGCCGTTAGACTCTCGAACAGATGTCGACGTCTCCGGAGTGAAACTTATTAATGTCTCGCCTTGAAGTTCATACAGACCGCCATGCTTGATTCTCTTCATTATTACCAAGGCACCTCAAACAATCTTCAGAACTTCACCCCGTGAAGAATACCTACATCCAGCTGAATCTAGAGCACCCAAGGAAATTAAGTTTATTTTCAATTCTGAAACATGTCTTACCCCATCATGCATTTTGATTTTAACATCACCAATACCCACAATATCGCATTCAACATTATTTTCCAACTGCACTTTACTACTATCTGTGCACTGATAAGTAGCAAACCAGTTCCTGTTTGGTGTAGCATGAAAAAAATAACCAGAATCCATAATCCATCCGTCAAACGACGAATTCTTAGTGACAAACGAGACACTATCGACACCATCAGAATTTTCAGCTACAGCTGCAATATCATCCGCAGATTCAATTCTAATTCCCTTACCCGTTTCGTTTTTCAGCTTGAAACAATTTCTTCGAATATGCCCCCTCCTGCCACAATTCCAACAAACAGCACCACTAGTCATAGACTGACTACGTCTATCCGAGTGCATACTACTTCTGCTAACACGAGTACTAGCTCTTCCTCTTTCACCTACTAAAGCAGCAGATACATATTCGTTAAATTCTCTTCTACGGATATCCTCATTCAGAATTAAATACCAAATCCTAGCAATCGTCAAACTTGTTGACCCAAAGGAATTACTAACAGTAGTAACGGTAGAATTCCAACTATCAAGTAATGAGGATAATAGAATCAAAGCACGTACCTCATCTTCAAAGTCACTAATAACTAAACTCAATTTACTAACGATCACATTGAATTCATTAATATGATTAGCAACCAACGCACCTTCGCTCATCTTCAAGTTAAACAGACGTCGCATTAAATAGATCTTATTGATCGTATATGGCTTCTCGTACATGTTTGATAGGGCTTTCATCAAACCCACAGTGGTCTTCTCTTTAACTATATTAAACGCGACGTTACGCGCCAACATTAGCCGAATAACACACATCGCTCGTCTATCCAGTCAGCTTGTTTCATCGTATCTGGCTTCTCTCCAAACAGGGATTCATACAGCTTCATCTGATACAAATAATCTTCTATATGCATCTTCCAGAAACCAAAGTTCTTCCCCTCAAATCTGTTGATTTTCACTTTAGCTTCTTTAGTCGCCATCGATTCGCTTCAACTCAACCAAGTCTAGCTCTGATACAAATTGTTGAGCGGAACCAAGTGATCGATCTAATAAATAGATGGAGCGAGTAAAGTAAATCGGACACCAAATGTACGTGGTTCGGTCATAGAGACCTACGTCCTCGGAGAGAGCAGCAACGAATTCCACTATAGATCAAGCGATACACGGAGATTACAGATCACTTGAGTAACACAAAACACTTAATGTTTTCTAAGCCCTAATTACATCCAAGAACGCATACAATGTTTAACCCTCAATTCTTAGCAAAATAATATCTCAATCTCGCAAAGGAATTAAAACACAAATCTAACCTCAAAATTTAATCGATTTCAACACTTGAATTCTTGATGAAATTCTGCAAGCAAAACCAATGAAGATAAGCCCTTGCCAAGCACTCGACGAACGACGCCTTAAGAAACTCCCTCTGCGATTCTAGGCACACACGCACTCGTAGAAAATCGGTGCTTCAAGACCACTTGCTAGTCTTCGTCCCCTTAGCCTTGTTTTATTATGCATATATGTGTCAATATATATTCCTTGTAGAGTTTTTCAACTTGGGCCACGCAAATCCCATTTAATATTGCAAATATGGTCAAAGAGTCTACAATTTCCCCCTTTGTCCTTTTCTTTGGCTTCAAGTCTTCTCAAGTTTTTCTTCAAGTCTGCTTTCAACCTATAAGTACATATTATAACACACACGCACACGCACACACGCGCGCGCGCGCGCGCGCACACACACACACACACATATATATATATATATATATATATATATATATATATATATATACACTTTGCCCACGGCCAGGATCAAAGAACGTAATCTCATGGTGGTCAACTAAACCTAAGTTGACCGAAACATGATGACTTTCTTATTCTGCCTTTTTTTTTTTTTTGCTTGCCAACTCCAGGAACGTGATTTCATATATATCAATATCCATATCCAACAAAATCTCTTTACATCAAACAAAGAAAATCTTATCTCCGTAGCCTATGTGTTTAGACGTCCAATCGCATACGAAACTTGAATTCCGAAACCTCATATTCAAATTCTCTTATTTATTTATTTTCTCAATTTAGATTTTCACTTCGGGCTCAAACTCAAGAGATAATTTAATACAACTCAAATAGAAGGGATTCCTAGTGCGTAGCGGAAGTTCGATACATTTCACTGGAATTCTAACCGTAGTTCTGATACCATGTTAGGAGCAAGCAGCAGAAATTCGATACTTTCACTTGAGGAGATCGCCAAGAGGGAGCCCAAATCCGAGCCCGTCAATATATCCAGTTGGATCTACCTTTACTCAAAAGTTGAAACCAATGAGTTATGGGCTAACTTGGGTATATTAACTGCTCAGTACCATATCAATTCTCCTATGTAGGACTTCTCTAACACAACTCATACGTGTATCCTAACAATCTCCCCCTCACGTGTGAGCTCTAGTGTTAGGTTTTGCTCCCCTCTTAATCCAAGTATCCTTCCGCTCCAATATATCTCAACTTGAATCTCTATTAACGACCATCAGGCCCGTTGTTACATCACAACGTCCACCGGCCCGGAAATCACGTTGCCTCCATCTCAACCTGAATCTCCATCAACGTCCATCGGGCCAGCGCTGCTACACCACAACGCCCACCGGTCCGGAAATCGCGTTGACACCAGATTCCTCCTTGAGATGCGGTCACCAGATTCTTTCTTGTGATATTCGTCAAAACAGATTGGAAGCACACCAATCAACCATCGGCTCTGATACCATTTATTGGGAGCACGCAGCGAAAGTTCGAAACTTTTCACCTAGGAGATTGCCAAGAGGGAGCCAAAGTCCGAACCCGTCAATATATTCAGTTAGATACACCTTCACTCAAAAGCTTAAGTCAATGAGTTATAGGCCAACTTGGATATATTAACTGTTCCGCACCATATTAATTCTCTAATGTAGGACTCTTATAACACAATTTACACGAGTATTCCAATAATCTTTCTCTCACATGTGAGCTCCAGTGTTAGGTTTGCTCCCTCTTAATCTAAGTATCCCTATGCACCAACATATCTCATCTCGAATATCCATCAATGTCCATCAGGCGGGCCTGCATTGCTACACCGGCCCAAAAATCGCGTTAGTCTCCGGATTCCTTCCTGAGATATCCACTGGAAAGTGCTAGGTTTACTCTCCCTTAATCTAAATATCCCTATGCACCAACATATCTCATATTGAAGGAAAAAGAAAATGAGAACTATTAGGAATGTCGTCACGGCCTCTCTCTTTTTTTTCTCTCTCTATTCGCTACTTTGTGTTTCTAGCTGCTCTTATCTTCTGCGATTTCTATCTGCTCTTATCTTCTAATGGATGTCATGCCCCGACTCTCGAGCTCGCAACATCTCTTGTCAAATCGCCACTAGGTCACGAAAGATAGCGTCACAAGCGGACTATTGACCTACGAATATACTATGCATGCGGAACATGCATAACTTTCAATACAACAATATCAGCATGGGATAGAGAATTAGGAAAAACCAGGAAAACTAAACACAAGCACTATACATATGAGATCGGGCTGCATACCAGGTTCAGGATCCACTATCTCCCCGTCAGGTGTATCTATATCCATCGGGTCCCAGGCGGGGGCATTAACAACCCCCTGAATAGGCGATCCCTCAAACCCACGAATCGAGCCGTAGAGATCAACCCCGTCACGAAAATACCAAGCCTTGAAGAGATGTTCCACCAGATGTGGCATCCCCTCATCGATCCATAAAGTCATGACGTGGCGCTCCCAAACCTGATCCGTACCTGGCGCTGGATGAGGAGTGATATCATGAGATGAGTGAGTAGGGGTGCCGAATCGCACATGCCCCTCCATTACTTCGGACTTGAAAATGTTATCCCATGATAGGATGAGAAATAAATCTCAGTGAATCAAGCCTAAACTCGGTTAGGCCACTGATAAACACATATATCAATAAGATATAGCTACAAAGTAATAAACAACCAATCAAGGCATCACACAAATCCATTTATTCATGATGACCCACGCGACTCGCGTGACCCACTTTCACAATTAACGTGATCCAGCACATCAGTACGATCTAGCATTCTTCCGACAGGACCGGACTACGTCCCTTTTTCCTCTCAGCTACGACTACTACAAGCGGTGTATCTAGTGCACCCAGTACGACACGACAGGTAAACATTCCTTAAAAAGGAGCTTCGGTCCATCACAAGTTGCAACCAGCATCCGATAGTCCCTTAAGACCGTACGACTGGCACGGGGCATGAATTATCGTGCTTCTGGCAAGTGGTGTAGTTCCATACAATAGGTACAGTATGTGACAAACAGTACAAAACGAACTTGCCAAGTAATCGTCATTTGTCCCTCATATGACCACACAGTTCACACTTGGCAATCAACCTATTAATTATATTCGGTTAATGCCAAGAGACTCGGCCCACGACCATTCAAGACACACCGTGAGGCATCTCAGCGAGGCGACCATATCAATGAGGTCAATAACTCAATCACGAGTAATCAATCCAATCAGGCAATATCAAGCTCAATTCGTGCCAAGACTTTTATTAATCAGATTGATTTAACACACCAATCGCTCGCTCGTCTCTAACCTATCGATCACTCGTAAACGAACCACAAATCAACGAATTATCAATTGACCAGTCAAATGCTATTTTACCACAATTAGCCACAGATAATTAAATCACTCCGACTAACCTAATCGATCGGCCATTTAACCTAACAAACATTTCTATCTAAACCGGCCCCGATCGCATACCTAAATTCCATAACCAACTAATCCTAGGCACAATTAGCGCCCTAATCAAGAGTTAGGGTCAACTCACTAGGTAAGTTAGCTCAGGCGGTCTCGATGATTGGCGGCGGCGAACTCGGCGGCGGTGATGGCGGCGGTTCTCAGCGAACCAAAGGTTTAACACGTAACGACTCGAACCAAAACCTCGGGAACACCACAAAACGGTCCGGCAAGGTCGCCGGGACAGGTGGTCGGTGACGGAACTCCGGCGAGCGGTGGCCGGCAGCTAAAACAGAATTGGTTCAGTGAGCCAAATAGGGAATACAAGTTGTTTTGTGGTGGTTCTAGGTCTCACAGAATGTGACAAGGCCGGCCAAGGTTCGGGGATTTACCTAGGGGTCGGAGGAGTCGTTTGGGACCAGTGAGAGGCTACGGAGGATGGCTGGAGGCGGCTAAATAGTAGCCGAACAGAACGGGCAAAAACAGAGGATACACGCGGCCGAAATAAAGGAGGAGATTAGAGGCTGTTCTCGAGCTCCAAGGGCGACGACGGTCTTCCACGAGCTTAGAGTCACTAGAGAAAGGTCCTATGAGGTCGTTGGAGGCGGAGGTGAGCGGCATTGGTGGCCGGTGTGGTCGAAAACAGAGCCGAACCACGCCGAAACCCCAAAATAGAGTACTGATGAGTCCGGGGATGTTCGCGATGGCTCCAACGTTCGTCCGGCGCTGGGATTGGTTCGGGGTGGTTGAGAGGAGGCTGGTAGACGTTGGTGAGGTGGTGGTTAGATTCGATGAAGCCACAAATGGCCAGGGAAGGAGGAGGATGTGCTCGATTTTCAGGGGCCGGAACAGAGCCCTGAAAATCGAGCACGGTTTCCCGAGCTATTCCCGCTGCCGTCCGGCGGCAAACGGTAGCGGGGACTGGGCGACGGTGGTGGCAAGAGGGAGCTGGACGTGGTGATGGCCGGCTGGTGGATAGTGGTCGCGCAAAATGAAGAACGAAGGGGGGAGTGGGTGTTCGGTCGTGAATGCTCCACCAAAAGAGCGAAGAAGAAGAAGAAAAAGAAGCAGAATGAGGAGAAGAGGAGAGAGAGAAGGAAGGGGGGCAGCTGATGGGAGGGGAAGGCATGGGGAAGAGGAAAATGTGGGGTCCACAAGGACTTTTGAGGCTTTTTGTCCTACATGGCTTTAATGAAATTTTGTCTCATGTGCATAAGAGTGAGGGCATTTTGGTCATTTCGCAAATCGGGACTGAAATGAAATTTTGGCACACTGGACGAAGGGAAAATTTTCTAATTTCGCTGGCTAGGCTCAGACGCAAAGATTGAAATCCTATTTCGCGGCGGCTAAGGATTCGAAACCTAATTTAAAACGATTGATGCTTCGGAGTTCGTCCAATTTTCGTCTCTTCAGTCCTTAGGTTCAAAATATTTTATCGACAGTAATTCAATTTAATATCATTTTCATTGAATTTAGGCACTTACACGAGGTGAATTTTCGGGGCGTCACAACGGCTACAACCTATATATCCCTAATATATAAGGTGTATCTTTAAACCTAAAAGAAAAGGAAAGGATAAAAGACAAAAAAGAAATTTTAATGATATATTCTTAATAATATATTCTGGCTTTACAAGCCAACAATCTCCCACTTGAAGATAAATAAATATGATGCACCAAGCAACTTTGCATCCATCCTATTCAAAAACTAGCAGCTAGAACTTGTGCTTCTACGATACTCTTCATCAATTAACATAAAGTAATACCAATAGTAGTAGTATAGAAAGTATGCTTCTCTCTGTCTACTACCTTGGTAAACATGTCAGCTGGATTCTTTGAGCCATCAATCTTCTGTAGCTTTACCTCATTATCTTTCAATGCTAACCTGATGAAGATATAACGCTTCTTGATATGTCTAGCTCTTGAGTGATAAGCTGCACTCTTTGCTAAGTGCACTGCATATTGACTATCACTCCACAGTGTGCTCACTAGCTGCTTTCGATGTAACTCCTCCAAATAATCTTGTAACAACATGATTTTCTTATAGGCTTCCATGATCATCACGTACTCTGCTTCTATCGTCGATAGAGCCACTATTTTCCGTAGTTGAGATACCCAACTCACTAATGTACCTGTAACTATAAACACATATCTAGTGGTACTCTTACCATTATCTCGATCACCCGAGTGATATACATCCACATAACCCTACAATTCTAGAGATGTAACTCCATAACAAAGAGAGTAATTTGATGTACCTACTAGATATCTCAATATCCATTTTACTGCATTCCAATGCTCTTTGCTCGGGTTCTGCAAATATCGACTCACAACTCCGACTACTTGTGCAATGTATGGTCTCGTACTTACCATAGCATACATCAAACTTCCGACTGCTAACGCATACGACACTGCCGCCATTTCATCTTTCAAGGCTTGAGTACTTGGACACATATCCTTGAAAATTTTGAAGTGGCTCGTTAGAGGGCTCGCAACCGGTTTTGCCTCGACCATGTTGAATCTTTTCAACACCTTGTTCACATAGTCTTCTTGTGACAACCATAATTTCTTATTATTCATGTCCTTGATGATTTTCATGCCTTTTATTTTGTAGCTCATTCAATTGAAAACTAACCACTTTTTGTTTTTCATAAATGCAACTTTTACAGAAATCTAACTCAACTTTCTGCAAACCTGTAGCTATTGTAGTTGCAATCATATCACTGATATTGTCTCCCTAGAGAAGGTAAAGTGTACATGTACGTTTTTCCTTTGCTATTACTCTTGCTCCTGAGGTAATCTTCCATTCTCCGCCCGTGGTCGACAAACCCAAAGTTCAAGTTCGATTCTAGGCATGTCCACAGGCCGGGTTAGGCCCGAACTCGACCCTGGTTAAACTCAGAATCGGCCCGTTAACCGAGCCCACTGCTCCAAACTGGAACCAGGCCTGCAGTTCCAAGCTGAAACCGGCCTTAGTTCCCTTTCCTCCAAACTTGGACTCGGGCCGAAAAATATCGGGATTAAAATAAAAAAATTATATTTGATAATTCATTATTTTATAATTTCATAATTCATTATTTTCTTTTATTTCATAATTCATTATTTAATAATTTAATTATAATTTTATTACAAACTCCTTATAATTTAATTTTTAAACTCAAAAATCGTAATCGAAACCTCCAGTTCTATTCTCGATTTTGAATTGGAACTGGGCCCGAAACCATCGGTTCAAAATCAGAACCGAAACCGATTGTAGAGTCTGATAAAAAAAAAGGAAAAAAAGCAATATTAAGCGTAGAGCTTTTAATGGCATACTTGTAATTTACTTTTCAACTATGTATGCCCTAGACTCCTATTATATATTGGGGCAATATCATTTGTATATGTAATGCTGAAAATTGATAGTTGAGAGATTGCCTAGTACTGCAACGTCATTTTTTTTCCATTCTGATTTACAAGGGTTTTTTCACGTAAAAAACTCACTTGTTTTCTTCTCTTCTCTACTTTTTCTTCTCTTCAAAAAATTTGCGTTCCTAACAACTGGTATCAGAGCCTAGTTTGGTAAAATAGTGGGAGCGATGAATATGAACAAAGAGAATGTGAAGATCGATCGGTTCGATGGCAAGGACTTTGATTTTTGGAAGATGCAGATCGAGGATCTGCTCTATCAGAAGAACTTGCATCAGTCTTTATCGGGACAGAAATCAGAATCGATGAAGCAAGAAAAGTGAGAATTATTAGATAGACAACCTTTGTGTGTGATTCGTCTCTTATTGGCGCGAACGTTACTTTTAACATCGCTAATGAGAAGACAATGGTGGATTTGATGGTGGCCTTGTCTAACATGTACGAGAAGCCTTCTACATCAAACAATGTATATTTTATGCATCGTCTTTTCAATCTGAAGATGGACGAATGTGCTTCTGTGACAGATCACATCAATGAATTCAACGTGATCATGACTCAGTTAAGTTCGGTGGAAATCAAATTCAACGACAAGGTAAAAACTTTAATTTTATTATCCTCTCTACTTGAAAGTTGGAGCGCAACTGTGATGAGTAGTTCGTCTAGTAATAAAAAGTTGGAGCTTCAAGCAATTCGAGATTTGATTCTTAGCGAGGATATTTATAGAAGAGAGTTGGGTGAATTTTCAGGTGATGCCTTAAATACCGAAAGAAGATGGAGAAACAATCAATAATGGCGGAACCAGAAACGTAATAGATCGAAATATAGGGGGAGAAACAAAATCGAGACCTCGTGGTGAAATGACTTGTTGGAATTGCAAAAAAAAGAGTCATCTGAGACGAGATTGTAGTGTCCCAAAGAGGATATTTCAGTATTGCGATCGAAAGCAAGAATAAGAAAAATCAGTGAGTGCAACTCTTAAAGAGACGATGGATGATGATGCTTTAATTTTGAGCATTGATAGTCCAATTGAATCTTGAATTTTAGATTCAGGTGTGTCGTTTCACTTTACTTCTTGGAAAGAAATAATGCATAATTTTGTTGTTGGAACATTTGAAAAATGTTTATCTTGCTGATGATGAACCTTTGGATATTATGAGAAAGTGTGATGTTTATATTAAAATCACTAATTGATATATGGATATCAATGAAAGTTGCATGATGTCAGATATATTTTGGGACTCAAGACAAATCTGATCTCTATACGTCAATTAGACTGCACATGATACAGAACTATTGTTGGGGTAGCTCTTGACAAATAGTTAAAGGTGCTTTGGTTGTAGCATGGGGAACAAAGCCGGGAACACTGTACCTGACTGAAAGCAGTAGAGAAAAGGCAGCTATTACTGAGTCAAAAGCGGATTCTAATTTATGGCATTGTAGGCTTGGATACATGAGTGAAAAGGAGATGAAATTGTCAGCATCTAAAGGAAAACTGCCTAATTTGAAGTCCATAGATATTGGTCTATATGAGGATTACGTTCTGGGTAAGCAAAAACGTGTCAGTTTGTCGAAAATTAGGAGAGAACAAAGAAAGGAAAATTAGAGTTGGCGCATATAGATGTGTAGGGGCCAGCCCATGTACATTCCTTTGGAGGCTTGCGCTATTATGTCATGTTTATTGACGACTCCACTAAAAAGGTATGAGTTTATTTTTTGAAAAATAAATCGAATGTGTTTGCTATTTTTAAGAGATGGAAAGCAAAAGCAGAGAATGAGACTGGCCTGAAGATTAAATGTCTAAAGTTCGATAATGGTGGTGAGTATGATAGCAAGGAGTTCAAGCAATTTTGTGCAGAGAATGTAATTAGAATGAAAAAAAATGTTCCCAATAAACTGCAGCAACATAGAGTTGCTGAGAGGATAAATAGAAGTTTGAATGAGCTTGCAAGAAGTATGATGATGCATGTAGGATTACATGTGTTTGGGCGGATGCAATTAACACAACAACATATCTTATCAACAAAAGAGCTTTAGTTCCACTTGATTTCATGCTACTAGAAGCTTTGTTACACGGATACGCCCTTTTTCAAAATTTTCTCGTATCGGATACGTGTCGGACTCGACACGTGTCCGACTCACTCGGATACGATACGCAGTATCCTCAAGTCATCTCGCACAAATTTTACACTTCAAGCATTGGCCCATCAGGCCTCCAGGCCCAATTGGCCACCACTTTACAACGGCCCACTTCATTTGCTGCATTGTGTCTCTCTTTTATAGGAAGCTTTCCACACTCCCATCATTTTGCAAGCGATGTGGGACACAGAGAATGCCTACTCTTCCTCGATCAGTCAATCTTCCAGTTCAGCACTAGAATTTCAGCGTCTAATTCTACTTATTGCCGAATTGCATCAATTATATATATACTTCCGAGCACTCTGGTGTTGAAATTTCTAGTTGAAATCATAAAAACATTAATTTTGAAATTATAAAAATATTAATTTATCGTGTATATATATATAAATATACATATAATATACAACCGTGTCCTAGCGTGTTAGAATTCTCTATTTTTTTAGAACTGTTGTGTCATTGTATTGTGTCGTGTCGTGTCGCGTTGTGTCGTGAGTCGTGTTCTGTGTCCGTGTAACATAGACCAGAAGAAGGATGGAGTGGAAGAAAGGTGAATCTCTCACATTTAAAAGTTTTTTATAGTGTTTCATATATCCACATAGATTTTGAAAATAGAGATAAGCTTGATGTAAAAATTAAAAAAAAAATGTTTTCCTTGGATATGGTTCTAATTATTTTGGCTATCGATTTTGGGATGAGCAAAATAGAAAAAATCATAAGAACCGCTGATGTTACATTTAATGAAAACTTGTTGTATAAGGATAAAGTTATGGTAGAATCTAGTGTGAAGAAATAAATGGTGAAGACTAGAAAGATTGAATTGGAAGGGATTTCCAAGAGTGCTATGGTTAAAAATCTTGAAACTGTTGCTGTAGAAGAATAACCATATACTCCTGAGCCCGCTTTGAGAAGATCTAGCAGAACATCTAAACCTATATAGAGGTATTCTCCGTTATTGAATTATTTTCTTTTAACTAATGCTGATGAACTAGAAAAGTTTTTGGAAGCAGTGTAGGTTAAAGATTTTGTTAAGTGGGAGTTAGCAATGCAGGATGAGTTGGATTCATTCGAGAAGAATAGAATTTGGGTGTTAACTCAATTATCAGATATGAAAAAGGCATTATAGAACAAGTGGGTGTACCGGGTCAAAAAAGAACCTAATGGTAGCAAGAAAGCAAGGTTAGTAGTAAAAGGTTTTTAGCAAAAGGAAGATATTGACTTTACAGAGATTTTCTCTCCAGTTATGAAATTGACTGCTATCAGGCTAGTGTTGAGCATTGTTGTTGCTGAAAATTTACATTTGAAGTAGTTAGATGTAAGGACTGCATTCCTCCATGGTGACTTAGAGAAGGATATATACATGGTACAACCAGAAGGTTTTCAGGTCTATGGAAAAGAAAATTATGTCTGCATGCTGAAGAAAACTATGTATGGCTTGAAACATTCTCCTAGATATTGGTACAAGAAATTTGATACATTTATGTGTGGTAACAAGTTCACTAGAAGTGAGATGGATCACTGTTGTTACTTCAAGAAATTTGATGACTGCTATATTATTTTGTTATTGTATGTGGATGATATGTTTATCGCAAGTTCTAACATGAGGAAAATTAATATACTAAAGCAACAATTGTCAAAAGAATTTGAGATGAAGTATTTGGGCGCAGTGAATCAAATTCTTGGGATGAGTATCATCTAGGATAAATCCAAAGGAATTCTAAAGTCATCTCAATAAAAGTACATCAAGAAAGCATTGGATAGATTCGAAGTTCAGAATGCAAAGCTTAGAAGTACTCATTTAAGAAGTCACTTCAAACTCTTGAAGGAGCAGTCACCAAAGACAGACGAGGAGCGAGAATATATGGCTAAGGTACCGTATGCGTCAGCTGTTGGCAGTTTAATATATGCAATGGTGTGTACCAGACCAGACATAGCTCATGCAGGAGGAGTTGTGAGCAAATATATGGCTAATTCGAGAATAAGGCAGTGTGAAGCTGTAAAGTGGTTATTAAGATACTTGTGAGGCATTTCAAGTATGTCCTTATGTTTTGAGAAAAGCTGTGTCGATGCAGATCTTGGTAGCGAGTTGGATAATAGGAAGAACATCTCAAGTTATGTTTTTACATCTCAGTTAGAAGTCTAGATTTTAGACGTGTGTGTCTCTCTCAAAAACTAAAGTAGAATTTGTTGCTATATCTAAAGCTAGTAAGGAGATGATTTGGTTAAAAAAATTTCTGAAGGAAATAGGCAAGGAGCAAGATAGCAATGTTCTTTTCAGTGACAATCAGAGTGCTATTTGTCTTGCAAAGAATCCGATATTTCATTTAAGGACAAAGCACGTTTAGTTGAAGAATCATCATATTCGTGAGTTGATAGATGATGGGACATTGTCATTGAAGAATATTCTTGGAGTAGAAAATCCGGCAGATATGTTAACAAAGGTTGTCACTGTTGACACCTGATTTTTGACCATCTTTTATTTTAGTTTTTATTTCTAAAATTAATTAAAAATAACAAAAAAGGTCAAAAAATTGCAAAATCAACTTTGGGAGCCTTAGCCTAGCCTTAGGAACCAATTTTGAACAAAAAATATTTTTTGAATTTTTTAATATTTTTTGGAATTTATTTAATTATAAAAATACCCAAAAAATCAGAAAAATACCATCCGTGGTCAGAAAATTACAAAAAATATTCAGAAATTTTATTTTAATTCTCTCTTTAATATTTTCACTTTTTATTAGGGAAATTCGGCTTGGTTCATTGGGTTCCTTCACAAACCTAATCCCGAACCGGGCCTAAAAAATCCTTTTCGAGTCTTTTAATTTTCAATTCTCGGTTTTTATAAGCTATGAAATTGGACTCTAAAGTACTGAAATGCAATTGGGTCAATTTGCCCTCCAATGTGATCAATTTTAACCAAAAGGGCTTAATTGCATAAAAATCTTTCAATTTAGTCCCCGGTTTCACAATTTTTGAAATTAAATTTCACACGGGCACACCCATTAAAATTAAACACCTCTTCCCAACAGTTTTCATCATGCTGAATCCATTGGTGGGCTCAATTTTTGCTAATTCGATCGTTTAGGCCTTCGATTTGGCGAAATTAAATTTCGGATCCTAGGGACAATTTGGGGTTTTCACAGAATTTCAATAAATTGATTCACGAAAATACTCATATTTGATGGAAAACATGTCAAGGAATCCGATTTTGCCATCAATTTCATGAAAAGAGGTCATTTATGGGGTCAATTTGGCGATTTGGGCGATTTGGCCGAACCGGGCCGGTCGGGTCCGACCCGACCCGACCCGGTCCGACCCGGATCTGCAGACCATGCACAGAATGTGCAGAATCTGCAGAACGTGGACAGCAAAAAACAGGGGAACGTGGGCATGCGGGTTTTCGAAAAAAAACAAAGGCGAACGAGCGTGGGGGACAGAAGAGGGAGACCCATGCTCGTGTTCTGAACGTGGAGTAGGCACCGAGGTCGCCGGTCGGCCATAAAAATCGGCGGGATTCTCGGTTTAAGGGGAGAGGGAGGCCGAGAGAGAGGGGGATTTTTTTTTAGCGGAGGGGGAGCGCGAAGAGCTTCCTCGGACCTTCAACGTACCACAGCAAACATCGCCAAGGGCTTGGCGGTCGTCGGCAAGCTCCGGACGTGTCGGTATTCTCTCTCAACCTCCATTTCTCGCGCGCCTATAACGTGTTCGACGAAATGCCCGAATGAGGGCTTGATATTTTGGCTCTCGGCCGAGCTATCCCCGAGCTCTATTTGTGCGAAAACCGCCTTTAAGCTTCATTAGAACTTGTTATAAGCTTGTTTCCATATTCATTTTGCACGGAACGATGCCGGGAGCGATGGCCGGAGTTCGATGTGCTCGGGCCGAGCCTAAAGCTCACACCGGCGAAGCCCACGGCCACCGACCATCAAAGGACCATAGGTAAGCTTCTAAACCTTCCTTAGATGCCACGTGAATGCCCGGAACCGAGTTTAGTCGAATAAAATTTTCTACAAAATTCCTCGCCGGAGCCGGGTTCGGGGAGGTCCGGTTTTGCCTATTTGGGACGTGTTCATGGCCTTCATTTCTGTGGTATGATGATGTTGAAATGTTAGGGAGTCTAATGGTGTAAAAATCTCCAAGAAATTCTGAGTTTTGGTCAATTTTGGGCATTTTCCGGCGACCTCGCCGGAATTTTTACTATTCCCGCTGGATTTTTCACTGTTCATCGTCTTCTCCGGCGACCCTCCGGCCGGTCAACGGTCAACGGCCGACGTGGCGTGCCACGTAGGCAGCCACGTCAGCCGGGTGGGGTCCGGTCCGCTTATTTTTAAATAAAACAAACGGACGGCCACGATCGCGACACGTGTCGCGATCCTGGAATTTTGCAAAATTAAATAAATGATTTTCGAATAATCGATCCGGCGGACGAGAATGTGCCACGTGGCTCGCTGAGGGACGTCCGATCTTGTACAAGATCGGACGCACCAGAGGAGGCCACGTGGCACGTTCTAGAGCGTTCGATCCGAAGGTTTTTCTAAAAAAGGAAAATAATTGATTTTTGATCCGATGGCTACGATTTGGCCACGTGGCTCACTGAGGGACGTCCGATCTAGTGGAAGATCGGACGCACAGGATGAGGCCACGTGGCGCGATGAGAACCGTCGGATCCGGGGAATTTTCGGATAATTAAATAAAATAGATAAAAAATCAAAAAATTTGTAAAAAAATAGGAAAATGATTAAAAATATAAAACGGTGTCGTTTTAGGCCGGTTGGTCGACCCCTAGGGTCGGGTCGGGTGCCCGAGAGGCGCGGGCCGGGTTTGACCCGGCCCGGAAAATATTTTTGAATATTTTTTAAAAAAAATTCAGAAAATAATAAAATAATCAAAAAATCAATAAAAAATAAAAAATCATGAAATATTCAAAAAAATTCGAAAAATTCAGAAAAATTCTAAAAAATTCCAAAAATAGGAAATGGCAATATTCAACTGGCCACGACCCGTTTCGGGTCTTTGACCCCCGGTCTTTCAGAAATGACGGTTTTGCCCTTCCGGCAAACCGTCTTCCAAAAAAATTCTAAAAATCCAGGAAAATCCCAAAAAAATAGGAAATGGCCACAAACAACTGGCCAAGTCTCATCCCGGGTGTTCTGACCCCGAACCTTCTTTAAATGACGATTTCGCCCTTCGGGCGAATCGTCTTCCAAAAATTGAAAAAAAAATCAAGAAATTCCAAAAAATTCTCAAAAATGGGAAATGGCCACAATCAACTGGCCATGGAATATTTTGGGTAATTAGGTATCCAAACCTTCCAAAAATGACAATTTTGCCCTTCGGGCTAATTGTCCCCGAATCTTCTCATTTTACCCCTAGCCCTAAATCACATCTTCCCTAAGCCCTTATGGCTATACTATGAGGCCAATGATTGAAATTGATGTGCATTGACATGATTTATTTATGCACGTGACTTGCGCTTTCATTTAAATTGATTGTGATTGATAGGAATAGTTTTCCAATCTGCATGAAACCCTGAATCAAACCTACCTCACCCAAAATTGCGCCTTGCATGAACTCTTAGTTAGGAAAATCACTCACGTTAGGTACCGAAAGGGCGTTGGTAATGACACCGACGTAACCAAGTCCCCGAACTCAAAATCTCTGGTTCCGCAGAACTGATCGATCTCTCCCAATCGGTCAGTAAGGTTTCCGGTCTACCCTCCAAGAAAGACGCGGTGGCGACTCCAAATGCATGCACAATTTGCACATGCCACCACGACCGCACTGAAGGTCGAAAGCGATCGACTCTTATCGTCGAACCCTCAAAAGACACTCCCGCCGCGATTTGGTATGGGCCTGGGAGGGCCCGCGCCGATCCAAAGCCCGCGATCGGTAATCCATTAGCCGCGTCCGTTTTGATTTTCGGACGGGTCGCGACAGTCACCATTGAGAAATTGAGGCTGTGCATTGCCTCAATTGGCCTCCATGGATAGTTATGAGGGAGGCTGCCGCACTAAGACAATTTGTGTTATAAAGAGAAGTGAAGATTATGAAAGATTATTGCGGTTTTGAAGATCAGCATCTAAGTGGGAGATTGATGGATTTGTAGAGTGTGATAAAAAAAGGAAAAAAAAAGAAATATTAAGCGTAGAGCTTTTAATGGTATACTTGTAATTTACTTCTCGACTATGTATGCCCTAGACTCCTATTATATATTGGGGCAATGTCTTTTGTATTTGTAACACTGAAAACTAATAGTGGAGAGATTGCATAGTGCGACATCGTGATTTTTTCCCTTTCTGATTTAGAAGGATTTTTCCACGTAAAAAATTCGCTTATCTTCTTCTTCTTCTTCTCTACTTTCTCTTCTCTTCAAAAGATTCGTATTCCTAACATCCGACTCCCCCTAGCTATTTCATGAACCGAAATCGGTGGTTACGGCCCGTGACCGTGCGAAACGGCCATGGCACCTGCAATCTCAAGATCCCTCGTCCCTACATCGAGGATTCCAGTAGTGAAGAAGGGACTCTGACCGGGCCGATCAGATCTGGCCGAACGACGTCGACGACGGCCATGGATGAGCCGTGAACTGCTCGTCCCGAGTCATGAGCCTGTCCTCTCTTGCTGGGCGGCCACCGCCATCTTCATCAATTTGGTCGAGCAACAGGCGACGGTGAGAGAAAGGGAGAAGTCATGACGAGAGAGATTTTTTTCTTGTTGGTGGACCCGTTCCACATGTGTCGCATGGTGAATGAAAATGTGGACAACGGCAGCTATACCAAGTCTGCACACAATATTTTCTCATTGCAGGTCTTCCTTGCAGATGCTATGGGAGTGGGACCATCTCAAGAAAATAAAGGTAAACCACGGTCCGGAGAAAATTAGGAGAGCGTGAAGACGAAACATGACAAGCACATTGACTGTTTCTTACATCAATCAATATACATTGGACGTTGCTTCGCTAGAATATGTTGGGAAACAATCAATCGAAAAAATAGGATCATATACTTTGAGGTGTGACTATACCATTTTTAAAGAATTATTGGCCCCACAACAATGTTAATGATTAGTGAAAAAAAATTCTCCAAGATACAATAAAGTTTCAAGCAAGAATATTTGTTACCAATTCTGGTATTTTTTCAATAAACTCTCGAAAGAAAAGACTGAGAAATAAAAAATATTGAGATGGAAAGGACGGATTTATAATAGTGTATTAGTGTTTTAGAATAGATACGAGTTTTCCTTTGAAAGCATTGCACGACACTGTTTCAATAGACAAACTCCAAAATTTGGATGAAAAAATATAAAGTAAAAAACTAGTTTTTTTTTTTTTGTTATTCATTGTATTCCAAATTTTATGAACTCTGAAAAGATAGGCGCCTAATAACGGTTGATAAAAAATGACCCCTCATAAACAATAACCTCCAACTGGGGAGAAAGACTACGACCAAAAAAAAAAAAGAGAAAGAGGGGGGGGGGGGGGGGGGGGGGGGGGGTTTTGGGGAACAAGACATCACTCCATATACTAAGGGTTTGTTTGATAACGTTTATGTTCATCTGTTTTTATTCTCCAGAACAAAAAAGAATCAGAAACATGTTTGGTAATGCAAATTATTCTGATTTTGATTCTGATTCTGCTTCCAGAAACACTTTTGGACCACTTTTGAGAATAAAAAAATAATTGTTTCTCAAGAAAAGAGATACTTTTGAGAGTCTTGTTTCATTCTTGTTGGACACTCACGAGGCTTAAGTCGGGTCAACCCAATTCAATCCGCATAATTTTTTTTAATAAAAATAAAAAATAAAAAAAAATCCAAAAAAAGGAAAATTCATAAAAAAATCCAAAAAATTGGAAAAAAATAGAAAAATTCCAAAACAAAATCTCAAAAATTAGGAGATGGGTCATTTCAACTAGCCAATTCTCTTTTGACGATTTTCGATTTTATCTTTTGATTTTTCCTAAATGATGATTTTGCCCCTCATGAGAAAATTGTTCTAAAAAATCTTGAAAATTCCAAGAAAAATCTAAAAAAGTAGGAAATAGGTCCATTTAATTGGCCAATCTTGTTTTTTTTTTTTTACTTTTCGATTTTTCCTAAGCCTTGCCTAATTTGTTGTCGAATTTTATTCATTCTAAGCCATAAAAAATAATCAAATTTACATTTTTCATGCTTGGCATATGCATGGAATCAAGTTAAGCATGAAAAAAATAACAATTTTACCGTATTATCCTTTCAAGAAAAAAAATTGAAGCAACCCTATTTTAACCAAAAAGATGTCAAGGTGTAAGAGAATCGCACTTGTTGGGTCTGATGAAAGTTATCAAATATGATTATGCAATTGTTTGATTTACATTACAAATTGGGAAGATAAATTATGTTTCAGAAAAGCAATTTTTATGGTTACCAAATGCGTTCTAATTCTCTAAAACTCATTCAGAGAACAGAATCAAAATCATTTTTTGGGAACAGAAACGTCACCAAACAGAAATCCCTTCTAACAACTACAACAAAAAGGTCCAAAAGTTACCAATAAGAAATAGACATACTCAATAAATGTAGTTGAACACAAACTATAGCTTCGCGTGGAAAAAGCTCTTCAAAGACTTCAACACCATCTGCCTTGTTGCATGCATCAAAATTAGGGGAAAATTTCAAAAAAGGGTCCGAAGTGTCATTATTTTCTCAAATAAGGGTCTGAAGTGAATTTTATTTCAAATAAGGATCTGAAGTGCTCAAATTATTTCAAAAGATGGAGTAACCGAAGGGAATTTTTGTCTTTTACGTTTTTGTTATTTTTTAATATTTTTCTTTTTACCTTTTATTTTTTCTCCCCCCTCCCTCTTGTTCACATCTTCCCTACGCAATTGCCCGAAGTTCTCCCTTTGAACCAACCAACCCAACCCCTTTTTCTGGTGATCGAAGAGCGCGGACTTTATCACCTCCCTTAGTGGCTCTAGGGCTTCCATCGTCGCATTCTTCCCGACATTCTTCTCCTTCACCACAACCGTCTCCGACAAGGCAAACAAATCACCAGCGTCCGAAATGAGCACTAACCCGCCTCGCGAAATAGCCGACTTCACGAGGTCGAAGGCCTCGACCCTCGCAAAGATGTGAACTTGGAAAGGGATCTTGAACTTGCTATCGCCGCTGCGAGTGTTGGGCACAATGCCTTCAATAGAGATCAAAGGAGCAAGGACAGCGGCGACGTCGCGCTTGATTGGCCGACCTGGACGGTCTTGGTGTTAAGGACCCGGATGGAGGATGGCGTTCTCGTCGTAGGGATTCAAAGGTTCGCGGACAAGGCCCACCATCTCGTGGCCGCTGATGGTGCTGGAAAAGTGGCGGACCAGAGCCGACTATTTTGGCGATGATGAAGCCGAGGAGGTAAGTTTCGGAGGTGGACGCTTGAGAGGAATAAGAAGACTGAGAGACTTGCGAAGACATGGGATCGTCATCTGCTTCACAGAATTGCCAGTCAAGGGGCCGGAGGGCGTTGCCAACAAAGTCTGCCGCGCGCGCGCGCGCGCGAGAGAGAGAGAGAGAGAGAGAGAGAGAGAGAGAGAGGATTGAAGGTTTCTCTCTTTTGAAATTAAAGGTTTTGAATTCGCGACTTTTTTTTTTAACCATTGGCCTGAGAATGATTGATTGAGGGATGAAACCAGTCGGATCGTCATCGTGGATCTGTAAGGAAGAAGCTTCGAGGGTTCGCTTTGGGGTAGGGTGAAAGTAGAGATAGAGAGAGAGGGTGTTGAATAGAGAGAGGGCGACCAGCACTTTCAGGAAATTGTAGCTTCTTCCAGTCACGGCTTGTCTCCCTCTTTATGTGGAATCTGCCAGAATTGATGGCTGAATATATCAGTTGCGTAGGGAATATGATGAACGGGAGGGAGGGGAGGAGAAAAAAGAAAAGGAAAAAAAAGAAAAAAATAACATTAAAAAATAACAAAAACGTAAAAGACAAAAATACTCTTTAGTTAAGCTCTTTTTTAAAACAATTTGAGACTTTATTTGAAATAAAATTCACTTTTAAGTTTTTATTTGAGAAAACAAGGGTACTTCGAACCTTTTTTTTGAAAATTTTCCTCAAAATATGTAGCATTTAATGGAGGAAAAGACTTCTTCAAGTACACCTCTCTGACATCGAGAAATCTGTGTGGCTCATTGTCTCAGGGCTTCAAATACAGTTGCAGATTGGATTGCGAAATCTCATAGGCTAAATTGTCTTGCACAAAATTGACTATGTTCCTCACCCCAAGCCCTATAGGCCTTAATCTGTTTGGACGCTCCCGAATTGGGTTTTTTTTTTTCCTGGTTAGTTAATGAAATATTTCTTTTTCGACCAAAAAAAACAAAAATACACTACTCTGACAATGTTGAAACTTCGCGACAAAGGGTTTCTCTTTTCTTCGTGAAAGCATTTACTCCTTGTGAAGTTGTGAGCTATCCAAGCATAACCCCCCCATAAATCATGCTGATTTCCTTTTGTCTTCGGTCTTCATCCTCCTTTTCCGGCACCCACCATGAATCGCACAATCAATAACCAAATCTAAAAACCGTGACAAACGTGCTCAAAATCAATTTTACCTTACTCAAACAAAATCAAAGGGTATTGAAATGAAAAACTTAAGTGGGAGAATAGATATATACATAGTCATCTAGAAATATTGTGTATTTGGAAGCTGCACCACGGTGAAATACTCGACGGCATTGAGGAGAGGTGGCAGACTAGAGAGGGCCGTCGCATTAACAGTCAAGTTCAAATCACGTCCACTTATGGGCAATGAGGCTATGGTAACTGGCTTTAGGTCCTCGAGCAAGACAGTTTCAACAAATTCATCTTGTCCATATACTGCAAGTTCTCTGAATAGGCCCTTTTGCAGTTGCAATTCCACAAGATGAAACTATATACACCAGACAGCAATGGAATCGTCTGAAGTCCCGAACAGATTCAACGAATCAGTGACATTTTGTACTTGTGTGGCGGTCATCAAAACTTCAAGCGGGGCATCATTACTTGTACTAGTCACAATGGCCGCCGTGTTGCTGACTGACGACCAACCATTATAAGCGTTGCCGGTCCAGAGGCGATCAGATACATCTCGTGGATACCTGTTCATGCCAATGCCAATCAAACGATCATAACAGTAAGTGCAAGATGATGAAAAAGGCAACACAAATTGGTTTGGGAGTAACAAAAAAAATTCTATTGTTCACGCCGTTGCATGACGCGAAGGCCCATCATTTAGCGGATCCGGATCACCTGCCTTGATTTTTTCAAGACAGGGGGAGCTCCACCCTTGATATAGGGGGGGAATATTTTATTTCTATATCACGGGTGGGGATTTGATGCCTTAAAAAAACTAAGGCAGCAGATCCCTTTCCTCATTTAACTGAATGTGAATACACGAACAAGTCATTTAATGAATTTTGTCAACATCTGAATAACACGGGCAATAAGAAAGAAAATCACTTGTATCTGTCTGCGCTCCCTAAATTGTATTTCCCGTAGGTTAGAAGTGCACCAGAATTGATATGGTTAGTCGAGTTATCCAGCAACCGCAACTTGAGAGCTGATATCTATGTAGCACCGATACTCCTATTTGAAAATTTTTTGCGTATCGGATACTCCGCCGTATCCGATACACTCGGACACGCGGTCAACGCGTGTCCGAATGGTCAATGACCCTGACACGCGTGTTCGACGCGTGTCGGAGCGTGTCCGAACGTGTCAGAGCGTATCCCCATGAAATCAAAATTGTGTTTGGGCTCGTTGAGTTCAAATTCGGGTTCCAAGTTATAAATTGAAGTATTTTAGGCCCAAGTCCAGAAAACCCTCTCAATCTCTCGGGCCTAATTTACGACGTATTTCGCTCGTTAATACAATTTATGGAGTATTTGAACTTGTTTTTAGTTTTTCACTAACATTTTTCGTCAAATATGAAATAGCTATGATATTTAGACATATATGTGATGTTTATATGTGATGTTTGGAGTTCATAAAAATAACAATTTAAATGTATATATAAAAATATATATTTAATATATAACGTATCCCAGCGTATCGAAAATCTTTATTTTTTGAGAAACCACGTATCGACGTATCGTATCATATCGTGTCCCGTATCGCGTATCGTATCGGTGCTACATAGGCTGATATGAATTGATCTCCCGAGCCGGTATTCACCAAGCAAACATGAATATAATCTCTTGGAGGAGTGTAAATAATCTCTTTGTATGTCCAAGACGAAGAGCTCACCGAGGCAAAATAGTTACCATCAATGTGAAGATGAAATGCCGGGGTTTGATTCTTGTCGTCATAATTCCCATAGAAAAATTGAGCCCTGATTAAGTATGTGTTGCCCTTTCCTGCATCTGGCATTAATGTGTAACAATTCCTTGTTCCACTGGGGAAAGCCCTGAGATACTTTGATTGTTGTCCAATGAATTGGTAGATGAACTGGGTAGACACCCGCATGTTTGTTCTGGAATCTTCAAACCCCGCGTCGGCCTTGTAGTATATGTCGAACTGATCATCATGGTAATCATTAGGTGCCCCGCAATCAATGCTTATGAAACCTAAGTCGAGATGGAATGGGAGATTGTCACTCACTCTTCGCTACTCATCAAATAAACAGCGTTCTAAATGTTTTTGATTCTTTGCGATGACCCCTAAACTTTTTTATCGGTAGAAGGGCAGAAGAAGTACCAATATTTGTGTATAGAGATCACTTTAGTGCCAATAATTTTTTTTTATCACTACAGTGCCACATCGGAGAGAACATGATCGCCGAAGTGCCAATTCCGGCAAAAAATGATTATTTCAATGCCAATTCCGGTCAAACATTGCACATGACATTTTTTTTTATTAATTTTTAAATATTATGTGTCAATTTTTTTTTGAAAAAAAAATAACACACGTGGATGCCACGTGGACATTTTAACATTAAAATAGTTATTTTTTTCATAAAAATTAAAATTAAACTAAAAAAATAGCCTAAAATAGAAAAAAAAATGAAAAAAAAGGGTGAAGGGCCAGCGAGGGCTGTGAGGCGAGGGCTGTGAGCCCTCACAGTCGCTGCCCCCACCATGGCCGGCGAGGGGTGGGGAATGGCTCCAGCCATGCACGTTGGGAGAGATATTTTGGGTAATTTTTCAAAATAATTTTTTAAAAAAATATTTATCAAAATAATATAATAAAAAAATATTTACTGAATTGGGTGCCAATCGGCAATTGGACCGCCGATCGAGGCCTAAACCGGCGGCCCAATTGCCGATTGGGGCGCCAAAATAATTTTTTTAATTATAATTATTTAATTTATATTTTATTTGTATAAAAGTAATTATTATATAATAAATTATATTAAAATTACGTAAACTTTGAGGAAAAAAAGACAAGCACTATATAATTCATATTCCACTATTAAAATTTACTTTTATTTATATTTTTTTATAAAATTAATTACTAAATAATAAATTATATTGGAATTACGCAAACTTTGAGGAAAAAAATAAGAATTACACAATTCATATTCCACCATTAAAATTTAATTTTAATTTATAATTTTTTATCATCAATTACATAATAAATTATATTGAAATTACGTAAACTTTGAGGAAAAAAAAGACAAGCACTATATAATTCATACTGTCAGGTTAGTAGCTTCCTTTGAGTATAGTTACTAATATCAATTAAATCAGTTAAATAAGATTAAGCCTTGCTTTCTGGGTGTCTTAACCATGGAAGCTTTCACCAAGTTCCAACCGAAGCAGGATCTCTGTCTTGTTGGCCCTACGGACATCTAAAATTTCAACCTTGCAAGGCATTTGTCGCAAGATACTATGGTTGAGATTTAAGTAGTAAATTTGGTCCCAATAATATGAACATTAAAATTCCAAAGTTAAAAAGATAAAGTGAAGTGTTGCGAAATGGTACTTCTCTACGTTGTTACGATATCATGTTCCTGATCAAATCTTTCAAAGGAAAACTAAAGGTGCGTTTGTTTCGATGAAATTGAATGATTTGGAAATATTTTTTTTTAAATTGAATCGCTTGAAATAATTAGTTAATATATTTTTTGCTTTCATTTTTGTTTGAGTAAGGTAAAATTGATTTTGAGCACGTTTGTCACGGTTTTTAGATTTGGTTATTGATTGTGCGATTCATGGTGGATGCCGGAAAAGGAGGATGAAGACCGAAGACAAAAGGAAATCAGCATGATTTATGGGGGGGTTATGCTTGGATAGCTCACAAGGAGTAAATGCTTTCACGAAGAAAAGAGAAACCCTTTGTCGTGAAGTTTCAACATTGTCAGAGTAGTGTATTTTCGTTTTTTTGGTCGAAAAAGAAATATTTCATTAACTAACCAAGAAATAAAAAACCCAACTCGGGAGCGTCCAAACAGATTAAGGCCCATAGGGCTTGGGGTGAGGAACATAGTCAATTTTGTGCAAGACAATTTAGCCTATGAGATTTCGCAATCCAATCTGCAACTGTATTTGAAGCCCTGAGACAATGAGCCACACAGATTTCTCGATGTCAGAGGTGTACTTGAAGAAGTCTTTTCCTCCATTAAATGCTACATATTTTGAGGAAAAATTTCAAAAAAAAAGGTTCGAAGTACCCTCGTTTTCTCAAATAAAAACTTAAAGTGAATTTTATTTCAAATAAAGTCTTAAGGTGCTCAAATTATTTTAAAAAAGAGCTTAACTAAAGAGTATTTTTGTCTTTTACGTTTTTGTTATTTTTTAATGTTATTTTTTCTTTTTTTCCTTTTTCTTTTTTCTCCTCCCCTCCCTCCCGTTCATCATCTTCCCCACGCAACTGATATATTCAGCCATCAATTCTGGCAGATTCCACATAAAGAGGGAGAGAAGCCGTGACCGGAAGAAGCTACAATTTCCTGAAAGTGCTGGTCGCCCTCTCTCTATTCAACACCCTCTCTCTCTATCTCTACTTTCACCCTACCCCAAAGCGAACCCTCGAAGCTTCTTCCTTACAGATCCACGATGACGATCCGACTGGTTTCATCCCTCAATCAATCATTCTCAGGCCAATGGTTAAAAAAAAAAGTCGCGAATTCAAAACCTTTAATTTCAAAAGAGAGAAACCTTCAATCCTCTCTCTCTCTCTCTCTCTCTCTCTCGCGCGCGCGCGCGCGGCAGACTTTGTTGGCAACGCCCTCCGGCCCCTTGACTGGCAATTCTGTGAAGCAGATGACGATCCCATGTCTTCGCAAGTCTCTCAGTCTTCTTATTCCTCTCAAGCGTCCACCTCCGAAACTTACCTCCTCGGCTTCATCATCGCCAAAATAGTCGGCTCTGGTCCGCCACTTTTCCAGCACCATCAGCGGCCGCGAGATGGTGGGCCTTGTCCGCGAACCTTTGAATCCCTACGACGAGAACGCCATCCCTCCATCCGGGTCCTTAACACCAAGACCGTCCAGGTCGGCCAATCAAGCGCGACGTCGCCGCTGTCCTTGCTCCTTTGATCTCTATTGAAGGCATTGTGCCCAACACTCGCAGCGGCGATAGCAAGTTCAATATCCCTTTCCAAGTTCACATCTTTGCGAGGGTCGAGGCCTTCGACCTCGTGAAGTCGGCTATTTCGCGAGGCGGGTTAGTGCTCATTTCGGACGCTGGTGATTTGTTTGCCTTGCGGGAGACGGTTGTGGTGAAGGAGAAGAAGGGTCGGAAGGAGGTGAGGAGTGTGGATGAGATTTTGGTAAATAATTTTAAAAAAAATTATTTTGGAAAATTGCCCAGATATTTTTAGGTACGTTGACAAATGACGCATGACGGCTAGAGCCATTATTATAGAGCGTTGACTTAGTGGACTTGGTTTGCTATCTTGCACATCCATTGCCTTATCCTTATACACACGCTTTGACCCGGTGCCGGCTCACATTGCCGGGTTGTCCTGCCAGATGCGGATGGGGGCACCAATGTTTCCAAGCTCATACGATACAGCCCTACCTAAAATATTCCCAATATTCATAAATATCACAAGATAATTGTAGGAAGTTGCTTTCTCAGAATGGGTCACGGCGTGCGTGAGGGATAATATATATTAACTAATTTTTCGTGTTCAGTTCGCACAATTTTATTTTTTTAATTTTGAATTTACCAGTTTTCATGTCTTTTTGGTGCACCCAAAATGGGAAAAAATATTTCAGTCTAAATTCATCCATTAAGAGGTGTGTGAAATTTACGGTAATTGAATTTATCTTATATTGACCGTCTAAATTCACCGACAAAGCCAGTAGGTGTGAGGTCCTGCTGGTAAAAGGATTGGGGGTTGAGGATGCTAGCATCATAGATGCGAGATTCAACTCTTATGCTCTGTAAAGAAACAGAGTAAAAGTCTGAGAGAAGAGAGAAGAGAAAGAAGAGAGTTAGAGATAGAGCATGCAAAAAATAAAAATAAAAAATTAAGCGACAATAAATCTAATATGTTTCGATCGGATATCTAATTAATGCAGAGTTTGAGGCTAGAACTAGTATTGTCTTTTAATAAGGATACGTGGCAATAGAAAATGCCTTCATTAGGCCACATCACCAATGTTTCTAAGCTTCCATTATTTGATCAACGCCGATAACACACTTTCATAGGTCGGATTCATTTTCTTCTTTGAAAAAAAAAAATCCATGGTAAGCAAATATCATATTCATGATATATCTCAATTAAGTTAAACCTTAGATATGATGTGTGCCAAAATTAAGAAAAATGAACCTGATAGTATATGCTGCGATGCCCACACAACGCCAAAATGTGGCGATGTCGCTACCCTTGCTATGGCCAGTGAGGGCTCGTGAGCAGTTCCAGATCCGACGAGGGTCGCGACCTTTTCCCTCGACTACGGCTTTGGGGCTCTCGCGCAGGGGTGACGAGGGTCATCGACCCTTGGCCAGTGGCCCATGACCCTGCCAATACATTGAAGGAAAAAAAAGTAAAATAAAAATAAAAAAATCCAAATGTTTTCCTAAATTTTAAAAAAATTGTTCACAATGGCGCAGGTCGTGCCAATGTCAGATGATTGATGCTCACTGGACCGCCATGTCAGAGATTTTAGGCTAGAATTAGCCGAAGGAATTTATTAACAATTCATTGAAAGGTTTGGGACTTTTTTTTTTTTTTTGGTCGGTGAAAGGTTTAGGACTTACCTAGAAAAACCTCGAGGTTTTATGATTAGATTGACATAATTGAAATGTTTAAGGCTGAATTGGCAGCCGCAGAATAGACTTAGGACTTTTTGGATAATTTTTCCTAAAATAATATGTTGTCCCTATAATTTATTGTCATAACAATACCAAAATCTAACGTTATATGGTAGAATTATGTGATATTGATATTATTAGCGTACATCATCAATTCACGTGTAGTGACAAAGTTAAACTGCGGTTGACCATCGTTAAATAGGGGAATAAGTTTGACTGAGTATATGAGACAAGTATATAACTTCTAATTTCTCCGCCAATTTTTTTTTTTTGGGGGGTCCTATTTTCTCTTGATAATGGAAAACAGTAATATAAGTGCAGTCATTGTTTTGTTGTTGCGAAAATTGGATTGCTGATGGAGATACGGGCAATGATCTATTCTTCTATTTCACTATAACGCGTGATGACGAACTCTATCTTCAAGGTATCATTGGCCCTCACTATTGTTGTTATCGGGTTGAAATGAATGTACCTCCAGGATATGCATCAAAGTAACGGGGAAAGGAGCTCAATAATTACTCAATTTTCCTCTTGAAATTTCACCTTGAATGTATTGTCGACCTTCTGTGTGAAAGGCTATGTAGCACCGACTCTCTTCGGACACTTTCGTGTCGTGTGCGGCACTCTCCGACATGCGACGGACACGTGGTCAGTGCTTCAAACACACCAACGACACGCGATCGAGTCCAATATCTCGACGCGCTATTTTGACACACATGAGGTCAATTTTTAGCATTTTCAATAAATGACACAAGTCATACCCAGCCACCCCAACATTAATGTACTCAGCCAATCCAAAAAAAAAAAAATTCTAATCGTGAATCCCTAACAGAAAAGAAGAAAAAACTCACCACTAATAATTTTTAATGATTTACTATGTATATATAAAATTTTACATTTAATATTCAACGTGTGCCAACATATCGAAATTTCCTATTTTTTGAGAAATCACGTGTGAACGTACTGTGTCGTGTTGTGTCGCGTGTCGCATTATCGTGTATGCCAATCCCGAGGCCCTAGCGCTCGCCCAGTTCCATTGAGGCCAAACCCGAATCCATTGAGGTTGGGCTAAGGACCTTGGTGCTCGTGCCCGAGGCCTCAACACCCATGCGCCGATCCAACGAGATCAGACTCGGGACCTCGCCGCAAGGACCAAGTCCTCGACCGATGCACAAGGCACTAGCGCTCAAGTATTGGTTGTCTAATTAGGAAAATCCAATTTGATTTTCAATTTCAAACCACAGAAAATACCTTTCAGTTCATTCGAACACCAAAAAATATTGTGATTTCTTGAAAAATGACTTCTGAAAAAAAAAATTATTTTAGGAATGTTATATTTTTCGCAAAATAAACAAATCTTAAATACTTTCTGTTTTTGCTTTGCTCTACTCTGGTTGAAGTGTACATCATTGCTAGTACCATGAGGAAAGCTTCTCAAGTTCTTCAATTGTTGCACGTCATTGTAGATGAAGTTACCAGGGACTTAAATTAACCGTCCACCGTGTCCAGGACCTGCAAATCTGGTGCTATTCTTGTAGGATGCGTCCCGAGTACCATCACGGTGATCATTTGGTTTTGTCAAAGAGTAATCATCCAAAAATCTTAAATTCATCATACGACGATCAATTCAATTCTAAACCTTATCGCAATTTAGCCCTAAAAACCGTTTCATGAGTTGCAAATATAGTCAATTCTCCTTACTCTTGTACAATTACTGAAGAACAATCACCCATTTTGTTCTTCAATGCAGTTCTGTGGAATCTATAGTATAGACCACCTCGTGTGTCGAACCGACTTCGCTTGCTTAGTCCTACTTAAAGACAGATCATTCACGTTGAGATTTACACATGAATGTGCAGTAAAAAGACTCCAGGAAATCACATATTACATTGCAAAACAGGCATTTCGACAATGTCCCCGTTCATTTTACACGACCCGAGTTAGTACAAAAACTTTACAGTCAAAAAAGGCGTTGAGGATATAGAAGAGACACTGTAGTTTTAACATCACAGCATAAGTTTTTTATCCTCTGATATAAAGGAGTTGCAAAAACACACCATGACCTTTTCGACCATGGGAGTGGGGAGTCTTCAATGCGATCTGTACTTGTCACATCCCTCTGAATATGGAATGACTGATCGCGAACCGATATCGCCTTGGTCATTATATGGCGGAAACACAGTGTTCACGACTTCCTTCAAATTCCGACACCCTACAATGCCATCAAAGGCTGAATTCATGAGAACCTTCTCAGCTGACTTTGGGATGATACACATTTTGTATCTGAGCTTTGCCACAGTGTCCACCCTCTTCTCCATTCTAGGAACCTAGAAATCAAGGCATCAAACTTAATGACAAGGGAAAATCAAGTTGCAAAGGGGGAAATTGCAGTTGCTTAAGTGAAATGCAACGTGTGTACTAAAGCATTTGGAAGCTCGGTCTTACCGCGCGAAGCTCGCCACCAAGGCCAATCTCTCCAATAAAAGCAACACCGGAGGGAATGGGAAACTCAAGAAAGCTAAAGTAAGCGCATGAAAATGCAAAAGGGAAGGAAACAAAAGATGTTAGGTTAATGGACGACGCATCAATTCATTAGATTGATTGGTGTCTGGAAAGCGAAATCTATGCCATAAAAGCGATGACAGAGAGAAGCACCTGCTGCAGATTGCTGCTGCTATGGCAAGATCACCAGCCGTCTCTGTTAGTGTCGCTCCACCCACCACATTTACAAAGATGGCCTAGAGGTGGAAATATCAATTATAATTATACAAGATCCTCAGAAATCCTTATTTTTTGTAGTTTCACATTTTTTAGAAGCCATATGTGAATGACATATTAAGTCAGATGCTAATAATATGTATATAAGGGGGATAGTATTGAATTAGTCAAAGCATAAACAACTAAATAAGATTCATTTACTCACATTGCTCTGAAGCTTTAAACGAGCTTGCTTCAGTATAACCTACGAAAAGCACACGCGACAATAGTTCGCTTTTACTTCCAGATTTCTCCATGCAGGGGATAGAAACTTTCAGCTCAGCTCAATAAATTAAGCCAAATGGCCAATACATACAAATTTTATGGCCTTGGCTCCTGGCATCCGATAAAAAAGACACATGTTTGGTTTATCATGCAGCTTCTTATGTAGAGGGGTTGTTCTCGGAGATATATCTTTTTCATACCCGAAAAGAGAAAAAAAGGAAAATGAGAACAGAGCATCACTAACCGCAATAATCATGTCTGCTCTGCTTCGTTTGATGCCATTGACCTGCCTTGAAATTCTTAAGCATGGTAATGGTATACATAAAGCCTACAGCGAATTTACGTTAGTGAAAATGAAGAAGACGAGAAGTAACACCACATGGCAGAGTCAACAGCAAAGATGATGCCAGAAGAGGCATCAGATCTCCCCAAGGTAGAGTTGCTAACATAGAGTCCATTTTGGAAGAGATGGACCCTCAGATACTATTAAATCATCGGGATGATGCTTCATGTGTGACTGATGGCCGTAGTAGGACAACGAAAACCGATTATGGAAAATCTACCTGAATTTTGAGAAGCGAGGGTCGAGACCCATCCATCACTACAGCAACAGCTTGTCCAGATTTAGAATGCTCTTCACTTGACAAGATCTCGCTGGGATTCGAGACAGCTTTCAGTCCGGATTGTGACATTACAAACACCCCAACCTATATTATGGAGAAAAAGGAGTGTCACGAAAATCTTTGAGCATTGTACACGCTTGAAATCAGTACACAGCGTATATGAGAGAGGGATGAAAAAGAGGGAGTGCAGTAGTTTAATGAACCATACAAAATGAAGCTCCAAAATGGAGCAACAGGCACCCAGAGCAAACACTTTCGAGCACATATGTGTTTCTTCTATCCATAATTGCATCAAGATGACTGGAAAAAGTTTTAGAGATCAACTTTGGCAATCGCGATCCAGATGTGTGCCAAAGCAAACAAATAAAGCAAAGGTTTGATGCCAAACATATCTCAGTAAAACAGCATTCCGAACAAAGTCCAAGATGCACACAACTGCATAAACAAAGAAAAGCAAACAGCATGAGTTCTGGTCCATGTGCAAACGTAAAAAATAGAATGCCTACCTCATCGGTGGACCCAAAGCGATTTTTCACACATTGCAGCAGACGATAGGCGGAGTGCTCGTCCTCCTAAGAAATCAAGAGAGGGGTTTTACTAAGATGGTGGAAAGCATTAACTTGTCAAGAAGCTCATACATGTAGCATATGATCCTAAACTAAGTACGATACGTTGAAGAGAGAACTTCTGCAGTCATCATCAAATGAAATACATGAGATCTTAGGTTATGGTTCATAACACAAGAAACTTATTTTGTTGAAATGAGCAGTTGCAACCGCTGAGACAAAAAATCATTCTACTAGCTCCTGGATAATTTTTTTTTAGATTGATGATACCTACAGTGACCCCATTTAGTCATTTATTGCACAAGAAAATTAGGAATCGACCCCGGCCCTAAACAAAAATATTAATAAAATTTACATTTGCTTATTAGAAGCATTTTAATAGTAATTATTGGGAGTTGTCCTCGGTGGGACTTCCCGAATGACAAGCCTACATAGATTGAAATTTTAATTAGTTTGGCACTAGATCTTGAGTATATCACATAATCTCTTTGGTGCAATTTAGGAAAATGATATCTTCAGAAAAGACCTAGATCTGTGTATGTAAGAAATAATATTCATGTCACATGTCATCTAGTTAGTCACATAATTTGATGTTAGTGTCTT
Source organism: Rhodomyrtus psidioides (assembly GCA_021437785.1). Taxonomy (NCBI): domain Eukaryota; kingdom Viridiplantae; phylum Streptophyta; class Magnoliopsida; order Myrtales; family Myrtaceae; genus Rhodomyrtus; species Rhodomyrtus psidioides. The sequence goes on from JAILYB010000005.1 coordinate 4,209,667, forward strand.
GATAAAAATCGCATAATGTAGATAGGTTTAATAGATGATTGCATTTCATGCATTATTCGTGTTACATTTCATAAAAAAGTATAACATAAAAAAGAATTATCAATGCATTAGGTCATGTTTAGTGTCCTAAAGTTTATTGTTTTATTTATAAGAAACAAAACACAAAAGCAATTAATCTTTCACGAGGTTCAAATAATGTTAATTTAATAATTGATCTCATTACATGTTATTAAAATTGGATATAAGTGGCATTTGACTTAATTATAACACAACATATACGTCATTTAGATTTCATCAACTTATGTTGGATTATAATTCATGTAGTCATAAGTTTTATATAAGTCGCAGTCTATTTTGAATAGGGAAAACCCAGAAAGAGTTCATTAGCATTGCGTAATTACTTTTAGAGGTCATATTTAGGTCATGCATCGTCATTTGCTTTCTAGTTAACATTGTGTAGAACCTTTGTCGCAATTGTCGATAACGAAGCTTTGCTAATCCGATCAAGATTCTTTCACCTTCTCAAGCAATTTATTTCTTGCTTTGATTATCGAGTGTCACATTCCTGTTTCCACATCCACTTGATCACCCATCGCATATGTTAACATAGAGATTTCGAGGAAGAAACGTTATTCCTCACTCTTCACCCATTTCAATACAACTCTCACACATATTTTACAGCTCATTCTCACACTCACCCTCAAGTTAATGCATAGATGTTATGAATGCCCAACTTGTCAAGTGAGTTGTAGAAGTCCCTGCTTGATACAGCCTTGTCAAAATATCTGCCAACTGATCTTTAGAGCGTACAAATGGAAATCGAATCGCTTTGGTGTCCAAGTTTTACTTGATAAAATGACGGTCTACCTCAACATATTTGGTACGGTCATGCTAAACTGGATCGTGAGAGATGTCAATTGCTGCTTTGTTATCACAAAACAACTTTATCTCGGCTCTAGGAGCGAACCCAATCTTCGACATTAACTTCTTAAGCCATAAGAGCTCACACAATCCTTTAACAATTCCTCTAAATTCGGCCTCTGCACTTGATAATGCCACCACTTTCTGCTTCTTGCTCCTCCAAGTAACTAAGTTTCCTTCCACGAACGTGAAGTATCTTGATGTTGATCTCCAATCATAAACACTCTTGGCCCAGTCTGCATCAGTATACCCTTCAATCTCAAGATGACCATTTCTTAAGATATCAAACCTCGCCTTGGAGAGGACTTCAAGTAGCGAAGTATACTCAACACCGCATCCATATGATCTTCACTTGGGGCATGCATGAATTGGCTAACAATACTCACCGCATATGCAATGTCAAGACGGGTATGCGATAAATAAATTAGTTTGCAAACTAATCTTTGATATATTTCTTTATTTGTTGGCACTTGATCTGAATACTCCCCAAGTTTATGGTTCTGAACAATTAGTGTGTTTGCAGGTTTGTAATCCAACATTCCCACCTCTGCCAATAGATCTAGCACATACTTTCTTTGTGAAAGAAATATTCTCCCCGTCGATCTCGCTACTTCAATACTTAGAAAGTATTTTAATCCCCCATAGCTTTTTCATCTCAAACTCCTCAAAAAGTTTCTCTTCGAGCTTAGATATTTCTGTTAAATCATCTCCAATAATAATTATATCATCAACATAGATAATCAATATTGTTACCTTTCCTTAATGTCGTTTCAGAAACAATGTGTGATCTGAGTCACTTTGGGAATACCTATATCTCCTCATCGCCAAAGTGAACTGACCAAACCATGCTCGTGGAGATTGCTTTAAACCATACAATGATCTCTCTAACTTACACATCGCCTCAGATTGTAAGAGTGAATTATAACTAGGTGGAACATCCATATAAATCTATTCTTTGAGATCACTAAGAAGAAACGCGGTCTTGACATCATACTGGTGTAGTGGCCAGTCTAGATTAGCTGCAATAGACAACAAGACCCGAACAGTATTAAGTTTAGCAACAGGAAAAAATGTCTCCTGATAGTCAATCCCGTAAGTTTGCAAATACCCCTTCGCTACCAGTCTTGCCTTATACCTTCAATAGATCCATTTGTTTTATACTTCACAGAAAAGATCTACTTACATCTTATAGTCTTTTTTCCCTTAGGTAAATCCATCAGCTTCCAAGTCTTCTTTTTTTTCAATGCAGCCATCTCCTCCTCCATTGCTTGAACCTACTTGGGATCTTTCAAAGCATCATGTATCCCCTTTAGGATACGAATTGTAGACACGTTCGATACAAATGCCTTTAATGGGTCTGACAACCTTTTAGTTAACACATAATTTACAATGGGATATGTAGATCTCTTTTCTCCAACATCCGACGAATATATATTTGGGGGCTTCCCTCGATTATGCCTAGCAAGTAGTTTATATCCTACAGAAGTATTAAGCTCATCAAAAATATAAGATGAAGTGGGAGAGATTATCTCAGGAATATTTTCAAGAGTTGAGTCGGGTACTGGAGAAGAGGGAAACTATTCTTCGCGATTTTGCTCATGTAGGTGTTGGCTACCCTCTGTTGGGGCTGTTTAATATCTTGTATCATTTGACTGGTCACCATCTCCGTCTGTATAGTCTCATTCGGCACCACAACTCCCATTTATGATGCCTTCTCCACCTGTCGAAGCTGCCCAGAATCAGACGATGCCTCCTCCACTTCCACAAGGCCTACTCCTCCTCCGGACAATATACTACCAAAAAACTTACACCAATTCACCCTTTCAATTTGTCTCCCCCCTGAAAAGAAGAATTGGAATTCGGATAAAAGGACTCGGCTTCTACAAACGAGACATCTATAGTCACACAGGTTCGCCAGGTGGAAGGGTCATAGCAGTGATACCCCTTCTGGTGTGTACCATACCCAATAACAGACATCGCAATGCACATGGAGCAAGTTTCGTCCGCTGGTTCTTCGGGATGTGTACAAATGCAACACACCCAAATACCTGAGGAGGAATGGTTAAGACAAGTGATAAAGGAACATATGCGGACAAGGTCTGTAGTGGTGTCTGGAAGTCCAACACTTTAGACGGCATCCGATTGAGGAGATGGACAGCTGTAGTCACAACATTGTCCTAAAAACTTTAGGCACATGACTCTCAATCAACAAAACTCGATCTCTCTCGAGGATATGTCTATTTTTTCTCTTCGCAACACCATTCTGCTGAGGTGTTTGGGAGTAGGATGACTCATCGATCATACCATGTTAAGTATTTCTTAAGGTATTCATTCATGTATTCCCCACCATTATCACTTCTTAAAACTTGGATCTGCTCACTAAATTGGGTCTGTAACATAGTACAGAAATTTCTAAATATCTTAGCTACCTCATTTTTGCTTCTCATCAAGTAAAGCCATGTCATCCTAGTACGGATCAACAAATATCACAAACCACCTACAACCGGAAACAGTAGTAAAAGGAGACGGACCCCAAACGTCCGAATGTATCAAAGAAAAAGGAATTTCACTTTTATTCAAACTTATAAGAAAAGTAACTCCATGGCTCTTAGCCAATATGCAAGTCTGACATTATAAATATAAATCTTTCAAATTAAAAAAAAAAGATTAGGAAATAATCGTTTCATTACAGATGTCCCAACTGTCGATGCCAAAGCCATATATGTTTTCTCCCTACTGATGTATGCACCTCAAGCATGATTTGCACTCTCACAACTGAAGTTATCCATGTAATATAGCACCTTTCTAGTACCATGCCCAATTATCTTCTTCGTGAGAATATCCTAAAATAAACAAAATTGGGGATACATTATAACAACACAATTCAAATCTTCAGTAACTTGTCCAATCGAAATTAATTTGGTAGATAATAAAGGGACAAGCAAAGTATTATGGAGAGAAAATGTAAATGAAATCGCAACAACTCCAACCCCAGTCACCGGATAGGTGAATCCATTAGCATTTGAGATACTATCACATCTTGGTTCTGAAATACGAACAAAATCATCAGGAGTAAATGTTATGTGATCTGTGGCTCCCGAATCAATGGTCCAGTGATTGCAATTAGCCTGATTGGAACTAACCAAAGCACTTCCATGGTTACCTTTTGACATCAAATTCCGTGGATCAATGTGAGGTATCAATGATAGCTGAGGCTCTGCGGTCACTAGACAAACTCTTCATTTTCCTTCTGCTTGCTTTCGAGCCTCAACTCCTTCCATCAATCGGGATGCCCACGAAGTTCAAAGCACATCTCCCTGGTATGTTTAGAATTACCACAATTTGAGCAACCTCCCCCAGGAGATTTTATGGCGTAGTGCTGAACTAGGCCTTCCTCTTTCCTGCACGAACCCCTGCTTACCCATATGCAACAAAAGTTCTTGGTTCGTTTTGACATTCGTCTTACTCCCCCGAGATATCATCGCTGTCGAATTATGGACAGTATCACTACTACTCAGCATTACAGTTTGTCTCATGTCTTCCCGTCGGACATGTGCATAGGCTTGTTCAACTATAGGAAACGGCTGCATTTGCAAGACATCTGCTCTGACCTTGTCAAAATGGTCGTCCAACCCATCAAGAAAAATGTATACCCGATCTTCTTGTATAGCCATATTGTATCTCTTAATATCTTCAGGACACCGCATTGGGTTCGGGCGGCAAAAGTCGATCTCTCGTCACAGACCTTGAAAGTTGTAGTACGCCTTAATTGGTCCTCTTGCTTGTAACATTCGAGCCACATGCCTCTTCAAGTCATAAACCTGAGAGACATCTGTTCCGTCAAAGAAAGTCGTTGCAACCGCATCTTAAACAGATTTCGTTGTTGGGAAGCGAATGAAATTGCCAATCAACGCCGGATCCATGGAGTTGATAAGCCATCATTTCACGGTCAAGTCCTCGATTTTCCATCTCCGAAAGGCAGGATCTGTTCGCAGAGACTGAGGGAGGTCTCCATTGATATATCCCAACTTGTCTTTGCATGTGATGTACACCTCGACAACCAGAGACGATAATCCGTAGTTGGCTCCATCCAGTTTAATTGCAATCTGAGATGAAGCCGAATCATTCTGCGGTGTTGGTGTTGAAGGCAGAAGAGGAGTCTGGTTTTGAGTCAGAATCTGAGTCAATCTAGTGGTCAGATTCTCCAAAAAAATGCTTCTGTGGTCAAATTCCCTCCTGATTCTGATGGGGAATCAATGGTCCGGTAGGGTTTTGATTCCCCATGGATTCAAGGTTGATCGTGAGGAAGATGAAGAAGATCAGGCGAGATGAAATTGGCTGGCGTGAGATGCCGGCGCGATAAAGAAAACGAGCGAGACCGTCGTAATCAGGGATTAATGTACAGTGCTCACAAGGAGCAAACCCTAGGCTCTGATACAATGTTAACATAGAGAAATTTCGAGGAAGAAACGTTATTCCACATCTTTCTGTATATCTTCTTCATATCTAAAATATATATAAGAAGATATACAGAAATTGAGGAACAGAAAAAGAAATGAAAGAATCCTAAAAGGCACAACCTTTAATCTAGCTAATTACAACTCATACACATATTTTGCAGCTCATTCTCACATCAGTGGTTTAGGATTAAAATTGACTAAGGCTACTTGCAAACTATTTTTCAAATAAAGACAAAAGGTACCAACATGTAGTTAAATTATCTAACGTAATCAAGAGTCTCTGGTTTGTAAAAGTAAATGTACTCCCGCATTTTATTTAGATTTCTAATCAACTCATAATAAATTAGTGACAACTCCTCAAAGAATTGAATTGATGTTTGAAAATGATTAAATCGAATACACAAGTAGCGATTGATATGGGCTTGAGAATGTCCTTTTAGGCGACAACACCATCTCGTTGATGAGTAACTGTTTGTGGCCGCCTAGTAATCCATTAGCTTTCTCTTGGTGATTCACCCTGGGAAGGTTGCCACATAAATCACAACAACTAATTGACTCATCTTATGTGAAGGAAACTTGAATTGCTAAGATGGAATCAAATAGCTTCAGCCACAGTAAAAGAATGTTTAGTAACAATTAAGTTTTCGAAGATAATTTCTGAGTATAAATGATTTTTTCTAATTTTGTTTTAAGGAACTAAGAAGTAGATTTTTTTTTCTTCGTCTCTGTTCCAAATCTTTGAGGTTCATCGACCGCCGATCCCAACTAGTTTGGGATAAATGTGTTGTTAATGTTGATGTTGATGTTGTCTTTGTTCCAAATCTGTTCCCTGGTCATTGATCTGATCCCGAGAACAGAAATATTAACCAATGTTACCAAACAAATTTATGTTTTTTTTTTTTCTGTTTTCGGGAACAAAAGAACCGGAATTAGAGAAACATGATGGATACCAAACAGGCCCAAGTGGCTATGGAATACCTAAAATGAGATGCTACAATTAAGCAACAGCTTCAGCAAATTCACTATCGATAGTTAAACGACATGTTGATAAAAAAATACCAACTTTTAGTTTCAAAATGACATCCACAATGTGCTGCAAAACTCTGGGACCAGCTATTTCTTCAGATTTTGTCACATGTCCAGTCTGAAACGTACAATAACAAGGGTGGACTCACATAAGCAAAACTTTCTAGAAAATTGATTGCTACAGCAACTTGAATATCACCAAGAAAAATAGGATGACATAATTGTTATAATGTGAGATAGCACTCCAAATTTGTAGGTGTTTTACCACATAGAAAACAAACAACGAGACAAAAAGATGTTGGATACCATTATAACAGGAATGTCCATCTTGTTTGCAAGACGATGCAATGCTGATGCACATTCTTTCACCTGTCACACATCAATCTCAAGATCCATCACATAGATGCCCGGGGAGCATGAATATTTCCCCTCTCTGCAAGGAGGGAGATTGCAAAGATGTTACCTGTGAGAGACCTCCAGCACTTCCCGCCACTTCTTTTAGATAAACTGTCTGAATTGAATCAACGAACAAAGCTCGAGGTGAAAGATCTTTAACTTTTTCTAGTATGTCCTGCCGAACAAAACGCATGTCAGGCCTCACACAGAGGAAATGCACAATCAGCAGTCTTGAATTTGCAACAGATCTGGACTATCTATATCGAAACAGAGAGAAATTTTTGAATGTGACAACCCACAAGGAGGTTCCTCTAACAAGCATGTGTTTCGATAGCTTTCTAAGGAATTATCATCTCCATTGAACTTTGGGTCCATCAGGTTCCTCATGTCAGCTCAAGGATCCAATCCGATATACCCATGAAAAATCAGGACAAAACTGTGAACGCAATTTGAGAGGTATAAATAAATGCTCAATGCAAAATTCCTCACTTTGCACTCACCTCAATATCAGTTATTGAGTGCAAATACAGTTCTTCAGTTATAACGCTTAGACGATCAGCTCTGCTTTGAATTTGCTCCACACTCTACCACAAAATCAAAGAGAGCCCTCAGAAGCGGAAAGGGTATATATATGTGTGATACGATAATGTCATATACAGGTTGGCCACAAAAAACGTTATGTGATGTAGCTTTCTATCAACACTCCTCCAGTAAAATTGTCTCATGACTAAATGACAGGTACGAACAAGAGAAAGCCTAAGACAAAATGTGGAAGAGCCTATTTTTACAAACAAGAAAGACTGTCCAAGAAGCAATAACAAATTTGATCTGGCAACAAGAATGAATATGCATGACAGCAAAGACCAGCAGCAGGCTAACATAAAAACTCCATTTACCTCTTCCTCAGAGAAATATAATACGGGAGCCGATCTTCCATGATCACATGCTTCAGCAAGCGTTGCAGCCATCTTCCAATAGAATAATATTGTATAGGAGATGGACAAGGTATAGCACAATGGTTAGACAGGGAAATAGATAAGAGAACTAAACATACTTTACGAATATTTAACATATCCTTGAAATACATTACCTGCAGCAACAGGGTACTCTTGCCAACACCAGGATTACCTCCCACCAAAATTAAGGAACCTTTAGAGCCACAATGCAGCAAAATCAATAGCTTTGATGAAGTTAAATTCTTCAAAACTTCCGTATATCTCAAGTGCAAGTTCTAGTACAGCAGCAGATTCATGTGGACCATACAGCAAAAAAAAAAGTAGGTCAAACCTGGCACGAGACCACCACCTAGCACACACGAAACCTCCTCTCCAAAGGGTCCATCCCTAAATATCAAGCATCCAAGAGACAATTTAATCCACAGAATTTGGGGGACACATGCTAGTCTTCAAAAAATTATTACTAGAAGCGCTGATGTGTTAGAATAATCAGCATGAATGGTCAACAGATTGTCATCAGGACTAAAAGTCATACCATCACTTTTATATTACTAAGAGAAATATACTATCATTCCAATAAAAATTCATCAGGAAAATGGAAAATCACCACCCAACACTCTATGGTCCCCCACCTGGAATGATTGTGCGAAATAAACCGTGCGAAATGCAGATACGACAACAAAAATAACTAAACAACAACTTCCTTCAAATATTTTTCTTTCTGGAGCAGCTGAATCCAAAGAAAACCAGTTATTAATTTGCAAGAACAGAGCAAACTTACAGAGGAATCCGCCTATCTGACTGATTCAACCCGCTATTCACATCCGTCAACCGCAGAGGCCGCACCTTGCCATCCCGCCGCGGATGCCACGTCCTCGCCATATTGTCCGACTCCTCGAAACCCCTCACTTTCTCACTCCCGCCGCCATTTTCCTTCTCTGTGAACTGCTTCCTTGTCCTCCCCTTTTTACTATTACCAGAATAGGAACTCCTTCCGCCTCCAAAATGTCTCCTTTTTTCAGAAATTTCGCCATCACCACTTCTTGCTTCACTCTCAGGACCCGACCCCGCTTCTCTGTCACTGCTTCTGACACAGCGGTTGGCACGGTCGTAGATATCGTCAACAGTGTGGGCAGCGTCGCTCGTCTCTGACTTAGAAGTCGAGAACAAGGACGCAAGACTAGGATTTTGCGAGAGAAGGCGGTGACTTGTGGAGTGAATAATGGGATAGGGATGGGGGATTTGGATGGGCTTGAAGAACACGAGGCATGTGGCTTTAGTGGTGGGATTGAGGAGGTGCTTGTGGGTGCAAAGTGTTCTCAAAGCTCTCATTTCTGATGCTTGCGTGACATGAAAAGGGAGCGAGAGAGTATCAGAAACAGAAAGATGGAATCTTTAGGACGAAGAAGTCAGCACAAAACCCCGCGAAGTTCAAAAGACAATGGGAGCTTCGGGATAGGTAGAGTGGAGAGAGGAGCAAGCGTTGGACCGTACGGGAAAATTATTAAGTTATGCCAAAAATTTGATAGCTCTCAATAAAATAAAATAAAAAAGAGGTTAAATTATCGTGTCGCGTCATGTTTGGCTCGAATTTTCTCATTGCAATTCATATTTTGTTACGTCGTCTCGTCTATACTGTTATATAAAATAAAGAAGATTTTGCCTTTTTTATTAATATTATAAATATCATATCCATTAACAAATGTTAGTTAACAATTTTATTTTATCTCTAATGAATTTTAATTTTAAAATTTGAATCTTTTCCATGATACATCTCAAAATGATTGCAAATCCAGTGATATTTTCATTTTTCCTCTCCTATAAATTCATTATTTGATGATTTAGTTTCTTCGTAATAAGATGATTTTATTTTATATTTTGAACGTTCTTTTTCTTTCTCCAACACGCAACGTGCATACACATTTACTTATATCATACGAGCTTAGCAGACAAGATAAAGTAAACTTTTGTTTTTCTTTTATACCGCTAATCGGTGATGCTCTCTATAACCTTGTTCGAGGAGAGGCGACACCCATTGAATAATGTGAATGCTCCTCCTTGGGCATCTCATTATGCTCTTCGGGCTTCTCGAGCCTTCGCCCCAATGCTGGCAAGGGTCACCGGCTTTTACCTATCTTTAACAAACAACAACAACAACAACAACAACAACAACAATAAGAAGAAGATTGCGTTGCTTAGCATTCACATAATAATTTTCAGCTAAAATTGATCGAATTGACTTTAATTCACAAATCGTTAAAAGGTTTAAGGTTCAATTAGTATAATTAAAAAGTCTGTGCCTAAACTGATATAAATGCAATACGTTTAAGGATTTTTGAATTTTTTTGTGATAAAGAAAACAAAAACATTTTCTAAATATACCGGAGGATCCGATGTTCTCTAACAATTTGTTCATCGGAGCACCGGAATTAATCTCGTAAGTTGTGCTGTCCAAAAAAGTCGCAACTCTATAGCCCTATACGATAGGTGTTCCTGTACCCTTAATCACTAGGCACACCCGTACGTAATCTCTTGGGGCAACATAAGCGATTTGGCTCCACGTGTGGTTCAGAGAGTCCACTGTGGCCCAATAGTTTCGTGTCCACGTGCAAATCGGATGCCGGGGCCCACTCCTTGATTTTTTCCTAATTCCCGTAGAATGAGGTTGCCCTAATCATGTACATTTTGCTCTTGCTTCGCCCATGGGTTAAAGTCCGTAGCAATTCCTACCCCCGTTATGAAAGCTTCTCAAGTTTTTTAGGCTGCGTTTGGTAACGTTTCTGTTCTTGAGAACATATTTAGAATAAAAATATTTTTTTGTGTTTCTGTTTCCGGCTACGATTTTTGGGAACAGAAACGCTTTTGGTAAGTTAAAAAAAACACTTTTCTTGTCAAAAGGAAGGATCGGTGACGACTGGCGGGCGACGGCGACCGGTGGCGGCGACCGGGGGGCGGCGGCGGCGAACGACGGCTAGCGGCTGAGGCGACCGGCGGTAGGCGGAGGAGGCGACCGACGGTTGGGGGAGGAGGCCGGCGATCGGCAGCGACGACAAGCGGTGGCGACCGGCGGGCGACGGCGGCGACCGGCGGAGGCGACCGGTGGGCGGCGGCGACGGCGACCGGCGGCGGCGACCGGCGTCCGGTGACCGACGGCGACCGGCGTCCGGTGACCGACGGCGACCGGCGGGCGGTGCCGGAAACCGACGGGCGGCGGCGGCGGCGGCAACCGGCGGTCGGGGGCGGAGGCCGGCGACCGGCGGTCGGGGGTAGAGGCCGGCGGCGGCGATGACCGGCGGGCGGCGGTGGTGTCCGGCAACCGGCGGTGGCGGCGACCGGCGGGCGACGGCGGCAACAGACGACGGCGGCGGCGGCAACCGACGGGCAGCGGCGGTGACCGGCGGGCGACGGCGGCAACAGACGGCGGCGGCGGCGGCAACCGACGGGCGGCGGCGGCGACCGGCGACGGCGGCGGCGACCGGCGGCGGCGGCGGAGGTCGGCGACCAGGGGCGCCCGACGGCGGCGGCGGCGACTCGAGAGCGTTAGACTAAAAGTGTTCTAGAAACAAAAAAGCATGTTTTTTTTTCTTTTTTTTGGACCAAAAGTGTTCTTTTTCTTAAAAGTGTTCTTCGGAACATTTTTGGAACAGTTTTTTGCCAAATGCGTTTCTGTTCCAAAAGTGTTCCCAGAACACTTTTGGAACAGAAACACAATCCCTGGAGTATTACCAAACGCAGCCTTAATTGTTGCATGTTGCAGATGAGGTTACTAGGGTCTGGCATGACCTGTCCGAAGTCTACAAATCCGATGCTAGTCGGTAAGGAAAGAAAATTATTCGGAAAGTAATATACTTATTACAGTCTTGCCAATTTAATCTTAAAATTTTTATTGTCTGAATTGAGCCAAAAATCTTTTCATATTTTTTCAATTGAGTCCATTCAGCTAATTTTAATAGGAAGTTATTGGTGTGGGCGCTAGTTATTTTACGTGACACGACCGGTGCTGACGTGAACTATTACAGCCATATCACGTAGGACGATCGACATTGCTATGGAAAAAATAATTATATTTTAACATTTTTTATTTTTTTATTTTTCTTCCATTCTCTCTTCATTTCTTCCTCTAGTCGGTTGCTGGATCTTGGCACTTGGCTAGAGGTGAGGGTCGGTGAGGTAACCTTGCTAAGATCTGCGCGAGGCTAGCCTCGCTCGTGGTCGCGATGGCCTCGCCCATGACACTGCCCAGAGCTAGGCGAGGGCCCAGCTACCTTGGCTAGCTATAGTAAGAGAAAAAAAAAAACAAAGGAAATACAAAAAATAAGTGAAATTTTGAAAATATATGACAATATTTTTAAAAATTGTCCACATCAGCGCCATCTGTCATAACAACCGTACCACGTAGGATGACTGGCGTTTACGTTAGCGATTCTCGATCAAAATATGGCGGATGGACTCAATTGACACAAATGCAAAATGTTTAGAACTTAATTGACATAAATAATATTTAGGAGTTGAATTAATATAATTGTAATAAATTTAGGACTTATTAGGTAATATTTATTAGCACATGTCAGTGCGTTTCATCCGCACACAGAGTTAGAATGAATTCTAACTTTGTGAGTGAATCTGGGGGTTTCTAATGTACGTAGAACAGGACACTTAAACACAATTGTTCTGACCCAAAAAAAAAAAATACAATTGTGATTATCGTTATTATTTCTTGCACTACTGTTGACCCGCAAAACATGGAGCAATTTGCAGTAGTTGGTCCAATCTACAAACTTCTAGGGGTGAGCATAGGTCGGGTGGGCCGGGTCCAGGCCGAAATCCTGAAATCGATCCTGTTATAACCGGTTCCCAGTTTTTGGAACCGAAACCCGACCCTATTTTTCTTGGAACCTGTTTTGGAACCGACCCTGTTTTTCGGTTCTGACCCTGTTTTTGGACCCGACTCTGTTTTTCTTGCAAAAGTGCCGATTGATGAAGTCTATTTAATTACCACAAAATCGTAGTTTTTACAAAATGAAGTCTATTTACCAATGATAACGTTTTCGGTAAGACAATTCATATCTAAAAACCAAGAAAGACTTGGGTAATATACTCATTCAATAGTTTTTTTTTTAACTAACTAAAAATCGGACACCTCGATATCAATAAAAAAAATCGGTTCTAAAACCGGTCCGGGTGGGCGTTCACCTAGAACCGATACCCGGAACGGTTTCAACCGGTTCCCAAAAATTGGAACTGGTGCCCGGACCGGTTTCAACCGGAACCGGTTCCCGACCCTATTTTTCGGGTGGGCCAATCCGGGTTTCGGGTCAACCCGGTCCGGTTGCACACCCCTACAAACTTCCAGATGACGCTGAATAAAATTTTTCACGTACAATTTTTTTTTTCTCAATTTGAGTCTTCATCAGATTGGTTGCAACTCTTTTGTGAAGAGAATGCTTAGAGAAAGTAAATGTTACGACGTTGACTCAGACGGGTTCCATGAAAGAAAACTGCAAAGTTCTTCAATTTTTGAAGTTTTTCAGCACAAAAAGCTCTCAAGTATTATCCACCCATGGGTAGCTTAGTTGGTTAGGGCGCACTTGAAATTGTGTAGTTAGGCGCACTAGTCTCAGGTTCAATTTCCCAACTGAGCACCTGTGATTTAAGTGAGGGGCCATGGCGATGGGTTGCTGTGCTAGTCTCCCTCGAGGAATAGTCAAGGTGCACGCAAGCTGACCCGGACACCTTGGTTATAAAAAAAAAAAATGTTCTCAAGTATCGATTTAAGGCTCCTAAGATTGACAGAAAATGAAACATGTGGTGTAACGATGTGGTTGGGCTTGATAAAGATCATCAAAAGATGACTACAAATACTATGACAATGAAAGAGGATAAGGACAACACAAGTGCCATAACTTTTGTACGACGCTTTGAGTACCATAATTTTTTTTTTCGATCACTTGAGTGTCATAACTTATGTACGTCGCTCACTTAAATGCCATAACTTTTATTTTTCGATCATTTGAGTACTTGGCTGAACATCTAATGAAAAAAATTGGCATCCCAAGACTACGAAAAGACATCGGATTTGTATTATTGCCACCAAAATGAAAATTCTGGAGTGGAATGATTGGGGCGAGGTACAAACTCAGAGACACGGAATAATCTGTGAACATCCTGATTGAGTTTGTTTAATTCCCCGAAGGCCTGATTATTACCTAATTTACAAACGGCCTTGAAAATGTAGAGAGTAGGGACGGGAACTCCTTGGATCAACCCAAATTGTCTAGCACAATATTGGGGAGAGTAGATTTCAAAACCAGCAGTGAATCTCCCTTTTATGGATATCTTAATAGGGAAATCGACAGAAGTCAATATTGTTTGCCAAAAATCACTCATGTTCCTTTGGACAGAAGGAAGATACCGTCTAAACTGAGAAGAAAGGAAAGAAAAAAAAAAAAAAAACAGAACTGCTGCTCTTCGGTAGAGAAAAGTGGAGATATAAAATACCGAAGATACGAGGAAAGTCCCCTTGAGACAGGAACTAACTCTCTGCTCAAAACCTGGCAGACAGGATGGTGTGGGATAGGAATAGAGAGAGGTTGGATAACTTGGTCATGAGAGAACCAAGAAGGAAAGTAGAAAAGCCACCTAAGCTTGGAGAATCCAAAGAAGACCACCAAAAGCTCCACCATTCTCATCTGAACTAGTGAAAGAGGCAGCGTGGGACAAGCCTCAGTATAAGAGTGCTAGGGTTATTCTTTCTAGGGCTAGTTTAGTTCTCGAAGCTAAAACAGAGGCCATGGCGAGAAGGTCTTTGGAGACCCGAATGACAGGATGGTAGAAAAGCAATTTACACAACCAATACAAAAGGAAGGTGGCGTGCTTCTCGTTGGTAACTTCACCCTCTCTTCTAAAATACTTGTTTATAAAAGCTCTGCATGCCAATTCGGGATCAGACAGCTTACGGAGCCCCGAGCAAATATCTGAGGATGTGGTAGCTGGGCCTACACTTAGAGGGCTAAGGCAAGTAAGACGGTAAATGTCGAGGAAAGTTACCGACAAAGGAGAAAAGGGAAAGAAGAAGCAATAGGTAGAGGGTGACTGTCGCGACCCTCCCGAGCGGGGGGGCTAATGGGCCACCCGATCGCTGGCTTGATCGGACGCGGGCCTCTCTCAAGGTCCATTTCCCAAGTCGCAACTGCTGGATATACGTGGTCGATCTTCAGTGTGGTCTAGTGACAAGTGATGAGTGTACATGCCAAGGAGTCGCCACCAATCGTTTCGCGGAGGGTACGATCGGAAACCCTATCGAATAGTTGGGAGTGGTTTATTCGATTCTGCGGAAACGAGAGAAGTGGGTTCGGGGACTTAGTTACGTCAACTGTCAAAGTTGACGCCCTTTCGGTACCTAAGCTGAATGGTTTATCTGATCCTAGGATTTCATACAGACGAGTGGGGTACAGATCCTAAATCTAGGAGTTCATGCAGATGGGAATTACTACCCTATCACTCACAATCAATAGAAATAAGTGCGCAAATCAAGGATCCAGTACATGCGGATAAAACACATGAAAGCAGCATGGCATCCTTAATGAGGCCCTATTAGCCTAGAGAAATATCAATCAAGGCTTAAGAATGATTTTGGTATGATTTGCCCACGAGGGGCAAAATCGTAATTTTGGATAATTCGGGGATAATTCACCTTAAAAGGGTAAATCTGTCATTTTAGATGAATTGGGAAGTCAAAAGACAGAGGAAATAGGATTGGCCATCAATCCAATCCATTTCCTATTTTTCGGGAATTTCCAGGATTTTTCTGGAATTTTCAAGTGATTTTACCCTTGGAGGGGTAAAGTCGTCATTTGGACAAAGACGAGAACTGAAAATCTCAAATATTAGGGTTGGTCGTCCACCTGACCCAAACCCTAACTTTAAGCAATTTTCAGAACTCGATTGAGACAAGAAAGACAATTTTCCCATTAAAGGGCAAAATCGTCATTTTGAGAGAAGGGACGAGACTCGAAAATCCAAACCTAAAAATTGGTCGCCTAATCGACCCTAATTCTTACTTTGGCATTATCAGCCTTATCTCGCATACACAGCAGAGGCGACTTACCCCTAAAGGGTAGTATCGTCAAATCTTGGAAGAACGGATAAGAAACTCCAAAAATAGGATTGACCAGTTGTCTGTGGTCGATCCTAGATTTTTAGGGATTTCTGGAATGTCTAGGATTTCCCCTCAATTTTTCCACATTTTTTTTTTGGAATTTTCTGGAATTTTCTAGCATTTTTTTTTTGGATTTTCTAAGATTTTATTGATTTTTTTTTATTTATTATTATTATTATTTTTTTAAATCATTTTCCAATTTTTTTATTTTAAAAATATTATTCGGACCGGGTCGACCCGACCCACTCGGGTCGGAACCCGGCCCAGACCCGGACCCGCGCATGCCCCGGCTCCAAAACGACGCCGTTCTCTCCTTTTTATTTTCGAATTATCGGACTTGATCTGACGGCCCTCATTGCGCCGCGTGGCTATTCTGCGACCACCGGATAACCTGATTGGAATCTACGGTTCAGATTAGGCGAAGACTCGATCAGGGCCGTCTGATCAAATTACTTAAACCTACGGCCATGATTAGATTCCAAGATTCGATCTAGACCGTCTATTCACACTAACCTAAACGACGCCGCACGGCCACTAACCTAAACGGCACTATTTCAGCTCGTTTTGATTTTCTGATTTTAAAACATTTTCGGATAAACCTAATTACTAATCGGACGGCCATTAAAATTTAGACTTGATTTATCTCGACCATCCGATCTGTTTATTCGAATAACAGACCCTAACGGCCATGCTGACTAGACTAACACGTGGACTAATCGCGGGACGACACCTGGATATTTGACCAGTTGACTACGCCAGGTCAGCATCGTCTTCAACCTCCCGACTACAACTGAGCGAACGGCTGTGGATCTCCGACGATGATTCAACGGTGGATTTTCGATGAAATCGTACAGAACCGACGGCAATCGACTCGCGATCGTCCCTATTTTAACATATCTGAGAATCGAAGCATCCTACTCGAGGAATCGAGAACATCGTGCGAATTGCCGAGTACGGCCATAGAAATTCAATCATGCGATTTACCCAAAATCAAAGAAATTTAGTCACAGAATGGCACCAACGGAGGTTTAGAAGACTTACCTTGAGCTCCGATTGAGCTCGCTCGACCCAGATTCGGCTGGGCAAGTATGAACAGTACTCAGCGATGGAGGCCGGGATTGGGAGACTGTTTCGGAGGTTTCCGGCTATGCGACTGACGGCGACAGCTTCCTCTCAACACGGGTGACCTCCTGGTGGTCTTCGTGAGCCCTGGTCTAGCCTGTGAAGGCCCGACCGCCGCTCGGTGAATTCGAGCTCAGTCCTCGACAATGGCGGTTGGAGGACGAGCCATTTCTCTCTCTTTCTCTCTCTCTCTCGATTCTGTTTGCTTTCTTTCAACTGAATCCCTCATTTTCTCCTTCGCGAAGGCCTGTTAGCTTATATAGCTTGTTCGATTTTTGGCGCCGAACGGTGGATCTTCAACTGACTCGGTTTGGCACGTGTAGTCACGTGCAATTGGGTCAAAACAAAGTCGGGGAAGATGGGCATTTCGCTCAATCCCTTTTTGGTTCCGCGGTGAGCTTCATTTCGCACGAATTTGGCAAGGATTTGAGCTGTTTTTGCCTTTGTTGACTTTCGCAGGTCTGAAGGTTTGACTGACCTCGCCGGAGCTCGTCCGGCGGTCATTTGTCATGGGGCCGGTCTTGATCGGCAGGTCTTGAGGTAAGGAGTAAGACGCCCACCATTCCCCTTTCAATTAGTCGCGAATTGACCTTCAATTTGGTCTTGGAAACTCGGTCTGTCACTGTTCATTTGCACGGGTGTTTTGAGGAAGACGACGACACTGTAGAAAACCGGTTCGACCGGTCCGACCGGCGGTCTGACCGGTCTGAACCGGTTCCGAATTGGATTTTTCAAAATTAAACCCAAATCAGTAGGAAATTCTTACAATTGAACCTCCTAATCAAATCTAGGGCATGAATTTTATCTAGAAATGTGGTTTTGCACAAAAGTTTTCATCAATTTCTACAAAACCCCCAAATTTTCATTTAATTGGAAATTGGGGATCGTGTAATTGAAGGTGCAAATGATCAAATTGAGTCAAACCAGCTATGCCAATCGATTTAAAATGGTGAAATCCGTTGGGTAGCATGTTCAATTTGCAATGATAGCCCTTGAATTGAAAGTAATTTCAATTATGCTTAATTTCAAGGATTAAAATTGCAATTTTATTATGCAATTTTGCCAAATTCGTGCAATTGAGCAATTTTTACAAACAATTGGGTTAAATTGAAATAAGGGACAGTTAGAATGGATGTCAAGATCCTAGAAAATGCCAAAATTACAAATTAAAAGACTCAATTGGTATTTTTTTTCTCAAATTCAATAATACGGGTTACAAAGGAACACCTAAAATTGAATCTGATTTTGGATTTTTTGTGAGGTCAAAAATACAAGGGATTAAAAATAAAAATATTGGCTATTTGTTTTATATTTTTGTGACCTCAAATGCTATTTTTCTTGATTTTTTAAGTATTTTTCTATTTTCTAAAAACACTAAAAAATATGAAAATTGTGAAAAATTATTTTTTGGTCAAGAATGGTTCCTTGGGCTTGGCCAAGGCCACAAAAGTTGATTTTGTAATTGTTTGACTTTTTATGGAGTTTTTGTGATTTTTCAAAAATAAAACTGAAAAAAAAAAGACTTGGTCAAAAATCAGGTGTCAACAGCTGCCCCTCTTTGAGAGGAATCTCGTGAGAGGTTTCGCTCAAAGACAAGTGACATCTGAGTCTAGACCGACTCGACTAGGGAAAAGAAAAACGAATCTTGACACTCAATCTTTCTTGTCCCACTAGTGAACGCTCTGCTCCTCATTCTTTTGCTGACGTGAGGAAGAAAGTAGAGAGACCCACCTGTTACTTACCAGTTGATCACCTGCCTGATGTTCGTACGGCATGCGCGGTGTATAGCGGGTTCAAGTGAATACCTAGGGACTCGTCTTTTGAGTATCCTAGGGCGGTTAAACTCTAGCCTGTGTGGTAGCCTGTACCAGAATGGGATTCCTATACTTGACAGGAACCTGTGAATGACGCACCCAGTCTCTTAGGGATTGTCGGGGTTTTGATCTGCATGGTGGATCAGACCATGAATAGGACTCCTTTCTGCTAGGAACCTAGGGATGACGCACCCAGTCTCTTAGGGATTGTCAGGGGTTTTGATCCGTATGGTGGATCAAACCATGAATAGGACTCCTTTCTGCTAGGAACCTAGGGATGACGCACCCAGTCTCTTAGGGATTGTCAGGGATTTTGATCCGTATGATGGATCAGACTATGAATAGGACTCCTTTCCGCTAGGAACCTATGGATGACGCACCTAATCTCTTAGGGATTGTCGAACATTTTGATCCTATATTCTAAGGAATTAACTAGGATTTATACAAATAAGGTGTGCCTAACCTTGAGGCTTTACCACATGAGCTATTTTGGGTTTAGGGGTTACCTAGAACATCACAGAAAGCTGATTCTGAAAATTGTCATTTCGACATGCAAGGCGTTATTCTGGGATTTGAGGATTCCAAGTATCCTGCAGAAAAACTAAACCTGCAAAAACTTTGATAAGATTCTTCTGGGATCTAGGGGCTACCTGAGACCTTGCAGAAAAACTATCTTGAATATTGTCCTTTCGACATTGAAGGTGACATTCTGGGATCTGGGTACTCCAAGCATCCTGCAGAAAGATCAAACATGTAATATTTGAATCTCACAAAGGGAGATAATTTCAAACATTGTTCTTTTGACATGTGAGGTGGCATTCTGGGATCTGGGTACTCCAGGCATCCTGCAGAAAAATCAAACCTGTAATATTTGAATCTCACAAAGGGAGATAATTTCAAACATTGTCCTTTTGACATGTGAGGTGGCATTTTGGGATCTGGGTACTCCAGGCATCCTGCAGAAAGATCAAACCTGTAATATTTGAATCTCAAACCTGTAATATTTGAATCTCACAAAGGGAGATAATTTCAAACATTGTCCTTTTGACATGTGAGGTGGCATTCTGGGATCTGGGTACTCCAGGCATCCTGCAGAAAGATCAAACCTGTAATATTTGAATCTCACAAAGGGAGATAATTTCAAACATTGTCCTTTTGACATTGAAGGTGACATTTTGGGATCTGGGGACTCCAGGTATCCTGCAGAAAGATCAAACCTGTAAATTTGAAATCTCACAGAGGGATGATTTCAAAGATTGTTCTTTTGACATTGGAGGTGACATTCTGGGATCTGGGAGCTCCAGGTATCCAAGAATCTGTCAGAAGCTCAGGCATATAAACTCTCCTTCTTAGAGAAATGTGTCATTTTGGGACTTGGGGCTACCACGAGTCCTACAAAAGTTTAAACTTGAAATATATTCTTCACAAAAGAAGTAGCATCCTGAGGTCTGGGGATACCAGGGGTCCTACAGAAGCTTGAACATGTAGACTCTTTCTTACCAAGAGAGGTTGTGTTCTTCTGAGATATGGGGTTACCAGAAATCCTGCAGAAGTTTAGACATATGAATCGTTTCTCACCAAGAGTGATACAAGCCATTTTAGGAGCCGAAGTCATCAAGAATCTTACAGAAGCTCCAATCTGAAAATTTTCTTACCAAAGGCACATCAATGGTCTTTAAGTGATATCTGATGTCAAACTGACAGCATTTTATGACTTATATCATAGTCATGAAAAATTTCAATGAATGCATTATGATGCTGGAGGTTATCCAAAACACCTTGCAACATACGGAAGTGATCAAAAATTCCTTGTGAGGAAAGTTTGAATCAAACAATCTGAAATTACCCACATGAGTTTGGTTAAAACGTCCATTGGAGTATTCTCATCAAAAAGGACTTCTCACCGTTTTGAGATAATGGTCTTTTACCAAGAATGCACTCGAATTTCCTATCAAACCTGCGCCTAGGGTTCAGGATCATTCGCAGTGAATACACCTCGATCGATCAGGAGGACTTCCCAGGGACCGTAATGTTGGGCTTGGTCAACGGTTTTCAAAGGGGACTTGCGTGCAAGTCAAGGCTTTTGAAAAGAAGTCTTCAATGTCTGCTCCAGGTTTACAAGTCAAGAAACCTGCAAAATGAGAAAGAAATAATCTTGCTCGAACTTCTTCGAGCTAAGCTTAGACATTAAACCCTATGTCAATCCCAGTGCCTTAATCAGAAAAGGCTTTTCAGGGTTGTAACGTAGGTATGATTGGGGACAAAAAAAAGGCTTGTTTTTGGCTCAGAATATGCGAAGGGTTTACATTGGTGATCACTGCAGATTTGCCATCATCTGCCCCCCTTCTGGTCCAAAAAGCGTCTTCAGTCTTTGGAGTGCATTGTTAGTCTTTGAAGAGCATTGTCAGCCTTCGAAGCGCATGTTTGTCTTTAGAGAACATATTTCTCTCATGTTGAGACGGCGTCAACATGTTGTCTATGCTTTCATCATCTGAGTGTGACATAATCTGGGGGTATCCTTTACTGTCCAGCTCCCTTGAGATTTTTCTTTTACAATCTGATCTCGCTAGTGACCTATACAAAGGTATTATGCCATCTTTTGGCATTTACAAGATCAAACACATGATTCACAAAAGTACAAGTATTTGGATGGGCATTGGCCTTGCTTTTACCAAGCACTTTGCTTTTTCTTGATGCCCAGGATTGAATTTTTCTTTCTTTCTTCTTTTTTTGTTGAAATCCCATTTTTTCTTTTGAGAACCAGGATCTTCAAATGAGTGTGCTAGATGTGCAACTTGAATCTCAGCACTCAAACGTTAGTCCCGGAATTTTTTATAAATCCTATATTTTGAACTCTTCTGCTCTTGAAGTGACGTCGCTTCCGTCTTGGAATATGCAATGATCACCAACGGGTTTGTGAAACGAACGTATAGGCTCAACTGGGCTGTGCAAAGGGTAAAAGTGTATAGGATAGAGAAACGAAGGCTTTTCGTCATCTTATAGCACCTGAATTACCATAGAGGTTAAAATGACAAGCAACACACGAAGATTGATGCAAGTCTGAGCAAGAGAACTTCTAACCATTTACCTCCTGATACCGCTGGATGTACCTTCAGTTTGCCCCAATGTGGGGTGGTTCTTGACAGGGGTAAAGAATGAAACCGCCGTTCAAAGGGTTATCAATGGTCGCCTGTAGTGTTTATGATAGAGAAACGAACGCCTCCATCGTCTCGATCCATGTAATCACTGCGAATCACCCCTACTTTCGTAGGTCAAGGTCTCGTTGTACTTACCATTCCACTCATCTCTCAAGTGTGTATAGGACGTGTTTGGATCTAGCTTGCCTCTTGTTTGAGGAAATATCCTTTTAAACAGTTCTAAACAACTCTTGTTGGAAAAGTTCATTTCGCTTTCTCCAAAACTTACCCTCAAAAGGGGGTTTATGATGCACAATGTATATTTCAATCATGTTCGGATAACCTCCAGATCTAAACATGAATGCCAATGACATGACTGTGAGAATTTTGCGTCTTTCTAGACATGAGATTTGAATGTATGTTAGATTCCAAGAATCTTTCAAATCCTAGCAATAAAGATTCTGACAGTCTTAAAAACCTAAAAGATTGGGAAAGGAATACTTACCTGCCCAGCGCGGCTAGGGATTCCTGAAAATCATAAAGGGAATATGTCAGCGTATGCTCTCGTACTTCAGAAAATTAGAACGATACACCTTACCCTTGGTCATGTACTCCAATGGAAGTGGATAGATTCATGCAAATCATGACAGTAAGTTCTCTTGACCATGTATTCTGATTGATCGCGACCCTGCTTCCTTGGGTCCTGCAATATTGAACACATGCTAATGTATGTATGGATGGATGACATGCTTATGCCAAGACTATCATGAAGAGTAGGCTTAGTTCGAGGTAAGTCATATGGTCGGAATCTGATTTTATTTCAAGGGTAATATTTCTTCACAACATCTGAATTTACAGGGTGCCCCAGTTCTTCTCCTTCGGTGTTTACAAGAATCAATGCTCCTCCCGTGAGGATCTTCTTGACAATGTAGGGGCCTTCGTAATTCGGAGTGAATTTTCCCCCTGGATGGGTAGCACTCGGCAAAACTTTCCTAATTACCAAGTCATTTACTTCGAAGTTTCTGGTCTTGACCTTTTGATTGAACGCCCTGGCTACCATCTTCTGGTAAGTTTGTCCATGGCAAATGGCTTTAAGACGTTTTTCGTCTATTAAATTCAGCTGTTCATATCTGTGCTTGAAATATTCTGACTCGGAGAATCTACCCTCTGATAAGATTCTTAAAGAGGGAATCTTAACTTCCACGGGTAGAACTGCTTCCACTCCATACACCAGACTATAGGGAGTTGCCCCTGTAGAAGTCCTGATTGACGTTCTGTAAGCCATTAAGGCGAATGGTAGCCTTTCATGCCAATCCCTGTAGTTTTCTGCTGTTTTAGCCAAGATTCTCTTGATATTTTTGTTGGCTGCTTCTACTGCCCCATTCATCTGTGGGCGGTAAGGAGATGAATTCAGATGTCGAATGCTAAAGTGATCCAGTAGATCATCGACAATCTTGTTGTTCAGGTTAGACCCATTATCTGTGATGATCGCTTGAGGGGTGCCATACCGGGATATGATATCTCTTTTGACGAATTTTGCCACATTTCTTGCAGTGACATTCTTGTAAGAGCTGGCTTCTATCCATTTTGTGAAGTAATCAATCGCTACCAAGATGAAGCGATGACCATTTGAAGCCATAGGATTAATAGGTCCTATCATGTCTATGCCCCACATAGAGAAAAGCCAAACTTCAGACATTTGGTGCAGTTCGTTTGGGGGTGCATTAATCTTATCCCCGTATATTTGGCATTGGTGGCATGACCGGACGTGCTGACAGCAATCTGATTCGATGGTCATCCAATAATAGCCAAGGCGCATGATCTTCCTGGCGAGGAGGTGGCCGTTCATGTGAGGCCCACACACACCTTCATGAATCTCTTTCATGAGAATATTTGCTTCTTTGGTATCTACACATATTAACAGAGTAGAATCAAACGATCTCTTATACAGAATTTGTCCATTGAGGAAGAACTTGCTGGCCATCTTGGTTATGTATTTTCGGTCTCCTGACTGGCATCCTTTAGGGAATTCCCCTTTCGAGAGGTAATTCTTGATGTCATAGTACCATGGCTCTCCATCAAATTCTTCTTCAATTAGCATACAATAAGCTGGCTTTTCAACTATGCCGATTCTCAGGGGCTCTATATCCAACCCTCCAGTTGTTTGCAACATTGAGGCGAGGGTGGCTAACGCATCTGCAAATTGATTGTGGGATCTCGATAGGTATTCGAATGACACTTCTTCGAATTCGAGTATTAATTCTTCAAGGTATTCATGATAAGGGATGAGCTTTGCATCTTTCGTCTTCCACTCTCCCTGTGTCTGTAGAATGATGAGCATGGAATCTCTAAAAACTTGCAATCTAGGTATCTTCATGGAAATGGCCAATCGCAAACCTAAAATGCACGCCTCATATTCTGAGATGTTGTTGGTGCAAGGGAAAGTTATTTTTGCCGCCACAGGATAGTGTCGATCATTGGGGGATATCAGTACTGCCCCAGTGCCTGCCCCTAATAGATTGACAGTACCATCGAAGTACAGGACCCACTTGTCCTCTGCTAAGTTCAGAATTTGACTTTCTGTGTTTATTACTTCGGGGGGTTCATTGCTTGATGGGTTTTCTGCCAGCATGTCAGCTATAGCTCTCCCTTTTACTGACTTTTGTGGGGAACACTTGATGTCAAATTCAGACAACATTACCTGCCATTTTGCTAATTTCCCAATTAAAGTGGGTTTCTCCAGGAGGTATTTGACAGGATCATTCTCTGTTATGAGCTGGATATGGTGGTGTAGGGTATACTGCCTCAGTCTGCGAAGTACCCATACCGTTGCTACGCAGGCCCTTTCAACTGGTATATATTTTGCTTCAGATGGCGTGAATTTCTTACTCAGATAATAGATGGCCCTTTCTTTTCCATCTATCGGGTTTGTTTGGGCAAGTAAGGCTCCCAAAGACTCCTGCTGTATAATTAGATATAAGGTCAACGGGTGACCAGGAATTGGTGGCACAAGCACTGGCGGTGTGATCAGATAGTTCTTGATCATTTGGAATGCCTTGCTACATTAAGCATCTCATGTTACTTTCGCGCCTTTCTTAAGCATCCTGAAGATTGGCTTAGCCACATCAGACAGCTGATTGATGAATCTGGCAATATAGTTCAACCTCCCTAGAAGGCTTCTCACTTCTTTTACTGTGGAGGGAGTTGATAAATCGTGGATGGCTTGAATTTTTTAGGGATCAATCTCAATGCCCCTGTTACTGACTATGAACCCAAGGAGTTTCCCGGATCTTGCCCCAAACACACATTTGTTAGGGTTCAACTTTAATTTATATTTACGCAGGCGCTCAAACAGCTTCCTTAATACCTGTATGTGATCCTGTCCTTTCTTGGATTTAGCGATCATGTCATCGACATATACTTCAATCTCTTTGTGGATCATATCATGGAATAATGTGACCATAGCCTTTTGGTAGGTAGCCCCGGCGTTTTTCAACCCGAAGGGCATGACTTTGTAGCAAAAATTTCCCCATGGTGTTGTGAATGCAGTCTTGGGTTTGTCTTCTTGTTTCATGAAAATTTGGTTGTATCCTGAGAATCCATCCATGAATGAGAATAATTCATAACCCTCCGTACTATCCACCAATACATCAATGTGGGGGAGTGGAAAATCATCTTTTGGGCTTGCCCTATTCAGATCTCGGTAATCTACGCAGATCCGAACTCTTCCATCATTTTTCATGACGGGGACTATATTTGCAATCCAGTCTGAGTATGGGATAGCTTCAATGAAGCCTACCCTAAGAAGTTTCATGACTTCTTCCTTGATCTTGTCTTCTAACTCGGCTTTCATCCGCCTGCTGCCTTATTTGACAGGTTTGATACCGGGATCCGTGGGCAATGTATGCTCCACAATCTTAGGGTCAAGGCCTGGCATATCTGCGTAAGACCATGCGAAGATGTCTTGATATTCTTTTAGTAATTTGGTGAACTCAAGCTTCTCATCTCGGGATAGGTGTCCGCTGATCTTGACTTCTTTGATGTTTTCGGCGTCTCCCAAATTAATAACGACTGGTTCTTCTGAGGTAGGAGGCTTCGACTCTTCAAAGGTATTCCAATCTCTGCGGATAGATGCATGACCCTCGTCTTCATCTTCCTCAATGCTATAGGAGTGGTTAATGGAGGGATCCGAATTTTGTAACAACCTGGTATGCATGTTTGAGATGATATGCCTGAAATGTCATGAGTATGGTTAGTTTGTACTCCGTAAAAATGACATGCATGATCATGAAAAGTTTTTTCGAAAAAGTTTTCGAAACAAGTATAAGTACAAACGGGACTAATCCTCATATCATTGGACATCCCGGCCCCGCGGAAATCTTTTGGAAATTAGGAATCATATGGCAAATCAGGCCTCAAGCTTCTGTGTGGAAGACTATTATCATCATTGGGCTGATTCGTGGTTCCATATGCCCTTAACCAAAACATGTGTGGTTTTATTGAATGCAAGATGGGCCGCGTTACAGGATGTGCTATTTGGACCAACGGCCGGAGATCCAAAGGCGTTTTCCTATGCGTACAATAAGGAAAGAAGATACAATAAAATGCCGAAAGTTCTAAATGCAGTATTTAAAGGCAGAGAAAGAGTCTCTTTACTCAGAGGAAGTGGCTTCATTGTCCAGCCACTCCACGATGACATTCACAGAGTCATCTTCAAGAAAAGGATTCGTCAGATCTGGTTCTATTGGTGAAGTGACATCCTCTTCAGACAGCCATTTGAAGTTCTGGTTGAAGTAGGCATTTAAGGGATTTTTGAACATTCGAGACATGCCCTTCCAGGTTGGAGAACCGATGAATGAGTTATTTGGGCTGCTTTTGCCTCCCCGGCGTCCCAGGCTTTTGCCTCGGCCTCGGCCTGTTGCTTTCGGGGCAGATTCATTCATGGGAAATTTCTGGTACCCTAAGCCTCTTCTATGAGGGTTAGCTTTTAACTGCAAGGGGGTATTTATCCCTTGGCTGTGTTTACCCAAACCTTTTTCGGGGTCAAACCCTTATGCCAGTAGCATCTTAGCTGGTAAGAGATTGGCTTCTGAGATGTGAGGGGTTCTCAACCTTGTCCCTGCCGGGGTATGAACTGTTGCTACCAGTTCCAGGGAGTGATAACTTGCCTCTGTTTTCACTTCAGGTTCAACATAGGGTATGGCACTGTTCTAGTATGTCTGGAGGTCGACTTCCCCATGTACGGTAATCACCTTCCCGTCTACAACGAAACGTACTTTTTGATGCAAACTCGAAGGGACAGCTCCTGCTGTATGGATCCAAGGTCTTCCTAGCAAGAACCCAAATGCACTGGGCAGATCCATCACTTGGAAGTTTATAGAGAACTTCGTCGGGCCGATGAATATGTCAAGCTCGATCTCACCCACTACAGTCTTCTTCATGCCATCGAATGCTCTTACAGCTGTCTTGGATGCCTTAACCATCTCTTCATTGATTCTCAGCCTTCTTATGGTAGCCAAGGGGCAGATGTTGAAGGCTGATCCATTGTCGATCAGTATGTGTGCCACTCTTTTGCCATTACATTGCGCGGAGATGTATAAAGCTTTGTTGTGCCCTCTTCCTTCCATGGGGAAATCCTCGTCAGAGAAGCTCAATTGGTCTTTTAAAAGAATTGCCCCTACAAAGTCCCCTAATTGTACTTCATTAATTGTTTCAGGGACATGTACTTCGTTGAGTATCTTTAACAGTGCGTTTTTGTGCTTCTCTGAATTGATGAATAGGTCTAATAAGGATGTCTGTGCGGGTAACTTCCTCAGCTGTTCTATCACCTCAAACTCGCTGGTTTTGATGATCGATATGAGCTTTTCGGCATCTTCCTTCGTGACCTCCTTTTTTTTCGGATTCACCTTCCCTTGGGGCATAAAATCGTCCAGACCTCATTACCGCGTCTACTTGTGTGGTCCTATAGTCCCAATGGACTGCTTTAGGATCGTACTCTTCTACTGGGGGGACTTTTATCGTTACAGTTATCCTCTGAGGTGTTTTTGGTTCAGACGTGTTGTCTTCTTCCTCTTGTGGCAATTGAATCACGACAGGCTTGACTGGGCAGTTTTCTTCCCTACTCAAGCTATCCAGTTCATCCAATCTAATCACCACGGTCGTGGCTACTTCGACCATCGATACGGTGTTGTCAAGTTCTTCTATGCCCTTCGAGGTTTCTAGTTGAGAGAGATCATCCATACCTCCCCATCCGTCCAGTATGATGTCTTCCATCTTTTGATAAAAGCTGGGAGGGGCTGAATATTTCACTTTGAAGTTGTATTCTCCAGAATCTTGACCCAGGTTGTCTATAACTTCGCCCTTCTCAAGTGCGCCAGCCATAAACTTGAGGTCTGCTAGACTCCGCCTCTTGGCTTCTAGTTCGTCCTCTTTGAATTCTTCCTCTGACTGAGTGGCCGGCCAAAGACTGTTTACCAGATTCTTGTGCGAGGTACCCCAGGCGCTACTCTGCTCAGTTGTGATCAAGAAGTGGTTTCCTTTCAAAGATAGAGAAGCTTGAATCCCTTTGAATTCTTCATCAGTAATATCGGACATTATCCCCATGCTCATCATCTTGGCGATATATAACTTCTTTTGGTCAGGCGAGATCTCCCCTGCTTTTGGGTATGACGAAGCGGTTGTTAGCAGGTCGGTCAGTTTAGGCACATCTATCTTCAGCTTAAGGTAGTCTTCTTCTTCTTCAGTAAATATCGCCCCTACTGCTTGATGATCTGGAAGTGGGTTTTCTTGTACATTTGGGGCCGTGTTGTCAAATTTTAGAATCTGACTATCAATCAGGGCTTGCACTTTCAGCTTAAGGACATAACAGTTATCCACATTATGCCCCCTTTCGCCCATATGGTAGGCACAGGTCTGGCTCTCATCAAAGCCAGGATACCTTGCAGGGTTTGCCCTAGGTGGTTCTTTCGCCACGAGGTGTTGCTCCAGCAGCATCGGGAGCAGCTTGGATAAAGGCCTGGGGAGCTAGGAGAATTGCTTCTGGGGTTGCTTTCTCCTAGGCTCTTGTACCTTTGGCATTGACCAGGATGATCCGCCTTTGGCCTGATTAGAATTGCCGAATGTCTTGAGCTTATGGGGGTCGGGTATAAATGCTATGTCGAGCCCAGCTTCTTTCTCCTTTCTTAAAGGATATTGTCTTTTGGAAGCTTCATGGGGTTTTCTCTCCTTCAAGGTCCATTCCAGCCTTTCAGCAACCTTTATCAAGTGTGCGAACGTTTGACATCCGGAAGTGTTCAGCCTGTCAAAGTACTCATAGGGGAGCGCCTTCAAGAATAAGTCGATCAGTTCCTCTTCTGGGATTGATGGCTTTACTTGGGTGGCCAAGGCTCGCCACCTCTGGGCGTATGTTCTGATCAACTCACCTCTTGCCTTTGAAGTTCGTAGAAGGTCCTCTCTTGTTGGGGCTGTAGCCGTATTGAACTTGTACTGTCTGAGGAAGTCTTCTGCGAGATCCTCCCATCCGTCGTAATCTTCCAGGTCTAGCTCAATGAACCAGGCCAGAGCGGCGCCAGCCAAGCTTTCTTGGAATGTGTTCATTAATAGCGGGATATAATCCGAATAGTGCGCCATCTTGCGCAAATAATACTTGAGGTGGGCACGGGGACAGCCTGTCCCGTTGTATTTTCTCACGAACTCTGGTTCCTTATAGTTAGGAGGAGTCTCTACTTTAGCAAAATGAGATATCTTGTCGAAGCGTTGTCGCGACCCGTCCGAAGGCGGACGCGGCTAATGGATTACCGATCGCGGGTCTTGGATCGGCGCGGGCCCTCCCAGGCCCATACCAAATCGCGGCGGGAGTATTTTTCAAAGGGATTCGACAATAGCAGTCGATCGCTTTCGACCTTCAGTGTGGTCGTGGTGGCATGTGCAAATTGTGCATGCATTTGGAGTCGCCACCGATCTTTCTTGGAGGGTAGACCGGAAACCTTACCGATCGATTGGGAGAGATCGATCAGTTCTGCAGAACCAGAGATTTTGGGTTCGGGGACTTGATTACGCTGGTGTCATTACCAACGCCCTTTCGGTACCTAACGCGAGTGATTTTCCTAGCTAAGAATCATGCAAGCGTAATTTTAGGTGAGGTAGGCTTGATTCAGAGTTTCATACAAATTGGAAGACTGTTCCTATCAACCACGATCAATTTAAATGAAAGCGCAATCAAGTACATAAATAAATCACATCAATGTACATCAATTCAAATCAATGGCTTCCTAATATAGCCATAAGGGCTTAGGGAATGTGTGATTTCAGACCAGGGGTAAAATGGGAAGATTTGGGAACGATTAGCCCGAAGGGCAAAATCGTCATTTTTTTGGAATTTCTTGATTTTTCTTCAATTTTTCATTTCGTTTTATATATATATATATATTTTAAGAAAATATATATATATTTTATTTTTGTTATTTAATTATTATTTAATTAAAAAGGTCGGATCCGGATAGGGTTCTTGGGCCCGAACCTGGATCAGACCACTGGGCCTAATCCAAACCGGGAAAGAGGGCTTGAACTGGGTCCATCTCGTAAGAAACCCAACAAGCCCACTCTCTTTTCTTTAAGCCTAACAAAACAATTGGCCTAAGCCCAATCTTCTTTCTACCAACCACGGCGCAGACCCATTTCTAACTAAGCCCACAAAACTAAATATTCTACCTGCCCAGCCCAACATGAAAAAAAAAACCTTACCTTACTGTGGATCGTCTTCAACATAGGACATCCGCTCCCCCCATGCTAACGGGACCGAGCTCGAGTCGGCTTTGGCTCCCGTCATCTGCGCCATTCAGGATGTCGCCGCCGAAACCGCCGACCTCCACCGATGTCGACCATGAAAGGAGAAGCGTCGGCCACTCTCTTATGCTCGACTTTTTGACGCAGCTCCTCTTCCTCCTACGGCTTGGAGCCGTTCGTCTTCATCCATCGACGGCCACCATGTTTTACTTGTTTGGGACTCACTCGTCTGACCGCCGAGACTCGCTCGTCAAGACGACGCCATTCCCGGGTTTGGCAGGTCACGCTGCCTCCGAACTGACTGCTGCGGCTTATGGACCTATAGTAAGTCCGGTTGGACTTACAGCTTCCCGGCGTCGGAAGGTGGTTGTAGGACAGGAGTCTACGTTTACTCAAGCGAGTTTCGGATGTTGTTCAAGTCACTGCTCAACATCCTTCTTTGGTGATTCACTATGATGAACCACCAAAGCAGAACAAGATGTTCTCTCCATTAATGCCACCCTCTTGTACGTTTGGGAGGCTCCTGAAGTCCCACTCCCAAAACCATCAAGAGAGAAAATGAGGGTCGGCTTGAAGTCCGGCGGTGTAAACAACTTGGGCGCATAGACGGAGCCCGGATCAGGGAGTAGCATGGACATGAACGAATTCCAACTACCTCTCAACGTAATCCCTGAGAGAAGCTCCAGAGCTAAGAGCTGTTGCGGTGATGCCGCAGGAGCACCAGCAGAGCTACAGTTGGCAGAGATTTGGCGGTTCTTACTGGCCTCGAGGCCTGGCACTTGGTCCAGCTCGGAGATGGACTTGAAGTCGTGATGGTGAGGGTTTGGGAAGGCCAAGTTCAGATCTTGGCCATCATGGAACGGCGCTTTGTTGTTAGGATTTGACGCGGGCATGCTGATCAGATCAGATAGCTTCCTGAATGGAGAGTTGAAGGACAAGGAAGAAGAAGATGCTGAGGATGATGTTCTCTTAGGGTGGCTGTTGCTGTGCATGTGCTTGTGACTATTTCTTCTATCGGTTTCAACATAGTCTCCTGTGGCCACTGAGCGGTGTCCATAGATCCGCTCCACTGTCCCAGCAATCTCGTCGAGGATAGAGGCAATAGTGAACAACGAGCTCGTTGGCTTCTTCTCGCTGTCTTACTCTTGATCTCGCCGGGGAGGGTCTGGGCTCCCACAGGTCATGACAGCAGCACCGGGTGATCTCCCAGTCGCCTTGTCTTCATGCCCATGAAGATTCGGATCCTCACAAGACAGCCCCTGCTTTTTCTTTTCTGCATACTCTTCCTTTATCTCCAGTACATACGGCGCTATCGCCACCTCCTTCTGATAGAGAAGCTCTGACGATGCTCGACCTTGGCCGGTCGGAGAAGGGGAGGTCGGGAATCTTCAGGATCTCGCGGGCAGCGTCGGCTGACGAGATGACGAGCGCCGGCACGTTACCGAGGTGGAGGAGCATGAACGGGCCATGTTCCCGTGATAAGTCTACCAGGGAGCAATCCCCTTGCCAGCCGAATTCGCGGAGAGCCTCCAGGATGGGAAGCTCCCCTTTTGTCAAAAGGTGGGAGTTGCCATTTTTTTAAGAGGAACCAGATGCTCCTCGTGGACGATCTCGGAACGGATCCAGATACTGTCTCCACCCCCACTTCACATTATTTCCCCCTTTTGTTTAGTAGACGTTCTCAACTCCCAATGAAAGGCCATGCTTTTAAGCCTTGGATCCACTTGCACCATTTCTTGCCTCTTTTTATTATCTCATTTTAGGTTCTTGAGGCGCCATTCCCCCGCCCTTGCTCCGTCCACCTTCTCCCCTACCTTATAAAATCTCTTTTGGTCGGCCAACCATGCCATTTTTATTTTTATTTTTATTTTTATTTTATTTTTTGCTATTTTTTTAGTTAATTATTTTAAAAATTAAAGCAAAAAGGAATTAAAAATCAGGTGTCAACAGCTGCCCCTCTTTGAGAGTGAGCTCGTCAGAGGTTGCTTTTAAAGACAAAACGACACCTGAATCTTGACCGACTTGACTGTGGAAAAGGAATGCCACGACGTCGAAACCCTAAACTTTTGATGAATGCTCAAATCAATCTCCGGTTTGCTCTTGCGATCTGAACCTGGGCTGGAGGGAGAGAGGTTTACCTGAAACTCACATGTCGGATGCTGCCCGCTGCAACAACTTTCAAGAAGATACCTAGGATTCGTCATTCAGAATATCCTAGGGAGATTAAGCTTCGACCTGTATGGTAGGTCACACCATTATGGGATTCCTAATTAGTAGGAATCTAAGGAAGGCGTATCCCATGCTTGTGATTTGCCAAGGATTGTGATCCGTATGGTGGATTGGACCATTGAATTGACCTTTTAAGTGATTTTTATTATTGGGTTGGCCCTTATGGCGGTTTCCACCATATTTTGACCCTTCAAGCGGTATCTACCTTGAGTTGACCCTTCAGGCGATTTCTACCAATGAGTTGACCCTTCAGGCGGTTTCTACCAATGAGTCGACCCTTCAGGCGGTCTCTACCTTTGACTGACCCTTCAGGCGGTATCTACCTTTGTTTTGACCCTTCAGGCGGTTTCTACCTTTGGTTTTTGCTTTGAAAATGGGTCTCATGACGAGGGTTCTCCACGTCCGATGAAACTACCTGAATTTTGAAAAGGGATCTCATGACGAGGGTTCTCCACGTCCGATGAGACTGCTTTATTTTGAAAAAGGGTTCTATCCTCATCCCTTCTTTTAAAAGACCCCGAAATTTGTCGGGAATACAGTTTTGAAGCGGCGAAAGATTTTATCTTGACAAAGCTTCACTTGAGTCTGTTGAGGCGACATTCTGGGGAATTGGTGTTTCCAACGGATCCTGCAGAAGTTCGAGCCTGAAAAACTTTTCTTCACCAAGAAAACATTAGCAATCTTAGGGAAGACGACGGTTGTCCATCTGACAAAACAGTATGATTTAAGTCGTAATCATGAAATGTGCGTTTTGATGCTGGAGGTTATCCAAAGCATTCTTACAACATGCAAATGTGATCACAAACCCCTTGTGCGGCAAATCTGGATCAAACAATTTGAAATTTCCAAAAAGAGTTTGTTCAAAACATCTATTGTAATATTTCTCGACGATGAGGTCTTTTCACCTGTTTTGAGATAGTGGTTTTTTATAGGGGATGCACTCAATTCCCTACTAACCTGTGCCTAGGTTTTAGGCTCATTCGCAGCGCATACATTTTGATCGGTCGGGAGGTCTTCCATGGGACCGTAATGTTGGGCTTGGATATTGGTTTTCAAAGGGGGTGACTCACTTTTGAGTCGAGGCCATTGAATGAAAGTCTTCACCATCTGCTCCGGGTCTACAAGTCAAGAACCCTGCAAAATGAGAAAGAAATAGTCGTGCTCGTACTTCTTCGAGTTAAGCAATATGTTAACCCAAGTGTCTTAGTCAGAGAAGACTGTTTCAGGGTTGTAACATTGGTAGGATTGGGGACCGAAAAAGGCTTGTTTTTGGCCCAGAAATTACGAAGGGTTTGACATTGGTGATCATTGCAAATTTACCACCTGCCCTTTCCTCTCTGCACCTTCAGTTTTTGGGATGCGCAACCGATTTTGAGGTGTGCACCAGCTCTTCAGAGAGCGTTTCGGCGTATTAAGAGACTGATGACTCTGTCTGCGTCTCTGCTCCACGCTTGACACCATTTGGGGAGTAGTCTTTTTGATCTGACCCCTTTAGGGATTTCCTCTCTTCCCATCCGGCTTCATTGCGGATCAATCAAACAACTTACACGAGCATCGGCCTTGCTTTTACCAGGCACTTTGCTTTTTCTTGATGCTGGGGATTTTTTTCTTTGTTGAAATCCCGCCTTTTCTTTTCCTTTGGAACTACGATGTTCAGAAAATTGTGCTAGATATACAACTTGAATCATAGCACATTTAAACGCCGATATGAAATTTTTCTATAAATCCCATCTCTTGATTTCTTCCGTTCTTGGAGTGATGCAGTTTCTATCTTGAAACATCCCATGATCACCAACAGGGTTTTATGAAATGAATTTGCAGGCTCAACTTGGCTGTGCAAAGGATATGGTGTGTGGGATAGAGAAATGAATGCTTCTCGTCATCCTATGGCACTTGGATTACCATATAAACAACACACAAAGATTGATGTTAGTCCGAGCAAGAAAATTTCTAACCATTTTCTCCTGATACCGCTGGACTCACCTCCATTTTGCCCTGATGTGGGGTGGTTCTTGACAGGGTTAAGAATGAAAACCGTCGTTCAAAGGGTTTATCAACGGTCACCTGTAGTGTTTGAGGGATATGAAACGAATGCCTCCGTCATCCCAACCCATGTAATCGTTGCGAATAATCCCTACTTCCGTAGGTCCAGATTTTGCTATCTGATCCGCTCCACTTCTCTCCAGTGTATGTAGGACGTGTTTGGACTAGGCTTTGCCTCTTTTCTTTTGAGAAAACGTCCTTTTAAAAGTTTTGAACTTTTGATTGGAAAAAATCTCTTTCATTTTCTCTAAAAATTTTACCCGTCAAGGGGATTTTATGATGCACCATGCATGTTCTTGTTCATGTTCAGATAACCTCCTGTTTTAAGACATGAATGCCAATGAAGTTTGAATTCTATGTCTTTTCTAGACATTAGATCCTGAAAGCTTTTCTTTTTCTCTCTGTTTTTTATTTAACATCTTCAATGGATTGGGGAAAGGGATACTTACCTGTCCCCCGCGGCTGGAGATCCTGAAAATGCGGAAGAAACATGTTATTGTACGTTCACGAATTTTTCAAAAAATTAGAACGATACAATTTACCCTTGGTCATGTATTCTAACGGGTAATACATGGGATGTGAAAACCTGTTCGTCTGTAAGGCGATTCCCCTGTCAAGGATAAATAACGAGTATAAATTCATATTCTCAAATTCAAGACAAATTGGAACGATACAACTTTATTCTTGGCTCGCATCCCGTTCTGATGTTGCGTATTGATATGAACAACGTCTATCGAATCCGCCTATCCATGCTTGGAATATTTGCAACATTAATGGTTCAGCTGCCCCCGGTTGGGCAACGTCTGTTCTGTTATTCGAACAAATGGCTCCTTGAGTGATTTATCCACGTTTATCACCTGAGAAGGGAAAGGAAGGAGACATTACTTCGGTATTCAATTGAAGATCGTTTAGGAACGATACATCGTTTTACCAAATAGGTGGCTTCGCGGCCAAACGTATTTCGTATTGAATGGGTAGATCCCATTATGCTCCGCGGGTGATAGTCATTGTTCATGGAACTTGCTCCACGGATTAAGTGATTAATCCACGGCCCTCGGCTTGAAGATGCTCAAAGGGTGATGTTGACACTCACGCGCAATTAGTTCTAGATATTAATGAAAGATGTTCCCGTGGGAACCTTACAGCGCGATCAACAACATATTCAATAGGAGTATTCAACCCATTTCCTCTAAGCATTTTTCATCGAGTAGCCATGCCTTGCATCTGACGTCTGATCACCGGCCTTGCGTCACCACTGCGATGGTCCTCCGGCTCCAAATTGATCGAGCCAAAGATTGAACTCATCGCCAAGGAAATTGCTCGGGTCTTCGAGCCATTGATGTTCAAGTTGGGTATCAACGATTGTTAGGGGCAGATTTCTTTCATTGCCTTCGTTGTGAGGGATTGGAGTCTTTGAGCTGGAACCTTCATCATTGCCTTGTTGGGGTTGAGACATACATTCCTGAAGAGTATTGATCCAAGTGTCCAGCTCCTCATCAAGGAAATCACCTGTTCTTTCTAGTCCTTGGTGCCCAGATTGGGTGTCGTCGACTGCAGGCGAAGGATTCCTCTCTTTGCTCTTGCCGTGAGCAATTTGACCCCTCGAATTGGAACTTCCTCCAATGACCGGCAGGTTCGTATGTGCACTCTCTACCAATGCCAGATCCGCTTCAGGGACAGCATTAATGACTGATTCGCGCTCAAACTGAGGAATCTCTATGTGCTGGAACTGTGGCATATACTCTTGAGGAGTATTGTGATAGCTCGGCGGAGCATTCTGATTTGGGTTAGAGGAGTCGCTGACACGACTGCCGGTCCCGTCATTGCTGAAACACGGTTGGGTGCTCTTGGCTCTCCAATCATCATGGTTGTAACTCTGCCCAGCACTTGAGCTCCAACTGGCTTTATGATGGTTTAACGCTATCCTTCCATCCCTTAGCAATCTCCTATAGTACTTGAGGTGAGACTCAACGTTAATTCTAGAGAGCCCCGGCACATTCATAATCTCGAGTAAGCGTAGTGGGCTAGCCGAATCAACTCCCAGCTCTCGAATTGCATCAACAAATTTGGTGTGAAGTTCATAGGTCCAGTAAAACCTTGTTCTCTTATCACCCAAAATATCGTCAATACTTCGGTAGCTATTCTCTACGGGATCTAGTCGTTTCAAAAGTTGTCCAGGGAGGGACTCACCGACTTTGGATTGGCTAGCTGCGACAATGAGTTCGTCATTGAGAGAACTCCCCCTGTGATGATTCATATCCCATTTCTCAGAGGATGTTGGTGTTGATCCTATGGTGTTGACTTGCTCATGCAGATCTCCGGCGGTATCTGGCTGTGTCGGAAAATGCTGTGGAGAATACGGTAACAACTGAGCGTTATTCGTCAACAGGGATGGTTCATCGAGGAACACCTTGCCGAGGACAACAGGATTACCACAATTAAGGCAGGTGGCCTTGGTCAGAGCTTCCTTATATCTCGCGCTTTCAGCTTGAAGCTTCTCATTTTCCTCCTTCAGGACCAGTAACTCCTGGTCTGCGTATTGCTGTTTCACCCGGGTTCGTTTGTTGGCGAACCAAAACTTGACCTTCGAAAGCTCCAATCCTATCTTTCGGCTCAGCTCCATTTTCTGTTGTTTGCTTGGAGTGGGGCATTCATTGAAGAAAGCTTCGAGCTCTCGGATTTGGCCTGGAGTGTGGCGTTGTAGTTGCTTCCTTTTCCGACTCCGGTCATCATTGTATACTCCTTCTTCGTAGCTGAAACCTAGAATTTCATCGCTAGAGGAGTCAGTCTCCATGGCTTTCGGGCAGTATTCAGCTCCAAGATCTTCAAAGTCTCCCAGTAGTTCGTGCTCAGAAATGTCCAGGTCGGGCGTTTCTAGCAGATGGGAATAGCTTTTAAACATGATGGATCGGAGTATCTCGGGCTGATCTAGTTCACTCAGCTTTCTCTATTCGCTCTTACGTGTTTGCTCACTCTAGAAATTTTCTCAAGTGATCGTGCGTGTCCTAGAACCATCCTTCAGGCTGCATATGAAGGCCAGCAAGCAAGCGCTCCTCCCGAGACCCTGTAATTACTCATCGTCTGTATTCCCCTTTCTTTTTCCTCGTGATAGGATCACAAACTCTTTTGCATTGATTCGGTTTCATCGAGTATTGCGCTCGTCCCCTAGTTCAGTCTTCAAAGTGGTGGGTCTACAATCTTTCGGCGCCTTTTATGATTTGCTAGGCCCGAGAACGTGGGGAGCAGCGGTGGACCCGCAATTAATGACTCCGTTTAATTCATTTAGCTCCATTAACGCTATGATCTTCTCTCAACCCCTTTTCATCGTTCAAACGAAAGTGGCATTTTCCCTGTGCATGCTGTTACTCTTCATTTCAGCATCCCGGGCGCTTGGTGAGGAATGAGTTCGTGGCCACTCAAAATTTTAAAGACCGTCTCTGGTTTCAGACTTAATCTAACAAGGGATCATCACAACTGAGCGTGATGATGTTCGTCGATAGCGTTGGTTTTAATATAGAATTAACTATAGTCATTAAAGAAAAATGTTCCCGTAGGAACTTTACAACGGATAAAATGAGTGATCTACTCGTGAACATGTTCTTCTTTCTATGGGTGTTCGTGGTGACCGACCCATCGTGCCCCGAATCAAGTGCTAGATCATGGCTGTCCAAGCATGCCAGCTTCCCACTGATTGAACAAGGCATCGAGCCCCTCATCAAAGAAATCGTCTGTCGTGGGTTGACCAGCGGCAGGCAGAGCACCAGCCGACTGCTGCTCGAATGGAGGAGTGCGCACTCGCTGTACTTGTGACACGCGCTCTTGAGAAGTGTTGAAATGGCCCGGGAGGACATTCTGATCAGCTTTCAGTTTGTCGGTGGTCGGGTTGCTAGCTTGATTGATGCTTAGATTTGGCCGGGTATCTCTTGATGCCTGAGCATTACAATGGCGGTCGCCCCTAGCTTTTGAGCTCGAGACGGATTCCTCCCGGTTTAGCTCCGCTCGACGTTGTTTTAATAGCTTTCTGTAGGCAGCAAGGTGATTCCTGACCAGTTCCTTACTAAGCCCCGGTACATTCATTGCCTTAAATATGCGCGTCGGAGTTGCTGAATCGATCCCCATTTGGTGAACCACGTCTAGGAATCTGGAATGCAGTTCAGGGGGCCAAGCGAACCTCCTCTTATCGTGGCCCAAAATTGCATCGATGGCTTGACGACTGATTAACTCATCTCCAGCGGGACCCGACCCTATCGAAAATTGTTGTGCATGAGGCTGATATGCTTTGAGCTGGTCAGCGGTAACATCCAGCTCCTTGAAACTGTAACTCCAATCAAAGCGATGCAAATCCCATCCCCCAGGAGGCATTTGTATCGTCTTCGTAGGATCATCCTGCTCATGCGTGACTCCGGCAAAATCTGGGTGAGCAGGAGATGCCCCGAGGGAGTAGGGTGGTAAGTGAACGTCTTCAATCATTGCGTGAGGCTTATCGGGGAATATCCTACCGCGGGCGATGAGGTTATCACAATGAGGGCAAACGGTAATATTGAGAGCTTTTTCATACCTCATGTTTTCTGTTCGTAGCTTTTGGTTTTCTTCCTTTAAAATCTCGACCACCTGACGTTTGCGTTGAGCCCTCGATTTGGATCTCCTATTTTGAAACCAAAACTGGATCCTCGACTGATTAATCCCCAACTCCCGGCTCAATTCAATTCTCCACTTCTTTTTCATGTAATGGCTTTTACTGAAAAGGGTTTCCAGCATTTGGGTTTCCTCCTAAGAGTATTGGTGAGGACGTCTTCTTTTCCCGAGTTGAGCATCGTGGATGTCGTTGTCGTCGTCGCCGTGATCTTGATTTCCGTTGCCAGAAGTGTTGGGCTCCATGGTTTTGGCGTTAGACTTGATCTTGGAATCTTCGAGATCCCTCTGTGGTTCAATTTCTGAGATTTTTGAGTCAGTCGCCTCTAGCAGCTGACAGTAACCTCTTAAATATGTTGGATTGAGAAATGTTTGATTGGTTCTTGCCCACTCAGAGTTCTCCACTCTCTCCTGTATGCTCACTCCCTATAAAGTTTTCTTCGAGTGACTTTGCATGTTCAGGAGACGCTCTTCAAGCATCATTAGGCAAACGTTCCCCCTCAAGACCTTGAATTTCTCGCTTAGCTTTTCAACGTGATGGGACTGCCAAATCCTGTTAGGGCTCTCTTCGATAGTTGCGCTTACCTCCCACCTAACTCTAATAATGGTGATCCCGACAAATCTTTTACATCTTTTAATTGATGAGCCGGAAATCGCGGACCGAAACGAATCCAATGGTTCTCGTGAGGGGACCTCCTGCTTTACCCCCTAACTGGGCTCCACCAGCATTATTACTGAGACCCTTCATCATCCTCGAGTTGCTATAAAATGAGGAATTAATGTATGGAAGGTTAACGTTCTCGCATAATCAGCTTCTTCCCTCTAATCTCTCTATTAGCCTTGTCTTATTCTCAAGCCAACCCAACGCAAATGGCCTCCTCTCCCGTGCGCACTTTTTCGACTGATGTCTTGGCCCAGTGGGAAAAGCTTTATAACCTACTGGGTCGCGGTTACGCGCACATAACCGATCATTCTGCAACCACGGATGAAATCCGTGTCCTGCTCGAGGACTTAGATACCACTTCCCTCGAAGGTACTACGCTGGGGAGGGAATATAGAACTTTCCCGACCCTCTTTGCACACTCCTTAGAGGCCTACCGTGTTGCTGATCGGGAGGTTCTCGTGGCTCGCGTCTTGCGGGCTCGTTACAAGGATCGGTCTGATCATTTGGTGCTGACCAACTATCTGGCCGATAGTCACAAAAAGGCCGTCGAGTTTGCCAATGAGAGGGTCGCGACGTTGCTTCGCGAGAGGAGAAACCTGGTGGATCAATTGGCCATATCCCTGACCGCTGGCGAGCACGACCGCCACAATGTCCTATTGAGGCTGCAAAGCGACTAGCAGGAAGAACGGCTCGACAAAATAACCGCAGACATAGCTCACGGGAATGGATTAGTTCGGGACTTGGAAATAATCATCGAGGAACACGAGGTCAAGGTCACTGAGGTTAAGGGCGAATGCAGAAACCTTCTCCTCAAGCTTGCGGACCAGGACATGCGAAGTCGTGAGTACGGGCAGAGCATTAACAACATGGAGGGTCAGTTAGGCTCCTTTGTGTCGTTAATTAGGGCTCACTTTGGCTTTACTTTTCCACCCCGAATTGTATGACCTGCTTTTGAAAACCCTCCACTGAGCAAAATAAATGTGTGTGTTTTAACTTCTGTATGGTTCATTTCTTCGAGCATCCGAACATCTTCAACTTGGGTGAGCCGAACCATAATATCAATAAGCCGAGCAAATATGTCCTGATTTTATAACTCGTCCATGATCAGATGAGAGAATAGCCTCAGACTTATCCAGGAGAAGATTTCTCTCTATTACCTATTTTTTCACCTGCAAATGAAACGACTGAATCAGAAGGAATAATTTGAAAAAGAAAGCATAAACCCCTTTCAATCTTATGCTTGCTCGTGATTAATAAGGACAAAAAATTTTACAGGGGTTTTAATCTTGCGCAAAAAGTTTTTTATCAGTATTCTTCGAAGGAAAGCATATTATTGAAAGGAACGTAATTCACGATAATCGCTTTTGATCAATTTCGAGGAGAACGAATTAGTCAAAAGCGCAAGGCATAATGACGTGTTTTAAATTTAATTGAAGATACGGCATCCAAATCAAGGCCGTTTTGTTAAGAACGAGGGCAATTTGGACATCTATCTCGTCATTAAATTCGAAACAATGCCGATACTCTTGATCAATTATCGTGGATTACCAATGACGTACGACATGCATGAATCAATTCAAGTGTATAATTCCTTCTAGCGAAATTGGGGTTGGATTACCCTATACGACCAAAAAGGTCATGCAAGATTTCCAATTTTGATTTCCTCTAAAGGAATTATAAACTTGACTTGGGAGTATTCGGATGATTAGAGAAAATGCCACTATCACATTCCCATGACCCGTCAAAAGAAATACAACCAAGTTCCATCTGAATGTGTACACCAATAGGTCCCTAATACAATCACTCTAAGGGGTGAGATAGAGAAAGCCTCGATAAAAATAAACCCTATACAAGAGGACTAGTAATGGAAAATGAAACAAAGGAATGTGATCCTAACGTTTAAGGATGCCCCAAGTTCGATCTGTGACCTCCGGATCACTTGCCCCAACTCGTCATCTTCATTGGACGATATCTCAATAATGTCCATAGTAGGCTCCTTTGTTGCTCACTCGGTGCTTGTCATGGGATATCATCCTCTTCGTCTTCTATCAAGAACGTTTGGGAAAAACACACACATCTATCCTTGAAATGGCATTTAATCTAATCACCAGAATGCAATGAATGAAATGCCTATATTTATATGAACTGTAATAGATTTGAGGGATAGAGAGTCTTACCAACCAAACTCGTCGACTTATGTGCGGTTTTAGGTGTACCAACCGCCCAAAGACATGCGCATAAGACAAGTGATGGTGAACTTCTAAAAATCAGAGG
Organism: Rhodomyrtus psidioides; assembly: GCA_021437785.1. Taxonomy (NCBI): domain Eukaryota; kingdom Viridiplantae; phylum Streptophyta; class Magnoliopsida; order Myrtales; family Myrtaceae; genus Rhodomyrtus; species Rhodomyrtus psidioides. Next base: position 4,252,283 of record JAILYB010000005.1, read on the forward strand.
GTTTGGCACCTAAGGTTAAGGTTCCCACTTCGAGTTCTAGAAAGAGCCGATTCCATTGCACAGCTATCGTTGCATTGGGACTCGATCCATAGTTCGAAGCGAGCGGAATTGAAAAGTGGATTACCCCGCGTTTTTCCTCACGGAGATTCCATTCTCAATTCCTTCTATTGTGTTCCTAAAGGCGGCGCCCGGGGTTTTAGGCGCGGTTGTGTGTGTCCACGTGTTGTGATCATCATAATGCAATTCATGCACAGCAGTTTATCAATCAGCACTTCAAATCATCCACACAACCTACATTCCTACGCCCAACCTGCATAAGACAATGTTAATCACGGACTACACCCCTTATTTCTCCAATCTGCCAAAAACATATAACACCTACCATAAGCGGACTTACCTCACCTTCGAGAGCGCCTGCAAGGTTAGAAAAATCACTCAACGTTTTAATTACGGCCTAAGTCCACTTGAGGTCTAGAATCATATGTTCTAGAGCAAGAGTCCCCAGCGGAGTCGCCAGCTGTCGCGACCCGTCCGAAGGCGGACGCGGCTAATGGATTACCGATCGCGGGTCTTGGATCGGCGCGGGCCCTCCCAGGCCCATACCAAATCGCGGCGGGAGTATTTTTCAAAGGGATTCGACAATAGCAGTCGATCGCTTTCGACCTTCAGTGTGGTCGTGGTGGCATGTGTAAATTGTGCATGCATTTGGAGTCGCCACCGATCTTTCTTGGAGGGTAGACCGGAAACCTTACCGATCGATTGGGAGAGATCGATCAGTTCTGTAGAACCAGAGATTTTGGGTTCGGGGACTTGATTACGCTGGTGTCATTACCAACGCCCTTTCGGTACCTAACGCGAGTGATTTTCCTAGCTAAGAATCATGCAAGCGTAATTTTAGGTGAGGTAGGCTTGATTCAGAGTTTCATGCAAATTGGAAGACTGTTCCTATCAACCACGATCAATTTAAATGAAAGCGCAATCAAGTACATAAATAAATCACATCAATGTACATCAATTCAAATCAATGGCTTCCTAATATAGCCATAAGGGCTTAGGGAATGTGTGATTTCAGACCAGGGGTAAAATGGGAAGATTTGGGAACGATTAGCCCGAAGGGCAAAATCGTCATTTTTTTGGAATTTCTTGATTTTTCTTCAATTTTTCATTTCGTTTTTATATATATATATTTTTTAAGAAAAAATATATATTTTTTATTTTTGTTATTTAATTATTATTTAATTAAAAAGGTCGGATCCGGATAGGGTTCTTGGGCCCGAACCTGGATCAGACCACTGGGCCTAATCCAAACCGGGAAAGAGGGCTTGAACTGGGTCCATCTCGTAAGAAACCCAACAAGCCCACTCTCTTTTCTTTAAGCCTAACAAAACAATTGGCCTAAGCCCAATCTTCTTTCTACCAACCACGGCGCAGACCCATTTCTAACTAAGCCCATAAAACTAAATATTCTACCTGCCCAGCCCAACATGAAAAAAAAAAAACCTTACCTTACTGTGGATCGTCTTCAACATAGGACATCCGCTCCCCCCATGCTAACGGGACCGAGCTCGAGTCGGCTTTGGCTCCCGTCATCTGCGCCATTCAGGATGTCGCCGCCGAAACCGCCGACCTCCACCGATGTCGACCATGAAAGGAGAAGCGTCGGCCACTCTCTTATGCTCGACTTTTTGACGCAGCTCCTCTTCCTCCTACGGCTTGGAGCCGTTCGTCTTCATCCATCGACGGCCACCATGTTTTACTTGTTTGGGACTCACTCGTCTGACCGCCGAGACTCGCTCGTCAAGACGACACCATTCCCGGGTTTGGCAGGTCACGCTGCCTCCGAACTGACTGCTGCGGCTTATGGACCTATAGTAAGTCCGGTTGGACTTACAGCTTCCCGGCGTCGGAAGGTGGTTGTAGGACAGGAGTCTACGTTTACTCGAGCGAGTTTCGGATGTTGTTCAAGTCACTGCTCAACATCCTTCTTTGGTGATTCACTATGATGAACCACCAAAGCAGAACAAGAGGTTCTCTCCATTAATGCCACCCTCTTGTACGTTTGGGAGGCTCCTGAAGTCCCACTCCCAAAACCATCAAGAGAGAAAATGAGGGTCGGCTTGAAGTCCGGCGGCGTAAACAACTTGGGCGCATAGACGGAGCCCGGATCAGGGAGTAGCATGGACATGAACGAATTCCAACTACCTCTCAACGTAATCCCTGAGAGAAGCTCCAGAGCTAAGAGCTGTTGCGGTGATGCCGCAGGAGCACCAGCAGAGCTACAGTTGGCAGAGATTTGGCGGTTCTTACTGGCCTCGAGGCCTGGCACTTGGTCCAGCTCGGAGATGGACTTGAAGTCGTGATGGTGAGGGTTTGGGAAGGCCAAGTTCAGATCTTGGCCATCATGGAACGGCGCTTTGTTGTTAGGATTTGACGCGGGCATGCTGATCAGATCAGATAGCTTCCTGAATGGAGAGTTGAAGGACAAGGAAGAAGAAGATGCTGAGGATGATGTTCTCTTAGGGTGGCTGTTGCTGTGCATGTGCTTGTGACTATTTCTTCTATCGGTTTCAACATAGTCTCCTGTGGCCACTGAGCGGTGTCCATAGATCCGCTCCACTGTCCCAGCAATCTCGTCGAGGATAGAGGCAATAGTGAACAACGAGCTCGTTGGCTTCTTCTCGCTGTCTTACTCTTGATCTCGCCGGGGAGGGTCTGGGCTCCCACAGGTCATGACAGCAGCACCGGGTGATCTCCCAGTCGCCTTGTCTTCATGCCCATGAAGATTCGGATCCTCACAAGACAGCCCCTGCTTTTTCTTTTCTGCATACTCTTCCTTTATCTCCAGTACATACGGCGCTATCGCCACCTCCTTCTGATAGAGAAGCTCTGACGATGCTCGACCTTGGCCGGTCGGAGAAGGGGAGGTCGGGAATCTTCAGGATCTCGCGGGCAGCGTCGGCTGACGAGATGACGAGCGCCGGCACGTTACCGAGGTGGAGGAGCATGAACGGGCCATGTTCCCGTGATAAGTCTACCAGGGAGCAATCCCCTTGCCAGCCGAATTCGCGGAGAGCCTCCAGGATGGGAAGCTCCCCTTTTGTCAAAAGGTGGGAGTTGCCATTTTTTTAAGAGGAACCAGATGCTCCTCGTGGACGATCTCGGAACGGATCCAGATACTGTCTCCACCCCCACTTCACATTATTTCCCCTTTTTTTTTTAGTAGACGTTCTCAACTCCCAATGAAAGGCCATGCTTTTAAGCCTTGGATCCACTTGCACCATTTCTTGCCTCTTTTTATTATCTCATTTTAGGTTCTTGAGGCGCCATTCCCCCGCCCTTGCTCCGTCCACCTTCTCCCCTACCTTATAAAATCTCTTTTGGTCGGCCAACCATGCCATTTTTATTTTTATTTTTATTTTTATTTTATTTTTTGCTATTTTTTTAGTTAATTATTTTAAAAATTAAAGCAAAAAGGAATTAAAAATCAGGTGTCAACAAGCGTGCCGGATCGTAACATTGGCTGCTCAAGCATTCCTCAATCTTGGCCAATCTTTTAGCTTCCGCCTCTGTTTTCATGGTTTGCTTCCCTTTCTCCTCCTTCTCGAGGTTGATGATGACAAGAGAGGCCTTCTGTTGTGATTGGCTGTTTAGTTCATGTATGTCATCCTCTGTACGCTGGGTATCTCTCGTTACCTCTTTATCAGCTACATCTGTTACCGCAGAAGGGCCCGAGTTGTTCTGGTTATGGGCCGTTGTTTGTTTAGCCTGAGTGGCTTCCAGAATGGCCTTGATGTCGGTCATCATAGTTGCTAGGGCAGTCATTTGGGATTCTAGCATTCCCACGCGCGGAGTCAATTCTTGCTGCTCCATTCTTGTCTTAAGGCGAGTACGGAAACGATGTGTCGGTAGTTCCGTGATGAGAGTGTACCTGTTTTGAAAAGATTTCTAGTGAGTACTTCTTTTATTTCTGGCAAAAAAGAAACAGCTAATCCTTTCAGTTGCATATTCCTTGTCAGCATATGAGAAAAAGGGCTACTCTGTGAGCCTTAGCCTCATGTAAGTAGTTCTTTCAATCATTTCTCAACAAGAATTCATGGAACTAAAAGAAGCGTAATTTCTGACGATAGTTTTTATGCGTTTGCAAAACATGTTCACATTCATACTCATATGTCCCAGATAGTGTCTAACAGAAATGAGAATGTATGAGAAGGTGTCACAATGTTTGCTTATTTTACACTTGACAGAACAGCTTATTCAAGTCTAGGACATTTGAGGCCTAATGTATCATCATCATCCCAGTATGGATTCCCCTCTTCAGTCTGAGACTCCTCATCCTCTGAATATGACAGCGGTCCCATGTCTTCGGGTATGTACGGCTCTATTCCATGTACGTATGGTACAATGTATTCAGGTATGTAGGGTTCGACGAGGCTTCGTCGGATCGCTTTAAAGTGCTGAATGTGTTCTGCGGTGGCTCTATAAATGTTTTCTTCACGAGTCATATTTTCTGGCCAATTTATTTCTTCGACCTGGGAATTCTTCAAAGAACGTATGATGGATGCCACCTTGGCTTCAAATTGTCTCTTCTCCTCTTCAGTGAGGGTCTGGCTTGGTAAATCAAAGGAAAAGATACCGGGTTGTGGTGGAGAAGGGATCTCCTGTAGTGCTCCAAACTGTCGAATCACCCTCCTTGGATAGTATGCAGTAGCGCCCGTGAATCCTAGCAAAGGGACTGGACTCCCGTCATCGCAGGTCAATCTGACTTTGCTTAGTGTTGGCAACCTTAGCCGCCATCGGAGTTGTTCGGGTTTTAGGACTTTAAGGAAGTTCCTCCATTCTATGAAGTTGAACTTAGGAACACGTGTATGGGTTCTAACAAATGTTTTTAGAGGGTGTGCATCAGGGCTGATCTCAGTGAAACCCATGCGGATGTGGAATTATCTGACATGGGATGTGAACCATAGATACAGAAGATCACTAGAAGCTCTAAAGATTCCCTTTTTGTTTTTCTTGAAACGATCTAAGGAAAGAAGGGTCTCGGCAAGGAGGATGTTCGAGTAATCCCACCCACAACAGACTTGTCTAGCTACTACAGCCATGATAGGGTCGAAGGTGACAGTTGAGATCGGGAATAGCACAAAGCTAAAGAATGCCAAGATAAAGGCTCTACCAGATTTGGTTCCTTTAGTAGCAGGAAGGCGGGAAAATCGGTCTATAAGGAAGGATAGGGAGACTCGTCCAGAATTGCTTTTTGCATCTGCTTTGACTTCATTCAGGTTTGTGTCAAGGAATTCAGCCACCTGACTCAGGGGTTCAAGTCCTATAGAGGGTCGGACGAGCGTAGGGGTGAATTCAACTCCGATGACGGCGCTGTATTCCTCGATAGTGGGAGTGATCTCTAGTCCTTCCATGCAAAATGTAGCGGTGGTAGGATCCCAGTAAAGCGCCATGGCTTGAATAAAGGCAGGTGGACACTCAATCTTCAGTAAGTCCAATAGGTACCCTAGTCGTGATTCCACATACTTCTGGCTGGCTTCGCCCATGCCATCCCACCATGATTGGAGTTCAGCTCGAGGGATTTTGAACACTTGAATATCGTTCTTTCCCATTAAGTCTAAAATATGCAAATGATTTTAAAAAGTCAATCGTCAGAAATTACTTTAAACGTATGAATATGCAGATGTCATGAGACATGCATGAGCTAACTTGATTGCATAGTTCAATTTGAAGAAATGGAGATTAGGACCTTTTTCAGGTCTTGAAAGCCTGACTCAAAGCCTAATTTGCATTTCAGGGAAGTGAATTATACAATTTAGTCAGGTTTACTCAGTGACTAAAGGGAACAGCAACGTCACATTCCATTGGTCAACACATCAAAGGAACAAAGTGGGATGCATTTTTATTACAGTCAAGATGTCTAATAGAAGAAAGGTAAAGAGAGGTCTTTTCAAACAAGAAATCCATAAAAGCTAATGGAATGTGAGGATCTAAATCATTCTTTTTCCAGAAGTCTACCCAAATGACAGTCGGTCAGGAACTCTCCCTTAATCTAGGGTAGGGGAGTTATCTTCAGTGTTTTGGTCTAGAGGTTGTAGTTCCTCTGGCCATTCTCTAGTCCAGGGTATGATGACTTCGGGAGCTTTCTCGGATTTCACCTTCTTGAGTGTGATACGCTTCGGTTTTGTCTTGGTCGCGGGGCGTCTTCTTTTTCCCCAGAAGGTGATCATGGATGTACTTTCTTTGGTCAGTAATTTGGTCTTCCGGCGGGCGTATGCCTCCCTGGCTAACTGGTTGCGACGCTGCCTCTTCATCTCCAGATAGTCCTTGAACATCTCGTTTGCTTGTTGCTTGAATCTGAGGTTATCGACATAGTAACGTGTTTGGCAATCTTCGGCGTATCCCAACTTACGTCCAGTCAGCTCCCGACCATGCACGAATCTAGTGAAGTGCAGCCTTGTGTTCGGTCCAGGGCGAGTGACCTTCCTCAGGTATTCGAAGGTTACCAATTCTATCGAGCTCTTAGGGAACAGCGACATTCTAACCTATTACCATTGCTGTTTCAATTAGTCACTTGAGCGATTCGCATGACGTGAATGCACATGAATATATGTAATGCATGAGTCATATCACGGAGCAGGGAATAGTAAAGTACATTGGAAGTAAATGCCTTACCAACCATACCTGGGGGAATGTGGAATATCCCCCTCTTATTAATGGGTGGTTTTAGGTATACCAACCATCCATAGACATGCGCATGAGACAAGTGGGTATACTCTAAAAACCAAAAATCAGGTGAGGAACCTACGGCTCAGGCTCCCACGATCCACACGAGGCAGATTCCTCCCCAAGGGTACCTACCCAAGAGGGTTAGATATCGCCAATACAGATGGTAGGCGGGAACGGGTACGAGAGTCTCAAGTGCCATCAAACACAAGATCCTTTTCGCACCTTTTCCCTATCCAAGGTAACCTAAGGGTGGTTGCAGTCGGGGTTTGACCGCCAGTGTGTGCAATGTGTCGTGATCATCATAATGCAAGGTCATGCACAGCAGTTTGTATCAAACACCGCTTCAGTATGTGCGTAAAGTAAACATACATTCCCAACTCCAACCTGCAGAAAAATGTCAACAATTACTCCACCCCTTATTTCTCCAATCTGCAAAAACATCTAACACAATAGTTAGCATACGTACCTCACCTTCGAGAGCATCTACAGAAAACAATGTCAGATAAACCAAACAACTTTTTAATCGGCTCAAGTCCTCTGGAGTTCGTAACCAGAGGTTCTGGTTTAGAATAAGTCCCCAGTGGAGTCGCTAGTCTGTCGCGACCCTCTCGAGCGGGGGGGCTAATGGGCCGCCCGATCGCTGGCTTGATCGGACGCGGGCCTCTCCCAAGGTCCATTTTCCAAGTCGCAACTGCTGGATATACGTGGTCGACCTTCAGTGTGGTCTAGTGACATGTGATGAGTGTACATGCCAAGGAGTCGCCACCAATCGTTTCGCGGAGGGTACGATCGGAAACCCTATCGAATAGTTGGGAGTGGTCTATTCGATTCTACGGAAACCAGAGAAGTGGGTTCGGGGACTTAGTTACGTCAACTGTCAAAGTTGACGCCCTTTCGGTACCTAAGCTGAATGATTTATCTGATCCTAGGATTTCATACAGACGAGTGGGGTACAGATCCTAAATCTAGGAGTTCATGCAGATGGGAATTACTACCTTATCACTCACAATCAATAGAAATAAGTGCGCAAATCAAGGATCTAGAACATGCGGATAAAACACATGAAAGCAGCATGGCATCCTTAATGAGGCCCTATTAGCCTAGAGAAATATCAATCAAGGCTTAAGAATGATTTTGGTATGATTTGCCCACGAGGGGCAAAATCGTAATTTTGGATAATTCGGGGATAATTCACCTTAAAAGGGTAAATCTGTCATTTTAGATGAATTAGAAAGTCAAAAGACAGAGGAAATAGGATTGGCCATCAATCCAATCCATTTCCTATTTTTCTGGAATTTCCAGAATTTTTCTGGAATTTTCAAGTGATTTTACCCTTGGAGGGGTAAAGTCGTCATTTGGACAAAGACGAGAATTGAAAATCTCAAATATTAGGGTTGGTCGTCCACCTGACCCAAACCCTAACTTTAAGCAATTTTCAGAACTCGATTGAGACAAGAAAGACGATTTTCCCATTAAAGGGCAAAATCGCCATTTTGAGAGAAGGGACGGGACTCGAAAATCCAAACCTAAGAATTGGTCGCCTAATCGACCCTAATTCTTATTTTGGCATTATCAGCCTTATCTCGCATACACAGCAGAGGCGACTTACCCCTAAAGGGTAGTATCGTCAAATCTTGGAAGAACGGAAAAGAAACCCCAAAAATAGGATTGACCAGTTGTCTGTGGTCGATCCTAGATTTTTAGGGATTTCTGGAATGTCTAGGATTTCCCCTCAATTTTTCCACTTTTTTTTTGGAATTTTCTGGAATTTTCTAGCCTTTTGTTTTGGATTTTCTAAGATTTTTCTGATTTTTTTTTATTTTTTATTATTATTATTTTTTTTAAAATCATTTTTCGATTTTTTTATTTTAAAAATATTATTCGGACCGGGTCGACCCGACCCACTCGGGTCGGAACCCGGCCCAGACCCGGACCCGCGCATGCCCCGGCTCCAAAACGACGTCGTTCTCTCCTTTTTATTTTCGAATTATCGGACTTGATCTGACGGCCCTCATTGCGCCGCGTGGCTATTCCACGACCACCGGATAACCTGACTGGAATCTACGGTTCAGATTAGGCGAAGACTCGATCAGGGCCGTCTGATCAGATTACTTAAACCTACGGCCATGATTAGATTCCAAGATTCGATCTAGACCGTCTATTCACACTAACCTAAACGACGCCGCACGGCCACTAACCTAAACGGCACCGTTTTAGCTCATTTTGATTTTCTGATTTTAAAACATTTTCGGATAAACCTAATTACTAATCGGACGGCCATTAAAATTTAGACTTGATTTATCTCGACCATCCGATCTGTTTATTCGAATAACAGACCCTAACGGCCATGCTGACTAGACTAACACGTGGACTAATCGCGGGACGACACTTGGATATTTCACCAGTTGACTACGCCAGGTCAGCATCGTCTTCAACCTCCCGACTACAACTGAGCGAACGGCTGTGGATCTCCGACGATGATTCAACGGTGGATTTTCGATGAAATCGTACAGAACCGACGGCAATCGACTCGCGATCGTCCCTATTTTAACATATCTGAGAATTGAAGCATCCTACTCGAGGAATCGAGAACATCGTGCGAATTGCCGAGTACGGCCATGGAAGTTCAATCATGCGATTTACCCAAAATCAAAGAAATTTAGTCACAGAATGGCACCAACGGAGGTTTAGAAGACTTACCTTGAGCTCCGATTGAGCCCGCTCGACCCAGATTCGGCTGGGCAAGTATGAACAGTACTCGGCGATGGAGGCCGGGATTGGGAGACTGTTTCGGAGGTTTCCGGCTATGCGACTGACGGCGACAGCTTCCTCTCAACACGGGTGACCTCCTGGTGGTCTTCGCGAGCCCTGGTCTAGCCTGTGAAGGCCCGACCGCCGCTCGGTGAATTCGAGCTCAGTCCTCGACAATGGCGGTTGGAGGACGAGCCCTTTCTCTCTCTTTCTCTCTCTCGATTCTGTTTTCTTTCTTTCAACTGAATCCCTCCTTTTCTCCTTCGCGAAGGCCTGTTAGCTTATATAGCTTGTTCGATTTTTGGCGCCGAACGGTGGATCTTCAACTGACTCGGTTTGGCACGTGTAGTCACGTGCAATTGGGTTAAAACGAAGTCGGGGAAGATGGGCATTTCGCTCAATCCCTTTTGGTTCCACGGTGAGCTTCATTTCGCACGAATTTGGCAAGGATTTGAGCTGTTTTTGCCTTTGTTGACTTTCGCAGGTCTGAAGGTTTGACTGACCTCGCCGGAGCTCGTCTGGCGGTCATTTGTCATGGGGCCGGTCTTGATCGGCAGGTCTTGAGGTAAGGAGTAAGACGCCCACCATTCCCCTTTCAATTAGTCGCGAATTGACCTTCAATTTGGTCTTGGAAACTCGGTCTGTCACTGTTCATTTGCACGGGTGTTTTGAGGAAGACGACGACACTGTAGAAAACCGGTTCGACCTGTCCGACCGGCGGTCTGACCGGTCTGAACCGGTTCCGAATTGGATTTTTCAAAATTAAACCCAAATCAGTAGGAAATTCTTACAATTGAACCTCCTAATCAAATCTAGGGCATGAATTTTATCTAGAAATGTGGTTTTGCCCAAAAGTTTTCATCAATTTCTACAAAACCCCCAAATTTTCATTTAATTGGAAATTGGGGATCGTGTAATTGAAGGTGCAAATGATCAAACTGAGTCAAACCACTTGTGCCAATCGATTTAAAATGGTGAAATCCATTGGGTACCATGTTCAATTTGCAATGATAGCCCTTGAATTGAAAGTAATTTCAATTATGCTTAATTTCAAGGATTAAAATTGCAATTTTATTATGCAATTTTGCCAAATTCGTGCAATTGAGCAATTTTTACAAACAATTGGGTTAAATTGCAATAAGGGACAGTTAGAATGGATGTCAAGATCCTAGAAAATGCCAAAATTGCAAATTAAAAGGCTCAATTGGTATTTTTTTTTCTCAAATTCAATAATACGGGTTACAAAGGAACACCTAAAATTGAATCTCATTTTAGATTTTTTGTGAGGTCAAAAATACAAGGGATTAAAAAGAAAAATATTGGCTATTTGTTTATATTTTTGTGACCTCAAATGCTATTTTTCTTGATTTTTTAAGTATTTTTCTATTTTCTAAAAACACTAAAAAATATGAAAATTGTGAATAATTATTTTTTTTTTCAAGAATGGTTCCTTGGGCTTGGCCAAGGCCAACAAAATTGATTTTGTAATTTTTTGACTTTTTATGGATTTTTTGTGATTTTTCAAAAATAAAACTGAAAAAAAAAATTTGGTCAAAAATCAGCTGTCTACGGTGACCAGAAACAGGATAGCACACTAATCAGCTCATGGTTACGACGGTACTCAAAATAACAAAGACGCTAGGCATCATGAATCAAAAAGTGATAGGGGACCCATGAAAGGAAGGAGACAGAGATACCATTTGTCGAATGCCGGCTCAAAATCAGAGAATGCCCTAAGTCGAGAAGGGCGAGAATGCCAGTTGTAGGCTAAAATGGAGGAGTGATGGACTGTAAGTATCTCAGTCGGAGAACGTGGGAAAAGACTGAAGAAGCTCTCAGGAACGAAGAAATGACTGTAGACCGCAGAGTCGATGATGTAGGAGTTTTCATAGGCGTTCTGCACAGAAAATTGATGGCGATCATCGTTGTAATTGTCGGAATCCCCGAACATATGGTATCGATCTAGGGCTTCAGATGCTAAAAAGGAGGGAGCTTGAGGAGCCATGGATGCTGAACGGACAGAGGATGATGTAGCACAGAGACGAGAGGAGAGTGCGTAGAGACGAAAGAGGGGGAGAAGATGAGTTCTGAAAAGGTGAGTTTGAGACTAGCAGAAGGTAAGAAGCTTGATGTTGTGGGGACAGCTGGTTATAAATTGACTGATGCGAATGAAGTTACAAAGGCAATCACATAAAACTAAGCAGCAGATGGCGCCTAAAGCAAAAAGTAAGCGACGGTTCGGCTTTGACATTTAAAAGAATTAAAAATTTCTTTAATTCTTTTAAAATGGGACATATGTTGGCACAAAAAAATAACAAGTACAAATACCGAACGGAGAATAGCATCGCTACGTCTCGAAATTCGGTAAGTTGAATGTACCGAAGGGAGTGTAGAGCCGCTAGACCCTGAGATTCAATAAGTGTAGGCCAAGTTTATTGAATCCCGTGGCTCGACAGGTTAAGAGCAACACGAAAACTTATCAAAAGAAAGAATTATAAGAGGTCAGTAATGGAGAGATACATTAGTATGACTGAGCATGAATTTGCCAAGATAGCCATAACGGCAAGGGAGTTGTGAGCCGAAAGCGGAAATGATGGGCACAAGCAGATTATGAGAAGTTATTTAAAAAGATTCAAATTTGAATCTATGGTGGAACTTACAGATCAAGAGAAATCATTTGAATTTTGGCGGACAAGCAATAAGGATCGTGGACAAAAGGGAAGTTATTGAGAGCGCCAAAATTCAAGATTTGAAAATATGATAATAACTGATTGAGCAGTTACAAAGACGCAAAAGAGTACAAATATGCATGAAAGATGAAGGAGAGGCCCCGGCCTGATCAACAACAAAAAACACTTATCTTCATTGCAGTTTAAGCTTTCGTTGTGCTTTACATTTCCTGCACTTTTCATTCCCAGTAGCCAAGTTTACGTCTTCGCAATCTATTGCTTTCTTAGGAATATTGTAAACTGTAGAAGTTTGACACTTTGTTGATCTTTCCACAATCCATATTCAATTCATTTACATTCAGTCCATCCACAAACACACACACCCATTCAACTAAACACTTGTTGCTAGAATCCTCCTCGATAATTGAGCCACATAACCCTTCTTAATAGTGTTAAGATGCACATATAAGTTGTGTTAGAGGAGTCCCACATTGGAGAATTAATGTGGTGTGTAGCAGTTAATATATCCAAGTTGGCTCATAACTCATTGGCTTAAATTTTTGAGTAAATGTGGGTCCAACTGGATATATTGACGGGTTCAGACTTGAGTTCCCTCTTGGCGATCTCCCCGACGAAAAGTATCGGACTTCTGCTGCAAACCTCAAGACTAGATACACACATGGGTTACATTACATACGGGAGAAAAGTAATAGTGAATAATACTTGTGAACTATTTCCGATCTTTCAGCTCTAGGAGATTGCTGACGCGTCTCCTTGTGGCATCGGTTCCCCCTGCGAATCGGCTGTACTTTATATACAAGATCAAGGGGAGCACCAACATGAGACCCTGCAGGACCATGCAAAAATTCACTATGAGATCTCCTGTGGTCTTATCGGACTTCGGGAATTCGATTATAGAGGTAGAGAAGAAGGAATAACCGGCAAGTCCCGATAACACGTAAACCGGGAGAGTTTGGGGCAATAGGGGAACAGCGGTGATCCAGATTGTGAGGATGGAGACCAAAAAAACCATACTGTTTAGGGCCATGAACTGGTATAGTTTCGAGCCGGTCAGGATAATGTTCCCGGCTTGATGTGGTTTTTCGACTGCAATGGCGGTGGAATGGGCGGTGGAATGGGCTGCGGGATCTGGGGTGTTGTCCCCCCAGTATCCCCTTGGAGGAGTGAGCCCGGCTTGGTACGTGGCGGTTGCAACCAAGGTTGCCACTAAAAGGATTATGTCGCGAGCGGATTCATCTTGGTAGCCGAACAGAAATTTGAACTTCTCAAAGAGGGTTGGTTCCATGCTTAAACACTGGGACAGAGGGAGGTTGCGACTAAAATGTCCTTCTCGGCATCCTAAGCGTAAGCTCTTCGCAAGATCTGGATCGCCACTAGGATTCGCTTGGAAAATTTCCAGCGCGGTCTCACCCTGGAAGTTCTTCGCATTTACTTTGACATGCCCTATCAACAGCTTGATGATCTGGAAGAAACGCAAGGAGAACAAAAAATGAAGTTCCCTTCAATTGCAATCATTGCTTTGTCGCTGGTTTTACCATGTAATGAAGTCCCGAATGTTTTTTTAAAAAGGGGGATTTCGTCATCTCGCCCAACATTATTTACATGATAGCTAGGAAGTGCGCATGCGAGCTGTGACATAGGCGAATTCCCAGAAGTGCCAATGATGATGACTTTTCAAGGAGTGTAGGACTTCATCACAATATTATAATGAGCCTACCAAATTGGTTTGTCAAAAGTTTATCAGGCAAAAACTTAGACGTTGAAATTTCCAACAAATAAATCCTATAATAGAAAAAGATCCGAAGTCGCATAATATCGTGACAATATGTATTAGTAATCACAACTGATGTATAAATGAATGTGTTAATTAATTAATTAATTTATTTATTTATTTTGGTGGAGGCTTCAATACGGTCCAATTATCACAATAATCACCTGTAATATATCCTATGAAGCACCGACACCTCTACGGAGGGCTCGCGTCGCCCAGACACGCGCCCGACACGCGTTCGACACGCGGTCAACGCTTGTCGGGTTTTCGACATGTGGTCAGCGCGACCGACACGCTGCCGACACGCGTGTCGGGGCTGTGACTTAGGGAAAAAAAGAAGCCGCTCGCCCCCTGAGTCGCTCTCCCTTTCTGCATCTCCATGCTCGCTGGAAGTCTCCCTCACTCGAACTCAATCATCTCCCTTGCTCGAAATCTGAGATCGGGAGGAGATGGAGAGAAAGGAGAGGGCGAGCTTGACAGTGCACTCCACGGCGACGCAACGGTGGGCTTCACGCATGGCATCGGAGATCGTGGGGTCGCCGGCCATCCTGTCCAGTGTCCACCTCTAAAGACTTCAAGCGCGTCGAGGGGACTTCTTAGAGAGGGAGGCAGCGTCGATCTTGGACTAATGGGAGGAGGACCGATTTCTTGGAACCAAGATCCGAGTCGAGGAGGGGGAGGATGGAGAGGAGAGAAAGGTGAGATACTTTCAGAAAATTAAAGAGAGAATGGGAGGGGGGAGACGCACGATGAGACAGAGGAGAGATGAGAGCGCTCAGTCTTGTCCTGGTTAAAAAAATTAAAGAGAAGGGGGATGGGGAGGACGCAAGATGAGACAGAGGACTATGGAGAGGAGGGCAGGTCTAGGCTAGCTTGGTCTAGTCTCCTTGGGAACATTGAATATTTTTTTTGGTGATTTAATTTTCTTTTTCCTAGGCCAGCTCATATCAAATTTATGAGACTACCAATTACCAATGGTTTTTTTTTTTGGTCGGAAACCAATTACCAATGGTTGAAAATATCTTTTTTAAAGTAATAGCTTTTTTTTTTTTGTAAAGTCTTCATTTTTAAAATAATAAAAATAATAATTTATCATATATATAAAAAAAAATATATTTAATATACAACGTGTCACAACGTGTCGAAAATCTCTATTTTTAAGAAATGATGTGTCGGCGTGTCGTGTCGTGTCGCGTGTCGCGAATCCGAGTCGGTGCTACCTAGAATATATCACTCGATAAATCATTTTTATTGATGATTTTCTCATTTTCGCACTGGACCACTACTAGCAAGCAAATTTACACTACAAAAAAACACGCAATTAACCACGACATTAGCGACGAGAATTTCGCAAAAATGAAAGCAGAAGCATTTCCAACGATGGCTACAATTCCAAATACATAGACACATGAAAGTTCAGCCAAAAGCCGACAACGAAGACGTAGGACGGCATTCTAGGGCGGTGAAATCACCGGCTCCGCCGTCGACCGGAGAGGGAGGGGTTCGGGTCGATCGCCGGAGTGAGCTTCCTTCCCTCTGAGCTGTTCACGATAACGAGAGCGGCCGGGGATGTCGAGTCGATTGCCGGAGTGAGCTTCTTCGGTCCGAGCTCGTTCCTCGACGATTTTGGACTCTGGTGTCGAGGCGAAGGGAGAGAAAAGGGAGGGAGTGGCAAGTGGAATGACGAGAGAGGGAGTGACGAGAGCGGCCGGGGAAGCTAATTTATAGATGAGCGGCCCGGGAAAAAAAGCGCCATTTTTTGACTCTGCGAAATTGAAAATTAGCGACGACCTTCGAAGGTCGTCGCTAAACCGTCACTGGTTTAGCGACGAGCTTCGAAGGTCGTCGCTAAACCGTCGCTGGTTTAGCGACGAGCTTTGAAGCTCGTCGCTAAACCAGCGATGACCTTCGAATCTCGTCGCTAATTTTCAATTTCGCTGCTAAAAAAAAGGCGCTTTTTTTCCCGGGCCGCTCGAAATTGAAAATTAGCGACGACCTTCGAATGTCATCGCTAATTTAGCGACGAAAAGAGATGTTCGTCACTAAAAATAAAATTGAATAATTCGCTAAATTAATTAGATACATCAAAATAAACCCTAGCCGCAGCATAAATAGAGCAAAAAAAAAAATTTCGGGGGCGTTGCCCCTGGCCAACTCTCCGAGTCACGAACCAAATCTCATTTTTTTTCTCTACTTTTGGGTGATGAATCAGACCGAGTGCATAAATTTCAATACATATTTAACAAAAATGTGAAGCTTCTTAAAATTAGCAAGGAAATATATATCCTATATAATTCAAAAGAATTCGTTAAATTAGCAACGAAAAACAAAATGAATAAGATGAAACACGATGGGAATGGAACCCGCGATCACCGAAGTACTTCATCCACGCGACAACCAACAAGGCAAAAGATATGGTATGATGTGTAATAATGATTATACCTAAATAATGAAACAGAATGAATGCTTTCTAATTCAAGAATAAGAATAACAGAAATAAACCTCAATTCCAAGAAATTATATCTTCTTTAAAGCATTCACTGAAGAAGCAGAAACCCTTTTCAAAAAAGCTATCTAGGAACAAAATGAATTCTTTCTAATTCGGGAACAAGGATAATAAAAATAAATAAATTGATCGCTCTTCATTTATGCTTATTAATGTAATCTTTACTTAATTAATAATATATTCATTTTTAAATTTCAAAAAAATATTCGCTCTATTTTCATTTTCTTTTAAAAAGAATTAATGTAGATTAATATAAAATAATATAATTGAAGAAATAACATAAATAAGCTAAGCTAAACGACGTATCATAAGCGTTTCTTATTTATATCATTCACCGTTTGAAGAGAACAAAGATTCCAAATAATCGATCTTTCTTTTAGTTATTATTGAACATTTCTTTGGTTGATTAACGTGTGATATATTGAACCCTCATTACTAATATTGAACGAAACTAGATCTTATAGAATCACATTTGAATATTTTATGATACATTCCGTACCTTGCTAAAAAACTGATCATTCTAATGTTTTTGAAATCTTTATTAATTGATTTAGAACATCTCTTATTTGCTTATAGTGTCTTATCTATCTTTCAAAATTAGAAGAAAGAACGGATCGATTTCATTTTCGTGGATCACACAATTACAATATATATTTTTGGTGATCAAATATTATATATGCAAAGTAAATCATTTTCGAATAGATCCTTACTCTACTCTATTTAGTATCTCATCAAAGACGATTTTTTTTCTAAGTTATATTTTATCAAAAGAATTGATCTCCATTTTTTGTTTGTTCACAACTTTATTTATGTAATAAATATAAAAAAGGTCCTAATAAACCTTGAAAAAAATATAAATTAAGGATAGCAATTAGCGACGAACAAAGTCTTTCGTCGCTAATTGTATTTTTAAAAAAATTATTTTTGCGACGAAACGACAATTTCGTCGCTAATCAATTCTTTTTATTTTATTTTTTCTCAAATTATCGACGAACAACACTATTCGTCGCTAAATTTGCCAAAAAAACAAATACAAAAGGAACACTAAATTAGCGAACAACACTGTTCGTCGATAAGTTGAGCAAAAAACAAAAAAAAAATTCATAAATAAAATTTAGCGACAAACACTAATTGTCGTTGCTAAACAAACGGTCTTAGTCGTCGCTAAATAGACCAAAAACCAAATAAAAATACAAATAAAAAAAAATTAGTCACGAATAACATTGTTTGTGGCTAATTTAACGACGAATAATGATTCTCGTCGCTAAATTATTTCTTTTTTTTTTTAAAATTTCTGGTCATTTAGCGACGAAATTGTATATCCGTCACTAAATTAGCGACGGATTGTTCTTCGTCGCTAAGTTCATCTCAATTTAGCGACGAAATTAATTTTTCGTCTCTAATTTAGCTACAAATGTCTTGTTTGTCGTTAATTTCGTTGCTAATTAGCTACGAATTTCTTGTTCGTCGCTAATTTCGTCGCGAATTAGCTACAAATATTTTTTCGTCACAAAAATCGTCACAAAATTTGTGAGGAATTTTTTTGTCACTATTTTCGTCGCGAATAGCGACGAACTTCCATGTCGTCGCTATTTTAGTCACAAATTAGCGACGAAAATGATCTCGTGGCTAAATCGCTGTTTTTTTGTAGTGTTATGGACACTACTACAGCTTACAACACCATGCTGTACGACATCAAGTGTCAATCGTTAGGTAGATGCTTATTGTCAAACATCAACCGTTGAATAGTATTACTATATGACATACCGTTACACAAAACATAGTTGAAATCTCGTCTATATCAATGTTATTTCATTATCATAACATTTGTTCTTGGATTAGATTATGTCAAATTCAAGGATCAAATAATGAAAGCAAGAACAACCATGAAATCAAAGAACCATACCTCGACCTGCTTTTCTAAAACAGCAATATGTAAGACGGTGTTACCATCTTGGCCTTTCCAATCTAAGATTTCTCCCAAGTAGACTCGCTTAAGCCATCCAAGAAAAACCTTGAATGCTTTGAGGTTGTGGTTCTTGATGGCAATGTGAACCGCAGTCTCGCATCGGCTTGTCAAGTCCTCAATGGATGATTTGCAAGTGCATAGGAATTCACCTAGGAGCTCCAAGAGCTCCTGGACCTCCTCCTCATTGTCTCCCTTTTCCCCAGCGACATAATGCAAAGGGGAAAATTATCAAAAAAGTCCTAAATCTATTGTAATTGTGCCGAATCAGTCCTAAACTTATTTTTTTTTGCCAAATCAGTCCTAAACCTTTTACAATTGTGCCAATTAAGTCCATCCGGCGAATTTTGGCCGACCGGTACTGATGTGGACATCGGCCGGGCGGCAACATAATATTTTAATAATATTTAATTATTTTTCGATTTTTTTAATTTTATTTTCTTTTTGTTTTACTTTCCATTCACAGCCCACCACGTCTGCTTCTCTCTCCTCTCCTCTCCTATCCTGTCCTCCTCATCATCTTCTTCTTCTCTCTCCTCGCCGCCTCCTCTCTTTCCTTCCCATCCCACCCAGATCTGCAGGAAGAGGCCCATTAACGTCGTTCACATCAGCAGCCAGAGCAGCAAAGTATCCGACGATCACGCCGGCCTGGAGATCTCCCTCGAGATTTCCCGGATCCAAGAACGCGATGCTCGTCAGGAAACCCGAGCCGGTGAAGAGCCAGAGCTTCTTCCACGAGAAGGGAGGCGCGACCTCAGACTGGGAGGGGACGGCGGCATCGACGTCGATGGGAGATCTCCAGGTGAGGTCGAGCCCCGCCACGGTCGGGCGAGGCTCGATCTCTCAACCCAAATTTGAGCGGCGGCACCCTGCAATTGCAGAGAGAGTGAGAGAGAGAGAAAAGTAGAAGAAGAAGATGGAGAGGCGAGCCCGCGAGGGAGGTGGGGTGGGGAGGGGAAGAAGCTGGGGAGGGGAGGTCGGAATAAAAAATTATACCCTCAAAGAGCTCGAAAATCGCAAAGGGAAGCCATAGAAGCAAAGGTTCAATGCCTTAGCATTCTCACCAAACTCCTTCTTGAAGATGCAAAAGACCCAGGGCCGAAAACATCGGGCGTCATCAAGACATCCACATCGACCCAGACATTCTCTCCAGGCCTCAATTCCGACTTCTCAGAAGCGCGCGCCAATATCTTCTCAGTCATCGTCATCGCATTTTTCACCTAAAACAACCACACTCCGCCGCTCAAATCTGGGTTGCGAGATCGAGCCTCGCCTGGCCGTGGTGGGGCTCGACCTCGCCGTCGCCGCCCCGCCATGGCCGGGCGAGGTCGCGGCCAGCCATGGCCGCGCGAGGTCGACGACGAAGACTCGGACCTTGTCCCGGGTCGAGAATGCGGACTCGAGTTCGGGCTCGCACTCGTGATCGCGGTCATCGTCGGACGACGATGGCGATGACGGAGAGGTAGGTGAAGGAGGTGAGTGAAGGGACTTGGAGGCCAAGAGGCGGTTCTCTTCGTCGTCTTCGCGGTGCTTGTGATGGTGGCGTTCTTGGGGGTTGGGTTGGGCTCTTTCGTTCACGGTACCTAGAACTCACGAAGAAGAAGAAGATGATGAGGAGGAGAGGAGAGAGAAGCAGACGTGGGTGGGACCGAGAAAGGGAAGTAAAACAAAAAGAAAATAAAATGTAAAATAAAATAAAATAAGAAATTCGAAAAATAATAAAAAATAATAAAAATATTATGTTGCCGGCCGGCCGGCATCCACGTCAGCGCCGGCAGGCCAAAATTCGTCGGATGGACTTAACTGGCACAATTGCAAAATGTTTAGGATTGAATCGGAAAAAAAAATAAGTTTAGGACTGATTCGGCACAATTGCAATAGATTTAGGACTTTTTTGGTAATTTTCCCCAATGCAAAGGGGTGATCCCACCTCGTGTTAGGATGTGCACGTGTGAGTTGTGTTAGAAGAGTCCCACATTGGAGAATTAATGTGGTGTTGAGCATTTAATATATCCAAGTTGGCCCATAACTCATTAGCTTAAGCTTTTGAGTAAAGGTGGGTTTGACTGGATATGTTAACGGGCTCGGACATGGACTCCCTCTTGGATATCTCCCCGAAAGAAGGTATCGGACTTCTGCTGCGCACTCCCATAAAATGGTATCAGAGCCGATGGTTGATGTCCCCCATGCGGTTACTGAGCGGGCCCAAAGGTAGACTTCATGGTTATGAAGTTGGGCTATTTAACTTAAGATAAGTTGATGCAGAAGGATACCTGAATTAAGGGGGGAGCAAACCTAACACTAGAGCTCACACGTGAGAGGGAGATTGTTAGGATGTGCACGTGTGAGTTGTGTTAGAAGTCCCACATTGGAGAATTAATGTGGTGTTGAGCACTTAATATATCCAAATTGGCCCATAACTCATTAGCTTAAGCTTTTGAGTTAATGTGGGTTTGACTGGATATGTTAACGGGCTCGGACATGGGCTCCCTCTTGGATATCTCCCCAAAAGAAGGTATCGGACATCTGCTGCGCACTCCCATCACCTCGTCCTTGGACGATCCTCAACTCGGGGTTGAGGATCATTAGTGCCCTCGCAGTGCAATAATGCTTCTTTCGCAAAGCCAAGTGCATAGGGCTATGACCCCTTCGATTGAGCTTGTGAGCGAATGACGGCTTCAAGCTCCATGGCCACTTGAGTTTGTCCCTTTTCCGCGGCGTGGTGGAGTGGAGTATTTGCGATGGGGTCCTCAAATGCACGAAAGAGATTTGCGTCTTGCTCAACCAAGCGATATAGCTCATCATCATTGCCACATTCGATTACTTGTTGAAGCCTATCCATTGTTTGACGAGGGAAATGTAGGAGAAGAGGGCTTTGCTCGTTGGTGATCGATGGAAGTAGGGGACTAGGTATACTCTAGGAGTAGCGAACTTGCAATATAATAAATAGTGCCATAGTCAAGGAAACTTTAGTTAGACGAGTCATTATTTATCATTATCACAGGAAATTCAATTAGGTGAGTCATTGTTCATGGTTTGTTCCGTAGAAACAGCTCAACTGGTCAGGTGGTCCTTCTCCCCCGTCTTGGTACTCTAAGGAAAATTATCAAAAAAATCTTAAACATATTGTAATTGTGCCAATTCAATCTTTCGGGCCAATTTTGACCAGAAACCGTTGACATGCCAACGGTCACGTGGCACGATTGGCCTTTTAAAAAAACATGATATTTTAGTATTTTTTTGAAATTTTTATTTCTTTATTTCTTTTATTTCTCTTGTTTTTTTATTTTATTTATTCTTCTTCCTCCTCTAGCCAACCATTGAGTTAGGCGACCATCTAGAGTCAAGGGCCGAAGTGGGTGAGCCTCACCCGTCCTTGGCGAGGTCGGCCTCACCGTTGCTGGGCGAGGTTGAGCCTCGCCGAGCCATGTCGAGGCAAGATCTCGCCGTCGCTGGGCGAGGCCGGCCTTGGGCTCGTCCTCACTAGTGGCCGGCGAAGGTCGCCCGCGCCGGCGACCAATGAGGGCGAGTCTCGCTTAGCGGTCGGCTAAAGGAAGAAGAGGTAGAAAGAAAGGAAATAAAGAAAAAATAAAAATAAAAATTTCAGAAAAATACTATTATTATCAAGAAGATTGAATTAATGTCTATAATCTACATAGTCATTGGTGGTTGTCATTGGTGGGTTGCTTCTGTTGTTGTTTGTTTGAAAAACAAAACAAAATAGTGCCTTTTTTGTATCCCACATAGGATACAAGGGAGAGAGAAAGTCTCTTTATAAATTGGAAGACTATTATAGCTTTTTCGGATAAAGAGAAATGGGTAAAATGGCTAGTCCCCACCATACCCGCGTGTGAGTGCGCGTGTAATTGCGCGATTATTAGGTTCACTTAGCACTTTGCACGCTTGCGCGGTCGCGAGTAATTAATGGCACTAATCAACGATCAATTTATTTTTAATTTTTAATTTTTCGAATTTATAATTAAAATAAATTTTTGATTACAACCGAAACAGTGCGACTGTTTCACGTAGGTGTTACACTTATTGAATTTAATTTTTTTTGAAATTCAATTAACTGTTTATGTCCAAGAGTTGCAATTTTTCAGAAGTGGCAGTTTTTCGGACAATGAAAGGTTGTGTCCGAATAAACTAATTTTTGGACAACGAAGAGTTGTGTCCAAATTAACTGCACTTCAGACACGAAGTGGTGTCTGAAATTAACAACTTTTGGAAACAAATAGTTGTGATTGAATGGTACTTTTTGAGACATGAAGAGTTGTCTTCTTTCAAGTTTTATATATTGAATGAATTTGTTCATTTTCAGTCCCTTCTTTTGAACTTCAAGTTATCAATTTCTTAAAAGATACACATCCATTGTTTTCGATTGTTTCCCTTAAGAGATCCTGGAGAAATATCACAATTGCTATCTGCTATTCTCGTGAGACTTTGTTGTATCCTGGAGGATATTTGCCGAGACCATTAGCAACGTTGTGGGGCAAATAAATCCTTAAAGAGAGTGTCTTACACGCCTCAAAGTCTGATTTTGTTGTTCATTCCATTAGAAGTTATTTTCCCAACAGCTTCTTCATTTCTTGTTCCTCTTTGATGTAATTGGCAGTTGGGCTTTCCGTAGTCACCTGCTTTTAATATCAAAGCTTTTGAATCCAAAGTTTCCGGGAGGCTCTCGTGAATTATAACTACGTGTTGCCAAACCGTAATCAAGAATTAGCTTACATAGCTAGTAGCTACTAGCTAATTCTTTTGGGTGGGGGGGGGGGGGGGGGGGGGGATTTATACATTCTATCTTTGATATCTCATATCCTATGACTCTTGTTACTTGACTAGTCATAAAAGACACATGATAGAAAAATGAAAGTAGAAGGATGAACTGCTTAAAAACTTCCCTTGGTGAGCCATTTTATTAAGACGACGGTTCGAGTAGACTAGGGGTGATCAAGATGAACCGACTGGATTGGGAATCGCCCTGACCGGATCGGATTGACAGGTTTGGTCTGGTTCTAGAGTTCACCGATTCCTTAAGGTGGAACTGGTGTCCGGTGGTCTAGTTTTCGGTTCTAGAGGGAATCAGACCAATGGACCGCCCACCTAGACTGACAAATTCATCTCCCAGGCATTTGATCAAATACCTTACATACAGAGGGAGGACTTACCAGAGAAAATGCTCTGCTGCTTCTTGACGAAAGACAACCAAATCTCAGAGCCCAGAAGGGCGGGCATCAGTGCACGAGGTTGGTGATAGAAAAAAGAACGTCCTTTTAGGGTGGTTCGTATGGAAGAGTGCGAAAAAAAGATGTGGTGGATAATTCACAAAGGGAAGGTTTTTGTTCTACTTTTAGTTTTTGTCGGTGGGTTGGTGAGTGACAGTGCGCACTGCGCAGTGGGTGGAGGCTCCACCGCGCACTGCCATGGAGGCCTGGTGGAGGAGGGGCGTCCGCCCCCCAAATCAATGCCTATCGTTACTGAGTGGTGCTCGCAACGGGAGCAACCCCATCTCTTTCAGTCGGTGCTCCTGTGTTGCTGAGTCCTATGACGTTTACCGTGTTCCTCTAGCATCAACGGTCCAGAAAGAAACTAGAGATACATTCTCTGAGAAGGATTCAGTGATGAGTCGGGGGTGTCATCAATCTAAATTAGAGCTGAATGTACTGAATTTATCAGTTTACTTTTTTATTTTTATCTTACCGGTTTCATTGGACCACCCCTGGAATCGGACCCGATCGGTGATCCGATCCAGTCCTCGGTTCCGAAAATTGAGAGCCACAGTTCCCAATTTGGTCCCCGATTCGTGAGGAAATCGGACCAACTTGGACCATGCTGCAGTGAACCAAATGCACGTGGCACCAACTTCACTGGCTCAGAACGACAGGGGCGGGTAGATGAGATTGTTGTCATGCATACCATCATAGAGAGCCAATATCTTGTTCAGGGAGTCTAAACACATTTCAGTAGCAGAGGAAACTGCAGCCAAAGACTCCATTTTGACTGAGCTGAAATAAATCAACATAAACTATTAAAATAACATGAGGTTTTGTACATTTGAGTTTTAGATGCATTCCTTTTTCTATCTGAGATGAGAGTGTGTTTAAGAATCTCAAGAAGTATCACCATCTGCTATTTGATCTCCATATAATTCAAACTAATGTCAGGATTGAATTGTCGTAGGAAAAAGCTTAACTGACAATCACCGTTAGTATTGCAAGTAACGGCAACATCTAAGCCACAAGATATATATTATTAAAAAAAAATCAACCAACCAAGGGCCTGTATGGATCGTAGCCAGGGAAATTATTTCTGTTCCAAAAGTATTCCGGGAACACTTTTGGAACAGAAACGCGTATGGTTCAAAAATGTTCCAAAAGTGTTCCGCGGAACACTTTTGTACAAGAAACAAAAAAAAAACTCACTTTTGAGTTTTGGAACATTTTTGGAACCACCATCTATCGCTGCCGACGCGGCCACCACCCGTCGACCGCCGCCGCCATCGGTCACCGGCCGCCTCCATCGCCTGTTGCCGCGGCCGGCCTTAGCCGATCGTCGGCGACTGAAAAAAGTATTTTTTTTTACTTACCAAATGCGTTTTTGTTCCAAATATTCGAAGCAGGGAACAGAAACACAAAAAAATGTTTCTGTTCAAAAAATGCTCCCAAAAACAGAAACATTACCATACGTAGCCCAACCAACCGTGTTGCTACTTTCGTGCAAAACCAAGATCTAGAGAGCTTCAAATAGGAAGAGAATAAAGAAAGCATGCAGGACATTTCGTAAAACGTAAGGAAGGAAGGAATGAAAACAAGCGGGGTGAATATGAAGGAGCTGGAAGTCGAGGTGGAGAGTCTGGAGGCAATAGGATGTGTATAAAGCATGTGAGACTTTTCTTTCGTCAATTCATGATTGTGTTGATTGTTAGATGGACTCTTTTGGCAAGACTTGGCTCGGTTCCTCGTGAATGTAACTTAATGACATGAGTCAAACGACTTCTCATCCATGTGACACAAACACTCTTCGGGAGCCTCTTGTTGTGTCATGTCATGTCGGACATTCTTCGACACACCAACATTCTCCGACATGCAACAGATAGGTGGTCAGCGTTCCAGACAATCAATCCCTAGCTAGTCCAAAAAAACATCATCGTCAAACCCTAATAAAAGAAGAAGAAACACATCGCTGATAATTTTATATATACATTGTAATTCATCATGCATACATTTAATATATAACGTATCGACATTTTCTATTTTTTTTTAAGAAATCATGTGCCGGGGTGTCGCATCGTATCGCGTCGCGTGTCGTGCCGATGCTACATAGCTTCTCATACAATCAATTGAAATTCAAAATGAAGCTTGCATCCTCCTTAAAAGATTTTTAAAAAAAAAAATCTACGAAGAATTAGATATCACGTTCAACTCGCAGCCTCCTAGGGAATTATCCCATGTTTTGTTTAGTGATAAAGTTGCAATTTGTAGAATTTAGATTGTATTTTCTTTTAGTTTGTACCTTCTATTTTCTATGAGTGAGCGGTTCCGGCGGTTCCCTCAAGAACCGAGAATCGGACCAATGGTCTCGATTCTCATTTTTCGGAATCGGGGACCGAACCGGCCACCCCAAGAACCGGAATCCCAAAGAACCAATAACACAATCAAATTCCATCCATGGCCTTGAACTGATATTTGGAATGGAAGAGTACAAGATATGGAAGATCATCATTGGCCTTGAACTGAAGGTTCAACTATAAAAGCAACATATGCATCTGAGAGAACATTTTTTCGGATTAATGAAAAGGCGTAAGCGAACAGAGTACTGAACTCTGGATTCTGGAGTTCCTCCTTTATGCTCAGGAAAAGCAATCAAGGTTCACAGAAATGAGAAGACAGCAAGAAAGTGGAAAATTGGAGAGCATCTCTTCGGAAGGATTATTCCAACGGTGGTGTCCGAGTCCAATATCAAGCGAGGCCATCACAGCAATTGCACCAGGAGCAATCAGAGTATGCAAGTATGATTGATTCCTCATTTAATGAGGTAACCAATACTGATGGTGTCAACCAACTGAAACTGGTTAGCAGTAGTAGATCTAGACCGGTTCTTCTAGCTTCCCTAATCAGCAATCGTTATTATGTTATTTAAATAATAATAATAAAAAGTCGACTGGTCCGGTCCGGTTCTGTGGCCTTAGAACTGGGAACCGGACTATCCGATCACCGGTTTCAATTTTAGGAACCGGAAACCGGACCGGACAACTCTAGAACTGGGAACCGAACCATCGGTCCGGTCCGGTTCCGGTTTGGGCGATCCGATTTGCTCACCCCTACCATTTACCACCAAAAAAAAAAAAAAGAAGAAAAGAAGCCGATCGCATGCTAGTAATACTGGTCAATCTCACAAGAGAAGTGGAAAAACCTTGAACAAAAGAACTATTGGCATCATATCACTTAATAAAAAATTAGAGTGGCCTACACTTGAATCCGTTTTACCTGTGACTGTGAGAGACCTCCAGCACTTCCAGGCCACTCCTTTTAAGATAAACTTGTCTGAATTGAATCGCATGTCAGGCCTTACACAGAGCAAATGCATAATCAGCACTTTTGAATTTGCAACAGATCTGGACTTTCTATATCCAAACAGAGAGTAATTTTTTTGAATGGAGACAATCCATAAAATGTTACCTTTAACAAACACATGTTCCAATTTTATTTTTTTTTCCTTCCTAGGGAATTGTCAATCTCCATTGAACTTCGGGTCTATCAGGTTGCTAGTGGCAGCTCAAGGATCCGATCCGACCTACGCATGGACAAATCAGGACAAAATTGTGAAAGCAATTTCGAGAGGTATAAATAACTGCTCAAGGCAAAATTCCTGACTTTGCAGTTTGCGCTTACCTTAACATCAGTGGTTGGGCACAAGTACAGGTCTTCAGTTCCAATGCCTAGACGGGAACGCTGACTGGAGAGCGCTGCTCCCGAATCCCCGCATTCCGTGCTTGGGGATCACATGTCGTCGGATCATACTTCAGCTTTCTTAAGTTCACGTGGGCGTACTCGGCGTGAGAAACAAAAGTGCCCGAAATATTCGTCAACTCCAACATAAGTTTGATTACATCGCCTTCAGTTCAAGCATTCATCACGCTCTGTCTAGAGGGTAGGGTGAAGCAGAACAGAATCCCTTGATTCATCAGTTACCTCGCCTAGTAATACATGTCGGAGCTCGAGCTCCAAGGAAGTCAGTTCGAAGGACTCATTCTGTCAAGAGGTGTGCTCACTTTTGCCAGGAACATCAATCTCCAGAGTCAAGCATATTCCTTCAGCTCCGACAGCATGCGGGTTTATGTTCGGCCTCTCATTCGCAGTCGCGGCTAGGCCGCACACGACATTTCTGTCTCGACTAGTTCCCAAGCAGATGCGGCCCTTATAGCTCTGATCCATGATGAACTCTCCATATCCCTCTCGTTCGATGAGAGGCAACACCGATTGGATGAGTCCTGCACTTCGCGCGTCTCATAATGGCCAGGTGGTTGTGGTTGGCAAAGATCGGCAAAAGATGACTTTAGTTTATGGAACAAGTTCATTTTTCCTCTGCCTCATTATACAGGTGTTCACATGGATAACTGAGCAAGGCTAGCTATCAAAATTAGCTATCAACATCTTCATAACTGTACCCTTTGTAACCTTACAAAAAAGGGTCCAAAGTGTGAATTGAACTCAACATTCACTCATTTATTCAGTAAACTAGAAAAGCAAACAATCTCAATATGCAACACTCACAGTTTAAAGTCACAAGCTCAGACTTTGTACAAAAGTTGTCAAATCTGTTCCAGTCCAATAATCAACATCTTCTACAAGGAAGATGAACATGGTTAACGTGCTCTCGGAGCAATATCAAGGTCAATTGAGGTCATCTCAAAAGACTCGCTTCTTCTCGTGCTATTTCCCATTCTTTGGTTTCTTCCTGGACCGATCTCTGCCGTCAAGCATTCTTTTAGTTCCGTCAAGACACGGTTCATGTCCGGCCTTTGGACCACCATCGTTGGCACACACGACTTGGCTATTTCCAATGCTTTCCATGCAGAAGTGATGTTGAATTGGCCATTTAACCTTGGATCGACAATGCTTTGGATGTCCCCTCTTTCTATGAGCGGAGTTACCCAGTGAAGTATGTGCATGCTGCCCTCCGGACTCCTTATGATGGCGGGATGGCCTGTGATTAATTCGAATAAAACTACGCCGAAGCTGTACACATCGCTAGAGGTGGCAAATGTGTGGGTCGGGTCGGGTTTGAGTCGGGTAGAATATGGTCCGACCCATATTAACCCATCTGACCTATATTGACCCATATTTAATGACCCAAACCCGACTCGACCCACGACTAACCCATATCCGACCCGAACCATTTTGACCCATATTATCAAAATACAACAATATTTTAAAAAATAATATTACTAAAATACTTCCCGACCTCGGTCTCTGCACCGGCCCCGTCCTTAGCCCTTGCCCAAGCCCCGTTCCTGATCCCCGGCCCCAGCACCGACCCCGATCCCAATCCTGGTCCACCGGCCTTGGCACCGGTCCCGATCTCCGACCTTGGCCTCGAGAACCGGCCCCGGGACCCGGACCAAGCCACGGGGACCAGGACCAAGCCACGGGGACCAGGCCCTGGTCACGGCCCTCGGCCCCGGTCCCGGTCCCGGTCACGTTCACGGTCTCGGTCCCGGTCCCAGGATTCGACTCCTGCCCCGGCCTCGGGACCTGACCTTGGTCACGGCCCTGGCCCCAGCCACGGTCCCGGCCCTGGTCTCGGTCCCCGTCATGGCCCGGCCCCAGTCATGGCCCCGGAACCCGGCCCCTGCTTCGGTTTCGGTCATGGCCTCGGCCCTCGGCCCTGGGACTCGGGCCCCGCCCCTGTCACGGCCCCAGCCCCGGCCTCGGGACCCTACCCGGTCCCGGTCATGGCCCCGGCCCCGGCCTCGGGACCCTACCCGGTCCCGGTCATGGCCCCAGCCCCGGCCCCGGCCTCGGGACCCTACCCGGTCCCGGTCATGGCCCCGGCCCCGGTCCCGGCCTTGGTCCCAGCCCCGGTCACGGTCACGGTCACAGCCCCGGTCACAGTCACGGTCACGGTCCCGGTCCCGGGATTCGGCCCCAACCCCGGCCCCGATCCCGGCCCCGGGGCCCGACCCTGGTCACGGACCCGACCCTGTCACGGCCCCGGCCCCTGTCAAGGCCTCGGCCCCGGCCCCGGTCCCGGTCATTGCCCCGACCCCGGCCCCGGTACCGATCCCGGTCACGGCCCCGGACCCGGCCTCGTCCCCGGCCCCGGCCTCGTCCTCGTCCCCGACCTCGGGACCCAGCCCCGGTCCTGGTCACAGCCCCGGCTCGACCCCAGGACCTGGCCTCAGCCTGAACCCCAGCCTTGGGACCCGGCCCCGGTCCCATGACCATTTGTAACTTGTGAAATGATGTTATCCTTATGGATCGAAAGTGGGTAAATATGGGTCGAAAATTGATTTAAGTGTGACTCATTGTTGACCCATTTTGTTGTGAAATAGGACACCTTGATCGGTGTCGCAGCGGAATCGGATCGACGAGCGTTTGCAAAGTCGATAGAGAAATAAAACGAAATAATAACAAAGGACACGAGATTTACGTGGTTCGGTCCGAATGTCGGAACCTACGTCCATGGGGAGAGCAGCACAGAATCCACTATAGAAAACAAGCGATACAACGAGATCAATCACTCGAGCACTCAAACACTCTCGGTGTTTCCCAACCCCCAATTACACCTCAAACTCACACAGTGTTTAGCCCCTCACAATTCCTAGTGTAACCTCACTCAAGGAATTATACAAATTCTACTTACAAGAATTTATCTGGCAAAAACACTCAGGTGTAATTACGACAAGCAAAACCCTCACGAGAAGAACTCTCTCTTCTCTCGGCCACCGAATGACTTGGCTTCGGCGCACTTCTTCAATTGCATATTCTTCTCCTTATATAGCCATATGGAAGGAGGAAGCATGCCAAATTGTGCCCAACTTATGCCTAATTTCCAAGTCAAAAGAAAGAGGTGCCAAACTTGCCAAACTCTTGTCTTTCATACTTGCCAAACTCTTGTCTTTCATACTTGCCAAACTTGCCAAACTCTTAACTCCCGAGTCAATGCCAACTTGTGCCTAACTCCCGAGTCAATGCCAATGTGCCTAACTCCCGAGTTTCATTCGGGACTCAAATTCGAGACATGTTTTTAACACATTTTTAGTAAACCCTTTAAAAGTTAATGACTCATATTTGACACATTTTATATAAATATAGGTCAAATATGGGTTTGTGACCCATATTGCCACCTCTACGCACGGATCGCCTTGCCAGCTCTCTTTATTCACTTGATACGTTGCCTTGGTATCATTGATAGCTTTCACTGTAGTTGACACCACAATAATATCATTTCTTTTTCAAGAATTGTGATGTTGTGAAAATAGAGAAAACATTATATGTTCAATCAGAAGTGATTTCTAGCAGTGAAGTATGTCAAGTAAAGTGTAGCCTTTCACTTTTGGGGATAAACCTAGTTTAAGAGTAGTTTAGGCTGCGTATGGATGGTGGCTAGGGAAACTGTTTCTGTTCCAAAAGTGTTTCGGGAACACTTTTGGAACAGAAACGCGTATGGTTCAAAAATGTTCTGAAAGTGTTCCGCGGACCACTTTTGTGCCAGGGAACACTTTTGAAGGAACAAAAAAAACTTGCTTCTGGGATTTTGGAACACTTTTTGGAACACTTTTGAAACCACCATCCATCGTCGCCGACGCAGCTACCACTCGCCGCCTCGCTAAAAGCCGGCCGCCGCCACCGCCGCCGCCACCGGTCGCCCGCGCGCCGCAGCTGGTTGCCCGCCGCCTCCGCTGGTCGGGGGCCGCCGCCGCCGGTCGCCGCTGCCGGTCGCGGGCCGCCGCCGCCGGTCACCGGCCACCGCCGCCCGCGGCTGCCTGCCGCCGCAGGTCGTCGGCCGCCGCCCGCTGCTGCCTGCCGCCGCAGGTCGTCGGCCGCCGCCGCCGCCTCTGCCGCCGGTCGCCGGCCGCCGCCACCGCCGCCGCCTCCTCCGCCGGTCGCCGGCCGCCGCCACCGCCGCCGCCGGTCGCCGACTGAAAAAGTGTTTTTTTTTAATTTACCAAACGCGTTTTTTTCCCAAAAATCGTAGTTTTGAACAGAAACACAAAAAAATGTTTCTGTTCAAAAAATGCTCCCAGGAACAGAAACGCTACCATACGCAGCCTTATTCACCATTAAAATTGCATCTTCTAGAGCTCATTGAAGAAAACTCTTATCTTATTCTTCTTAGATTTTTCACCACAAGCTTCTTGAAGCTCAATTTCACTGTAGATTTTTCGTAAACTTAGCTTGTAACCTTTCCGTCGCGACAATCGTTACCTACCAAACCTCACCACCAACAATTACTCAACCAATCCAACATCGCCTCTCTTCTGATGGAGCAACCAGGGCAAGCGAATGTAAATTATTTCCTTGTAGGAGCTAATGAGGTATCTTAGGAGGAGTGAACATTAAGATCTCCCAGATTTACTGAGAGAGTGCTCTTCTTCCAATGGAGACATCAATCTGGTCAACAAATCCTTACTCTTTTATCATGTTTTACTTTCATTAGCCAGGACAAAAACACCAAAAGTGCCAAAAATTGTGTAGTCGTTCTCTTTAGTGCCAAAAGTTTTCGCAGAATCATTTCAGTGTCAATTTTTTTTTTTAAAACGATCACTTTAAGTGCCAACTCCGATTAACCTATATGATTAGATATGTAATTAGTCGCCTTTTAGCCATTTTGTTGTTCATGTCAACTATTCGGGTCTAGAAAGATAGGTAGGAGTAGGGGAAATACCATCGATTTGGGCTGTTGGTACATTGGGGAGTCCAACAATGTTATAGACCTCGACGACATTGAGGATGGGCAGATATGCAGATTCAAGTGTAGGACTAGTTGAGAAGATGATCAGGGACCCAATAAATGGAGTGGAGACTAGAGTCACTGGCTTTAAGTACTCGAGAGTCACCCTCTTCGTGAATTGATTTTGTTGGGAGCACGCAGTGGAAGTCCGATACTTTTCATTGGGGAGATCGCCAAGAGGGAGCCCAAGTCCGAGCCCATCAATATATCTAGATGGACCCACTTTTACTCAGAAGCTTAAGCTAATGACTTATGGGCTAATTGGGTATATTAACTGCTCAATACCACATCAATTATCCGATGTGAGATTTCTATAACACAACTTACACGTGCATCCTAACAATCTCCCCCTCACATGTGAACTCCAGTGTTAAGTTTGCTCCCTCTTAATCTAAGTATCCTTCCGCACCAACTTATCTCAACTTGAATCTTCATCAACGTCCATCGGGCCTGTTGCTACACCACAACGTCCACCGGTCCGGAAATCGCATTGGCTCCATCTCAATCTGAATCTCTATCAACGCCCATCGAGCACGCACTGCTACACCACATCGTCCATCGGCCTACCTCAGCGTCCACCGGCCCGAAAATCGCGTTAGCACCAGATTCTTTCTTGAGACGCGTTCATCAGATTCCTTCTTGAGATATTCGCCGAAACAGATCAGAGGCCCACCAATCAACCATCGGCTCTGATACCATTTGTTGGAAGCGCGCAGCGGAAGTCCGATTCTTTTCATTGGGGAGATCGCCAAGAGAGAGCTCAAGTTCGAGCCCATCAATATATCCAGTTAGACTCACCTTTACTCAAAAACTTAAGCCAATAAGTTATGGGCAAATTAGGTATATTAACTGCTCAATACCATATCAATTCTCAGATGTGTGACTTCTCTAACACAACTCACACGTGCATTCTAACATATTTCCATTGACGGAAATTGTGAACTCCCTTTGTTGGCCACTCGGACTATCTCACACTCAAGCACTCTAACAAAGCCTCTCAAGGATTACAGTTTATAGCTCAAGAAAGATAACTATATAGGGTTGAAGCACTCTTCAGACTTTAAAATTTCGGATTTCAGGTCTCTATTCTCTTCAGCATATGGTCTCCTTTTGTACTCATCTACTTCCAATATAGGGATAAGTACACTAGAAGTGTCATAACTTTTGTACGGCATTTGAGGGTCATAACTTCAAAATGTTCACTTAAGTGCCATAACTTTTAAAAATTGTTTACTTGAGTGACATCGCTGACGTGGACGTTGAAAAAGCTGAAGTGGCACCGGCGAACCGATTTTCTTGAATATTTAATGTACACGTAAAATTTTTCATTGATTTATTTGTTATTTTTTTGCATATTTTATTTTTATGATTTTTTTAATTATTGAAAAAAAAAAAGAGGCCAAACCCTTCAATTTTCGGTAGTGGTCTGCGAGCCGACCCTGAGGGCCATCGCGGCCTCGACATCAATGGTTGTGGGCGCAAGGCCTTTGCCCTAATCTGGCGAGGGCTTTAAGCCCTTGCCATCGCCAGCCAAGGTCGCGACGGCCATTGTCTAGGGTCGTTGCGGCCTCGCCGGTGTAGGGCGTGCCAACCCTGGCCCCTAGGTCGAGCGGTGGTGGCTGGCGGTGACCCTCGCCGGCCACCACCGATAAACCCTTAGGTTTCTCTGTCCTTTTTTTTTTGAAATTTTTTATTAATTTTTTTCAATTTTGCCGATTTTTTTTTCAATTTTTTGAATTAAAAATAAAAAATCCAAAAACTATTAAAAAAATGTAAAGAAAGTCCCTGTGGCACTCAGAAAATCAATAAAATAATAGTGAAAAGTCCACGTCAACTTTTCCTACAAATTAACACCAAGTTGAATGATTTTGGCCGGAATTGACACTCACTTGAACGTTTTTGCTCCGATGTGGCGCTTGAGTGAACGTTTTGAAAGTTATGGTACTCAAGTGAACGTCGTACAATACTTATACTGAACTTATCCCTCTAATCTACCCATTGGTAAGTCTTCATTAGAACAATCTCCAATTAACCCGTTGGAAAGATTTGCCAAAAGAAGATTAAATAGCCATTGAGAGATGAGATTAGAATCTCATGTTGATTCAGTCGCCCATGCAACCGAATTTAGGTTTCCACAAGTACAGTTCTTCGTTTGAAAGTAAATCTCGTCTTTGCCAATCAATAGGGATGTCTTGCTGGCAATATTTGCGTCTTGAGACAATTTTTTAGATTGATACTATCCAAAATTGAAATCCAAGGCAGATCACTAGCTATTATTATAGAAATAATTTGCGTTGCAATTCGAGTATGATAATCAGTAGTTTGCGTTTGAATATAAATATAAGTTTGAGTTTGATACTCAAAATAGAGTCTGAGAATCTCAAATGCCTTGAAAAGAGTCGTGTACTAGGTTCCTTAACATATCCAAAACTTGACTTATGAAGATATCCATGCGATAAAATCGACAAAATCATTGCTTTAGGTTATAGTTGCATAAGTCAATTTATAGAGTCCGAAAGCATAAACAACATTGATATATGCTTCTTTTCTCAAATATCACCTGCATAAGAATGCTCATATGCATTTATTAGATTTAGAGATATTAAGGATTATTTTGTTAGCTTTAAAATATATTAGGAAGTTTTCCCAATAGCCTATTCCGCGTTCTAAGAATTAGAGAGATCGCGATCGCCTTTTATCCAGATATAAGCATGTTGCAAATGTATGCATTATCATAAGTCAAGTTTAAGCCTTGTGTCCATAATTTGTTAAAGATGCGTGTGTATATATCCCAGGATGATTGCGACAATTACTACATTAGGAACACCAATGGTCCATATATTGTGAGCTTAACCCAGAAAGAAGAAAGATAATTAGTACCATCCCTCCCCCCCTTCAAAATTGTGAACTACTTGCTAATTACCCAACGGTGTTAACTCAAACTGAAATCGCAGCTGAACTCCAAGAACATGCCGTGAGGGCCTGCCAATGCTGATTACCCCATCCATGGATAGCAAAACCCTCCCAATCACCTCCCCCCAAACTCAACATGAAGTCCCCAAATTCGCAGTATTATTATTACGAATGCCATGAACTGATATTCTTAATGGAGAAAGGAGCGACAAAGGACGAAAGGATGTCATTACCAGACAGCATGTTTGGAAGCTTCAACAACTGAAAGAAAAGGGAAATGGATGATGCAACCAAAGTACAAATTGGAGGACAAAAGGTTATCTCTAACCTAAAAAGAAGAAAGCCTTTCCAGGATCGCAAAAGTTCTGCTACCTCGCGATGGGGGCATCGTCAGATTGGAGCACAAAGGAGCTCAATTCCAAGGAATCACTTGATTTGCTCACCAAAGACTCCAGCTCTGTCAATACATGATGTATATCCAGCCTTTGAATTGCCTTTGGTCGTGCACAATACATGGCAATCTCCGCTACTTTCCAAGCTGAGTTGATGTCGAATTCTCCTTGTAACCTTGGATCCATAATCCTCTGTATATCACCACTTTCAACGATCGGAATCAACCATGCAAGTACGTGCATGCTGTTGCTGCCATCCTGGCTTCTCACAAATACAGGTTGGCCCGTGATCAGCTCAAAGAGTATGATTCCGAAACTATAAACATCACTCTTCTTGGTAAATTTTCCAGAAGATTGCATCCTGTGAGGGAACAAAAATACGGGTCTTTATATCAAAGATGAAAACCTAGGCTATGTCTATATTGTGGAGAATATCTCGTCTGAATATTTTGATTCTACAAATCTATCCCTTATCTATTAGAATCTAGTAAAATGCTCTAAGTGCTTTTATCACAGATGTAACATATGAACAGAAGTTTATATGGATCCAAACTGGTGTTCAGACTCAAAGCTGAAAGCCGTCACATATTTGCTTTTGAAGGAGTTGAATCTTATTATTCAGATTGAGTGGATAATCAATTAAGAATAGTTCAACGATCACCTTTGTGGAAGACTTTCTGCAAGCATCAGCGAGGACTTTATCAAGCTCATGTTCAGTCTTCTATTCATTCAGATTCAAGAATAACTTCTGTTTAGGAAGTCCGATTCTAAAGATATGTTCAGATGCTGTGATATATTTATTTAGATTTTGAAAACCCACGTTGGCATGTTTCTGTTATGGCTTTGATATTTATGGAAGCTTGTAATATTTGATTGGTAGGTTTATTTTACAAACATATTAGAAGAATATCCTTGATTGGATATTACGTTCCAAAGGACAAGACAACTCCCATATTGGAGGACTTTACTTATGGAAACTGAAAATTTAGTTGTATGAGCAACTGAATCTAAGGGGTTCAGATTCTGCATCAACGACTATCAAATCTCTCTAGATACAACCTCTTTTAGTCAAGAATAATGATGTCCAATCAGCAATTGAAGAGTGACTATTTGAAGACCTTTGCGATGGCTAGTTCAAGATTGAAGAAGTATAAAAGAGATCCATGGCGACTATTGCTGTGTGATCCGAACTTACAATCCCAAAGTGCTCGAGTTATTTAAATTCAAACTTATCTTTGAGAGATCAACGTCTACTTTTTTAGAGATACTTTGTGAGAGTGTGTGATTGTAAACACTTGTAAAGCTTTCATTGATTTATCT
The DNA here is from genome assembly GCA_021437785.1 of Rhodomyrtus psidioides. Taxonomy (NCBI): domain Eukaryota; kingdom Viridiplantae; phylum Streptophyta; class Magnoliopsida; order Myrtales; family Myrtaceae; genus Rhodomyrtus; species Rhodomyrtus psidioides. The sequence continues at coordinate 4,289,274 of JAILYB010000005.1, forward strand.
AGTAAAATTCAACCAATCGACGGTCAGAGTGGAAGAGCGGACATAGGCTTATCTAAGCTGAATCACTATAATCATCATGTGCAATTTCTCTCTATCCCTAAACTCTTTTGTTTTCAAAGTCTATTGCATACGTGTGTTCAGAATCTAAGGTTGAATATCATTTAATTTTTGAATTAGTGATTCATTTGACTTGATTATTTTTATTCCGTGATTCAGAGTCAGCTATGTAATCCCCTCTAGGTAATATTGCTATTTTCAACATATATTTATATGCAAATTGAGATCCTAAACTAAACCAGAATAGTAATATTGAGTTTTAGCCATTACTCAGGGTCGAGGTAGCCAAGAGTGCCTGCAGGACAAGTTGACACATGAGAGTCCTTTTCAGTCGCAAAAGCTCTTGACAGGCCAAAATCAGCTATTTTGGCTCGGAAATCGTCGTTCAACAAGATGTTAGTAGTCTTCAAGTCTCTGTGGATGATGGGTGGCTTGCAACCATTATGCAAATAATCCAAACCTGAAATCCTCGGAAAGAGCGTGCAAACAGTGCCTAAGCAATGATGGGAAAAAACCTACAACTGGGGATATCTCATTAGTGTACCTTGTGCTGCATCCACAGCTATTTGTAGTCTGTTGCTCCATGTCAAGACCTTCGGATGGTCCTCTGTTGGATGGATTTTAACTTTATGTATCAGCAAGAAATAGAGTTTCAGGATAATTGTCGAGAAGAAATAATACAACAGGTCATAAAAACACACCCGACAGATGTTGCTTTAAATTTCCATTAGCCATGTATTCATATATCAATGCCATGTGCTTGGACTCATTGCAATATCCAAAGAGAGAAACCAAGTTTCTGTGGTGAACAATCATTAAGAGTTGCGCCTGCAGCATAAAAGGGTGCGTTAAAAATAACGAATACTGACAAGAGGAAGTCTCTGGACGAACATCTGCGTAAGTGTCAGCATAAGCTGATTTTAAAAGGAAACGTGGTTGATCATCATATCTAACCTCGGCTTGAAATTCCTTGTACCCTTGCTTTGATGATTCAGAAAGCATCTTCACAGCAACCGCAGTGCCGTTTTCTAGTGTACCATGATAAACTTTTCCAAATCCACCTACACCAATCACTTGTCCGAAGTTCCTAGTGACTCTTGAAACCTCTCCATACGTAAAAGCTCGATTATTTGATCTCAGCACCCTTTCACTAGATTCTGTACCAAAAGGGTTCCGATGAGTATTGTGACTATCACTTTTGATAGTAGACTTTCAAGGCAAATGACTCCAATTGCGTTGCGACAATTAAAAGACATAGGAAAGGTTTTTCTGATCTCTTTCGTGAATCCAGATCGTCTGCCCTTCCATTAGAAGGGCAGGCATCTGCCCTTGAGATCTGGGCCGTCCGTTTTTGGACGGACGGCATAGATCTCCTATTTTTAAGAGGCAATTTTTTGGGTTTTTTGTTTTTTGTTTTTTTAGTAATAATCTGGGCCGTCCATTCATAACACGGACGGCTCAGATTCCAAGGGCAGGGCCTGCCCTTCTGAGGAAAGGGTAGACGATCCTTTCACCTCGTTTTAAGGGCTAAATTGGTGGAGAAGAGGTCAAAAATCGAAAGTTCTGGGCAGGGATTCTCTGTCACCTGCCTTCAATATGCTAACAAATAGATAACTTCTCTTTGCTCAGAACATAATAAAGATTTGTACCAAAGGAATATCAAAGTCAACATAGTTGTCAAATGTAGTGTAGATTGTGTGAACAGGACAAGTAGGAAAAATTACCTGCTATTGCTCTCCGTTTAATCAACCAAATAATCGCCAAAGCACCAAAGAGAACCACAAAGAAGCCTGAAACTGATGTAATAACTGGAATGAGGATGGTTTTTTGTTTCTGCTTCTGCATGCAATTATCAGCTCGGCACAGATTCTCATTTCCTGCCAAACTGCGATAAAGAAAGAAGGAGCTGAACTCAAATTCCTATAGATTGATTTTCCAACACGTTGATGACAAATGCCCTTCCCATTTTCTTTCAAGCAGAATAAACCATTTGAATAGTTTCTAAGCTGTGGGGGTAAGAGAAAGAACAAGCCTCAAGTTTAATGTCTTGTCTTCAACCCTCCTTGTAAGAGCCTTGGGAACAGAACCAGTAAGGTTGTTTCCACTTAGATTTCTGCAAAAATATAACAATGCATAAGGATTCGCATCCTTATAATTCTTTGGGATGCCACTAAGACATTAACTTACAGATTTTTCAGCTTTGGCATTTTCGCCAATGATTCTGGTATTTCTCCTGACAGTTGATTGTTGGACAAATCCCTGAAACAAGGTCAGTGTAGAATACTTAACTCTCCAACAGATCTAGTAAAAGATTTAGGAATCAATGCAGCATAAGATCTACTGCAGCATTGCCTTTCCAAAAGGGCCTGGGTAGAGGGATACTCACAGGGACTCCAATGCTAATAGATTTGAAAACGACGATGCTATGCTCCCCACCAGATTGCTAGAGCTCAGATTCCTGGCCATGATCAACACAAAGGCTGCTTCATTGGTACAAAAAGGAAACTTTTTGTGCAAGTGACTACATGGATGCAGTCTTAGGCAACCAGTGAATACATTGATGCAGTCTTAGGCAACCTACATAGAGACTTTGGGAAATGTAGGCTTCTTATGCAAAGATAATGAGGTCATGCAGGGGAGCAAACTTGTAAATTTTCAAGCAGAATGAGAACAAAACTCCACTTCTTTATCGAGAGAGAGAGAGAGAGAGAGTTCTTTTAGGGTTTTACCACAGGATGATACGTCGTGAAATAGTTCAAAGGTACTCACAGTGAAATAATCCTCGGAGGATTTTCATAACTACAATTCAGACCCTCCCATGTGTAGTCGCTCGGGACACACGGATCACCTTGCCAGCTCTCTTTATTCACTTGATACGTTGCCTTGGTATCATTGATAGCTTTCACTGTAGTTGATACCGCAATAATATCATTTCTTTTTCAAGAATTGTGATGTTGTGAAAATAGAGAAAACACTATTTTTTCAATCAGAAGTGATTTCCAGCATTGAAGTATGCCAAGTAAAGTGTAGCCTTTCACTTTTGGGAATAAACCTAGTTTAAGAGTAGAGTAGTCTATTCACCATTAAAATTGCATCCTCTAGAGCTCATTGAAGAAAACTCTTACCTCATTCTTCTTAGATTTTTCATAACAAGCTTCTTGAAGCTCAATTTCACTGTACATTTTCGTTAACTTAGCTTATAACCTTTCCGTTGCCACAGTCATTACCTACCAAACCTCACCCCCAACAATTACTCAACCAATCCAACATCGGTTCTCTTCTGATGGAGCAACCAGGGCAAGCGAATGTAGATTATTTCCTTGTAGGAGCTAATGAGGTATCTTAGGAGGAGTGAGCATTAAGATCTCCCAGATTACCGAGAGAGTACTCTTCATCCAATGGAGACATCAATCTGATCAAAAAATCCTTATTCTTTTATCATGTTTTACTCTCATTAGCCGGGAGAAGAAACCAGTACCAAAAGTTGTGTATGTCATTCACTTTGGTGTCAAAAGTTTTCGCAGGATCATTTCAGTATCATTTTTTTTTAAACGGTCACCTTAAGTGCCAACTTGGATCAACCTATATGATCAGATATGTAATAAGTCGCCTTTTAGCCATTTTGTTGTTCATGTCGACTATTTGAGGCTAGAAAAACAGGTAGGAGCAGGGGAAATACCATCGTTTTGGGCTGTTGGTACATTGGGGAGTCCAACATTGTCATAGACCTCGACGGCATTGAGGATGGGCGGATATGCAGATTCAGGTGTGGGAATGATCGAGAAGACGATCGGGGAACCAGTAACAGGAGGGGAGACTACAGTCACTGGCTTTAAGTACTCGAGCGTCACCCTCTTCGTGAATTGATTACCATCGACGGAAACGTTGAACTCCCTTTGTTGGCCAGTCGGCAAACTCTGGGTTTCAGCAAAATGGAAGTACAAGATCCGTTTACCTGGAGGAGTGAACGGCTCCCCTGGCGTCCAACTATATTTCAAGGAATAACTGGCGTTGCTCCCGGTTTCAGCGGTCATAAGAACTTTCCCCGGAACCTTGTAAGCATCGTTGTTGTTGGACAAGGACGTAGCAGATGCTCCGCCGCTGGGCGCAAGCGGGATGTAAGCAGGTCGGCCCACCCAGATGCGATCATAATTATCCGTCGGGTACCTGGTTGAGGAAATTTCACGAACAGCTGGTACGCTGCTTGTAGCTGTTGCGCTCCCGCTTGAAGACGCACTTGTTTTTCTATAATCAACATTTTAAAAATTGGATCAGTACCTCATATTAGGTGGATCTTTACTTAGCAACTCTGTGTTCAATCCACTCGTGTATTTCTTGTGATCAGTCTTTGGAAAACAGAGTTATTACTTCGTGTTGAGCATGTTTAGCAAGTGTCGGAAGCTTTATAATAATAAAAAATGAATATTTCAATGACATTTTTCCGATAATGAAAATAGCGGAGGTCAACGAAGAGAGTCGTTTGGTCTCATGAAACTATTACACAAGAAAATTATCACATCGTACATCTGAAACTCAATTTAGGGTGCGTTTGTTTTGGGGAAAGTGTTTTCTGAATTTTCGTCTGTTTGGTTCGCGAAAAATGATTTGGTCAAAGGAATGTACTTTCCAGTCATCAAAGATTTTATTCATTAAAATAAGAAAGTGAATTCCCCAAAATAAAAAAGATGAAAACACTTTTCCAAATTTGAATCTCGCACTTTCTTTGAAAACGGGACTGAGGCTGATCTCGGGGACCGATCCCGGGGCCGGGAACCAGGGTCGAGGATCGGGACAGAGGCCGGGACCAGGGCCAGGGGCGGGGGAAGGGCCGGGACCGGGGCCAGCCGGATCAGGACCGAGGCCGGGGATAAGGGCCGGGGTCGGGATCGTAGCCGGGGACGGGGACCCGGGGGATCGGGGCCGGGGACAGGGGATCCGGGATCGAGGCCGGAGATCGGGGCCGGGATCGGGGCCGGGCCCAGGTAATCCAAGCCGGGGCCGGGACCTGGGCCGGGCCCGGTGTGACGTCCTGGAAATCCCAATTTCTGTAAGTTTTGGAATTCGATATAAGAATACTATATGGAATTATAGTCGACAATTATTTTGGACCGTCAGGACCGAAGTGACGATAAATCGGACGAATTTCGAAGTTTCGATCGTTTTAGATTAGGAATCGATTTCTTATCCTTTTTAACTTAGATTTTCGACTTTTACGCTGAACCTAATCCCGACCAAGCTTAGCCAGTGAAATTTCAAAATTTTTCCGTCCGTCCAGTGCGCCAAATTTTCATTCAGTCCCGGCATGGCCAATTACTATTTTACCCGTACCCTAATTGGCATAAGACAAAGCCAATTAATCTAAGAGATAAGAAGTGCCCCAAAGTCTTCATTGGACCCTACCATCTCTCTCTTCCCCATGCAGCCTCCCATCTTCACGTCGCTTCTCTCTCTCTCTTCTCTTCTCTTGGCCGCTGCTTTTTCTTCTTTCTTCTTTCCCTGCGGTTTGTTGTGGACGACGCACGGCCGAGCTCCCTCTCTCTCTTCCTCTTGCTTCTTCGTGTGACAACCGCCCCCAAGCCGACCACCACCTCGCCTGGCCACCTCCTGCCGTCGTCGTCGCCCAGTCACCGGTCGCCGTTCGCCACCGGATCGCCGCGGAAGCAGCTCGGGACGAGATGCCCTGTTTTCGGCCCTGCAACCCGAGCTCTGTCAGCTCCTTCCCCCGGCCGTTCACGACACCACCAGGCCCGGCCACCACCTCACGACGGACCACCAAGCTCCCCTCGACCGGTCCGAACCAGTCCCGCCACCTGTCGTCCTCCGGAGCCGCCGCGGTAAGTCTTGGAACCGCCGGTGCTCTGTTTTGAGCCCGGTTCGGTTTTTCTTCAAACCCGGCCGTTTCCGACGGCCCCCGCCGCTCACCACCACCGCCAATCGACTCCCTGACTCCCCTCTTACTTTCCCCAGCTCGTGGTAGCTCGTCGTCGCCGGTGGAGCTCGTGTGAAGCCCCGAAGTCCTCCCCTGTTCTCGGCCGCGACATACCCTGTTTTCTGCCGATTCTGTGGGTGGCTGCAACGCCGCCGCCGTCGGCCGCCTTCCGCCGCCCTCCGCAGGTCCTAGCTGAGCCCCTCCGACCCCTAGGTAAGTCTAATACCCTTGGCCGACCTCGCCGTGGCTCGTGGGATCGAGAACCACCCTAAACCGCCCTATTTCCCCTGTTTTGTGCACTGGACAGGTTCTGTTTCGCCGCCGCTCGCCGGAGCTCCGTCGCCGGCCACCTGTCCCGGCGACCTCGTGGGACCTTCCCGAGGTGTTCCCGAAGATTTGGTCCAATTCGCCGCGCGGTTGGCCTTTTTGGTTCTCGTGAACCGCCGCCGCCGCCGCCGTCGCCGCCGACCGTCGGACCGCCCGAGCTCACTCTCTCAGTGAGTTGACCCTAACCCTTAGTTAGGGCGCTAATTGCGCCTAGGATTAGTCGATTGTGAAATTTGGGTACTCGATCGGGGCCGGTTTAGTTAGAAATTGGGTTAGGTTAAATGGCCGATCGTTTAGGTTAATTAAGGTGATTTTATTATCTGTGGCTAATTGTGATTAAATTTGTGATTGATGGATTGGGTGATAATTCGTAGATTGTGGTTCGATTACGAGCGAACGATTGGAGTGTTAAATCAATCTGGTTAATAATTGTCATGGCACGAATTGAGTTTGATATTGCCTGATTGAATTGGTTGCTCGTGATTTAGTCATTAACCTCATGGGTTTGATCATCTCGTTGACATGCCTGACTGAATGTCTTGATTGGCCGCGTGTCGAGTTTGATAGCATGTCTGTGTGAGTATTTGGCATTAATCAAAGATAATTAATGAATCGATTGCCAAGTGTGAATTGCGTTGTCACATGAGGGACAGATGACGAGTACCTGGTAAGTTCGTTTGGTACTGTTTGTGCACTTACTGTACCTATTGTAAACGACTTGTCAGAAGCACGATAATTCATGCCCCGTGCCAGACGTACGGTCTTAAGAAATTATCGGATGCCGGTCGCTGCTTGTGATGGACCGAAGCCCCGTTTAGGGATGCCTGCTGGCTGGTGCCGTGCTGGGTGCACTGGATACATCGCCTGTAGTAGCCGTCGTTGAGAGGGAAATGAGACGTAGTCCGGTTCTACCGGAAGGACGCTAGATCGCACTAAAGTGCTGGATCGCGTTGTGGAATTGGATCACGCCAGTGTCGTGGGTCATCTGATATAAGTGAATTGTGTAGTGCCTGATGTACACTTGATTTGTGATGCCTTGATGGGTTGTTTAATATGTTATGACTATATCTGGTTGAGTTATGCGACTGAACTGTATGTTGGTTGTGGTGCTTAGTATATTCTGGGCGAATCAATGTCCTAACTGAGCTTAGGCTTGATTCACTGAGATTTATTTCTCACCCCGTCGTGGGTTAACCTTTCAGGTCCGAAGTAATGGAAAGGCCCGTGCGATTCGGTACCCCTACCCACTCGTCTCACGATGTCACGTCTCATCCGGTTCCAGGTACGGATCAGGTCTGGGAGCGTCACGTCACGACGATATGGGTCGATGAGGGGATGCCACATCTGGTGGCTCATATCTTCAAGGCCTGGTATCTTCGTGACGGGATTGATCTCTACGGCCCGGTTCGTGGGTTTGAAGGACCGCCTATTCAGGGGGTCGTTAATGCCCCCGCCTGGGACCCGATGGACATTGACACGCCTGACGGGGAGGTAGTGGATCCCGAACCCGGCACACAGCCTGACGTCGAGCCCGAGGAGTCTGTAGCCTCTTCTGTGCAGTCAAGTAATAGTTCTTTCGACGATCCCAACAACCCGGCTCCTCCGTTGGGGCCGTCGTGATCACTAGTCTAAACTGTGATCTTTTTGGTATGTTGGTGGATCTTTTGTGGGGATACCATTTTGGAGTAGATGAGAGTTGACCTTACCCCGACTCCTGTATCTTTTTTAGAGTCTTAGAGGGCCACTCCGAAGCCTGGGGTTGTTTATAGTAGCTGTTAGCTCTGTAAGGTCATGGATCATCTATTCTCATCTATTTAGTGCTTCTGTTTTATTTGACTGGTTGTTTATAATTCTCTATCCCATGCTGATCTTATTCGTTTGGAAGTTACACGTTTTGCATGCGCCGTATAATAGTAGGTTGATAGTCCGCCTGGGACGCTATCCTTCGTGACCTAGTGGCGATTTGGCAAGGGATGTTGCGAGCTCGAGAGTCGGGGCGTGACACCCGGGGTCCCGGGTCGAGGCCCAGGCCGGTGCCGGGGCCGGGGACTTGGACCGAGACCGAGACCGGGACCGGGATTGGGCCGGTGCCGGGGCCGGGGGCCAGGGGCTGGGGACGGGGCCTGGGACCGGTCCGGGACCCGGGCCGGGGCCGGGGCCGGGTCTCGGGTCGGGGTCCGATTTGGTGCCGGAGCCGGGACCGGGGACTCGGGGCGGGACTGGGGCCGGGGCCAGGACCAGGGCCGGGGTCCCAAGTCGAGGCCCGGGCCGGTGCCGGGGAACGGGGCCTGGGTCGGTGCCGGGAACCGAAGCCGGGGCCTGGGCCGGTGCCGGTGCCGGGAACCGAAGCCGGGGCCGGGGCCGAGGTCGAGGTCCCTAGTCGGGGCCGGGGTCCCAGGTCGGGGCCCGGGGCGGGGACCGATCCGGGACTGGGGCCGGGGTCCCGAGTTGGGGGCCGGTGCAGGTGCCAGTGCTGGGGCAGGGGCCGGGGCCAGGGACTTGGGGCGGGACCGGGGCCAGGGTCCCAAGTTGGGGCCCGGGCCGGTGCCGGGGCCGGGGTCTTGGGTCGGGGGAGGGGGCTAGGGCCAGGGACGGGCCTTGGTCCCGGCCCCGGGGACTCGGGGCGGGACCGGGGCCGGGGTCCCGGTCGGGGCCCGGGCCGGTGCCGGGGCCGGTGCAGGGGCTAGAACCGGGACCGGGGTCGGGGCCTGGCCGGGTCAGTTCACGTGAGCTTTCTCGACCATCTGCCTCTCCTCAGTATCGAGGACAGTCCATTTGATGAGATTGAAATCGTTTTCCAAATGAAAATCAAACACCGAAAAAATATTTTCGGTAACATATTCCCAAACAAAAGAAAACAAATCGTTTTCCAAGAAAGTGGTTTTCAGGAAACCACTTTCCAGAAAACGAATTCCTGAATATCACTTTCATTGAAACAAACACACCCTTAGATGCTAAGCATTTATCAATCGTGCATGAGTATGTTCTCATGAGATTGTCATACAAAACTGAGTGCTTTGGTCATAAAATTAGTATGTACCGATAATTAAAGACAATTTATTATATAACAGCCTTTTGACGACTATTATGCTAACAATCTATTTTGGATTACAAAAAATAAGCCACAATTAATTTAAAATTAATGTGGGTCCGCTCTTCTAAGAACTTATGGCTCTTACTGTTATTCTCACGGTCACTCAAAAACTATCATGCTAACAAAGTCCATAATTAAATTATTCGTGAACTCCTAATTTGCTTCATTAGTGCATAATGCATAGCAACAAACCAAGCAAAAAAAAAAAACAATTTCTTCGGGATGACTTATAAAACAATGGGTTGGGGATACATTAATTGGTACCAGTTTAATAAATGTTTCGTTTCGATATACTATGATTGTCACATCCCATCGGAGAGAAAACCTACATAAGATAATATTTTCTTGAAATAAAGCTCCGACGGTTCGTTCGTGAGGATTATAAAAAATATCCCAAAAGGAGAAAGTTATCTAAGAAGACATAAACCCCATATAGGACGGCCAATTTAGTCCTAAATTTTTCAATTTGACCTAGTCCTAAATTTTTTTTATCGATTTTTTAATATAGCCCTTTCGACCAATTTTTGCTACAAATCACTAATGTGGTGATTAAATCAGTACCAGACTGTCAACTATCTTACATGACATTATCGACATTGACTTGGACGATTTTTGCAATTTTTTAATCACTTTCTGAATTTTTTCGTCTTCCCTTTTTTTGCCTTTTTTTTCCTTATTTCCCTCCGCGGACCATCGCCGAGGCCCAGATACGGCAGAGCGAAATAGGAATCGATTTCTTATCAAAATTGGCTAGATTGGCAAATCAAGAAAATGTTTTAGGACTATTGGTCCACACGAAAAATTCAAAACTGAATTTGCCCTGTAGACAACGGATTTACTACTTTTTGAACAATTAAACTGTCTCTCTCGGAAGAATTGATCTCATGAAAGCTAACTTGTGTTCTCCAACACTAACTCAGTACTCACCTGAAACACTGACAGCTCGCGCCGATGTCGTACAGCCAAATTCGCCTCAAGAACCCAGCTTCAATTCGATAGATGCTGCTATTGTCCAAAGCCCTTAATTCCAGACCAGAAAGGAAAGGTACTCCGCTTCCCGTATTCACAACGCACACCTGTATGTAATCCTCTTGGGACGCGTACACAATCTCCGTGTACACACCCGAACCGACGCTGATAGTGGTCCAATAATTAACATCGATATAAAGGTCAAACGTGGGTGTTTGCCCTTTTCCATCGTAGTTGCCATACCAGAAGGTGGTCCTGATGAAGTAAAGGCTGTTCTTGCCTCCATCAGGTTTTAGCGTGTAGCAGTTCCTTGTCCCGTTCGGAAAGCTCCTCAAACTTTGGGAGATTTGAGCATAATCTTCGTTGCCGTATTCTGTGGGAACCTGCTTGTTTTCCCCGGAATCTGTGAATCCTTGGTCCGTCTCATAATATATCCCGGTTTCGTTATTGAGATACGGATTAGGTGCCCCACAGTCGATGCTTATGAAACCTGGAAATCGAGAAAAATTAGAACCTAATAGTCGATATAAATTCTCAGACTTTCCCCTAGCAAGTTCAAGAATTTGCAAGCATATGTGCAATATATATTGCGAATGAATGACCCATCAAACATATTTCATTTCAATGCCTGTGATCACCCTTTTAATCTCATCCTTCCCTTAATTCTTCTCTTTGTTTCTTTTGTCTATTGCATGTGCTGGTCATTGGATAGACAAACCTACTATTCACCATTGAATGAAAAAATTATCCTCTGCGCGCGCACGCGAGAGAGAGAGAGAGAGAGAGAGAGAGAGACAGAGACAGAGACAGAGACAGAGACAGAGAGACAGACCTGGAATTTGTTGGGCTAGAGCCAGCAGCTTCAGTCCCGGAGCTAATAAAGAAGCAATGGAAGCACACAAGAGGAGGAGCAACATTGATCTTCCCATTTTCGGGGATCCAGAAGACGGAGAAACTTGCATGTAATATCTTCGCTTATTTATGTTGGCAAGAGACATTTCTTGTGGAACCCATTTTAATATGGACTCTGAGGTGGTGGGAATAGGGGGAAAAATAACCTACATTGGACATAGAATAATACACTAAAATTGACTATTTAGTCAAATTTGAGCATTGAGTATAGCCGATAGCTTTAGGGTGCGCATGATAACATTATTGTTCCAGAATGGATTTCTAGAACAGAAATAGTTTTTTCTATTTCTATTTATGGATGACTTTTTGAGCAAAAAAATCGTTTGATAACGGTATAAAATTTCTAATTTTAGAATAGAAATTTGTCTGACTGGCGGCAGAGACCACCTCATCTATATGTCTAGATTGCTTAGTATCCTTGAATTGGGCAGGACAGATATGAACACCCTCAACATGCTCAAACAAATATCGATAAACAAGTGTAGCCATAGCCGATGGCCGCCAAAGAGCGTAATTGGAGCCATCGAGTTTGACATCAATCCAATCACACAAACCACCCTTATCAATTAATGTCGGACCGCGAAGTTGGAGCGATGAAAACAATGTTGGGCGGCCACTGCAAGACAAAGGCGTAATGAAGAAGACGAGCGAAATTTTTTTCTTGGCTTGGTTTGCTCATTGATAAGCAGGACTATCGTAGTTGGAGATTGGTGTACATTATTCACAAGAAGCTAACCATAGCTCTAATACCATGATGGAAAAGAAAAATCTAGAGAGATAAGTTGTGCTTGTATTGAGGCACAAGGCCACAATAGAACCGGTACAATGGATCCTAATCTTTAAGAAACTCTCCTAGAGAATAAACAAGAATAATTCTAGAATATATGCAAAATCAGTAAATATTCCAACACAGACAACTTATAGTATATTGGATTCTAATAAAATGTAGGCTCCGTTTAGCAAAAAATAAATAATTTGGGTAATATTTTTTTCTAAAAATAGTCGCTTATATCGCTACGACAATGGATGAAAAATGAGTCGATCATGCACAAAAATAAATAAACAAATCATTTCTTATTGACTAATTATTCCAAATGATACAAACGATCAATTTTAGAAAAAATATTTCCTAAATCATTCAGTTTTCTCTAGCCAAATGGAGCTGCAAAGAGAAGGGGTTGACACACAATTGTGCATATTTCTTTCAAGGCATTTTTCATATTCCCTATTCATCAGCATAACAAACAATGGTCTAATTATCCTGCGTGTGACGTACGTTCCACCATCGGAAAATGAAATCTCAGACGAAAACCTCTGACGATGACGTACTCCATTGATAATGTCTTTCCTTGTGGGGAAGACAACTGACCGTGAATCATGGATGACCTCAATGCCCAATTTTTAAATCGAAAATCACTTTTAGTTTTCTCCAAATTACGGGCATGGGACGCAATCCCTCTCGTTACGGAAGCAAAGAACTTTCTACATGATTCACGCGCGATTTTAACTTTTTCTTTTAGGGGGCCCCTAAAACCCCCCTCGCTACGAAAAGCATTGGACTAATTAGACGATGCAGCATCGAGAACAACCATTTCACTCATCGCGAAAAAGAATGTTGGTTTCACCAGTATGACTATGAATGCCTTTTCCGTTCAAAAAGAGATTCTTGTCGTGGAAAATGTTTTTTCCAAAAAAAAAGAAGAAGAAAAAATACGAGATTGAAGTCGGGCAATTTTCCAAAATAATTTTTTTTAAAAAAATATTTACCAAAATAATAGTAAAAAAAAATACCGAATTGGGTGCCAATCGGCAATTGGGCCGCTGATTGGCACCCAATTCCGCAATTGGGCCCCAATCGGCGGCCCAAGTGCCGATTGGGGCCGATTTTTTTTTTTTTTCAATGGATTCGTCTTGAAAAATTATACGAAATTAAAATAAAATCGTTCCAAACGGACACCCGAACGATGAGATATGCCATTTCAAAGTATTATTCAATCGGATTTTTAAAACTTTGCCAATTTAGGCATCCATTTAAACGAATAAATTATAAAAGTATCAATTAAATAATAAATATATTGAAATTACTTAAACTTTGAGGAGAAAAAACACTACATAATTCATATTCCACCATTAAAATTGACTTTTAATTTATATTTTTTATAAAAAATTTCAATTAAATAATAAATTATATTGAAATTATGTTAACTTTGAGGAAAAAAAAACACTACATAATTCATATTCCACCATTAAAATTTATTTTTAAAACTTTGCTAATTTAGGCATCCATTTAAACGAATAAATTATAAAAGTATCAATTAAATAATAAATTATAATTGAAATTTTATTAATAATTAGGCATCAATTGAAAAATTTTATAAAAAATATAAATTAAAAGTCGATTTTAATGGTGGAATATGAATTATGTAGTGTTTTTTTTTCCTCAAAGTTTAAGTAATTTCAATATAATTTATTATTTAATTGATACTTTTATAATTTATTCGTTTAAATGGATGCCTAAATTGGCAAAGTTTTAAAAATCCGATTGAATAATACTTTGAAATGTCATATCTCATCGTTCGGGTGTCCGTTTGGAACGATTTTATTTTGACTTCGTATAATTTTTCGAGACGAAGCCATTAAAAAAAAGAAAATAAAAACAAATCGGCCCCAATCGGCACTTGGGCCGCCGATTGGGGCCCAATTGCGGAATTGGGTGCCAATCAGATGCCCAATTGCCGATTGGCACCCAATTCGGTATTTTTTTTACTATTATTTTGGTAAATATTTTTTTAAAAAAATTATTTTGGAAAATTGCCTTTACATAACCATACCTTCTCACGTCAACGGGGTAAATCATGCAGAAAATAGAAAGAAGCTTCTCACGTCAATACTATTTTTGAGTGGGAAAAGAACTTTAGCACTCTATTTTTTTCAGTCTCCGACATTATTTTTTGCAGAAATATATATTTTTTTCTGCTAAAAGTGGTCAACCTTGGAGAGAACTTTCCAAGTCTACGCTTATTTTTATGTTTTTTCTTTCGCGACAAACTATTTACGAGCCCCATTTCGCTTTTCCCAGGAAACACCCACAAGATTTTCACTACAAAAAAACAGCGATTTAGCCACGAGCATGTAGCGACGAGATAATTTTCGTCGCTAATTTGTGACAAAAATAGCGACGACAAGGAAGTTCGTCGCTATTTACGACGAAAATAGTGACGGAAAAATCCCTCACAAATTTTGTGATGAATTTTGTGACGAACAAATATTTGTAGCTAATTAGTGACGAAATTAGCGACGAACAAGGAATTTGTAGCTAAATTAGTGACGAAAAATTACTTTTGTCACTAAATTGCAATGAACTTAGCGACGAAAGAACATTCCGTCGCTAATTTAGTGACGAATGTACAATTCCGTCGCTAAATGACCAAAAAGCGAAAAAGAAAGAAATAATTTAGCGACGAGGATCATTGTTCGTCGCTAAATTGTCACAAATAATGTTATTCGTGACTAAAAATTATTTTTTTAATTTAAATTGTTATTTGGTTTTTGGTCAATTTAGCGACGACTAAGACTATTCGTCGCTAATTTAGCGACGAATAGTCTTAGCGTTCGTCGCTACATTTTATTTAATTATTTAATTATTTGGTTTTTTGGTCAAATTAGCGACGAACAGTATTTTTCGTAGCTAATTTGACGAAAAATAAAATAAAAAGAACTGATTAGCGACGAAACCCTTTGTTCGTCGCTAATTTAGTGTTTCTTTTGTATTTAGTTTTGTATTTGTTTTTTTGGTAAAAAACAAATAAAAAACTAAATACAAAAGCGACAAAAACTCTTTTTATTTATTTATTTATTTATTATGTAATTTTTCAATAGAGACGAAATAATTGTTAATTCGTTGCTATCCTTAATTTATATTTTTTCAAGGTGTATTAGGACCCTTTTTATATTTATTACATATATAAAGTTGTGAACAAACAAAAAATGGAGATCAATTGTTTTGATAAAATATAACTTAGAAAAAAAAATCGTCTTTGATGAGAGATACTAAATAGAGTAGAGTAAGGATCTATTCGAAAATGATTCACTTTGCATAATATTTGATTACCAAAAATATATATTGTAATTGTGTTATCCATGAATAAGATAGATAAGATACTATAAGCGAATAAGAGATGTTGTAAATCAATTAATAAATATTTCAAAAACATTAGAAGGATCATTTTTTTAGCAAGGTACGGAATGTATCATCAAATATTCAAATGTGATTTTATAAGATGTAGTTTCGTTCAATATTAATAATGGGGATTCATAATATCACACGTTAATCAACCAAAGAAAGGTTCAATAAATAACTAAAAGAAAGATCGATATTTGGAATCCTTTCTCTCTTCAAACAGTGAATGATATAAATAAGAAACGCTTATGACACATCGTTTAGCTTAGTTTATTTATGTTCTTTCTTAGATTATATTATTTTATATTAATCTACATTAATTCATTTTAAAAGAAAATGAAAATAGAGCGAATATTTTTTTGAAATTTAAAAATGAATATATTATTAATTAAGTAAAGATTACATTAATAAGCATAAATGAAGAGTGATCAATTTATTTATTTTTATTATCCTTGTTCCTGAATTAGAAAGCATTCCTTTTGGTCCTAGATAGCTTCTTTGAAAAAGGTTTCTGATTCTTCAGTGAATGCTTTAAAGAAGATATAATTTCTTGGAATTGAGGATTATTTCTGTTATCCTTATTCCTGAATTAGAAAGCATTCCTTCTGTTTCATTATTTATGTGTAATCATTATTACACATTATACCACATCATTTGATCATTGTACTTTATCCCCACTTTTTTTTTTCAATATTTCTATGCTAGACTCATTATACCTAATCTTTTGTAGGGAGGAAGAGATCCATAGAGTTTTTATGTCCAAATTAAGGTCACGTCTCAGCTTGTTTATATCATTCACTGTTTATATAGATCGTGGGCTCCATTCTCAGCTTGTTTCATCTTATTCATTTTGTTTCGTTGCTAATTTAACGAATTCTTTTGAATTATATAGGATATATTTTCTTGCTAATTTTAATAAGCTTTAAATTTTTTGTTAAAAATGTATTGAATTTTATGCACTCGGTTTGGTTCCTCACACAAAAGTAGAGAAAAAATGAGATTTGGTTCGTGACGCGGAGAGTTGGGCCGGGGGCGCCCGAGAAATTTTTTTTTGCTCTATTTATGCTGCAGCTAGGGTTTATTTTGACATATCTAATTAATTTAGCGAATTATTTATTTTTATTTTTATTTTTAATTTTATTTTTAGTGACGAACATCTCTTTTTGTCTTAAATTAGCGACGACATTTGTTGATCGTCGCCAATTCAGCGACGACATTGGTTGATCGTCGCGGAATCAGCGACGACCTTCGAAGGTCGTCGCCGAATTCAGGGACGACCGCGACGACCTTCGAAGGTCGTCGCTGAATTTGACTTTCTCGCTCCTCCAAAAACTCGGCGCTAAAATTTTGGCTTCGAACCCGCTTCCCGCTCCTATATATTGCTCCCTCGCGCCCCTTCTTCTTCTACCTCCTCCCTAAGCTCTTTGCCTCCTCCTCCTCCTCCTCACTCTCTCCTCGTCTCCTTAAACTTCGCTCTCCTCCGAGACGGCCGTGGCTCCAGCTCCACGTTGAAGATGGTGCGGCCGGAAGACGCCGCCACTGCCTCCACCACTACCCTCCACCCTCCGGGCAGGACTGCACCTGGACCCCCGTGGAGCCACCCATCGACGTCATCTGCGGTGGAAACGGCCTGCTCCGGCTCCACCGTGGTCGATCGCCGGGCGGCGGTCGACGACGCCTCCTCCGAGACGGCCGTGGCTCCGCTCTACGTTGAAGATGATGCGGCCGGAAGACGCCGCCACTGCCTCCACCACTAGCCTCCCCCTTCCGGGCGGGATTGCACCTGGACCCGTGGAGCCACCCACCGACGTCAGCTGTGGCGGAAACGGCCTGCTCCGGCTCCACCGTGGTCGATCGTCGGGCGGCGGTCGACGACACCTCCTCTGAGCTAGAGGAGCAGGGCCTCGCCAACGCCCACATCGCTGCCAGTCTCGCTTCCTTGTGACTCCGTGCACATTTCGAGGCTCCGGTCGCTGAGGAACGAGGCGGAGCATTTCAGAAGCTGGACGTAGAATTAGCTACGAGAAACGACTGTTCGTCGCTAAAATTAGCTACGAGCAGCGACTGTTCGTAGCTAAAATTAGCTACGAACAGCGACTGTTCGTAGCTAATTTTAGCTACAAACAGCGGCTGCTCATAGCTAAAATTAGCTACGAACAGTCGCTGCTCGTAGCTAATTTTAGCTACGAGCAGCCGCTGTTCGTAGCTAATTTTTTGTTAATTGGCTAAAAGTTCCGTTAAATCTAGCGACAGACACTGCTGTTCGTCGCTAAAATTAGCTACGAACTAATCCATTCGTAGCTAATTTTAGCGACGAACCAATCCGTTTGTAGCTAATTTTAGCGACGAACGGAGCCTTTCGTCGCTAATTTCGGATGCGAACAGCGACGAATATGACGACGAATGTCCGTTCGTCGCTAATTTTAGCGACGAACGGACCAATTTTTCGTCGCTAAATTTAGCGACGCCAAATTAGCTACATATTTTTTCTCGTCCAAAATTCGTCGCCAAATCAATTTAGCGACGAATTTTTGCGAAATTCTCGTCGTTAATGTCGTGACTAAATGCGTGTTTTTTTGTAGTGTTTCCCAGATGATTTACCCTATTAAATTGGAGAGATGATGTTCTTTTCATTTGTCTATTATCCATTTACCCATTATAATTATATGTAATTAACTCCATTATTGTGATGTTGAGAGGAAATAATAAAGATATTCCAACGTAATACTTAACAGAGAGAGTTACATTAAATTTCAAGATTTTTGATATTATCCCTCCGGTTAAGATATTTCGAATTAAGAGCAAGAGGAGTAATTAAATATCGAAACAAACATATGGTTTGATATAAACATGAAAAAGAAGAAGATGTATGGTCCCTAGATGAAACGAATACATCAGACCAATAATAACTTGGTTTGAGAATTTAGAGAAAACATTAGCAATGATAATGTTGTTGAGTTTTAATAGATGATGGATCAAAGATCCGGTCAACTCCGTTGCCATTTTATTTTCTTTCTTAATAAGAAAACATCTTGTGTTAACACAAGAAGAATAGATCAGATGAGATTTGACTGATAATTAATAATTACCCTTCTTCTCCGGATGAACCCAGGAAAAAGAAACAAAGAAAGAAAAAACCATTGTTTTGTCATAAAAAAGAACCAGAAGTTTAATAATCTTAATTCAATTAATGAAAGTTTAGTAATTATTAATCTGTCAATATGAACACGAAAAGTGAAAAAATTGCATTAGCACAAATGAACTAACTATGGACGAACCCGTGTTCATGTTCCTATTTTTTTTTCCTCCTTTTTGAAAAGGAAAAACATTTTTCGTGACAAAAATCTCTTTTTGAATGCAAAAATCATGAGGAAAATTACCAATTCAATCATAAATCTATTATACGGATATCAATTCAATAATATAGTCCTAAACACTTGCACGCAATTCCAATGCAGGCCTAATAGCCGCCACAAGTCGCTGACGTGGCGATCCACGAAGGACGTCATTTCAACTAAAGTTTTCCACATCAACATGCCACATAAAACGGCAAGTGATGACTGGACGCCACGTTAGTAGCTTATTTTGCGGATTTTCTTTTTTTCTAGAAGGTTTATTTTGAGGCAATTTCTAAAAAGACTACATCGTAATTTTTCATGTAGAAGTTGAGAACTGTGTTATCTTTAATTAAATAATTTAAGACTGAATTGATATTTGTATAATGGTTCCATGACAATTTTCTTTTTTTGGTCAAGTCTATGATCGATTTTTTTTTTGTCAGATTCTATGACTGACTTTTTTTTTTTTACTATGACCGACTTAAAGATGGGGTTTTTGCATCTTTTCAACCGAGCAATGTTTCGACCAAAAAAAAAAAAACACCAAGTAATGTGAAAGCAAAACTTCCTTTTTACTGCAGAAAAACGACAGCTTATTTTGATTGCTTTAGTGATAGTGCGGGGTGCATCACTGAAGCAAAAAAGCAAAAAAAAAAAAAATCATTTTTATTGTTCTCGATACATCGTGTAATTAAGGTCGATACTTTTCTTGTTCAAGTCATGCACTTGGGAATTTCCAAAAACGAGGGTAAGGAATGTCCGTGAATCATGTGGGAGAGGTTCTTCTTTGATTTCAATAGGGGTAGCCTGGGTGCATCGCCGAGGTTTCCCTCGCGACATTGAAAGGTTGTCCCCCCCTTAGCTCACGCTAGCCCCGGGCCCTTAACCCCTTTGATCAAGGAGACAAGGGATCTATTTTTTTTGAGTTGACTCAGCTTGACTTACTTGACTCGACTGTACCTAATAAGGAGGAAAAAAGCAGCTTTTTTTTAAAAGGAAATTTGAATTTTTTTTTCAAAAAAAAAAACTATGAAGCAAATGCCGGAAAATCCAAAAATTACGTTGCTGAAAATTATTTTCCGTGAAGGAATCTAAAGATTGTGGTCACATTCCGACATGGGAACGTCTGTTTTCCCATTACCAAAATATGGCCCAACACGCTTTATTTTATTTTTTTGGTGGGAAACACGCTTTATTCTCTCGTACGACTTCATAAGAAAAAGTGAACGGTCATCATTGGTTGGAATGTATTAAGGTGGTCGGTGTTCCGCTTTTTATTTCATCCAATGTTTATTAGCGAAACATATTGGTAAATTATGATCTGGTTATGTCGGTCGACAAATTACGGGTGTGTTTTACTTTCCACTGTAATAACTGATCATCACGAACGATAAATTCTATGGTACATTTGCGGCGCCCAACAATATTACGGCTTTTGTAATAATTATGTGTGTGTGTGTGTGTAGC
The DNA here is from genome assembly GCA_021437785.1 of Rhodomyrtus psidioides. Classification (NCBI taxonomy): domain Eukaryota; kingdom Viridiplantae; phylum Streptophyta; class Magnoliopsida; order Myrtales; family Myrtaceae; genus Rhodomyrtus; species Rhodomyrtus psidioides. The sequence continues at coordinate 4,309,547 of JAILYB010000005.1, forward strand.
ATTCCATATACATATATTGTCCCGGCCGACGAAGTACAAAAATAGCAGAAAATAATATCTTGTACGATGATGCACTCAGAATTTTTTCTACCTACTTACCGTTTTCATTTCGTAATTTTCTCATCTTCAATTGGAAAGAAGCATTCTGCATCCACAGGGGGAAAAAACACGACTTTAACCTTCAGAATACGGCCAAAAAATTACTCTAATTTATAATTGTGATGTATACGTGCCCAAGAAATTCTCGAATCACTAATTGAACTAGGTATATTACACAAAGGAACATACCTTACTTCCACAAATTAAATGTCTCGATTGCAGTCTCGAGAGAGAATTCGTCTTCTGTACGTTTTCGTTGGGGAGAGAAGAGAACTTTCTTCTTGCTTCGAAAGGTGAGAAAGATTACTTCACGTTTGAAACACAAGTGGCAGTTATTTGTGCAGGTTATGGGCTGGGTTAGCCTAACATGGGCGGCTCACTCATAAGATCCATCAATACGATTTAAAGTCAGAATCCAATTAGATATAAATTGTGCGTACTCGATACAAGGAATAGATATCCAACGAATCACTCTTTCCAGGCATCATTTGGCAATAATAATATGATCGCTTCCAAAGCATATCGCTCCTCAACTTCGAAGTAAGTACTTGATTTACATAATTAATTAGACTCGATTTTGCTAAATGAGTGTACGTCAACAAACGATTAGTGCGACTTTGCGAATATAAAGTTTGTGAAATCAATGCTAAAACTATTCTGTCTAACACCTTCAGCTTTGTCATGATGCTTTTAGGGATTTTTGGCCAAAAGAAGCTTTGTCGAAAGCGAGAGCTTTCGGCGAAATGGAGTGGAAACGACCATTATGGAAGAAACAATCTGGAGTTCTTTTTTTGCAATACATGCCATGGAAGTCCACGTCGAATTATTTGAAACTCCTGAAGAAAAAAAACATGTCAATAGGATTGGTGACTTTCGTTCCCAAATTTAGTCCTGATATTTCCTCTCCTACTACGATGGAGATGTTCCATGGAAAATTCAATTACCATTGTGTTTGCTATTGTGTTTGACACGGCGGAGTGGAAGGGAATCAGGCAATGCCCGTATCTTTGTTTAGTGAAACGTGGAAATGAAATGGAATAGGGATTGTTGCGTTTAGTTGGTAGGAAACAATGCAGTGGGAATGGCGTTGAATGAGGATCTTTTAATGATCTATACATTGTATTCACATGAATGGTACTCTTGTTCGAAACTTTTTCACCATTTTAACTACGAAAAAAACAACAACGCCTCTTCCTTTTACGTCCAATTGAGCAAAGTTGGAAATTCCTATTTAGTTTCCGGAAAAGTGTTAAAAAAAAGGGTCCAAAAAGTGGGGAGAGCATGGTCTCGTTCCCTCGTGAACCGTGGACTGGATCGATAGTATTGGTTCTCTATTTCAGGAACTGTGGACCAGATCGAATATCCCTAGAATCGTGGATAGACCGGACCGCTGGTCCAATTCGATTCTCAAGCGGTCTAATGGAACTGGTAAAATAAAATAAAAAAAATGAAAACAAAAAAATGAAACCTACATAGCAGTTCAGGCGTGCAAGAAAACATGGAAAGATGGATGCATGAAAATGAGATAGAGAAAACCAAAGCTCAATAGAAGAATATTGTAACCGCGCCACACCAATGACCCACTTCTTCTTAGTTCTGAATAATGAATATTAGGTTTCCTTCTATCCTTTATGTATTTAAAAAATAAAAATAAAAATTCGTCGGTCTGAGCGGTCTGGTTCCACCCTAGAACCGGGAACCGGACCTACCGGACCGGTGACCTCGAGAATCTAACCAAACCTGTCAGTCCGGTCCGACCCGTGTGGTCAACTTTGCTCACCCCCCACCAAAAAGTCTTAAATCTTTTGCATTGATATCGATTCAACCATAAATCTTTTAATTGTGCCAGTACTAAAACTTTTGCATTTATTCCAATTGAGTCCCGCCAGGATTAGGGCTTTTTGGACACTTTTCTCATTTGTTTCCCGAATTTTCCCCATTTTCCCGTCAGTTTACTGGTCAAATGCATTTTGTTTCTGCAATATAGTTTAGTTAGTACACAGAAAAATAGGAATCACAAAAAGTTGATTTCGCAGTGTATTGTAACGATGGTACGTGTAGGGTCATGGTTAGGTCTTGGTCTTCGTGTGCTGCAGCCATGTCTCAGTCAACTAGGAGCACCGCGTGTTGGAACCGTAAACACAATACGGGTGACCTTTCGAAAATAAGAGCGAGGCACGAAATGGATGGAGAAGAATGTGTATATTGGAGAACTTGATTTTGGCTTCTCACACTCTTGCATTTTTACAATACAACACTCAAGTATTTATAGTAAAACTTCTAACACACTTATGATGACAACAATCAACTTGCTTAACCCAAGACAACAATCAACTTGCTTAACCCAAGACAACAATCAACTTGCTTCTCCTAGGACAACAATCAACTTGCTTAACCCAAGACAACAATCAAACTTGCTTCAATCAATTTTATTAGTATTTTAATAGCCTCCCTTAAAATTGATTTCCATACCAAACATCTTCTTCAATTTTTCGAACGAATCCGCCTTCAAGGGTTTCGTCAAAATATCTGCAAGCTGATCTTCTGATCTGCAGAAATTAAGATCGATTTCACCATCTTTGACTCGCTCACGAATGTAATGATACTTGATGTCGATGTGCTTGCTCCTGCCATGAAATACAGGATTCTTGGCTAATGCAATAGCCGACTTATTGTCACACATCATTTTAATAGGACACGTTTGTTCATGCATCAATTCATGCAGCATCCTGCGAAGCCATATCGCCCGACAAGCCGCTGAAGCTAATGCCATGTATTCTGCTTCAGCTGTCGAGAGAGCAACAACTTGTTGCTTTTTGGAAGACCAAGAGAATACTCATGATCCAAGAAAGAAAGCATACCCAGATGTACTCTTTCGAGTCTCGGTATCACCTGCCCAATCACTGTCTGTGTACCCCACTAGACCAAAGTTGTCAGTATAAGAATATAAAATTCCATGATCACGAGTTCCACTGACATACCGTAAAATTCTCTTTGCTGCTTGCAAATGTGACTGGTAGGGTTTTTCCATGAACCTGCTAATAATACCCAATCCATAGGTAATATCTGGCCTTGTAGAAACCAAATATCTCAAACTGCCAACAATGCTTTTAAAATAAGTGGGATTTACCAGCTCACCGGTTCCTTCTTTCTTCAGCTCCAATCGTTCTACTACGGGAGTTCGGATTGGCTTCAGCGATTCCATTTTAAATCGCTTCAAAATATCATTAGCATATTTCTGTTGGGAAATAAATATGCCATCATCTGTTTGCTTCACTTCAAGACCAAGAAAATAGGACATCAATCCCAAATCAGTCATTTCAAACTGGCTAGTCATAGCCTCCCTGAATTCAGCAAACAGTTTTTCACAGCTCCCTGTAAATATCAAGCCATCAACATAAATGCACACAATTAAGATGTCACCGTTAGCATTTGACTTGATATACAGTGTATGCTCATAAGGGCACTTTTGAAAATCATGCTCCAACAGGTATGTGTCGATACGTGTGTACCAAGCACGTGGTGCCTGTTTTAATCCATACAAAGCCTTCTTCAGTCTGTAAAACTAATTTTCATGCCATTTCTTCTCATAACCCTGTGGTTGCTCCACATATACTTCCTCTTCAAGGACACCATTGAGAAATGCTGATTTCACATCCATTTGATGGATCTGCCAACGGTTTTGAGCTGCAAGTACTAAGACCATCCGAATAGTATCCATCCGGGCAACTGGTGCAAATACTTCAAAATAATCAATACCTGGCTTTTGCTTGTAGCCTTTTACAACCAGTCTAGCCCTGTAACGGTCCACCTGACCGTCGGGTTTGTACTTTGTCTTGTACACCCACTTGACACCAATAGGCTTCTTACCAGGTGGTAAAGAAGTCAACACCCATGTGTCGTTCTTCTCAATGGAGTGAATTTCTTCATCCATTGCTTCAATCCACTTTTCATCTACAGCTGCTTCATCATAGGTTACAGGGTCACAATCAGCAAATAACAAAAGTTTACCAGTGTTTCATCAGTGATTTCGCTATCACTGTCTCTATTTCTTGTGACCACATAATCTCTGAATTTTGCTGGCGTCTCCTTCAGTCGTTGTGAACGACGTAGTTGTGGTTCTGAAACTGCTGTTGGTGAAGATGTACCTCCAGTTGAGGAAGATGGATCATTTGTTGAAGATGATGGAGGTGTTTCTGTCTCACCCGCCAATGGCTCATCTTCGATGATGATGTTTTTCTGGTCACCCTTCTGGTTCCAGTTCCAGGCTTCATCTTCTAAAAACTGGACATCCCTGCTGATAATGACTTTCTCAGTGATCGGGTTATACAGCTTATAACCTTTAGTTGTATCACTGTAGCCGATGAAGATGCACTTCTCGCTTTTGTCATCCAGCTTTTTTCTTCGCTCGTCTGGTATATGGGGATATGCCATGCACCCAAATACTCGTAGGAACGAAACATCTGGTTTGTTTCTACTCCAAGCTTCTTCTGGAGTTCTTCCAAGAACACTCACTGTTGGACACCTGTTTAGTACAAATACAGCACAAGCAACAGCTTCTGCCCAAAATTTCTTGGGCAAATCTTTAGCTTTCAGCATACTTCTTGCCATTTCAAAAATTGTCCTGTTTTTTCTTTATGCTATACCATTTTGCTGAGGAGTATAGCTGGCAGTCAACTGACGTTTGATTCCATGAATTTTACAATATTTGTGAAATTCATTTGAGGTAAATTCTCCACTTCTATCCGATCTCAACGTTTTCAATTTAAAGCCACTTTGTTTTTCAACATAGACTTTAAATTCTTTAAACTTGCCAAAAGCTTCAGATTTTTCCCTCAAGAAGTGTACCCATATTTTTCTGCTAAAATCGTCGACAAAAATTAGCATGTACCTTTTTTTCCGAACGATTCCACCTCAATAGGGCCACATATGTCGGTATGTACCAACTCCAACGGTTGGTTTTCTCTTCTGGCTTTTCCAACTGGAAAAGAGTCTCGGTGCTGTTTTCCAACGAGACATCCTTCGCAAGGACGCCCTGGATCGTTAATCAACGGCATGCCGGTCACCATCCTTTTCTGGACCAATTGCTTCATTCCACGAAAATTTAGATGCCCAAATCGAAGATGCCACAGCCAGCTGCTGTCTTTCGTCATCGCTTGAAAACTCAAGAGATTCTTCGTCGGAAGAGCCAAGGGAAACATCCGGTTCTTCGTCATCTGTACCGTCGTGATCAACTTGTTGTTTACACCTCTGATGGTGCAAACTCCATTTTCAATGTGAACTTTGTGGCCTTTTTCGGAAAGTTGCCCAACACTTAGCAAATTCCAAAAAAGTCCTGGCACAAAGTAAACATCTGTAATAGCAACATTACTACCATCTTTGGATTTGATATTAATGTTACCTTTGCCCATCACGGGAATTTTTGATTTGTTCCCGAAGTTGACTTCGCCACGGCTTGTCTCATCCAGCTGTGAGAATAACTCCTTTCTTCCGGTCATATGGTTGCTACACCCAGTATCTAGATACCATGTATTAGTATCCACGACAGTTGAATCATCCTTCGCACATGTTAGTACCATGTACTCTTCAGCATCGGTGGCATGTGCATGTTCTGCCGGCACGTACGTCGCCTTTGCAAGACACTCGGATTTGTAGTGTCCGAATTTATTACACTTAAAACACTTGACTTTTGATTTGTCGGGTGTTCTAAATTTTCTGGTGAAATTTGAATTCTCACCTCTACCTCGGGCTCCTCCACGACCTCGACCGCCTTGATAGCCTCCTCGGTTTGGTTGAGCGACCCGGCTTTGCAATGCTTGCTCGGGAACGGAACCCGTAGACTTCTGGTTCATTCTTTGCTCATGGGAGCATAATGAACCCATCAACCGCTCCAACGTGAGAGTTGATACGTCTTGTCCTTCCTCGATCGCTGCGACGACGTAGTCAAATCTTTCGGTCAAAGACCTCAAGATTTTTTCTACAACACGAACATCTTGAAGTTCTTCACCATTAACCCTTAATTGGTTAACGATGGCCTGCACACGATCAAAATATGCCGATATTGTTTCCGAGTCATTCATGCGTAAAGACTCGAAATCACCTCGAAGAGTCTGAAGCCGCACCCGCTGGACATGATCATCGCATTTGTAGGATTTTTGCAAGATATCACAGGCAGCTTTCGCGGTCTCGGCACTCGATATTTTTTCAAATATCGTTTCCTCCACGGCTTGAAAAATCGCATATAATGTTTTCTGATCTTTCTTCCGGGACTCCACCAGAGATTCTTTCTCCTCATTTCTCAAAGCCTCGAATGCTTCGGCATCGGCTACTTCGTTGTAGCCACTTTCAACCAGATTCCACAAATCTTGCGATTTAAACAAAACCTTCATCTGGACAGCCCAGTTGTTGAAATTCTTTCCGTTCAACTTTGGAAGCTGCATTTGAACGGAACTAGTAGATGTCATTCTAGCTCTGATACCAAATGTTGGAACCGTAAACACAATACGGGTGACCTTTCGAAAATAAGAGCGAGGCACGAAATAGATGGAGAAGAATGTGTATATTGGAGAACTTGATTTTGGCTTCTCACACTCTTGCATTTTTACAATACAACACTCAAGTATTTATAGTAAAACTTCTAACACACTTATGAGGACAACAATCAACTTGCTTCTCCTAGGACAACAATCAACTTGCTTAACCCAAGACAACAATCAACTTGCTTCTCCTAGGACAACAATCAACTTGCTTAACCCAAGACAACAATCAAACTTGCTTCAATCAATTTTATTAGTATTTTAATACCGCGTGGGGTCATGCGTGTGGAGTGTTCACCATATAAGATATATAAGGCGTGCATGCATATCTTCCTCACACTTCACTCTTGGACAGTCTCCACTGCCCCATGACAATGGAAAGATCCATTACATCTTTCTCGTTTGCGTTGCTTGCTTCTCTAGCTTTAGCACTAGTCCTTGTGGTTCAAACTAGACATGGCCATTTGGACCCGGAACCGGCCCGTTGACCGGGCCCACGGGCCCGAACCGGAATCGCCATTTAAAAAAAATAGAAGAAAAAAAATAGAGAAAATGATAATTGCTTGAAGTGGGATTCAAACCCTTGATCTTTTGGTTGAAGTAAGTGCCATAAACCACTCAACTACCTTCAATTTGATTGTTTATATTGTAAATAAATTACAAAAAAAAGGTAAGGACAATTGAACCGGCAGAACCGACGGTTCCTTGAACCGGACCCGGAACCGCGTGTTCCGAACCAGAACCGGAACCGCCTCTTCAAGGGCCGGTTCCGGTTCCGACTTTTTTAGGAACCGAAACCGTCGGTTTCTGAACCAGAACCGGCGGTTCCGCTCTCTAGCGTCCATGCTCTCTCTCTCTCTCTCTCTAGCGTCCACGCTCCGTGCAATGTTTTTGCCTATGGCGATCCATGAGTTTCGGACCTTTTAACGAAACAAAATGGTCTCTTCTTTAGGTTCATCCTCACTTGATTCGGCGCCAAATCGTCGGTAGGCTAGATATTGACTTCTTTTTCTCTGAACTCACAAGGTTTTATCAGCATCGATTGCGGGGCAACTCTTGTGTACAAGGAGGAGGAAACCGGCATCACGTACGAACCGGAGGGAGGATTGATAGAATCCGGAGAGATCATGGAGACGTCTAGGGCGCTAGCATATCCACGTAATCTACAATCATGGAAGAATGTAAGGAGTTTTCCCAACGGAAAGAGGAACTGTTAACAGTTTAAGACCAGATGGAGGCAAGAACAGCACCAATCTGATAAGGGCGTCCTTTTGGTACGGGAACTATGATGGGAAGAATCAAACTCCTTCATTCGACATATACATCGACGTCAATTATTGGTTCACGGTGCGGTCTTCCCCCTATTTCTATGAAGAAATCATTGTTGACACCTAAATTTTGATTTTGATATTATTATTTTATTTCCTTATTTTATTATATTTTTTTTTATTTTTATTATTATTTTTTTATTTTATTTTTATTTTTATTTAAAATTATTCGTGTAAGCATAAAAATGAGAATTAATAATTCTCACAAAAATAGTTTCGCATGCATTGTATATTTTCTAACATTCATTTGGCATTTAGGATAGAGTCAGTCAATTGAGTTTAAAATCGTCGGATAAGCAAATCAATGATACGACGGTAGGATGAGCAGATTCCTATGGTACAATGACAGTTGATGATGATGGTCAAAGCTTCGCAAGCTGGACAACATAATAATGAGGGCGAGCGGTGGTAGTCGGAGCGAGAGCGCATGAGAGTGTAATAAAAAATCCTACTCATTGTCCATCCAACGAAGAATAACACAAGGGATTCATTAAATATTGCTCCACCATCTTGAAAGAAGAGGCATCAAAAAGAAAGTGGCGGACAAAGGCATTAAAAAAAAAGAAAAAGAAAAAAGGAACCTCAGGTTGAGGCCATGCAGAGGGAGATGCTCGGCAGTGGGGATGGCGGAGAAAAGAGGAGAGTTTCTACAAAAACAAAGAGAGAGGAGATCAACGACGAGACTCTGGCCTTTCACCACCAACCGTCGCGCGAACTCTTCGCCGATCACCTCCAGTCAGATCTGGTCCCACTCCGGTAACGTCCTCAGCCGCCAACTTCCCTGCCTAGCTGCGAGCCGACGCCGAGAATTACCAGACCCGAGCCAAGCTCAACTCCGTCGCTCAGTTGCCGCATCCCAGCCAGAATCGCCAGAACCAACGCGAGCTCGAGCCACGAGCAGGTCCGCGACAACTTCTCACGACAACTCCACCCGTCTCGGCCAACCACGGTCCTCAGTCCAAGTCCGAACCAAGCCAGTCAGGCTCCGACCATTGCGAGCCACGAGAACCCCGCCGGTCACCTGCAGTCGCCTCCTCCGCCATTGCACAGCTGGTCCCGACCACTCCAGCTGCTGTTCAACCCAATGACGCCATCGACGGCCCAAGCCCGTCAAACCCAGCTGTATCTGACGCTCCCAAGCTCGTCGCTGTCTTGCCACCACCCGAGAGCTCCCACTAATATGCGCGATGATCTTTAAGCCTCAACGAACCTCAAAGGAGAGACGAAGAGCGAACTAACCAATCTCCGCAACTTCTCGGGTGGCCATGGAAGCTTGAAGGTTCAAAACTGTCGAGGGCATTCTCAGAACAAAAGGGAGTGAACCAAGCTCAGGAATCGCGTCGGCGAGCTTCGAAAAGACCTTACGGGTCTTCCATATACGATGCATGCTAGGTTGCCAAGATCATATTAGGCTTAAGGTCGTAGGAAAGGGAGCATAATTAGATGCTGTTTCTTTTTTTGATCTCTGTTCATTAACGACGGGTTGACGACGGCCGAAGTTGTTGGATGCGAAGGTCTCAAAGAAGCTCCCATGGCGTCATCAGGTTGTCGCGGGGAAGAAGACGACGTGGGTAAAGGAAAAGAGATAAAAAAAATCAGAGGAAGAGATGGTTGAACAATAGCATGTTGGGTTGTTTCGTTTTGGGCTAGGCGTGTTGGAGGCTGAGTTTGGTCAGCTCGGCCCCGTCCTATGTCTAACAAAACTGGGTTCGCATCAAGTTGGAAGAGGAGCTGCCAGGCTTACTGTTTTGGGCATGAGGTGGTTGGGCCAAGACATTTGAAGCCCAATTCGGATGAGAAAAGGGGCGCGGGCCTGAGGCCTGTGTTGGTGCCGACCGGGCCCGATTCGGATCCTCTTATTCGGGCCCGATCAGGCCCGATGGCCTGCTCCAGGCCCGGGTCCGAGAACCCGACCCGGCCCCTATTCTATTTAATTAATTAATTAATTAAAAAAGGTAAAAAAAAATAGAAAAATTCCAAAAATAATTAAAAATCATAAAATTTCATGAAATATCAAAAAGAAAGAAATAGATAGAAAATGCATTTATTTGCTTATATGGTCTCAATTAGGCTTTATATGTGTTCAATTTGTCGATTTGTTCTCCGTGTTTAATTCACATGACTTAGTCTTAACTTGGCTTGTGAATGTCTGAATATTATTTATGTCTTAGTAGATAAATTAGCGCGATAATTAGAGTTTAATTCGAGACACTCGTTTTATCCTTTAATTGCCTGAACTTTACTGACTATCTACTTTGAGTAAGTGCATGTTCCAAAGGCTTGATGCACCATTCTGATATTCCAATGAGGCGACTGACAATGATGCCCATGGCGATGGAAGCTCAACGGGGCTTGGTGATTGAGATGAAGCGTACGAAGAAGGGTTGCAGGCTGAGGCTGGGCGATTGAAGGTCGGAGTCCAAACCGGTATATTTTACATACCCGATCTGTATATCAAAGTTATTATGTGATTTACTTATGCACATTGATTGCGCTTTCATTAAAATTGATTGTGGTTGATAGGAATAGTCTTCTAATCTGCATGAAATCCTAGTTAGGAAAATCACTTGCGTTAGGTACCGAAAGGGCGTTGGTATTGACACCAGCGTAACCGAGTCCCCGAACCCAAAATCTCTGGTTCCGCAGAACTGATCGATCTCTCCCAATCGATCAGTAAGGTTTCCGGTTTACCCTCCAAGAAAGACCGGTGGCGACTCCAAATGAATGCACAAATTGCACATGCCACTACGACCGCACTAAGGTCGAAAGCGATCGACTCCTATTGTCGAGCCCATTAAAGGAAAACTCCCGCCGCGATTTGGTATGGGTCTGGGAGGGCCCGCGCCGACACCAAGACCCGCGATCGGTAATCCATTAGCCGCGTCCGCTTTCGGACGGGTCGCGACAGCTGGCGACTCCGCTTGGGACTTTGTTCTAGAACACTTGGTTCTGGACCTTAAGTGGACTTAGGCCGTAATTAAAACGCTGAGTGATTTTTCTAACCATGCAGGCGCTCTTGAAGGTGAGGTAAGTCCGCTTATGGTAGGTGTTATATGTTTTTGCAGATTGGAGAAATAAGGGGTGTAGTCCGTGATTAACATTGTCTTATGCAGGTTGGGCATAGGAATGTATGTTGTGTGGATGATTTGAAGTGCTGATTGATAAACTGTTGTGCATGAATTGCATTGTGATGATCACAACACGTGGACACACATAGCCTCGCCTAAAACCCCGGGCGCCGCCTTTAGGAACACAATAGAAGGAATTGAAAATGGAACCTCCGTGAGGAAAAACACAGGGTAATCCACTTTTCAATTCCGCTCGCTTCGAACAATGGATCGAGTCCCAATGCAACGATAGTTGTGCAATGGAATCGGCTCTTTCTAGAACTCGAGGTGGGAGCCTTGACCTTAGGTACCAAACCCTCTGATTTTTAGAAGTTCATCATCACTTGTCTCATGCGCATGTCTTTGGGCGGTTGGTACACCTAAAACCGCACATAAGTCGACGAGTTTGGTTGGTAAGACTCTCTATCCCTCAAATCTACTACAGTTCATATAAATATAGGCATTTCATTCATTGCATTCTGGTGATTAGATTAAATGCCATTTCAAGGATAGATGTGTGTGTTTTTCCCAAACGTCCTTGATAGAAGACGAAGAGGATGATATCCCATGACAAGCACCGAGTGAGCAACAAAGGAGCCTACTATGGACATTATTGAGATATCGTCCAATGAAGATGACGAGTTGGGGCAAGTGATCCGGAAGTCACAGATCGAACTTGGGGCATCCTTAAACGTTAGGATCACATTCCTTTGTTTCATTTTCCATTACTAGTCCTCTTGTATAGGGTTTATTTTTATCGAGGCTTTCTCTATCTCACCCCTTAGAGTGATTGTATTAGGGATCTATTGGTGTATACATTTAGATGGAACTTGGTTGTATTTCTTTTGACAGGACATGGGAATGTGATAGTGGCATTTTCTCTAATCATCCGAATACTCCCAAGTCAAGTTTATAATTCCTTTAGAGGAAATCAAAATTGGAAATCTTGCATGACCTTTTTGGTCGTATAGGGTAATCCAACCCCAATTTCGCTAGAAGGAATTATACACTTGAATTGGTTCATGCATGATTGTGCGCCGCTGGTAATCCACGATAATTGACCGAGAATATCGGCGTTGTTTTGAATTTAATGACGAGATAGATGTCCAAATTACTCTCGTTCTTAACAAAACGGCATTGATTTGGATGTCGTATCTTCAATTAAATTTAAAACACGTTATTATGCCTCGTACTTTTGAGTAATTCGCTCCTCTCGAAATTGATCAAAAGCAATTATTGTGAATTACATTCCTTTCAATAGTATGCTTTCTTTCGAGGAATATTGGTAAAAAACTTTTCGCGCAAGATTAAAACCCTTGTAAAAGTTCTTGTCCTTATTAATCATGGGTAAGCATAAGATTGAAAGGGGTTTTTGCTTTCTTTTTCAAATTATTCCTTCTGATTCTGTCTTTTCATTTGCAGGTAAAAAAATAGGTAACAGAGAGAAATCTTTTCCTGGATAAGTCTGAGGCTATTCTTTCATCTGATCATTAGCGAGTTATAAAATCCATATTTGCTCGACTTATTGATATTACGGTTCGGCTCACCTAAGTTGAAGATGTTCGAACGCTCGAAGAAAGGAACCATGCAGAAGTTAAAACACACACGAGAACTTTCATTTATTTTGCTCAGCGGAGGGTTTTCAGAAGCAGGTCATACAATTCGGGGTGGAAAAGTAAAGCCAAAGTGAGCCCTAATTAACGACACAAAGGATCCCAACTGACCCTCCATGTTGTTAATGCTCTGCCCGTACTCACGACTTCGCATGTCCTGGTCCGTGAGCTTGAGGAAAAGGTTTCTGCATTCTCCCTTAACCTCAGTGACCTTGACCTCGTGTTCTTCAGTGATTATTTCCAAGTCCCGAACTAATCCATTCCCGTGAGCTATGTCTGCGGTTATTTTGTCGAGCCGTTCTTCCTGCCAGTCGCTTTGCAGCCTCAATAGGACATTGTGGCGGTCGTGCTCGCCAGCGGTCAGGGATAGGGCCAATTGATCCACCAGTGTTCTCCTCTCGCGAAGCAACGTCGCGACCCTCTCATTGGCAAACTCGACGGCCTTTTTGTGACTATCGGCCAGATAGTTGGTCAGCACCAAATGATCAGACCGATCCTGGTAACGAGCCCGCAAGACGCGAGCCACGAGAACCTCCCGATCAGCAACACGGTAGGCCTCTAAGGAGTGTGCAAAGAGGGTCGGGAAAGTTCTATATTCCCTCCCCAGCGTAGTACCTTCGAGGGAAGTGGTATCTAAGTCCTCGAGCAGGACACGGATTTCATCCGCGGTTGCAGAATGATCGGTTATGTGCGCGTAACCGCGACCCAATAGGTTATAAAGCTTTTCCCACTGGGCCAAGACATCAGTCGAAAAAGTGCGCACGGGAGAGGAGGCCATTTGCGTTGGGTTGGCTTGAGAATAAGACGAGGCTAATAGAGAGATTAGAAGGAAGAAGCTGATTATGCGAGAACGCTAACCTGTCATACGTTAATCCCTCATTTTATAGCAACTCAAGGATGATGAAGGGTCTCAGTAATAATGCTGGTGGAGCCCAGTTAGGGGGTAAAGCGGGAGGTCCCCTCACGAGAACCATTGGATTCGTTTCGGTCCGCGATTTCCGGCTCATCAATTAAAAGATGTAAAAGATTTGTCGGGATCACCATTATTAGAGTTAGGTGGGAGGTAAGCGCAACTATCGAAGAGAGCCCTAACAGGATTTGGCAGTCCCATCACGTTGAAAAGCTAAGCGAGAAATTCAAGGTCTTGAGGGGGAGCGTTTGCCTAATGATGCTTGAAGAGCGTCTCCTGAACATGCAAAGTCACTCAAAGAAAACTTTATAGGGAGTGAGCATACAGGAGAGAGTGGAGAACTCTGAGTGAGCAAGAACCAATCAAACATTTCTCAATCCAACATATTTAAGAGGTTACTGTCAGCCGCTAGAGGCGACTGACTCAAAAATCTCAGAAATTGAACCACAAAGGGATCTCGAAGATCCCAAGATCAAGTCTAACGCCAAAACCATGGAGCCCAACACTTCTGGCAACGGAAATCAAGATCACGGCGACGACGACAACGACATCCACGATGCTCAACTCGGGAAAAGAAGACGTCCTCACCAATACTCTCAGGAGGAAACCCAAATGCTGGAAACCCTTTTCAGTAAAAGCCATTACATGAAAAAGAAGTGGAGAATTGAATTGAGCCGGGAGTTGGGGATTAATCAGTCGAGGATCCAGTTTTGGTTTCAAAATAGGAGATCAAAATCGAGGGCTCAACGCAAACGTCAGGTGGTCGAGATTTTAAAGGAAGAAAACCAAAAGCTGCGGACAGAAAACATGAGGTATGAAAAAGCTCTCAATATTACCGTTTGCCCTCATTGCGATATCCTCATCGCCCGCGGTAAGATATTCCCCGATAAGCCTCACGCAATGATTGAAGACGTTCACTTACCACCCTACTCCCTCGGGGCATCTCCTGCTCACCCAGATTTTGCCGGAGTCACGCATGAGCAGGATGATCCTACGAAAACGATACAAATGCCTCCTGGGGGATGGGATTTGCATCGCTTTGATTGGAGTTACAGTTTCAAGGAGCTGGATGTTACCGCCGACCAGCTCAAAGCATATCAGCCTCATGCACAACAATTTTCGATAGGGTCAGGTCCCGCTGGAGATGAGTTAATCAGTCGTCAAGCCATCGATGCAATTTTGGGCCACGATAAGAGGAGGTTCGCTTGGCCCCCTGAACTGCATTCCAGATTCCTAGACGTGGTTCACCAAATGGGGATCGATTCAGCAACTCCGACGCGCATATTTAAAGCCATGAATGTACCGGGGCTTAGTAAGGAACTGGTCAGGAATCACCTTGCTGCCTACAGAAAGCTATTAAAACAACGTCGAGCGGAGCTAAACCGGGAGGAATCCGTCTCGAGCTCAAAAGCTAGGGGCGACCGCCATTGTAATGCTCAGGCATCAAGAGATACCCGGCCAAATCTAAGCGTCAATCAAGCTAGCAACCCGACCACCGGCAAACTGAAAGCTGATCAGAATGTCCTCCCGGGCCATTTCAACACTTCTCAAGAGCGCGTATCACAAGTACAGCGAGTGCGCACTCCTCCACTCGAGCAGCAGTCGGTTGGTGCTCTGCCTGCCGCTGGTCAACCCACGACAGACGATTTCTTTGATGAGGGGCTCGATGCCTTGTTCAATCAGTGGGAAGCTGGCATGCTTGGACAGCCATGATCTAGCATTTGACTCGGGGCCCGATGGGTCGGTCACCACGAACACCCATAGAAAGAAGAACATGTTCACGAGTAGATCACTCACTTTATCCGTTGTAAAGTTCCTACGGGAACATTTTTCTTTAATGACTATAGTTAATTCTATATTAAAACCAACGCTATCGACGAACATCGTCATGCTCAGTTGTGATGATCCTTTGTTAGATTAAGTCTGAAACCAGAGACGGTCTTTAAAATTTTGAGTGGCCACGAACTCATTCCTCACCAAGCGCCCGGGATGCTGAAAGGAAGAGTAACAGCATGCACAGGGAAAATGCCACTTTCGTTTGAACGATGAAAAGGGGTTGAGAGAAGATCATAGCGTTAATTCCCATGGAGCTAAATGAATTAAACGGAGTCATTAATTGCGGGTCCACCGCTGCTCCCCACGTTCTCGGGCCTAGCAAATCATAAAAGGCGCCGAAAGATTGTAGACCCACCACTTTGAAGACTGAACTAGGGGACGAGCGCAATACTCGATGAAACCGAATCAATGCAAAAGAGTTTGTGATCCTATCACGAGGAAAAAGAAAGGGGAATACAGACGATGAGTAATTACAGGGTCTCGGGAGGAGCGCTTGCTTGCTGGCCTTCATATGCAGCCTGAAGGATGGTTCTAGGACACGCACAATCACTTGAGAAAATTTCTAGAGTGAGCAAACACGTAAGAGCGAATAGAGAAAGCTGAGGGAACTAGATCAGCCCGAGATACTCCGATCCATCATGTTTAAAAGCTATTCCCATCTGCTAGAAACGCCCGACCTGGACATTTCTGAGCACGAACTGCTGGGAGACTTTGAAGATCCTGGAGCTGAATCCTGCCCGAAGACCATGGAGACTGACTCCTCCAGCGATGAAATTCTAGGTTTCAGCTACGAAGAAGGAGTATACAATGATGACCGGAGTCGGAAAAGGAAGCAACTACAACGCCACACTCCAGGCCAAATCCGAGAGCTCGAGGCTTTCTTCAATGAATGCCCCACTCCAAGCAGACAACAGAAAATGGAGTTGAGCCGAAAAATAGGATTGGAGCTTTCGAAGGTCAAGTTTTGGTTCGCCAACAAACGAACCCGGGTGAAACAGCAATACGCAGACCATGAGTTACTGGTCCTGAAGGAGGAGAATGAGAAGCTTCAAGCTGAAAGCGCGAGATATAAGAAAGCTCTGACCAAGGCCACCTGCCTTAATTGTGGTAATCCTGTTGTCCTCGGCGAGGTGTTCCTCGACGAACCATCCCTATTGACGAATAACGCTCAGCTATTACCGTATTCTCCACAGCATTTTCCGACACAGCCAGATACCGCCGGAGATCTGCATGAACAAGTCAACACCATAGGATCAACACCAACATCCTCTGAGAAATGGGATATGAATCATCACAGGGGGAGTTCTCTCAATGACGAACTCGTTGTCGCAGCCAGCCAATCCAAAGTCGGTGAGTCCCTCCCTGGACAACTTTTGAAACGACTAGATCCCGTAGAGAATAGCTACCGAAATATTGACGATATTTTGGGTGATAAGAGAACAAGGTTTTACTGGACCTATGAACTTCACACCAAATTTGTTGATGCAATTCGAGAGCTGGGAGTTGATTCGGCTAGCCCACTACGCATACTCGAGATTATGAATGTGCCGGGGCTCTCTAGAATTAACGTCGAGTCTCACCTCAAGTACTATAGGAGATTGCTAAGGGATGGAAGGATAGCGTTAAACCATCATAAAGCCAGTTGGAGCTCAAGTGCCGGGCAGAGTTACAACCACGATGATTGGAGGGCCGAGAGCACCCAACCGCATTTCAGCAATGACGGGACCAGCAGTCGTGTCAGCGACTCCTCTAACCCAAATCAGAATGCTCCACCGAGCTATCTCAATACTCCTCAAGAGTATATACCACAGTTCCAGCACATAGGGATTCCTCAGTTTGAGCGCGATGCGGTCATTAATGCTGTCCCTGAAGCGGATCTGGCATTGGTAGAGAGTGCACATATAAACCTGCCGGTCATTGGAGGAAGTTCCAATTCGAGGCGTCAAATTGCTCATGACGAGAGCAAAGAGAGGAATCCCTCGCCTGCAGTTGACGACACCCAATCCGGGCACCAAGGGCTAGAAAGAACAGGTGATTTCCTTGATGAGGAGTTGGACACTTGGATCAATACTCTTCAGGGATGTATGTCTCAACCCCAACAGGGCAATGATGAAGGTTCCAGCTCAAAGACTCCAGTCCCTCACAACGAAGGCAATGAAAGAAATCTGCCCCCAACAATCGTTGATACCCAACTTGGACATCAATGGCTCGAAGACCCGAGCAATTTCCTTGGCGATGAGTTCAATCTTTGGCTCGATCAGTTTGGAGCCGGAGGACCATCGCAGTGGTGACGCAAGGCCGGTGATCAAACGTCTGATGCAAGGCATGGTTACTCGATGAAAAATGCTTAGAGGAAAGGGGTTGAATACTCATGTTGAATATGTTGTTGATCGCACTGTAAGGTTCCCACGGGAACATCTTTCATTAATATCTAGAACTAATCGCGCGTGAGTGTCAACATCACCCTTTGAGCATCTTCAAGCCGAGGGCCGTGGATTAATCACTTAATCCGTGGAGCAAGTTCCATGAACATTGACTATCACCCGCGGAGCATAATGGGATCTACCCCTTCAATACAAAATGCGTTTGGCCGCGAAGCCACCCATTTGGTAAAACGATGTATCGTTCCTAAACGATCTCCAGTCGGATACCGAAGTAATGTCTTCTTTCTTTTCCTTCTCAGATGATAAACATGGATAAATCACTCAAGGAGTCATGCGTTCAAATAACAGAATAGACGCTGCCCAGCTGGGGGCAAAGGAACCATCGATGTTGCAACCACTCCAAGCATGGATAGGCGGATTTGATAGACGTGGTTCATATCAATACGCAACATCAGAACGGGATGGGAACCAAGAGTAAAGTTGTATCGTCCCAATTTGTCTTGAATTCGAGAATATGAATTGATACTCGTTGTCTACCCTTGACAGGGGAATCGCCTTGGAGACGAACAAGTTTTTACATCCCACGTACTATCTGTTAGGGTAGTTGAGGGTAGGATGTATCGCTCCGATTTTCGAAAAATTCGTGAACATACAATGATATGCTTCTTTTACATTTTCAGGGATCTGCGGCCGCGACAGGTAGGTAAGTATCCCTTTCCCAGTTAGCTGGAGATAAAAAAATGTGTCAGAATACTTTCAGCCGGCATAAAGATTTTCCAATGCATCGATATTCATGATTTAAATCGGGAGGTTACCTGAAGCATGAATAGAACATGCACGATACATCACAAAATCCCCTCGACGGATAAATTTTGGAGAAAAGAAAATGAATTTTTCCAAATATGATTATTTTTCAAACCATTCAAAGGGATGTTCCCTCAAAAGAGAGGCGAGCTCAAATCCAAACACATCCTACATACACTTGAGAGATGAATGGAGTGGGCAGATAACAAAATCTGGGTCTACGGAGGTAGGGACCATTTGCAGCGATTACATGGGTTGGGACGACGGAGGCATTCGTTTCATATCCCCCAAGCACTACAGGTGAACGTTGATAACCCCTTTGAACGACGATTTTCATTCTTAACCCTGTCAAGAACCACCCCACATCCGGGCAAAATGTAGATGAGTCCAGCGGCAGGAGAAAATGGTTAGAAATTTTCTTGCTCGGACTAACATTAATCTTTGTGTGTTGTTTATATGGTAATCCAAGTGTCATAGGATGACGAGAAGCATTCATTTCTCTATCACACACAATGAATCCTTTGCACAACCAACTTGAGCCTGCAAATTCATTTCATGAACCCATTGGTGATCATTCTAAGACGGATGCAGCACCACCTCAAAAATGGAGGAGTTCAAGACTCAGGGATTACGAAGAGGATTCCGGGGCTGATATTTAAGGCATGTTTAGACTTTCAGACATATGTCTAACACGATCCCATGAAGATAAAAAAATGGGATTTCAAAAAAATGAAGGAGAAAAATCCACGGCATCGAGAAAAAGCAAAGTGCCTGGTAAAAGCAAGGCCGATGCTCGTGTAAGTTGTTTGATTGATCCGCAATGAAGCCTAGTTTTAAAAAAAAAAAAAAAACCTCTAAAGGAGCCAAATCCAAAAGGCTGCTCCTCGAATGCTATTAAGCACAGAACGAAAACATAGAGAGAGTCGGTCTTTGAATGCAACAAGAGACGCTCTCTAAAGAGCTGGTGCATGCCTCAAAATCAGTTGCGCACCTCAAAAACTAAAGATGCAGGAAGGAAAGGACAGATGTCAAATCTGCAATGGTCACCAACGTCAATCCCCTCATAAATTCTGAGCCAAAAATAAGCTTGTTTCGGTCCCCAATCCTACCAATGTTACAACCCCGAAACAGTCTTCTCTGACTAAGACACTTGGGTTAACATATAGCTTAGCTCGAAGAGGTACGAGCAAGACTATTTCTTTCTCATTTTTGCAGGGTTCTTGATTTGTAAACCCGGAGCAGATGATGAAGACTTTCATTCAATGACCTCGACTCCAAAGCGGGTCCCCCTTGAAAACCAATATCCAAGCCCAACATTACGGTCCCGTGGAAGACCTCCCGACCGATCAAAATGTATGCGCTGCGAATGATCCTAAAACCTAGGCACAGGTTAGTAGGAAATTGAGCACTTTCATTACAAAAGACCATTATCACAGAGCGGTGAGGAGCCATCTTGGATGAGAAATTCTCCAATAGATGTTTTGAACAAACTCTTTTTGGAAATTTCAAATTGTTTGATCCAGATTTTCCGTGCAAGGGATTTGTGATCACATTTGCATGTTGCAAGAGTGCTTTGGATAACCTCCAGCATCAAAACGCACATTTCATGACTAAGACTTAAATCATACGGTTTTGTCAGATGGACAACCGTCGTCTTCCCTAAGATTGCTAATGTTTTCTTGATGAAGATAAATTTTTCAGGCTCGAACTTCTGCAGGATCCGTTGGAAACACCAATCTCCCAGAATGTCGCCTCAACAGACTCAAGTGAAGCTTTGTCAAGATAAAATCTTTCATTGCTTCAAAACTGAATTCCCTACAAATTTCGGGATCTTTCAAAAGAAGGGATGAGGATAGAACCCTTTTTCAAAATCAAGCAGTCTCGTCGGACGTGGAGAACCCTCGTCATGAGACCCCTTTTCAAAACAAAACAAAGGTAGAAACCGCCTGAAGGGTCAAATCAAAGGTAGAAACCGCCTGAAGGGTCAAAACAAAGGTAGAAACCGCCTGAAGGGTCAAAACAATGGTAGAAACCGCCTGAAGGGTCAACTCAAGGTAGAAACCGCCTGAAGGGTCAACTCAAGGTAGAAACCGCCATAAGGATCAAACTAAACTCAACGGTAGAAACCGCCACAAGGGTCAAATCAAGGTAGATACCGCCTTAAGGGTCGACTCATTGGTAAATACCTCCATAAGCATCGACACAAAGGTCCAATCCGCCATACGGATCAAAATCATTGGCAAATCCCAAAGCGTGGGATGCGCCTTCCTTAGGTTCCTACCAGTTAGGAATCCCATGATGGTATGACCTACCATACAGGTCAGAGCTTAATCTCCCTAGGATATTCTGAATGACGAGTCCTGGGTATCTTCTTGAAAGTCGTCGCAGCGGGCAGCATCCGACAAGTGAGCTTTAGGTAAGCCTCTCTCTTCCCGGCCCATATTCAGATTGCAAGAGCAAATCGGAGATTGATTTGAGCATTCATCAAAAGTTTAAGGTTTCGATGTCGTAGCATTTCTTTTCCCCGATCAAGTCGGTCAAGATTCAGGTGTCGTTTTGTCTTTAAAAGCAACCTCTGACGAGCTCACTCTCAAAGAGGGGCAGCTGTTGACACCTAAATTTTGATTTTGATATTATTATTTTATTTCCTTATTTTATTATATTTTTTTTATTTTTTTTATTTTTATTATTATTTTTTTATTTTTTTATTATTTTTATTTAAAATTATTCGTGTAAGCATAAAAATGAGAATTAATAATTCTCACAAAAATAGTTTCGCATGCATTGTATATTTTCTAACATTCATTTGGCATTTAGGATAGAGTCAGTCAATTGAGTTTAAAATCGTCGGATAAGCAAATCAATGATACGACGGTAGGATGAGCAGATTCCTATGGTACAATGACAGTTGATGATGATGGTCAAAGCTTCGCAAGCTGGACAACATAATAATGAGGGCGAGCGGTGGTAGTCGGAGCGAGAGCGCATGAGAGTGTAATAAAAAATCCTACTCATTGTCCATCCAACGAAGAATAACACAAGGGATTCATTAAATATTGCTCCACCATCTTGAAAGAAGAGGCATCAAAAAGAAAGTGGCGGACAAAGGCATTAAAAAAAAAAGAAAAAGAAAAAAGGAACCTCAGGTTGAGGCCATGCAGAGGGAGATGCTCGGCAGTGGGGATGGCGGAGAAAAGAGGAGAGTTTCTACAAAAACAAAGAGAGAGGAGATCAACGACGAGACTCTGGCCTTTCACCACCAACCGTCGCGCGAACTCTTCGCCGATCACCTCCAGTCAGATCTGGTCCCACTCCGGTAACGTCCTCAGCCGCCAACTTCCCTGCCTAGCTGCGAGCCGACGCCGAGAATTACCAGACCCGAGCCAAGCTCAACTCCGTCGCTCAGTTGCCGCATCCCAGCCAGAATCGCCAGAACCAACGCGAGCTCGAGCCACGAGCAGGTCCGCGACAACTTCTCACGACAACTCCACCCGTCTCGGCCAACCACGGTCCTCAGTCCAAGTCCGAACCAAGCCAGTCAGGCTCCGACCATTGCGAGCCACGAGAACCCCGCCGGTCACCTGCAGTCGCCTCCTCCGCCATTGCACAGCTGGTCCCGACCACTCCAGCTGCTGTTCAACCCAATGACGCCATCGACGGCCCAAGCCCGTCAAACCCAGCTGTATCTGACGCTCCCAAGCTCGTCGCTGTCTTGCCACCACCCGAGAGCTCCCACTAATATGCGCGATGATCTTTAAGCCTCAACGAACCTCAAAGGAGAGACGAAGAGCGAACTAACCAATCTCCGCAACTTCTCGGGTGGCCATGGAAGCTTGAAGGTTCAAAACTGTCGAGGGCATTCTCAGAACAAAAGGGAGTGAACCAAGCTCAGGAATCGCGTCGGCGAGCTTCGAAAAGACCTTACGGGTCTTCCATATACGATGCATGCTAGGTTGCCAAGATCATATTAGGCTTAAGGTCGTAGGAAAGGGAGCATAATTAGATGCTGTTTCTTTTTTTGATCTCTGTTCATTAACGACGGGTTGACGACGGCCGAAGTTGTTGGATGCGAAGGTCTCAAAGAAGCTCCCATGGCGTCATCAGGTTGTCGCGGGGAAGAAGACGACGTGGGTAAAGGAAAAGAGATAAAAAAAATCAGAGGAAGAGATGGTTGAACAGTAGCATGTTGGGTTGTTTCGTTTTGGGCTAGGCGTGTTGGAGGCTGAGTTTGGTCAGCTCGGCCCCGTCCTATGTCTAACAAAACTGGGTTCGCATCAAGTTGGAAGAGGAGCTGCCAGGCTTACTGTTTTGGGCATGAGGTGGTTGGGCCAAGACATTTGAAGCCCAATTCGGATGAGAAAAGGGGCGCGGGCCTGAGGCCTGTGTTGGTGCCGACCGGGCCCGATTCGGATCCTCTTATTCGGGCCCGATCAGGCCCGATGGCCTGCTCCAGGCCCGGGTCCGAGAACCCGACCCGGCCCCTATTCTATTTAATTAATTAATTAATTAAAAAAGGTAAAAAAAAATAGAAAAATTCCAAAAATAATTAAAAATCATAAAATTTCATGAAATATCAAAAAGAAAGAAATAGATAGAAAATGCATTTATTTGCTTATATGGTCTCAATTAGGCTTTATATGTGTTCAATTTGTCGATTTGTTCTCCGTGTTTAATTCACATGACTTAGTCTTAACTTGGCTTGTGAATGTCTGAATATTATTTATGTCTTAGTAGATAAATTAGCGCGATAATTAGAGTTTAATTCGAGACACTCGTTTTATCCTTTAATTGCCTGAACTTTACTGACTATCTACTTTGAGTAAGTGCATGTTCCAAAGGCTTGATGCACCATTCTGATATTCCAATGAGGCGACTGACAATGATGCCCATGGCGATGGAAGCTCAACGGGGCTTGGTGATTGAGATGAAGCGTACGAAGAAGGGTTGCAGGCTGAGGCTGGGCGATTGAAGGTCGGAGTCCAAACCGGTATATTTTACATACCCGATCTGTATATCAAAGTTATTATGTGATTTACTTATGCACATTGATTGCGCTTTCATTAAAATTGATTGTGGTTGATAGGAATAGTCTTCTAATCTGCATGAAATCCTAGTTAGGAAAATCACTTGCGTTAGGTACCGAAAGGGCGTTGGTATTGACACCAGCGTAACCGAGTCCCCGAACCCAAAATCTCTGGTTCCGCAGAACTGATCGATCTCTCCCAATCGATCAGTAAGGTTTCCGGTTTACCCTCCAAGAAAGACCGGTGGCGACTCCAAATGAATGCACAAATTGCACATGCCACTACGACCGCACTAAGGTCGAAAGCGATCGACTCCTATTGTCGAGCCCATTAAAGGAAAACTCCCGCCGCGATTTGGTATGGGTCTGGGAGGGCCCGCGCCGACACCAAGACCCGCGATCGGTAATCCATTAGCCGCGTCCGCTTTCGGACGGGTCGCGACAATCATGTATGTGTCCCAAGCAGATGATATACAAGTGTGTCTTGTGAACACTGGCAATGGAGTGCCCTTCATTTCCGCGTTGGAACTAAGAAGTATTGACGATGACATCTACCGATCAGGATATGGATTCTTGCAACTCACTTGGCGGCGCGATGTCGGTCGGCAGTCGGAGTCCCCATTCAGGTGATCGGTAATTAATTTTTGAAGTAGAAATGTATAGTAATCATAGTAAATAGGGAAATTTCAAATAAGGATCCGAAACGCCCTCAATTTTTTTTTTCAAATAAATGCTTGAAGTTGAACTTGTTTCACATAAGGACATGAAATACTCTCATTTCTCGAATAAAAGCCTTATGTGGACATTATTTTAAATAAGGGCTTAAAGTGGTCATATCAGTCTCAAAAAAGTGCTTCACTGATTGATTGGTTAGGCATTTTACATCATTTTATTTTTAATTTTTCTTTGATTTTTCAAAAAAAAAAAATTAAAATACTATAATATTGGTACCGCAGGCGCCCGCATTTGGTTTTGTTTTTTTAAATTTAATTTAACTAAAAGTTAGGTTAAAATCGTATTTTGATGAAAATGCCCTTGATCGACTGGAATATTTAGCCGGCTGGCGAGGTCATACCCTTATTTAAAACAGTCATGACCACTTCAGACCCTTACTTAAGATGATAAGGGCACTCTACGTCCTTATATGAGAAAATGATAGTATTTGAGGCCATTATTTGGAATTTTTCCTTGTAAAGAGAAAGATTTTTAGTCTTTCCTTATATCCAATTTTGGCATTTTAAAATGTGGAATGAGCATTGACAATAATATTGCAAATTATTTGTTTATTGAAATGATCGATATCAGATAAATATAAGGTCGTGTAGTAATTCTAAGTTGGATATAGTTTTTCAATAGATATTTTTGTTCGTAATGTGTTGAATATAGTAGCCTAGATATTTCTGTCGCATATCCACATGAATTGGCATTTGCTAGTCACTCAAGTCAATTGCTTAATTGTTTGCTCTTAAATTGTTTGTCGAAATGCCTCACACAGGCACCCTTTTGATGATGACGCGTACAAAGTATATGGTTCCCTGGGAAGTTCTTCGGACCGCTGAAAGAAGAACGAGTTCCAGTTCTCCCTTGGAATTACAATGGACCCCTTCGGGCTCCACAATGAAATGGATTGTGTATTTTCATTTCGTCGAGTTCGAGAGACTGACGAGCGGCCTGCAGAATGAGTTCACAATTTCCATCGATGGTAACCAATTCACAGAGACGGTGAGCCTTGAATACTTGAAGCTAGTGGTTGTAGTTTCCACTCCGGTTAACGGGTCGCTAATCAACTTCTCGTTCGGTGCGACAAATAAGTCTGGTAATCCACCGATCCTCAATGGCCTGGAGATCTATACCATTGGCGATCTTCCCAATGTACCCACAGCACAAGATGATGGTATGCTTTCATTCTTCAATTTGTTTTATTGTCTACATACACTTTGTACAGTTGTGCTACAAGTGACATCACTAATCATTACACAACTATTCTGTCAATAAGTAGGAGTAATGGAATCCTATGCTAAACATACTAGTCTCCACTGGGGGTCTTATGTTATTCGTGAACACTACAAAAAAAACACGCAATTAGTCACGACATTAGCAACGAGAATTTCGCAAAAATTCGTCGCTAAATTGATTTGGCGACGAATTTTGGACGAGAAAAAATCTGTAGCTAATTCGGTGTCGCTAAATTTAGCAACGAAAAATTGGTCCGTTCGTCGCATATTCGTCGCTGTTCGCATCCGAAATTAGCAACGAAAGGTTCCGTTCGTCGCTAAAATTAGCTACGAACCAATCTGTTCGTAGCTAATTTTAGCGACGAACAGCAGTGTCTGTCGCTAGATTTAACAAAACTTTTAGCCAATTAACGAAAAATTACCTACGAACAGTCGCTGTTCGTAGCAAATTTTAGCTACGAACAGTCGCTGCTCGTAGCTAATTTTAGCGACGAACAGTCACTGCTCGTAGCTAATTCTACGTCCAGCTTCTGAAATGCTCCGCCTCGTTCCTCAGCGACCGGAGCCTCGAAATGTGCACGGAGTCACAAGGAAGCGAGACCGGCAGCGATGTGGGCGTTGGCGAGGCCCTGCTCCTCTCGCTCGGAGGAGGTGTCATCGACCGCCGCCCGGCGATCGACCACGGTGGAGCCGGAGAAGGCCGTTTCCGCCGCAGCTGACGTCGGTGAGTGGCTCCTCGGGTCCAGGTGCAGTCCCGCCCGGAGGGGGGAGGCTAGTGGTGGAGGCAGTGGCGGCGTCTTCCGGCCGCATCATCTTCAACGTGGAGCAGAGCCACGGCCGTCTCGGAGGAGGCGTCGTCGACCGCCGCCCGGCCATCAACCACGGTGGAGCCGGAGCAGGCCGTTTCCGCCGCAGCTGACGTCGATGGGTGGCTCCACGGGGGTCCAGGTGCAGTCCCGCCTGGAGGGTGGAGGCCAGTGGTGGAGGCAGTGGTGGCGTCTTCCGGCCGCATCATCTTCAATGTGGAGCCGGAGCCACGGCCGTCTTGGAGGAGAGTGAAGTTTATGGAGACGAGGAGAGAGTGAAGAGGAGGAGGAGGCAGAGAGCTTATGGAGGAGGTAGAAGAAGAAGGGGCGCGAGGGAGCAATATTTAGGAGCGGGAAGCGGGTTCGAAGCCAAAATTTTAGCACCGAGTTTTTGGAAGAGCGGGAAAGTCAAATTCAGCGATGACATTTGTTGATCGTCGCTGAATTGGCGATGATCAATAAATGTCGTCGCTGATTCAGCGACGACCTTCGAAGGTCGTCGCTGATTCAGCGACGAAAAGAGATGTTCGTCACTAAAAACAAAATTAAAAATAAAAATAAAAATAAAAAATTCGCAAAATTAATTAGATACGTCAAAATAAATCCTAGCCGCAACATAAATAGAGCAAAAAAAAAAAATTCTCTACTCTCCGCGTCACGAACCCGCGTCACGAACCAAATCTCATTTTTCTCTACTTTTGGGTGACGAACTAGACCGAGTGCATAAAATTCAACACATTTTTAACAAAAATTTTAAAGCTTCTTAAAATTAGCAAGAAAATATATCCTATATAATTCAAAAGAATTCGTTAAATTAGCAACGAAACAAAATGAATAAGATGAAACAAGCTGAGAATGGAGCGCACGATCTATATAAACAGTGAATGATATAAACAAGCTGAGACGTGACCTTAATTTGGACATAAAAACTCTATGGATCCCTTCCTCCCTACAAAAGATAAGGTATAATGAGTCTAGCATAGAAATATTGAAAAAAAAAAGAGGGGATAAAGTACAATGATCAAATGATGTGGTATAATGTGTAATAATGATTACACATAAATAATGAAACAGAAGGAATGCTTTCTAATTCAGAAATAAGGATAACAGAAATAAGCCTCAATTCCAAGAAATTATATTTTTTTAAAGCATTCACTGAAGAAGCAGAAACCCTTTTCAAAGAAGCTATCTAGGACCAAAAGGAATGCTTTCTAATTCAGGAACAAGGATAATAAAAATAAATAAATTGATCGCTCTTCATTTATGCTTATTAATGTAATCTTTACTTAATTAATAATATATTCATTTTTAAATTTCAAAAAAATATTCACTCTATTTTTGTTTTCTTTTAAAATGAATTAATGTAGATTAATATAAAATAATATAATATAAGAAAGAACATAAATAAACTAAGCTAAACGATGTGTCATAAGCGTTTCTTATTTATATCATTCACTGTTTGAAGAGAGAAAGGATTCCAAATAATCGATCTTTCTTTTAGTTATATATTGAACCTTTCTTTAGTTGATTAACGTGTGATATTATGAATCCCCATTATTAATATTGAACGAAACTACATCTTATAAAATCACATTTGAATATTTGATGATACATTCCGTACCTTGCTAAAAAACTGATCCTTCTAATGTTTTTGAAATCTTTATTAATTGATTTACAACATCTCTTATTCGCTTATAGTATCTTATCTATCTTATTCGTGGATAACACAATTACAATATATATTTTTGGTAATCAAATATTATGCAAAGTAAATCATTTTCGAATAGATCCTTACTCTACTCTATTTAGTATCTCTCATCAAAGACGATTTTTTTTTCTAAGTTATATTTTATCAAAAGAATTGATCTCCATTTTTTGTTTGTTCACCACTTTATATATGTAATAAATATAAAAAGGGTCCTAATACACCTTGAAAAAATATAAATTAAGGATAGCAATTAGCGACGAATTAACAATTATTTTCGTCGCTATTGAAAAATTACATAATAAATAAATAAATAAATAGGGTTTTCGTCGCTTTTGTATTTAGTTTTTTATTTGTTTTTTACCCAAAAAAATACAAAACTAAATACAAAAGAAACACTAAATTAGCGACGAACAAAGGGTTTCGTCGCTAATCAGTTCTTTTTATTTTATTTTTCGTCAAATTAGCTACAAAAAATACTGTTCGTCGCTAATTTGACCAAAAAACCAAATAATTAAATAATTAAATAAAATTTAGCGACGAACACTAATTTTCGTCGCTAAATGGACCAAAAACCAAATAACAATTTAAATTAAAAAAATAATTTTTAGTCACGAATAACATTGTTTGTGACAATTTAGCGACGAACAATGATCTTCGTCGCTAAATTATTTCTTTCTTTTTCACTTTTTGGTCATTTAGCGACGGAATTGTACATTTGTCACTAAATTAGCGACGAAATGTTCTTTCGTCGCTAAGTTCATCGCAATTTAGTGACGAAAGTAATTTTTCGTCTCAAATTTAGCTACAAATTCCTTGTTCGTCGCTAATTTCGTCACTAATTAGCTACAAATATTTGTTCGTCGCAAAATTCATCGCAAAATTTGTGAGGGATTTTTCCGTCACTAATTTCGTCGTAAATAGCGACGAACTTCCTTGTCGTCGTTATTTTTGTCACAAATTAGCGACGAAAATTAGCTCGTCGCTAAATGCTCGTGGCTAAATCGCTGTTTTTTTGTAGTGGAACATCTGTCTACAGTTGCTTTATTGGGATCAACAGATGTGTCAAAGTATTAATCTGTTATCCGCTTATTTCCCTGCTTTGGCTACTTTTTTGTTTGGTAATTGTTGGGAAAGTCTTCCAATTGAAGCCCGGAATGTTACAAGTCCTTTGAAAAACTGAAAGTCTGTATAACTCAGTTGTGATCGCCACCACTGTTCGCGTCTCTATCCTTCTCTCTATATAATTGGTCGTTTTTTGTGATGTGAGCCGCAGTGAAAGCAATCAATGACATCAAAGCAACGTATCGCATTAAGAGGGAAAGCTGGCAAGGTGATTCGTGCGTACCAAGCAATTACGCATGGGATGGTCTAAATTGTAGCAATGGAAGTCCTCCAAGGATTATATCGCTGTGAGTTCCCTGGCACTTTTTCTCAGAAGATACTCATATTCTTGGCGAAACTTAGTTATCATTCTTCATGAACACCAGAAGTTTTTTGTATCCATAAGAAAGAACACTTAGGATAAATGCAACCTTCCAAGAAGATTTCTCAGATAGACTGAGAACTTTGTCATGATTCATTGCTTTAAAAAGGGAGCTTTTGACACCCTAAGCCTCACATGGTATTGGAGACAATGGAGAGAGCTCATAAACTAATACCTAAGTCGACCCCAAAAACTCGACATTTTGATTATTCTTTTGTGGTGTTGCTCCATATGGAACGGCTGGGTAATGACAAGTTATGTACTCATCGATTAGCAATACATGCTCCCTCTTTCTCCGATATATAGTTATGCTGTTTGTGCAACTTTTTTCACAAACAGCCTACTTTTCCAATTTTTAGACATAAGTGTTCCACATTGCGTCGTTTATGAGCAAGTATTGGGTCCTCCGAAAATAATTTGTTAGGTACTCCAGGACCAACAGTAACCATACGATATAGAACAAGGAGGTAGGGAGACCCATGAAAGGAATGAGATTGGCGATTGTGAATGGTCTTCTAGTACTTGAAACATTTACACCAGGAGAACCTAAAATATCTTCGTTCTGAATAGATCATTGCACAAACTTTTCTTTGTTGTAACAAAAAATGCTGCCTTTATGAAGATGGAAATGACAGGATCCTCCACTGTGATCTATGATGTTCAGGAAATTGAGCTCAAGCAATTTGATGGGCGACATAGTCTCATCACTTTCACATCTATCAAGATTGGAGTACTTGTAAGTGTCGCTATGGTTGAATTAGTTGTGCCTGCACTTCACTCATGTTGAATGACTAAGGTTGTGCCTTAGGAGACATAGGCTGTTGAAATATTACCCTACTGTGTGTAAACATCCTTCTTTTGGCTATGGAGCTGGTTAACTTGATATTAGGTGTTCTAAACTTGCTCTTTTCCAGAGATTTGTCCAACAATCAGCTTACAGGAGCAATACCGGAAGCTCTGGCAGAACTACGAAATCTCAGATTTCTGTAAGTTAATGTGTCTAGGTGAAGCAGCAAAGGATTTAAAGTGGACGAATCGCTAATCATGGCTATATTTGCAGAAATTTAAGTGGAAACAACCTGATTAAATCAGTTCCTGAAGCTCTTAAGAAAAGGGTTGTGGACAATACTTTAAACATGAGGTTCTCTCTCTCTCTCTCTCTCTCTCTCTCTCTCTCTCTCTGTTATGCGACATTTATAGGTGGAATGACTATCATCATGCTTTGTTTATTAACATTACAAGCAAATAAGAAGGCCAACTTGTGACAGCATTTGGCAAATCAATCTGGACATTTATAGATAGGAATTTGAGTTCAGCTCCTCTATTCTTTGTGGCAGTTTAACAGGAAATGTGAATCTGTGCCTAGCCGATCCTTGTCCACAGAAGAAGAAACAAAAAACCATCCTCATTCCAGTTGTTACCTCAGTTTCAGGCTTCTTTGTGGTTCTCTTTGGTGCTTTGGCAATTATTTGGTTAATTAAACGGAAACCAATTGCAAGTAAGTTTTCTTACTTCTTGTTCACACAATCTACACTACACTTGACGACTATCTTGCCTTTGATATTCCTTTTGGTGCAGTTCTATCTGCAACAGTGTCTTTTCTAGGATAATTTACTTGAGTACATATATCTCAACAACTTTCTTTCTCTTGTCACCCACCCTAGGAGTATCATTTTACAATCTCTTCCACATTGCAATCAGGAATGAATGAAAGATGGCTTTAATCAAAGTTTTCTATGATATTAATATGAGTTCATATAGATCACAAGAAAATTAAGAGGAGAGAGACAGGAATAACCACAGCATGGTCTCATCAGCATCACAAAGATAATGTGTGTTAATCAGCTTAGTTATTGACAATAAAATTATACATTTTTTTTCTTCGAATGTAACTGTGCTATGCACGAGAACGACTTATAACAACTTTAGAAAGTACAACTTTGTCCTTATTGATGGTCCCTAAAAGAAAGTTTGATTGTGCAATCTCAAACTTATCTATATGTCCTCTTGTGTAATTGTGCCTTGGTTAATGTTAATATTGTTCTTACCTTTACCAAAAAAAAAAAAAAACTTATCTATATGTACTGAGCAAAGAAAATTTTCTATTTGTTAGCATATTGAAAGCAGGTATCCCTGCCCGGATCTTTTGATTTTTGTCCTCTTCTCCATTAGTTTGACTCTTAGAATGAGATCAGAAAACCTTTCCTACGTCTGTTGATTGTTGAAACGCAATTGAAGTTATTTGCCTTGGAAGTCTACTATCCAAAGTGGTAGTCACAATACTCATAGGAAGCCTTTTGGTACAGAATCTAGCGAAACGACGCTGAGTTTAAAAAATCGACCTTTTAAGTTCGGAGAGGTTTCAAGAATCACTGGGAACTTTGGACGAGTGATTGGTGAAGGTGGATTTGGAAAGGTATATCTTGGTAAACTAGGTAACGGCACCGTAGTTGCTGTGAAGATGCTGTCCGAATCATCAAAGCAAGGGTATAAGGAATTTCAAGCTGTCACGCCCCGATCCTCGAGCACGCGCCATCCCTACCAAACCGCCTCAGGTCATAATGGATAACGTCCCAGGCACGTTATCGACCCATTTATTTTATCTTTGATTACACATGCGAAAACGTGCAACTCTCAAACAACAAATCGAATAGTAGGGATAGTTAAATAGCCAGTCATATCAATCAAATCATGACAGCTCACAAAGTCAACCTTTATATTACACTATCTTGCTTAGACAATAAACACAAGCCATTCTTCGGTTCCCGGTCTACAACTCCCAGACTATCGAGTTCGGTCTGACACGATCTCCGGGACTACTCCAAAAGTCACGCCTCAGCATCCACTAGGCTCTGTCACTTGGGACCTAACACGATAGGGTGAGAAATAAATCTCAGTGAAGTCAACGCCTAAGCTCGGTTAGGACGTTGATTCGCCCAGGACATCCTACCACACAGCCATGGCAGTCGTCACAGAACAGATATCCAGTCACATGCAACTTACTCGCCAGGAAGCCACACATAATGCGATGCAGACACGACATGACAGTCAAACAGCCCAGTCAAGACAAGCATCACATCAATACGACATGGCAGTCAAGCAGCCCAGTCAAGGCAAGCATCACATCAATTGACATACATGACGTCACACATAGTCCATTTATTATGAGAAAGGGCATGTCAGCCCGAGAATTTTGGGCATGTCAGCCCGACACACTAGTCAGTTGGTGCATAGTACACTAGTCAGTTGGTACTCTTCTGGCAGCGCCAGGCATCGTCCCTTACTTCCGGTGACTGCATCCAGTAGTTCATGCTTATCCGACTGTCACGGCACAGAACTACCAGGAATCCATTCCGGGCTTCGGTCCGTCACAAGCTGCAACCGGCATCCGTCAAACTGATGTCACAGAATGACGTGCTTCAGACAAGTCGTATTCTTCCGATTGTCACGGTACAATCTTGTCTGGACCTTGGCAGGAATTTCATCGTTCAATCATATGACCACACATCTCATCTGACAATCAATCAATTTTTATCATCTTTGATTTAGGCCACATGCTCACACAGACGTGCTCAAAGACTTGGCCCAAGGTCGTTTTCATGCTAAATCATGCTGTTTGAGCTCACACATGTCATATGAATGCACAACCTCATAACTAGGCTTGCGCCCGACACGGACGATGGAACAATCAGAAACTCAATCATATCACATCATAGTCAATTAACTGCACTCAGTCAAGTCGTCAAAACACGATCGATTAAGCAATTCAATTAATCAAGCGGCATTGATTAATTCCAATTTCATTAAATTATCGATCGTTCACTCGGTTCTGATCTATCGCTCGCTCGCGATCAAACCACGGCAATCGATGCCCAATCAGTCAATCAATAGATTCTAACAACCAACTAGCCACAGACAACCTAATTAAATCAACTAACTTAATTAATCGCGGTCATTTACCCTAATCCACGTTTCTATCTAAACCGACCACGATTATTCTAATTAAATACCATAATCAACTAATTGACTAACCCTAAGCGCAATTAGCGCTCTAACCAAGGATTAGGGGTTAACTCACAATTTGAATTAGCCTGGGCGACCACGACACGAGCGGCGACGATAATTGGCGACGGCGACGATCCTCGAAGATTCCTTGCACGAACTCGAGAATCAACCGGATCATGGGCACAAAATCTCGACGCGTGGGCCAACTCTCTCGGCTACATGGCCCACGAACCTGGCACACGGCCCAAGAATAGTGGCACATCGGCCCGGACAAACGGTCAACTCCTGTCGCGACCCTCTCGAGCTCGGAGGCGGGAGCGGGGCTAATGGGCCGCCCGATCGCTGGCTTGATCGGACGCGGGCCTCTCCCAAGGCCCATTACCCAAGTCGCAACTGCTGGATGTACGTGGTCGACCTTCAGTGTGGTCTAGTGACATGTGATGAGTGTACATGTCAAGGAGTCGCCACCAATCGTTTCGTGGAGGGTACGATCGGAAAACCCTATCGAATAGTTGGGAGTGATCTACTCGATTCTGCGGAAACCAGAGAAGTGGGTTCGGGGACTTAGTTACGCCAACTGTCAGAGTTGACGCCCTTTCGGTACCTAAGCTGGATGGTTTATCTGATCCTAGGATTTCATACATACGAGTGGGGTATAGATCCTAAAACTAGGAGTTCATGCAGATGGGAATTACTACCCTACCAATCACAATCAATGGAAATAAGTGCGCAAATCAAGGATCCAGTACATGCGGATAAAACGCATGAAATCAGCATGATATCCCTAATGAGGCCCTATTAGCCTAGAGAAATATCAATCAAGGCTTAGGAGTGATTTGGACATGATTCGCCCATGAGGGGCAGAATCGTAATTTTGAACAATTCGGGGAAAATTTACCCTTAAAAGGGTAAATCTGTCATTTTAGACGAATTGGGAAGTCAAAAGATAGTGGAAATGGAATTGGCCATCAATCCAATCCATTTTCTATTTTTCGGGAATTTCCAGGATTTTTCTGAAATTTTCAAGTGATTTTACCCTTGGAGGGGTAAAGTCGTCATTTTGGACAAAGACAAGAACTGAAAATCTCAAATATTAGGGTTGGTCGTCCACCTGACCCAAACCCTAACTTTAAGCAATTTTCAGAACTCGATTGGAATAAGAAAGATGATTTTCCCCATGAGGGGCAAAATCGTCATTTCTGCAGGAATGATAAGATTTGAAAATCCCAGCAAAAGGATTTGCCACCTAATTGGCCTTATCCTAATCTAGGCATTTTCAATCAATCTCGAAACACAAGGCAGGGACGAATTACCCCTAAAGGGCATTATCGTCAATTCTTGGAAGAACAGATAAGAAACCCCAAAAATAGGGTTGACCAGTTGTCTGTGGTCAATCCTCGATTTTTGGGGATTTCTGGAGTGTCTAGGATTTTTCCACAATTTTTTTATATTTTTTTTGGAATTTTCTGGCATTTTCTAGCATTTGTTTTTATTTTCTGAAATTTTCCCGATTTTTTTATTTATTATTTTTTTTTAATCATTTTTCGATTTTTTTTATTTAAAAAATGTTATCTGGGCCGGGTCGGGTGACCCGGCCCACGGCCCAGCCCGGACCCGGGTCCGCGCGACCCGCGCCCAAAACGACGCCGTTTGATGCTTTTTTTTATTTTTGAATTGTCGAATTTGATCTAACGGCCTTCATGGCGCCGCGTGGCTGACTCAGGGTCTTCGGATTGACTTACCGAAACCTACGGCTCAGATTGAATGGAGACTCGACCAGGGCCGTCTGATCTAATTACTTAAATCTACGGCCACGATTAGAACGTGGAATCTGATCTGAGCCGTCTATTTTCATTAACCTAAAACGACGTCGCCTAATCCTTCCTCTAAACGGCACTGTTTCTTATCCTGATTGATTTTACGATTAAAATCATTTTCGAATAATCCTAATTTCTAATCGGACGGTCATCATTTATTAGACTCGATTATTCTCGGCCGTTGGATTCTTTTTATTTGAATAACAGACTCAACGGCCATGCTGACTCGACATCCACGTGGACCAATCACGTGTTGCCACCAAGACCTTTGACCAGTTGACCGCGCCACGTCAGCTTCGTCTTCAACCTCGCGACTCCGGCAGAATGGACGGCTGTAGTTCTCCGGCGATGATCGTGCGGTGAAATCTTAATGGAATCACTCGAGACCAACGGCAATCGATTCGCGATTAGCTTTAGTTTGACATATCTAAGAATCGAAACATCCTATTCACAGAATCAAGAATATCGTGCGAATTGCCGAGTACGGCCATGGAAGCTCAATCATGCGATTCACTCGAAATCAAAGAAATTCAGTCACAGAATAACACCAATGGAGGTTCAGAAGACTTACCTCGAGCTCCGATTGAGCTCGCTCGGCCCAGATTCGGCTGGGGAAATATG
Organism: Rhodomyrtus psidioides; assembly: GCA_021437785.1. NCBI lineage: Eukaryota > Viridiplantae > Streptophyta > Magnoliopsida > Myrtales > Myrtaceae > Rhodomyrtus > Rhodomyrtus psidioides. The sequence continues at coordinate 4,345,582 of JAILYB010000005.1, forward strand.
AACAGTAGCTCGACAATGGAGGTTGGATTTGAAGACTCGATTGGGCATGTTAAGACAAAACCGATGCAAACAAGATACGCGATGATGGTCAGTGATGTTCAGGGAATGAAACGCACACATTAATTGTATGAATAATTAAGAAATGCGCGAATCGCCATGGAAGCTTGAAGAAAAACTCGGGACTGCAACTCACCTGTTCTTGCGATTTCACTGGGCGCGGCCGGCGGCGATCGCTTCAGGGGACTCTGGGCGATCTCTCAGCGACCTCGTGGAGCTTTGGTTTTGCCTCGGAAGGCCCAACCGGCGCTCTGCAATTTTGAGCTCCAACCTTCGACCACCGCGAGGGAAGGTGAGCTCTTTCTCTCTCTTTCTTTCTCTCTCTCGATTCAGTTTCTTTTCCTCGAACTGAATCCGTTCTCCTCTTTTCGCGAAGGTTTCTGTGGATTATATACCATTTTCAATTTTTAGCGCCAATTCTGAGGGGACCAACAGACTCGAAATGGCACGTGATTGCACATGCCATTTGGTCTAAACGGCGACGGAGACGATGGGTGTTCCGTCCATGTCCGTCTAGTTCTTCGGCAGGTCGTGATTCATGCGAATTTGGCATGAATTTGTACTGAGTTTGGGAAGTGTTGACTTTCGCAGGTCTGCAGGATTGACCGGCCGATCACTCCTTTCTCCGGCGACTATTAGCCGCGATTCCGACGTCAATCAGCGGGGAATGGTTTGGTGAACGAAACGCCCACTAGTGCATCTCCAATTGTAGTCGATTGGTTGATCAATTTCCTTGTTGAAATCCAACCTCATACTATTCATTCGCGCGAAGGCTTAATGAAGAAGACGACACTGTAGCGGACCGGTTCGACCGGTTGGACCGGCGGTCTGACCGGTCTGAACCGGTTCCGACTTACCATTTTTCAAATTAAATCCAAATTAATGGGAAATTTTGCAATTGAACCTCATAATCGAATCTAGGGCATGAATTCTATCTAGAAATGTGGTTTTGCCCAAAAGTTTTCATCAATTTCTAAAAAATCCCCAAATTCTCATTTGATTGGAAATTGGGGATTGTGTAATTGAGGGTGCAAATGATCAAATTGAGTTAAACCACCTATGCCAATCGATTTAAAATGGTGAAATCCATTGGGTAGCATGTTCAATTTGCAATGATAGCCCTTGAATTGAAAGTAATTTCAATTATGCTCAATTTCAAGGACTAAAATGCAATTTTAGTATGTAATTTTGTCAAATCCGTGCAATTGAGCAAATTGCACAAACAATTGGGCTAAATTGAAATATGGGATAGTTAGATTGAATGTCAAGATCTTAAAAAATGCCAAAATTGCAAATTAAAGGACTCAATTGTTATTTTTTCTTCAAATTCAATAGTGCGGGTTATAAAGGAACACCTAAAATTGAATCTGATTTTGATTTTTTTGAGAGGTCAAAAATAAAAGGGATTAAAAGGAAAAATATTGGATATTTTTCCATATTTTTGTGACCTCAAATGCTATTTTTCTTGATTTTTTAAGTATTTTTCTATTTTCCAAAAATACTAAAAAATATGAAAAATGTGAAAAATTATTTTTTGGTCAAGAATGGTTCCTTGGGCTTGGCCAAAGCCACCAAAGTTGATTTTGTAATTTTTTGACTTTTTATAAATTTTTTGTGATTTTTCGAAAATAAAACTAAAAAAGACCTGGTCAAAAAATCAGGTGTCAACAGCTGCCCCTCTTTGAGAGGAATCTCGTGAGAGGTTTCGCTCAAAGACAGGTGACACCTGAGTCTAGACCGACTCGACTGGGGAAAAGAAAAAAAGAATCTTGACACTCAATCTTTCTTGTCCCACTGGTAAAGGCTTTACTCTTCATTCTTTTGCTGACGTGAGAGAGAAAGTAGAGAGACCCACCTGTTACTTACCTGTTGATCGCCTGCCTGATGCTCGTGTGGCCTGCGCGGTGTATAGCGGGTTCTAGTGAATACCTAGGGACTCGTCTTTTGAGTATCCTAGGGCGATTAAACTCTAGTCTGTATGGTAGGCCGTACCAGAATGGGATTCCTACACTTGACAGGAACCTGTGAATGACGCACCCAGTCTCTTAGGGATTGTCGGGGTTTTGATCCGTATGGTGGATCAGACCATGAATAGGACTCCTTTCTGTTAGGAACCTATGGATGACGCACCCAGCCTCTTAGGGATTGTCAGGGGTTTTGATCCGTATGGTGGATCAGACCATGAATAGGACTCATTTCTGCTAGGAACCTATGGATGACGCACCCAGTCTCTTAGGGATTGTCAGGGGTTTTGATCCGTATGGTGGATCAGACCATGAATAGGACTCCTTTCTGCTAGGAACCTATGGATGACGCACCCAGTCTCTTAGGGATTGTCGAACATTTTGATCCTATATTCTAATGAATTAACTAGGATTTATACAAATGAGGTGTGCCTGACCTTGAGGCTTTACCAAATGGGCTATTCTGGGTTTAGGGGTTACCTAGAACCTCACAGAAAGCTGATTTTGAAAATTGTCCTTTCGACATGCAAGGCGTTATTCTGGGATTTGGGGATTCCAAGTATCCTGCAGAAAACTTAAACCTGCAAAAACTTTGATAAGATTCTTCTGGGATCTAGGGGCTACCTGAGATCTCGCAGAAAGACTATCTTGAATGTTGTCCTTTCGACATTGAAGGTGACATTCTGGGACCTGGGAGCTCCAGGTATCCTATAAATTTGAAATCTCACAGAGGGATGATTTCGGTGATTGTCCTTTTGACATTGGAGGTGACATTCTGGGATCTGGGAGCTCCAGGTATCCTGCAGAAAGATCAAACCTGCAAAATTGTTCATAAGAATATGTTTTCCTAAGATATGGAATTACCAGGGATCTTGCAGGAAAATAAACTTGAAAGCTCTTTTTCACAGAGCAAGGCATCCTTCTAGAATCTGGGGCTACCATGATTCCTATAGAAGTTTAACCAAGAACAGTAGCATTCTAGAATCTGAGGTTACCAAGAATCTGTCAGAAGCTTAGGCATATAAACTCTCCTTCTTAGAGAAATGTGTCATTCTGAGACCTGGGGTTACCAGGGGTCCTGTAGAAGTTTAAACTTGGAATATATTCTTCACAAAAGAAGTAGCATTCTGAGGTCTGGGGATACTAGGGGTCCTACAGAAGCTTGAACATGTAAACTCTTTCTTACCAAGAGAGGTTGTGTTATTCTGAGATCTGGGATTGCCAGGAATTCTGCAGAAGTTTAGACATGTAAATTGTTTCTTACCAAGAGTGCTGCAAGCCATTCTGGGAGCTGAAGTCATCAAGAATCTTGCAAAAGCTCCAACCTGAAAATTTTCTTACCAAAGGCACATCAATGGTCTTTAAGTGATATGTGATGTCAAACTGACAGCACTTTATGACTTATATCATAGTCATGAAAAAATTTCAATGAATGTATTACGAGGTTGGAGGTTATCCAAAACACCTTGCAACATACGGGAGTGATCAAAAGTTCCTTGCGGGGAAAGTTTGAATCAAACAATCTGAAATTACCAAAAGAGTTTGGTTAAAATGTCCAATGGAGTATTCTCATCAAAGAGGACTTCTCACCGTTTTGAGGTAATGGTCTTTTACCAAGAATGCACTCGAACTTCCTATCAAACCTGCGCCTAGGGTTCAGGATCATTCGCAGTGAATACACCTCGATCGATTAGGAGGACTTCCAAGGGACCGTAATGTTGGGCTTGGTCAACGGTTTTCAAAGGGGGACTTGCGTGCAAGTCAAGGCTTTCGAAGAGAAGTCTTCAACGTCTGCTCCAGGTTTACAAGTCAAGAAACCTGCGAAATGAGAAAGAAATAATCTTGCTCGAACTTCTTCGAGCTAAGCTTAGACATTAAACCCTATGTCAATCCAAGTGCCTTAATCAGAAAAGGCTTTTCAGGGTTGTAACGTAGGTAGGATTGGGGACCAAAAAAGGCTTGTTTTTGGCTTAGAATATGCGAAGGGTCTAACATTGGTGATCACTGCAGGTTTGCCGCCGATCTTGTCCCTTCTCGTCCAAAGAGCGTCTTTAGTCTTTGAAGTGCATATTTGTCTTTAGAGAACGTCTCTCTCATGTCAAGACGGCGTTAACATCTTGTCTACACTTTCGTCATCTGAGTGTGACATGATTTGGGAGCATCTTTCGCAGTCTAGCTCCCTTGGAATTTTTCTTTTACAATCAGATCTCACTAGTGACCTATACAAAGGTATCATGCCCCCTTTTGGCATTTACAAGATCAAACACATAATTCACAAGTGTACAAGTATTTGGATGGGCATTGGCCTTGCTTTTACCAGGCACTTTGCTTTTTCTTGATGCCCAAGATTAAATTTTTCTCTCTTCTTTCTTTTTGAGACCCCATCTTTTCTTTTCTTTTGGGGATCAGAATTTTCAAATGAATGTGCTAGACGTATAGCTTGAATCTCAGCACTCGAACATTAATCTAGGAATTTTTCACAAATCCTGTGTTTTGAACTCTTCCGCTCTTGAAGTGACGTCGTTTCCACCTTGGAATATGCAATGATCACCAACGGGTTTGTGAAATGAACGTATAGGCTCAATTGGGCAGTGCGAAGGGTAAAAGTGTATAGGATAGAGAAACGAATGCTTTTCGTCATCCTAAAGCACCTGAATTACCATAGAAGTTAAAATGACAAGCAACACACGAAGATTGATGCAAGTCTGAGCAAGAGAACTTCTAACCATTTACCTCCTGATACCTCTGGATGTACCTCCAGTTTGCCCCACTGTGGGGTGGTTCTTGACAGGGGTATAGAATGAAATCGTCGTTCGAATGGTTATCAATGGTCACCTGTAGTGTTTATGATAGAGAAACGAATGCCTCCGTCGTCTCAATCCATGTAATCATTGCGAATAACCCTTACGTCCGTAGGTTAAGGTCTCGCTATCCTTACCATTCCACTTATCTCTTAAGTGTGTATGGGACGTGTTTGGACCAGGCTTGCCTCTTGTCTGAGGAAACATCCTTTTGAATGATTTAAACAACTTTTGTTTGGAAGAGTTCATTTTGCTTTCTCCAAAACTTACCCTCCAAGGGGATTTATGATGCACAATGCATATTTCAATCATGTTCGGATAACCTCCAAGTTTAAACATGAATGCCAATGACATGACCATGAGAATTTTGCGTCTTTCTAGACATGAGATTTGAATACATGCTAGATTCCAAGAAGCCTTCAAATTCTATCAATAAGGATTCCGACAGTCTTGTAAACCTAAAATATTAGGGAAGGAATACTTACCTGCCCAGCGCGGCTAGGGATTCCTGAAAAACATAAAAGGAATATGTCAGTGTATGCTCTCGAATTTCAGAAAATTAGAACGATACACCTTACCCTTGATCATGCATTCCTATGGAAGTGGATAGATTCGCGAAAATCTGCATTTTTCTTAACAACACAAGATGGTTAAGTTGTTCTAAAATTTCTTGAAATTCTCAGTCTTTGGAGAAGAAGACGTGCACCTGACCACCATGACGTTAGGTCTCCTTGATCATGCGTTCCAACTTATCGCGACCCTGCTTCCTTGGATCCTGCAATATTGAACACATGCTAATGTATGCATAGATGCGTGACATGCTTATGCAAAGACTATCATGAAGAGTAGGCTCAATTCGAGGCAGGGCATATGACCAGAATCTGATTTTATTTCAAGGGTAATATTTCTTCACAGCATCTGAATTCACAGGGTGCCCCAATTCTTCTCCCTCGGAGTTTACAAGAATTAATGCTCCTCCCGTGAGGATCTTCTTAACAATGTAGGGGCCTTCGTAATTTGGAGTGAATTTTCCCCCTGGATGGGTAGTACTTGGCAAAACTTTCCTAATTACCAAGTCATTTACTTCGAAGTTTCTGGTCTTGACCTTTCGATTGAACGCCCTGGCTACCCTCTTCTGGTAAGTTTGTCCATGGCAAATGGCTTTAAGACGTTTCTCATCTATTAAGTTCAGCTGTTCATATCTGTGCTTGAAATACTCTGACTCAGAGAGTTTATCTTCGGATAAGATTCTCAAAGAGGGAATCTTAACTTCTACTAGTAGAACTGCTTCTGTCCCATATACCAAACTATAGGGAGTTGCCCCTGTAGAAGTCCTGATCGACGTTCGGTAAGCCATCAAGGCGAAGGGCAGCCTTTCGTGCCAATCCCTGTAGTTTTCTGCTGTTTTAGCCAAGATTCTCTTGATGTTTTTATTGGCGGCTTCCACTGCCCCATTCATCTGTGGGCGGTAAGGAGATGAATTCAGATGTCGAATGCTAAAGTGATCCAGCAGACCATCGACAATCTTGTTGTTTAGGTTGGACCCATTATCTGTGATGATCGCTTGAGGGGTACCATACCGGGATATGATATCTCTTTTGACAAATCTTGCCACATTTCTTGCAGTGACATTCTTGTAAGAGCTGGCTTCTACCCATTTGGTGAAGTAATCAATCGCTACCAAGATGAAGCGATGACCATTCGAAGCCATAGGATTAATAGGCCCTATCATGTCTATCCCCCACATAGAGAAAGGCCAAACTTCAGACATTTGGTGTAGTTCGTTCGGGGGTGCGTTAATCTTATCCCCGTATATTTGGCATTGGTGGCATGACCGGACGTGCTGACAGCAGTCTGATTCGATGGTCATCCAATAATAACCTAGCCGCATGATCTTCCGGGCAAGGAGGTGGCCGTTCATGTGAGGCCCACACGCACCTTCATGAATCTCTTTCATGAGAATATTTGCTTATTTGGCATCTACGCATCTCAGTAGAGTGGAATCGAACGATCTCTTGTATAGAATTTGTCCATTGAGGAAGAACTTGCTGGCCATCTTGGTTATGTATTTTCGGTCTCCTGATTGGCATCCTTCAGGGAATTCCCTTTTCAAGAGGTAATTCTTGATGTCATAGTACCATGGCTCTCCATCACATTCCTCTTCGATTAGCATGCAATAAGCTGGCTTTTCAACAATGCCGATCCTCAGAGGTTCTATATCCAACCCTTCAATCGTTTGTAACATCGAGGCTAGGGTGGCTAATGCATCTGCGAATTGGTTGTGAGACCTTGATAGGTACTCGAATGACACTTCTTCAAACTTGAGTATCAATTCTTCAAGGTATTCATGGTAGGGGATGAGTTTTGCATCTTTCGTCTTCCACTCCCCTTGTGTCTGTAGAATAATGAGCATGGAGTCTCCAAAGACTTGTAACCTAGGTATCTCCATAGAAAGGGCCAGTCGTAGACCCAGAATGCACGCCTCATATTCTGAAATATTGTTGGTACAAGGGAAAGTTATCTTTGCCGCGACAGGGTAATGTTGACCATCTGGGGATATCAGTACTGCCCCAGTGCCTGCCCCTGATAGGTTAACAGCACCATCGAAATACATGATCCACTTATCCTCTGCTAAGTTCAGAATTCGGCCTTCTGTGTTCGTTACTTCAAGGGATTCAGTGCTCGATGGGTTTTCTGCCAGCATGTCCGCTATAGCTCTTCCTTTTACCGACTTCTGCGGAGAACATTTAATGTCAAATTCAGACAACATTACTTGCCATTTTGCCAGTTTCCCAATTAAAGCGGGTTTCTCCAGGAGGTATTTGACGGGGTCGTTCTCTGTTATGAGCTGAATGTGATGATGTAGGGTATACTGCCTTAGTCTTCGTAGTACCCATACTGCTGCTACGCAGGCCCTTTCAACTGGTATATATTTTGCTTCAGATGGCGTGAATTTCTTACTCAGGTAATAAATGGCCCTCTCTTTTCCATCTATCGGGCTTGTCTGGGCAAGTAAGGCTCCCAAGGACTCTTGTCGTATGGTCAGGTATAAGGTCAATGGGTGACCGGGAATTGGTGGCACAAGCACCGGTGGTGTGATCAAATAGTTTTTGATCATTTGGAATGCCTTGCTGCACTCGGCGTCCCACGTTATTTTCGCGCCTTTCTTAAGCAATTTGAAGATTGGCTTAGCCACATCAGACAGCTGATTGATGAACCTGGCAATATAGTTCAATCTCCCTAGAAGGCTTCTCACTTCTTTTACTGTGGATGGAGTTGATAAATCGTGGATGGCCTGGATTTTTGAGGGATCAATCTCAATGCCCCTGTTGCTGACTATGAACCCAAGGAGTTTCCCGGATCTTGCCCCAAACACGCATTTGTTAGGGTTCAGCTTTAACTTGTATTTGCGCAGGCGCTCAAATAATTTTCTTAATACCTGTATGTGATCTTGTCCTTTCTTGGATTTAGCGATCATGTCATCAACATATACTTCAATCTCTTTGTGGATCATATCATGGAATAACGTGACCATAGCCTTCTGGTAGGTAGCCCCAGCGTTTTTCAATCCAAAGGGCATGACTTTGTAGCAAAAATTCCCCCATGGTGTGGTAAATGCAGTCTTGGGTTTGTCTTCTTGTTTCATGGAGATTTGGTTGTATCCCGAGAATCCATCCATGAATGAGAATAATTCATAACCCGCCGTACTATCCACCAATACATCAATGTGGGGGAGTGGAAAATCATCTTTTGGGCTTGCTCTATTCAGATCTCGGTAATCTACGCAGATCCGAACTTTTCCGTCTTTCTTCATGACGGGGACTATATTTGCAACCCAGTCTGAATATGGGATAGCTTCAATGAAGCCTACCCTAAGGAGTTTCATGACTTCTTCCTTAATCTTGTCTTCTAACTCGGATTTCATCCGTCTACTGCCTTGTTTGACAGGTTTGATGCCAGGATCCGTGGGCAATGCATGTTCCACAATCTTAGGATCAAGGCCTGGCATATCCGCGTAAGACCATGCGAAGATGTCTTGATATTCTTTTAGTAGCTTGGTGAACTCGAGCCTTTCATCACGGGATAGGTGTCCGCCGATCTTGACCTCTTTGACGTTCACGGTGTCTCCCAAATTAATGACAATTGGTTCTTCTGAGGTAGGAGGCTTTGATTCTTCAAAGGTGTTCCAATCCCTACGGATAGACGCGTAATCCTCGTCTTCATCTTCCTTAATGTTAATGGAGGGATCCGAATTTTGTAACAACCTGGTATGTATGTTTGAGATGATATGCCTGAAATGTCATGAGTATGGTTAGTTTGTGCTCAGTAAAAATGGCATGCATGCTTATGTAAAGTCTTTTTGAAAAAGTTTTTCGAAATAGATGTAGGTACAGATGGGACTAATCCTCATGTCATTGGATATCCCGGCCCCTTGAAAATCTTTTGAAGATTAGGAATCATATGGCAAATCAGGCCTCAAGCTTCTATATGGAAGACCATTATCATCATCGGGCTGATTCGTGGTTCCATATGTCCTTAACAAAACATGCGTGGTTTTATTGAATGCGAAATGGGCCGCGTTACAAGATGTGCTATTTGGACCAACGGCCGGAGATCCAAAGGCGTTTTCTTATGCGTTTCAATAAGGAAAGAAAATACAGTGAAATGCAGAAAGTTCTAAACACAGTATTTAAAGATGAAGGAAGAGTCTATTTACTCAGAAGAAGTGGCTTCACTGTCCAACCACTCCATGATGACATTCACAGAGTCATCTTCGAGAAAAGGATTTGTCAGATCTGGTTCCATCGGCGAAGTGATACCCTCTTCAGATAGCCATTTGGAGTTCTGGTTGAAGTAGGTATTTAAGGGATTCTTGAACATTCGAGACCTTCCCTTCCAGGTTGGAGAACCGATGAATGAGCTATTCGGGCTGTTTTCGCCTCCACGGCGTCCCAGGCTTTTGCCTCGGCCTCGGCCTGTTGCTTTCGGGACAGAATCATTCATGGGATACTTCTGGTACCCCAAGCCCATTTTATGTGGATTAGCCTTCAACTGTAGCGGGGCATTTATACCCTGATTATGTTTGCCTAGGCCTTTTTCAGGATTGAACCCGTATGCCAGCAGCATCTTAGCTGGTAGAAGACTGGCTTCTGAGATGTAAGGAGTTCTCAACTTCGACCCTACTGGGGTATGAACTGTTGCTACCAACTCTAGGGAGTGATAGCTCGCTTCAGTTTTCTCTTCGGGCTCAATATAGGGAATGGCACTGTTCTGGTATGCCTGGAGGTCGACTTCCCCATGTACGGTAATCACCTTCCCATCTACAACGAAACGTACTTTTTGGTGCAGGCTCGAAGGGACAGCTCCTGCTGTATGGATCCAAGGTCTTCCTAGCAGGAATCCAAATGCACTGGGCAGATCCATTACTTGAAAGTTTATAGAGAACTTTGTCGGGCCGATGAATACGTCAAGCTCGATCTCTCCCTTTACAGTCTTCCTCATGCCGTCGAATGCTCTTACAGCTGTCTTGGATGCCTTGACCATCTCTTCATTGATTCCCAGCCTCCTTATGGTAGCCAAAGGACAGATGTTAAAGGCTGATCCATTATCGATCAATACGTGTGCCACTCTTTTGCCGTTACATTGGGCAGAGATGTATAAAGCTTTGTTGTGCCCTCTTCCTTCCATGGGGAAGTCCTCGTCAGAGAAGCTCAACTGGTCTTTTAAGAGAATTGCCCCTACAAAGTCCCCTAGTTGGACCTCATTAATTGTTTCAGGGACATGTACTTCATTGAGTACCTTCAATAGTGCGTTCTTGTGCTTCTCTGAATTGATGAATAGGTCTAGCAGGGATATCTGAGCGAGCATCTTCCTCAGCTGCTCTATCACTTCAAACTCACTGGTTTTGATGATCGATACGAGCTTTTCGGCATCTTCCTTTGAGACATCTTTTTTTTCGGATTCTCCCTCTCTGGGGGCATAAAATCTTCCAGACCTCATTATTGCATCTACTTGTGTGGTCCCATAGTCCCAATGAACAGCTTTGGGATCATACTCTTCTACTGGGGGGACTTTTATCGTTACAGTTGTCTGATGAGGTACCTCTGGTCCTGACGTATTGCTCTCTTCCTCCTGAGGCAATTGAATTACGACAGGCCTCACTGGGCAATCTTCTACCTTGCTCAGGCTATCCAGCTCATCCAATCTGATCACCACGGTCGTGGCTACTTCGATCATCAATATGGCGTTGTCGAGTTCTTCCATACCGTTTGAGGTTTCTGGTTGAGAGAGATCATCCATACCTCCCCATCCGTCCGGTATGATGTCTTCAATCTTCTGATAAAAGCTGGGAGGGGCCGAATATTTCACCTTGAAATTGTATCCTCCAGAATCTTGACCCAGGTTGTCTATAATTTCGCTCTTCTCAAGTGCGTCAACCATAAACTTGAGGTCTGCTAGACTTCTCCTTCTGGCTTCTATTTCGTCTTCTTCAAATTCTTCCTCTGACTGAGTAGCTGGCCCCAGGCTGCTTACCAAGTTCTCATGTGAGGTACCACATGTGTTACTCTGCCCAGCTGTGATCAAGAAGTGGTTTCTTTTCAAAGATAGAGATGCTTCGATCCCTTCAAATTCTTCATCAGTGATATCGGACACTATCCCCAAGCTCTTCATCTTGTCGATACACAACTTCTTTTGGTCGGTTGATATCTCCCCTTCTTTTGGGTATGATGAAGCGATTGTTAGCAGGGTGTCCAGCTTAGGCATATCTACCTTCAGTTTAAGGTAATCCTCCTCTTCTTCAGTGAATATTGCCCCTATTGCTTGATGATCTGGCAACGGATTTTCTTGTACATTTGGGGCTGCATTGTCAAATTTCAAAATCTGACTATCAATTAGGGCTTGCACTTTCAGCTTCAGGACATAGCAGTTATCCACATTATGCCCTCTTTCGCCCATATGGTAGGCACAGGTCTGGCTCTCATCAAAGCCAGGATATCTTGCGGGGTTTGCCCTAGGTGGTTCTTTTGCCACCAAGTGTTGCTCCAGCAGCATCGGGAGTAGCTTGGATAAAGGTCTCGGGAGCTGAGAGAATTGTCTCTGGGGTTGCTTTCTTCTAGGCTCTTGTACCTTTGGCGCTGACCAGGATGATCCGCCTTTGGCCTGATTAGAATTGCCAAATGGCTTTAACTTGTGGGGATCTGGTATAAATGCTATGTCCAATCCGGCTTCTCTTTCCTTTCTCAGAGGGTACTGCTTCCTAGTAGGAGCTTCCTGAGGCCTTCTTTCTTTCAAGGCCCATTCCAGCCTCTCAGCAACCTTAATCAGGTGTGCGAATGTCTGACATCCAGAAGTGTTCAGTCTGTCAAAGTACTCGTAGGGGAGTGCTTTTAGGAATAAGTCGATCAGCTCCTCTTCTGGAATTGAAGGCTTTACTTGGGTAGCCAAGGCTCGCCACCTCTGAGCATATGTCCTGATCGATTCGCCCCTCGCTTTTGAAGTTCGTAGGAGGTCTTCTCTTGTTGGGGCTGTAACCGTGTTAAATTTGTACTGCCTGAGGAAGTCTTCTGCAAGGTCCTCCCATCCGTCATAATCCTCTAAGTCTAGCTCAATAAACCAAGCCAGAGCGGCGCCAGCCAAACTCTCTTGGAATGTGTTCATTAACAACGGAATGTAATCCGAGTAGTGCGCCATCTTGCGCAGGTAGTACTTGAGGTGGGCACAGGGACAGCCTGTCCCGTTGTATTTTCTCACGAACTCTGGCTCCCTATAGTCAGGAGGAGTCTCTATTTTAGCAAAAGGAGATATTTTGTCGAAGCGGGCCAGCTCATAGCCTTGACTGCTCAGGCATTCTTCGATCTTGGCCAATCTCTTAGCCTCTGCCTCTGTCTTCACAGTTTGTTTTCCCTTCTCCTCTTTTTCAAGGTTGATGACAACAGGCGAGGCTTTTTGTTGTGCCCGACTATTTGGTTCATGAACGTTTTCCTCTGTATGTTGGGTATCCCTGGTTGCTTCTTTATCTGTTACATCAGGTACCATGGAAGGGCCTGAGTTGTTCTGATTGTGGGCGGTTGTCTGTCTAGCTTGGTTGGTCTCCAGCATGGCCTTAATGTCAGCCATCATAGTTGCCAGGGCAGTCATCTGAGATTCCAACATGCCTACGCGCGGAGTCAATTCCTGCTGTTCCATTCTCGTCTTTAGGCGGGTACGGAAACGATGCGTTGGCAATTCCGTGATGAGAGTGTACCTGTTTAAAAAGATCTCTGTGAGTGCTTCGCTTATTTAGCAAAAAGAAGCAGCTAATTCTTTTAGTTGCATGCTTCTTGTCAGTAGATGAGAAAAAGGGCTACTTTGTGAGCCTTAGCCTCATGTAAGTAGTTCTTTTAATCATTTCCCGACAAGAACTCATGGAATTAAAAGAAGCGTAATTTCTGACGATAGTTTTTTATGCATTTGCAAAACATGTTCACATTCATACTCATGTGTCCAAGATAGTATTCCACAGAAATGAGAATGTATGAGAAGGCATCACAATGCTTGCTTATTTTACACTTGACAGAATAGTCTATTCAAGTCTAGGACGTTTGAAGCCTAAGGTATCCTCATCATCCCAGTATAGATTCCCCTCTTCAGCTTGGGGCTCCTCGTCTTCTGAACATGACAGTGGTCCCATGTCTTCGAGTATGTAGGGCTCTATTCCAGGTACGTACGGCACGATGTATTCAGGTATGTAGGGCTCGACAAGGCTTCGTCGGATCGCTTTGAAATGTTGAATGTATTATGTGGTGGCTCTATGAGTGTTTTCTTCTCGAGTCATGTCTTCTGGCCAACTTATTTCTTCAGCCTGGGAATTCTTCAAGGAGTGTATGATGGATGCCACCTTGGCTTCAAATTATTTCTTCTCTTCCTCCGTGAGGGTCTGGTTTGGTAAGTCAAAGGAAAAGACACCAGGTCGCGGTGAAGAAGGGATCTCCTGAAGTGCTCCAAACTGTCGAATCACCCTCCTTGGATAGTATACAGTTGCGCCCGTGAATCCTAGCAAGGGGACTGGGCTTCCATCATCGCAGGTCAATCTGACTTTGCTCAGCGTCGGCAACCTTAGCCGCCATCGGAGTTGCTCAGGTTTTAGGACTTTGAGGAAGTTCTTCCATTCTACAAAGTTAAACTTAGGAACACGTGTATGGGTTCTAGCAAATGTTTTAAGAGGGTGTGCATTGGGGCTGATTTCAGTGAAACCCATGCGGATGTGGAATTGTCTAATATGGGATGTGAACCACAGATACAGCAGATCACTAGAAGCTCTAAAGATTCCCTTTTTGCTTTTCTTGAAACGATTTAGGGAGAGGAAGGTTTCGGCAAGGAGGATGTTTGAGTAATCCCACCCACAACAGACTTGCCTAGCTACTATAGCCATGATAGGGTCGAAGGTGACAGTTGAGATTGGGAATAGCACAAAGCCAAAGAATGCCAAGATAAAGGCTCTACCAGATTTGGTTCCTTTAGAAGCAGGAAGGCGGGAAAATCGGTCTATAAGGAAGGACAGGGAAATTCTTCCAGAATTGCTTTTCGCATCTACTTTGACTTCATTTAGGTTTGTGTCGAGGAATTCAGCCACCTGACTTAGGGGTTCAAGTCCTATAGGGGGTCAGACAAGCGTAGGGGTGAATTCAACTCCGATGACAGCGCTGTATTCCTCGATAGTGGGAGTGATCTCTAATCCTTCCATGCAAAATGTAGCGGTGGTAGGATCCCAGTAGAGCGCCATGGCTTGAATAAAAGCAGGTGGGCACTCAAGCTTCAGTAGGTCCAGTAGGTATCCTAGTCGTGACTCCGCATACTTCTGGCTGGCTTCGCCCATGCCATCCCACCATGATTGGAGTTCAGCTCGGGGGATCTTGAACACTTGAATATCATTCTTTCCCATCAAGTCTAAAATATGCAAATGATTTTAAAAGGTCAATCGCCAGAAATTACTTTAAATGTATGAATATGCAGATGTCATGAAGCATGCATGAGCTAACTTGATTGCATAGTTCAATTTGAAGAAATGGAGATTATGACCCTTTTTCAGGTCTTGAAAGCCTGACTCAAAGCCTAATTTGCATTTCAGGGAAGTGAATTATGCAATTTAGTCAGGTTTACTCAGTGACTAAAGGGAACAGCAATGTCACGTTCCATTGGTCAACACATCAAAGGAACAAAGTGGGATGTACTCTTATTACAATCAAGATGTCTAATAGAAGAACGGTAAAGAAAGGTTTTTCAAACAAGAAAGCCATAAAAGACAATGGAACGTGAGGGTCTAGATCACTCTTCCTTCAGAAGTCTAGCCAAATGACAGTCGGTCAGAAATTCTCCTTTAATCTAGGGTAGGGGAGTTATCTTCAGTGGTTTGGTCGAGAGGTTGTAGTTCCTCCGGCCACTTTCTAGTCCAGGGTACGATGACTTCGGGAGCCTTCTCGGGTTTCACCTTTTTTAGTGTGATACGCCTTGGCTTGGTCTTTATCGCAGGGCGTCTCTTCCTACCCCAATAAGTAATCATGGGTATGTCCTCTTTGGCCAGCCATTCAGCCTCCCTGCGGGCGTACGCTTCCCTAGCTAGCTGGTTGCGACGTTGTCTCTTTATCTCTAGATAATCCTTCATCATTTCGTCTGCTTGTCGCTTGAATCTGAGGTTATCAGCATAGTAGCGGGTTTGACAGTCCTCAGCATACCCCAGCTTACGTCCAGTCAGTTCCCGACCATACACGAATCTAGTAAAGTGTAGCCTCGTGTTTGGTCCGGGGCGAGTAACATTTCTCAAGTACTCGAAGGTCACCAACTCCGTCGAGCTCTTAGGGAACAGCGACATCCTACCCCATAATCATTGTTGTTCTCATTAGTCACCCGAGTAATCTTCATGATGCGAATGCATATGGATGTATGCAATGTATGAGTCATATCACGAAGCAGGAAATAAAGTACGTTTAGAGATAAATGTCTTACCAACCACACTTTGGGGGACGTGGAATGCCCCTTGTATCAATGGGTGGTTTTAGGTATACCAATCATCCATGGACATGCGCATGCGACAAGTGGGTATACTCTTAAAAAAGAAAACCGAAAGTCAGGTGAGGAACCTACGGCTCAGGCTCCCACGATCCACACGAGGCAGATTCCTCCCCAAGGGTACCTACCCAAGAGGGCTAGATATCGCCAATGCAGATGGTAGGCGGGAATGAATACGAAAGTCTCAAGTGCCATCAAACACAAGATCCTTTTCGCATCCTTTCCCTATCTAAGGTAACCTAAGGGTGGTTGCAGTCGGGGTTTGACCGCCAGTGTGTGCGATGTGTCGTGATCATCACAATGCAAAGTCATGCACAGCAGCTTGTATCAAACACCGCTTCAGTAAATGCATAAAGTAAACATACATTCCCAACTCCAACCTGCAGGAAAAAATGTCAACAATCACTCCACCCCTTATTTCTCCAATCTGCAAAAACATTTAACACAATGGTTAGTGTACGTACCTCACCTTCGAGAGCATCTGCAGAAAACAATGTCAAATAAACCAAATAACTTTTTAATCGGCTCAAGTCCTCTGGAATTCGTAACCAGAGATTCTGGTTTTAGAATGTCCCCAGTGGAGTCGCCAGTCTGTCGCGACCCTCTCGAGCTCGGAGGCGGGAGCGGGGCTAATGGGCCGCCCGATCGCTGGCTTGATCGGACGCGGGCCTCTCCCAAGGCCCATTACCCAAGTCGCAACTGCTGGATGTACGTGGTCGACCTTCAGTGTGGTCTAGTGACATGTGATAAGTGTACATGTCAAGGAGTCGCCACCAATCGTTTCGTGGAGGGTACGATCGGAAAACCCTATCGAATAGTTGGGAGTGATCTACTCGATTCTGCGGAAACCAGAGAAGTGGGTTCGGGGACTTAGTTACGCCAACTGTCAGAGTTGACGCCCTTTCGGTACCTAAGCTGGATGGTTTATCTGATCCTAGGATTTCATACATACGAGTGGGGTATAGATCCTAAAACTAGGAGTTCATGCAGATGGGAATTACTACCCTACCAATCACAATCAATGGAAATAAGTGCGCAAATCAAGGATCCAGTACATGCGGATAAAACGCATGAAATCAGCATGATATCCCTAATGAGGCCCTATTAGCCTAGAGAAATATCAATCAAGGCTTAGGAGTGATTTGGACATGATTCGCCCATGAGGGGCAGAATCGTAATTTTGAACAATTCGGGGAAAATTTACCCTTAAAAGGGTAAATCTGTCATTTTAGACGAATTGGGAAGTCAAAAGATAGTGGAAATGGAATTGGCCATCAATCCAATCCATTTTCTATTTTTCGGGAATTTCCAGGATTTTTCTGAAATTTTCAAGTGATTTTACCCTTGGAGGGGTAAAATCGTCATTTTGGACAAAGACAAGAACTGAAAATCTCAAATATTAGGGTTGGTCGTCCACCTGACCCAAACCCTAACTTTAAGCAATTTTCAGAACTCGATTGGAATAAGAAAGATGATTTTCCCCATGAGGGGCAAAATCGTCATTTCTGCAGGAATGATAAGATTTGAAAATCCCAGCAAAAGGATTTGCCACCTAATTGGCCTTATCATAATCTAGGCATTTTCGATCAATCTCGAAACACAAGGCAGGGACGAATTACCCCTAAAGGGCATTATCGTCAATTCTTGGAAGAACAGATAAGAAACCCCAAAAATAGGGTTGACCAGTTGTCTATGGTCAATCCTCGATTTTTGGGGATTTCTGGAGTGTCTAGGATTTTTCCACAATTTTTTTATATTTTTTTTGGAATTTTCTGGCATTTTCTAGCATTTGTTTTTATTTTCTGAAATTTTCCCGATTTTTTTTATTTATTATTTTTTTTAATCATTTTTCGATTTTTTTTTTATTTAAAAAATGTTATCCGGGCCGGGTCGGGTGACCCGGCCCACGGCCCAGCCCGGACCCGGGTCCGCGCGACCCGCGCCCAAAACGACGCCGTTTGATGCTTTTTTTATTTTTGAATTGTCGAATTTGATCTAACGGCCTTCATGGCGCCGCGTGGCTGACTCAGGGTCTTCGGATTGACTTACCGAAACCTACGGCTCAGATTGAATGGAGACTCGACCAGGGCCGTCTGATCTAATTACTTAAATCTACGGCCACGATTAGAACGTGGAATCTGATCTGAGCCGTCTATTTTCATTAACCTAAAACGACGTCGCCTAATCCTTCCTCTAAACGGCACCGTTTCTTATCCTGATTGATTTTACGATTAAAATCATTTTCGAATAATCCTAATTTCTAATCGGACGGTCATCATTTATTAGACTCGATTATTCTCGGCCGTTGGATTCTTTTTATTTGAATAACAGACTCAACGGCCATGCTGACTCGACATCCACGTGGACCAATCACGTGTTGCCACCTAGACCTTTGACCAGTTGACCGCTGTTGACACCTAAATTTTGATCAACCTTTTTGTTTCCTTTATTTTTCAAAAATTCACAGAAAATCCATAAAAAGCTGAAAAATTACAAAATCAACTTTGGTAACATTGGCCAAGCTAAAGGAACCATTTTGGATAAAAAACTATTTTTTCATATTTTTCGTATTTTTTATTATTATTATTTTCGAAAAATATAAAAATAAAAAGAAAATCAAGAAAAATAATATTTGAGGTCACAAAGATATATAAAAATAGTCGGTATTTTTATTTTTATTTTATCTATTTTCTAACCTCATAAATAGTAAAATTCAGGTTTGATTTTAGGTGTTTTCTGGTCACCATAAAATTGAATCTGGCAAAAATATTAGTAATGATTAAAAGGAAAAGGAGTGAAAACATCATCATTCAAAAGGAAAAGGAAACTAATCATTTTGTCTTTTCTTTTGATTATTTTATTATTATTCTTACTTTTTAATATTTTATTTTATTATTATTTTATTATTATTTTATTTTATATTATTATTCACTCACCTTTTCCCTCATCCGTCGCTGGCTTCTTCTTCCCCCCCGCGACTTCATCTTCTTCTTCTCCTTCCTCTTCTTCAGGAGCTCTTCTTCTTCTTCTTAAAAAAAAAAAAAGGGAATCCTCACCTTCGTGCATTATTTGCCTTCGCCTTCGATCCTTCCGCCGTCGTCGCTAGCCGTCGTACCTCAAAGCCGCCGTGAACAACTCAAGACCCGCGACCTCCACCCCTTTCGGAGTTTGGTTCGGGTTTGTTTCGGATCGGGCCAAATCCGTCACCGCCATCGCCTCCGGTGACTGCCCCGGAGTCCTACCTCCTCCCTCGGAGCTTGTGGAACCTACGCGCCGCTGGTGGAGCTCAGAAACGGCCTCGGGTCACCACCCCGTCGTCGGAGCGTGTCGGCGTGTCGGAGCGTGTCGGAACGTGTCGGCGTGTCGGAGCGTGTCGGCGTGTCGGAACGTGTCGGCGTGTCGGAACGTGTCAGAGCGTGTCGGAGCGTGTCGGAGCGTGTCGAGCCGTGTCGGAGAGTGTCGAGCCGTGTCGGAGAGTGTCGAACGTGTCGGAGCGTGTCGGAGCGTGTCGGAGAGTGTCGAACGTGTCGGAGCGTGTCGGAGAGTGTCGAACGTGTCGGAGAGTGTCCGGGCGTGTCGGAGAGTGTCGAGCCGTGTCATAGCGTGTCCGGACGTGTCGGAGAGTGTCGAACGTGTCGGAGCGTGTCGAACGTGTCGGACGTGTGCATGAACAGTGTCCAATCCGAACAGTGCATGAACAGTGCATGAACAGTGTCCAATTTTTTAATTTTTTTAATTTTTATTTTATTTTTTAGTCTTAATTTGTGAAATTGACTATCGACATTCTAATGGCGATCGACAGGTAACGGGCATGGGGATGGTCGCAGGCTGGGGCTGGGCGATTGAAGGCCGGTGTCCAATCCGGTATGTTTTACGTACCCGATCCGTATATCAGGATTATTTTTCTAAAATATTGCATTTATAGACTTGATTTGTATGTATTTGTTTCAGTCTAGTGGTTAGCTTATTTATCTGGTTGAGTGTTATCTATTGTCAAAGACATGCTTTTTGTTAAAATATTTTCTGAAAATATAAAAAAAATATTAATAAATCAAAAATGCCAAAAAAATGGAAAAATTAAAGAAAAACAAAAAAATTGAGAAAAATTGCAGAAAAAATTCTAAAAATTGTCCAAGGCTGAAAATGACAAAAAATTGATTTGTTTTCATTTTTGGGATTTTCTCCCATTTAATCCAAAATGGCGATTTCACCCCTCAAAGGGTGAATCGTCTTTGATATTCTGATGAATTGTGGAAATTGCTTAGAATTTGGTGATGGGCCAGATGGGTGGTTAAACCTTATGTCTAAGATTTCCACATTTCATTTCCATTTTTAGAAAATGTCGATTTTACCCTTCGAATGGTAAATCGGTTTCTAAAATTCCCGAAAATCACGAAAATTGCCAAAAAATAGGAAATGGGTCAATTGAGTGACCAAACCTGTTTTGACTCCGGATTCATTCCGAAATGATGATTTTGTCCTTTTTGGGCAAATTGTCCCCCTTGTCTCAAAATTACGATTTTGCCCCTGATGGGCAAAATCATGTCTAAATCATTCCTAAGCCTGATTGATGCTTCTCTAGGCCAATATGGCCTTATTAGGAATGCCATGTGATTTATTTGTACACTTGAATTCATCGATTTGTGCACTTTATTATTGATTGTGATTGCTATGATAGTCATTCCTATCTGCATGAACTCCTAGATTTAGAACTCGTACCCCACTCATCTGCATGAAATCTTTGGTCAGAAAATTCAGTCAACTTAGGTACCGAAAGGGCGTCAACTCTGACAGTTGACGTAACTAAGTCCCCGAACCCAGTTCTCTGGTTATCGCAGAATTGAATAGAAACTCCCGACTATTCAATAGGGTGGTCCAATCATACCCTCCAAAAAAATGATTGGTGGCGACTCCTCGGCATGCACACTTAGCACATGTCACTAGACCACACTGAAGGTTGACTACGCATACCTCCGTTGCGATTTGGGTAATGGGCCTTGGGAGAGACCCGCGTCCGACCAGACTGGACGGCCCATTAGCCCTCGAGAGCCCGACAACCTCGAGAGGGTCGCGACAGACTGGCGACTCCGCTGGGGAACTTAGAGAACTTGAGCCGATTAAAAAGTTGATTGATTTTTCTAACATGTTTTATGCAGATACTCTTCAAGGTGAGGTACGTACTTTAACCCTTGAGGTGTTAAATGTTTTTGCAGATTGGAGAAATAAGGGGTGAAGTGTTTGTTAACTCTGTCTTATGCAGGTAGGAGTTTAGGATGTATGATTGTGTGGATGTTTATATTGAAGCGGTGTTTGCTAAATGAGATGCATGTTTATCGCTTTAGCACGACACCGAAAATACACACAACCGCGCCTAAAACCCCAGGCGCCGCCTATAGGAAAACAATAGAAGGGATTGAAAATGGAATCTCCGTGAGGAAAAACACGGGGTAATCCACTTTTCAATTCCGCTCATTTCGAAATATGGATCGAGCCCCAATGCAACGATAGTTGTGTAATGGAATCTGCTCTTTCCAGAACTCGAGGTGGGAACCTTAACCTTAGGTTCCAAATCCTCTGATTTTTAGAAGTTTACCATCACTTGTTTCATGCGCATGTCTTTGGGCGGTTGGTACACCTAAAACCGCACATAAGTCGACGAGTTTGGTTGGTAAGACTCTCTATCCCTCAAATCTATTACAGTTCATATAAATATAGGCATTTCATTCATTGCATTCTGGTGATTAGATTAAATGCCATTTCAAGGATAGATGTGTGTGTTTTTCCCAAACGTCCTTGATAGAAGACGAGGAGGATGATATCCCATGGCGAACACCGAGTGAGCAACAAAAGAGCCTACTATGGACCTTATTGAGATATCGTCCAATGAAGATGACGAGTTGGGGCAAGTGATCCGGAAGCCACAGATCGAACTTGGGGCATCCTTAAACGTTAGGATCACATTCCTTTGTTTCATTTTCCATTACTAGTTCTCTTGTGTAGGGTTTATTTTTATCGAGGCTTTTTCTATACCACCCCTTAGAGTGATTGTATTAGGAATCTATTGGTGTATACATTCAGATGGAACTTGGTTGTATTTCTTTTGACGGGTCATGGGAATGTGATAGTGGCATTTTCTCTAATCATCCGAATACTCCCAAGTCAAGTTTATAATTCCTTTAGAGGAAATTAAAATTGGAAGTCTTACACGACCTTTTGGTCGTATAGAGTAGTCCAATCT
The DNA here is from genome assembly GCA_021437785.1 of Rhodomyrtus psidioides. Taxonomy (NCBI): domain Eukaryota; kingdom Viridiplantae; phylum Streptophyta; class Magnoliopsida; order Myrtales; family Myrtaceae; genus Rhodomyrtus; species Rhodomyrtus psidioides. Next base: position 4,367,688 of record JAILYB010000005.1, read on the forward strand.
CAATTTCTCTAGAAGGAATTATACACTTGAATTGTTTCGTGCATGTTTTACGTTGCTGGTAATCCACGATAATTGATCGAGAATATCGACGTTGTTTTGAATTTAATGACGAGATAGATGTCCAAATTACTCTCGTTCTTAACAAAACGGCCTTGATTTGGATGCCGTATCTTCAATTAAATTTAAAACACGTTATATGCCTCGCACTTTTGAGTAATTCGTTCCTCTCGAAATTGATCAAAAGCGATTATTGTGAATTACATTCCTTTCAATAGTATGCTTTCTTTCGAGGAATATTGATAAAAACTTTTCGCGCAAGATTAAAACCCTTGTAAAAGTTCTTGTCCTTATTAATCACGAGCAAGCATAAGATTGAAAGGGGTCTATGCTTTCTTTTTCAGATTATTCCTTCTGACTCGGTCTTTTCATTTGCAGGTGAAAAACAAGTAGTATAGAGAAATCTTCTCTTGGACAAATCTGCAACTATTCTTCCATCTGATCATGAGCGAGTTATAAAATCAGGACGTATTTGCTCGGCTTATTGATATTATGGTTCGGCTCACCCAAGTTGAAGATGTTTGGATGCTCGAAGAAATGAACCATACAGAAGTTAAAACACACACACGAGAACTTTCATTTATTTTGCTCGGCGGAGGGTTTTCAGAAGCAGGTCATACAAGTCGGGGTGGAAAAGTAAAGCCAAAGTGAGCCCTAATTAACGACACAAAGGATCCCAACTGACCCTCCATGTTATTAATGCTCTGCTCATACTCCCAGCTCCGCATGTTGTGGTCGGCAAGCCTGAGGAGAAGACTTCTGCATTCTCCCTTAACTTCGGCGACCTTGGCCTCGTGTTCTTCGGTGACTACTTCCAGGTCCCGAACCAGTCCATTCCCGCGAGCTATGTCCTCAGTTATCTTGTCGAGCCGTTCTTCCTGCCAGTCGCTCTGAAGCCTCAACAGGACGTTGCGGCGGTCATGCTCGCCGGTGGTCAGGGATATGGCCAATTGATCCACCAGATTTCTCCTCTCGCGAAGCAACGTCGCGACCCGCTCATTAGCAAACTCGACGGCCTTTTTGTAACTATCAACCAGATAGTTGGTCAGCACCAAATGATCAGATCGATCCTCATAACGAGCCCGCAAGACGCGAGCCACCAGAATCTCCCGATTAGCAACACGATAGGCCTCTAAGGAGTGTGCAAAGAGAGTCGGGAAAGTTCTATATTCCCTCCCCAGTGTAGTACCTTCGAGAGAAGTGGTATCAAGGTCCTCGAGCAGGACACAGATTGCATCCTCGGTTGCAGAATGATCGGTTATGTGCGCGTAACCGCGACCCAGTAGGTTATAAAGCTTTTCCCACTGGGCCAAGACATCAGTTGAAAAAGTGCGTACGGGAGAGGAGGCCATTTGCGTTGGGTTGGCTTGAGAATAAGACGAGTTTAACAGAGAGATTAGAAGGAAGAGGCTGATTATGCGAGAACGTTAACCTTCCATACATTAATTCCTCATTTTATAGCAACTCGAGGATGATGAAGGGTCTCAGTAATAATGCTGGTGGAGCCCAGTTAGGGGGTAAAGCAGGAGGTCCCCTCACGAGAACCAATGGATTCGTTTCGATCCGCGATTTCCGGCTCATCAATTAAAAGATGTAAAAGATTTGTCGGGATCACCATTATTAGAGTTAGGTGGGAGGTAAGCGCAACTATCGAAGAGAGCCCTAACAGGATTTGGCAGTCCCATCACGTTGAAAAGCTAAGCGAGAAATTCAAGGTCTTGAGGGGGAACGTTTGCCTAATGATGCTTGAAGAGCGTCTCCTGAACATGCAAAGTCACTCGAAGAAAACTTTATAGGGAGTGAGCATACAGGAGAGAGTGGAGAACTCTGAGTGGGCAAGAACCAATCAAACATTTCTCAATCCAACATATTTAAGAGGTTACTGTCAGCTGCTAGAGGCGACTGACTCAAAAATCTCAGAAATTGAACCACAGAGGGATCTCGAAGATTCCAAGATCAAGTTTAACGCCAAAACCATGGAGCCCAACACTTCTGGCAACGGAAATCAAGATCACGGCGACGACGACAACGACATCCACAATGCTCAACTCGGGAAAAGAAGACGTCCTCACCAATACTCTCAGGAGGAAACCCAAATGCTGGAAACCCTTTTCAGTAAAAGCCATTACATGAAAAAGAAGTGGAGAATTGAATTGAGCCGGGAGTTGGGGATTAATCAGTCGAGGATCCAGTTTTGGTTTCAAAATAGGAGATCCAAATCGAGGGCTCAACGCAAACGTCAGGTGGTCGAGATTTTAAAGGAAGAAAACCAAAAGCTGCGAACAGAAAACATGAGGTATGAAAAAGCTCTCAATATCACCGTTTGCCCTCATTGCGATAACCTCGTCGCCCTCGATAAGATATTCCCCGATAAGCCTCACGCGATGATTGAAGACGTTCATTTACCACCTTACTCCCTCGGGGCATCTCCTGCTCAACCAGATTTTGCCGGAGTCACGCATGAGCAGGATGATCCTACGAAGATGATACAAATGCCTCCTGGGGGATGGGATTTGCATCGCTTTGATTGGAGTTACAGTTTCAAGGAGCTGGATGTTACCGCCGACCAGCTCAAAGCATATCAGCCTCATGCACAACAATTTTCGATAGGGTCGGGTCCTGCAGGAGATGAGTTAATCAGTCGTCAAGCCATCGATGCAATTTTGGGCCACGATAAGAGGAGGTTCGCTTGGCCCCCTGAACTGCATTCCAAATTCCTAGATGTGGTTCACCAAATGGGTATCGACTCAGCAACTCCGACGCGCATATTTAAGGCCATGAATGTACCGGGGCTTAGTAAGGAGCTGGTCAGGAATCATCTTGCTGCCTACAGAAAGCTATTAAGACAACGTCGAGCGGAGCTAAACCGGGAGGAATCCGTCTCGAGCTCAAAAGCTAGGGGCGACCGCCATTGTAATGCTCAGGCATCAAGAGATACCCGGCCAAATCTAAGCATCAATCAAGCTAGCAACCCGACCACCGGCAAACTGAAAGCTGATCAGAATGTCCTCCCAGGCCATTTCAACACTTCTCAAGAGCGCGTGTCACAAGTACAGCGAGTGCGCACTCCTCCATTCGAGCAGCAGTCGGCTGGTGCTCTGCCTGCCGCTGGTCAACCCACGACATACGATTTCTTCGATGAGGGGCTCGATGCCTTGTTCAATCAGTGGGAAGCTGGCATGCTTGGACAGCCATGATCTAGCACCTGACTCGGGGCACGATGGGTCGGTCACTACGAACACCCATAGAAAGAAGAACATGTTCACGAGTAGATCACTCATTTTATCCGTTGTAAAGTTCCTACGGGAACATTTTTCTTTAATGACTATAGTTAATTCTATATTAAAACCAACGCTATCGACGAACATCGTCATGCTCAGTTGTGATGATCCCTTGTTAGATTAAGTCTGAAACCAGAGACGGTCTTTAAAATTTTGAGTGGCCATGAACTCATTCCTCACCAAGCGCCCGGGATGCTGAAATGAAGAGTAACAGCATGCACAGGGAAAATGCCACTTTCGTTTGAACGATGAAAAGGGTTTGAGAGAAGATCATAACGTTAATTCCCATGGAGCTAAATGAATTAAACGGAGTCATTAATTGCGGGTCCACTGCTGCTCCCCACGTTCTCGGGCCTAGCAAATCATAAAAGGCGCCGAAAGATTGTAGACCCACCACTTTGAAGACTGAACTAGGGGACGAGCGCAATACTCGATGAAACCGAATCAATGCAAGAGAGTTTGTGATCCTATCACGAGGAAAAAGAAAGGGGAATACAGACGATGAGTAATTGCAGGATCTCGGGAGGAGCGCTTGCTTGCTGGTCTTCATATGCAGCCTGAAGGATGGTTCCAGGACACGCACAATCACTTGAGAAAATTTCTAGAGTGAGCAAACACGTAAGAGCGAATTGAGAAAGCTGAGTGAACTAGATCAGCCCGAGATACGCCGATCCATCATGTTTAAAAGTTATTCCCATCTACTAGAAACGCCCGACCTGGACATTTCTGAGCACGAACTACTGGGAGACTTTGAAGATCCTGGAGCTGAATCCTGCTCGAAGGCCATAGAGACTGACTCCTCCAGCGATGAAATTCTAGGTTTCAGCTACGAAGAAGGAATATACAATGATGACCGGAGTCGGAAAAGGAAGCAACTACAACGCCACACTCCAGGCCAAATCCGAGAGCTCGAAGCTTTCTTCAATGAATGCCCCACTCCAAGCAAACGACAGAAAATGGAGTTGAGCCGAAAAATAGGATTGGAGCTTTCGAAGGTCAAGTTTTGGTTCGCCAACAAACGAACCCGGGTGAAACAGCAATACGCAGACCATGAGTTACTGGTCCTGAAGGAGGAGAATGAGAAGCTTCAAGCTGAAAGCGCGAGATATAAGGAAGCTCTGACCAAGGCCACCTGCCTTAATTGTGGTAATCCTATTGTCCTCGGCGAGGTGTTCCTCGATGAACCATCCCTGTTGACGAATAACGCTCAGCTGTTACCGTATTCTCCACAGCATTTTCCGACACAGCCAGATACCGCCGGAGATCTGCATGAGCAAGTCAACACCATAGAATCAACACCAACATCCTCTGAGAAATGGGATATGAATCATCACAGGGGGAATTCTCTCAATGACGAACTCGCTGTCGCAGCCAGCCAATCCAAAGTCGGTGAGTCCCTCCCTGGACAACTTTTGAAACGACTAGATCCCGTAGAGAATAGCTACCGAAGTATTGACGATATTTTGGGTGATAAGAGAACAAGGTTTTACTGGACCTATGAGCTTCACACCAAATTTGTTGATGCAATTCGAGAACTGGGAGTTGATTCGGCTAGCCCACTGCGCATACTCGAGATTATGAATGTGCCGGGGCTCTCTAGAATTAACGTTGAGTCTCACCTCAAGTACTATAGGAGATTGCTAAGGGATGGAAGGATAGCGTTAAACCATCATAAAGCCAGTTGGAGCTCAAGTGCTGGGCAGAGTTACAACCATGATGATTGGAGAGCCAAGAGCACCCAACCGTGTTTCAGCAATGACGGGACTAGCAGTCGTGTCAGCGACTCCTCTAACCCAAATCAGAATGCTCCGCCGAGCTATCTCAATACTCCTCAGGAGTATATGCCACAGTTCCAGCACATAGAAATTCCTCAGTTTGAGCGCGAATCAGTCATTAATGCTGTCCCTGAAGCGGATCTGGCATTGGTAGAGAGTGCACATATGAACCTGCCGGTCATCGGAGGAAATTCCAATTCGAGGGGTCAAATTGCTCACGGCGAGAGCAAAGAGAGGAATCCCTCGCCTGCAGTCGACGACACCCAATCTGGGCACCAAGAGCTAGAAAGAACAGGTGATTTCCTTGATGAGGAGCTGGACACTTGGATCAATACTCTTCGGGAATGTATGTCTCAACCCCAACAGGGCAATGATGAAGGTTCCAGCTCAAAGACTCCAATCCCTCACAACGAAGGCAATGAAAGAAATCTGCCCCCAACAATCGTTGATACCCAACTTGAACATCAATGGCTCGAAGACCCGAGCAATTTCCTTGGCGATGAGTTCAATCTTTGGCTCGATCAATTTGGAGCCGGAGGACCATCGCAGTGGTGACGCGAGGCCGGTGATCAAACGTCTGATGCAAGGCATGGCTACTCGATGAAAAATGCTTCGAGAAAAGGGGTTGAATACTCCTATTGCATATGTTGTTGATCGCACTGTAAGGTTCCCACGGGAACATCTTTCATTAATATCTAGAACTAATTGCGCGTGAGTGTCAACATCACCCTTTGAGCATCTTCAAGCCGAAGGCCGTGGATTAATCACTTAATCCGTAGAGCAAGTTCCATGAACCATAATTATCACCCGCAGAGCATAATGGAATCCATTCCTTCAATACAAGATACATTCGGCCGCGGAGCCACCCGTTTGGTAAAAGGACGTATCGTTCCTAGTTGATCTTCAATCAGATCAGGGGATAATGTTTCCTCTCTTCTTCCTCTCAGGTGATAAAAAGAGACAAGGCCCTAAAAGGCCATGCATTCAAATGGCTAAACAAACGTTGCCCAGCTGGGGGGCAGATGAACCATTGATGTTACAAACACTCCAAGCATGGATAGGCGGATTTGATAGAGGTTGTTCATATCAATACGCAACATCAGAATGGGATGAAAATCAAGAGTAAAGTTGTATCGTCCCAATTTGTCTTGAATTTGGGAATATGAATTAACACTTATTTTTTATCCTTGACAGGGGAATCGCCTTGGAGACGAATAAGTTTTTACATCCCACATACTACCTGTTAGGGTACATGAGGGTAGGATGTATCGTTTCGATTTTCGAAAAATTCGTGAACATACAATGATATGCTTCTTTTACATTTTCAGGGATCTTCAGCCACGGTGGACAGGTAGGTATCCCTTTCCCCCAATCCATTGAAGATGTTAAACCAAAAAAAAAAAAAAAAAAAAACACAGAGAGAAAAAGAAAAAGCTTTCAAAATCTGATGTCTAGAAAAGACATGGAATTCTAACTTCATTGGCATTCATGTTTTGAAACATGAGGTTGTCTGAACACGCATTGTGCACCATAAAATCCCCTTGACGGGTAAAATTTTTGGGAAAACGAAAGAGATTTTTCCAATCAAAAGTTGTTCAAAACTCTCAAAAGGATGTTTCCTCAAAAGAGAGGCAAGCTCAAATCCAAACACATCCTACATACACTTGAGAGATGAGTGGAGCGAATCAAATAGTAAAATCTGGACCTACGGAGGTAGGGACCATTCGCGGCGATTACATGGATTGGGACGACGGAGGCGTTCGGTTCATATCATAAACACTACGGGTGACCGTTGACAACCCACTTGAACGGCGGTTTTCATTCTTAACCCTGTCAAGAACCACCCCACACCGGGGCAAAAAGGAAGTAAGTCCAGCAGCATCAGGAGAAAATGGTTAGAAATTTTCTTGCTTGGACTAACATTAATCTTTGTGTGTTGTTTATATGGTAATCCAAGTGCCATAAGATGACGAGAAGCATTCATTCTCTATCCCACACACCATATCCTTTGCACAGCCAAGTTGAGCCTGCGAATTCATTTCATAAACCCCTGTTGGTGATCATGGGATGTTTCAAGATAGAAACTGTATCACTCCAAGAACGGAAGAAATCAAGAGATGGGATTTATAGAAAAATCTCATATCGGCGTTTAAGTGTGCTATGATTCAAGTTGTATATCTAGCACAATTTTCTGAACATCATAGTTCCAAAGGAAAAGAAAAGGCGGGATTTCAACAAAAAATCCCCAGCATCAAGAAAAAGCAAAGTGCCTGGTAAAAGCAAGGCCGATGCTCGTGAAAACTGTTTGATTGATCCCCAATAAAGCCTAGTTGGGAAGAGAGAAAAACCCATAAAGGAGTCAGATCAAGAAGACTGCTCCCCAAACGATGTCAGCCGTGGTGCAAAAACACGGACAGAATTGTCAATCTCTTAATACCACAAGAGACGTTCTCTAAAGGATTTGTGCACACCTCAAAAGCGGTTGCACACCTAAAAAATGGAAGATGCAGAATGGAAAAGACATGTGACAAATTTGCAATGATCACCAATGTCGAATCCTTCGTGATTTCTGGGCCAAAAACAAGCCTTTTTCGGTCCCCAATCCTACCAATGTTACAACCCTGAAACAGTCTTCTCTGACTAAGACACTTGGGTTAACATATAGCTTAGCTCGAAGAAGTACGAGCAAGACTCTTTCTTTCTCATTTTGCAGGGTTCTTGACTTGTAAACCCGGAGCAGATGGTGAAGATTTTCATTCGATGGCCCCGACTCCAAAGCGGGTCCCCCTTGAAAACCAATATCCAAGCCCAACATTACGGTCCCGTGGAAGACCTCCCGACCGATCAAAATGTATGCGCTGCGAATGAGCCTAAAACCTAGGCACAGGTCAGTAGGGAATTGAGTGCATCCCCTAAAAATCATCACCTCAAAACAGGTGAGATGGCCTCCTTGTCGAGAAATATTCCAATTGACGTTTTGAGCAAACTCTTTTTGGGAATTTTCAAACTGTGGATCCAGATTTTCCATGCAAGGGATTCGTGATCACATTTGCACGTTGCAAAAATGTTTTGGATAACCTCCAGCATCAAAATGCACATCTCATGACTAAAGCTTAAGTCATAAAATTTTGTCAATTGGACAATTGCTGTCTTCTCAAAGATTACCAATATTTTCTTGGGGAAGAGAAACCCTTAAAAAAAAAATCCTTTTCAAAATATCAAACAGTCTCATCGGACGTGGAGAACCCTTGTCATGAGACCCCCTTTTCAAAAATATCAAACAGTCTCATCGGACGTGGAGAACCCTCGTCATGAGACCCCTTTTCAAAATTTAGGCAGTCTCATCGGACGTGGAGAACCCTCGTCATGAGACCCCTTTTCAAAGCAAACAAAGGTAGATACCGCCTGAAGGATCAACACAAGGTAGATACCGCCTGAAGGGTCAAACCAAGGTAGAAACCGCCTGAAGGGTCAACACAAAGGTAGATACCGCCTGAAGGGTCAACTCAAGGTAGATACCGCCTGAAGGGTCAAATCAAGGTAGAAACCGCCTGAAGGGTCAACTCAAAGGTAGAAACCGCCTGAAGGGTCAAAACAAAGGTAGATACCGCCTGAAGGGTCAAACAATGGTAGAAACCGCCATAAGGGTCAACTCATTGGTAAGTACCCGCCATAAGCATCGACACAAATGTCTGATCCACCATACGGATCAAAATCCTTGGCAAATCTCAGGGCGTGGGATGCGCCTTCCTTAGATTCCTAGCCGTTAGGAATCCCATAATGGTATGACCTACCATACAGGTCAAAGCTTAACCTCCCTAGGATATTCTGAATGACGAGTCCTAGGCATCCTCTTGAAAGTCGTCGCAACCGGCAGCATCGAACAGGTAAGTGGCAGGTATGTCTCTCTACTATCTCACTCTCTCATGTCAAATGAACGTTTCCCCCTTCAAGAAAGAGCATACATGGACAAGCATGAAGATTGGATGTCATGACTCCTTTTCCTTTAGTTTCCCAAGTCGAGTCGATCAGGACTCAGGTGTCACCTTATCTTTGAGAGATTCCTCTAACGAGATTCCTCTCAAAGAGGGGCAGCTGTTGACACCTAAATTTTGATCAACCTTTTTGTTTCCTTTATTTTTCAAAAATTCACAGAAAATCCATAAAAAGCTGAAAAATTACAAAATCAACTTTGGTAACATTGGCCAAGCTAAAGGAACCATTTTGGATAAAAAAAATATTTTTTCATATTTTTCGTATTTTTTATTATTATTATTTTCGAAAAATATAAAAATAAAAAGAAAATCAAGAAAAATAATATTTGAGGTCACAAAGATATATAAAAATAGTCGGTATTTTTATTTTTATTTTATCTATTTTCTAACCTCATAAATAGTAAAATTCAAGTTTGATTTTAGGTGTTTTCTGGTCACCATAAAATTGAATCTGGCAAAAATATTAGTAATGATTAAAAGGAAAAGGAGTGAAAACATCATCATTCAAAAGGAAAAGGAAACTAATCATTTTGTCTTTTCTTTTGATTATTTTATTATTATTCTTACTTTTTAATATTTTATTTTATTATTATTTTATTATTATTTTATTTTTTATTATTATTCACTCACCTTTTCCCTCATCCGTCGCTGGCTTCTTCTTCCCCCCCGCGACTTCATCTTCTTCTTCTCCTTCCTCTTCTTCAGGAGCTCTTCTTCTTCTTCTTAAAAAAAAAAAAAGGGAATCCTCACCTTCGTGCATTATTTGCCTTCGCCTTCGATCCTTCCGCCGTCGTCGCTAGCCGTCGTACCTCAAAGCCGCCGTGAACAACTCAAGACCCGCGACCTCCACCCGTTTCGGAGTTTGGTTCGGGTTTGTTTCGGATCGGGCCAAATCCGTCACCGCCATCGCCTCCGGTGACTGCCCCGGAGTCCTACCTCCTCCCTCGGAGCTTGTGGAGCCTACGCGCCGCTGGTGGAGCTCAGAAACGGCCTCGGGTCACCACCCCGTCGTCGGAGCGTGTCGGCGTGTCGGAGCGTGTCGGAACGTGTCGGCGTGTCGGAACGTGTCGGCGTGTCGGCGTGTCGGAACGTGTCGGCGTGTCGGAACGTGTCGGAACGTGTCGGAGCGTGTCGGAGCGTGTCGAGCCGTGTCGGAGAGTGTCGAAAGTGTCGGAGCGTGTCGAACGTGTCGGCGCGTGTCGGAGAGTGTCGAACGTGTCGGAGCGTGTCGGAGAGTGTCGAACGTGTCGGAGAGTGTCCGGGCGTGTCGGAGAGTGTCGAGCCGTGTCATAGCGTGTCCGGACGTGTCGGAGAGTGTCGAACGTGTCGGAGCGTGTCGAACGTGTCGGAGCGTGTCGGACGTGTGCATGAACAGTGTCCAATCCGAACAGTGCATGAACAGTGCATGAACAGTGTCCAATTTTTTAATTTTTTTAATTTTTATTTTATTTTTTAGTCTTAATTTGTGAAATTGACTATCGACATTCTAATGGCGATCGACAGGTAACGGGCATGGGGATGGTCGCAGGCTGGGGCTGGGCGATTGAAGGCCGGTGTCCAATCCGGTATGTTTTACGTACCCGATCCGTATATCAGGATTATTTTTCTAAAATATTGCATTTATAGACTTGATTTGTATGTATTTGTTTCAGTCTAGTGGTTAGCTTATTTATCTGGTTGAGTGTTATCTATTGTCAAAGACATGCTTTTTGTTAAAATATTTTCTGAAAATATAAAAAAAATATTAATAAATCAAAAATGCCAAAAAAATGGAAAAATTAAAGAAAAACAAAAAAATTGAGAAAAATTGCAGAAAAAATTCTAAAAATTGTCCAAGGCTGAAAATGACAAAAAATTGATTTGTTTTCATTTTTGGGATTTTCTCCCATTTAATCCAAAATGGCGATTTCACCCCTCAAAGGGTGAATCGTCTTTGATATTCTGATGAATTGTGGAAATTGCTTAGAATTTGGTGATGGGCCAGATGGGTGGTTAAACCTTATGTCTAAGATTTCCACATTTCATTTCCATTTTTAGAAAATGTCGATTTTACCCTTCGAATGGTAAATCGGTTTCTAAAATTCCTGAAAATCACGAAAATTGCCAAAAAATAGGAAATGGGTCAATTGAGTGACCAAACCTGTTTTGACTCCGGATTCATTCCGAAATGATGATTTTGTCCTTTTTGGGCAAATTGTCCCCCTTGTCTCAAAATTACGATTTTGCCCCTGATGGGCAAAATCATGTCTAAATCATTCCTAAGCCTGATTGATGGTTCTCTAGGCCAATATGGCCTTATTAGGAATGCCATGTGATTTATTTGTACACTTGAATTCATCGATTTGTGCACTTTATTATTGATTGTGATTGCTATGATAGTCATTCCTATCTGCATGAACTCCTAGATTTAGAACTCGTACCCCACTCATCTGCATGAAATCTTTGGTCAGAAAATTCAGTCAACTTAGGTACCGAAAGGGCGTCAACTCTGACAGTTGACGTAACTAAGTCCCCGAACCCAGTTCTCTGGTTATCGCAGAATTGAATAGAAACTCCCGACTATTCAATAGGGTGGTCCAATCATACCCTCCAAAAAAATGATTGGTGGCGACTCCTCGGCATGCACACTTAGCACATGTCACTAGACCACACTGAAGGTTGACTACGCATACCTCCGTTGCGATTTGGGTAATGGGCCTTGGGAGAGACCCGCGTCCGACCAGACTGGACGGCCCATTAGCCCTCGAGAGCCCGACAACCTCGAGAGGGTCGCGACAACCGCGCCACGTCAGCTTCGTCTTCAACCTCGCGACTCCGGCAGAATGGACGGCTGTAGTTCTTCGGCGATGATCGTGCGGTGAAATCTTAATGGAATCACTCGAGACCAACGGCAATCGATTCGCGATTAGCTTTAGTTTGACATATCTAAGAATCGAAACATCCTATTCACAGAATCAAGAACATCGTGCGAATTGCCGAGTACGGCCATGGAAGCTCAATCATGCGATTCACTCGAAATCAAAGAAATTCAGTCACAGAATAACACCAATGGAGGTTCAGAAGACTTACCTCGAGCTCCGATTGAGCTCGTTCGGCCCAGATTCGGCTGGGGAAATATGAACAGTAGCTCGACAATGGAGGTTGGATTTGAAGACTCGATTGGGCATGTTAAGACAAAACCGATGCAAACAAGATACGCGATGATGGTCAGTGATGTTCAGGGAATGAAACGCACACATTAATTGTATGAATAATTAAGAAATGCGCGAATCGCCATGGAAGCTTGAAGAAAAACTCGGGACTGCAACTCACCTGTTCTTGCGATTTCACTGGGCGCGGCCGGCGGCGATCGCTTCAGGGGACTCTGGGCGATCTCTCAGCGACCTCGTGGAGCTTTGGTTTTGCCTCGGAAGGCCCAACCGGCGCTCTGCAATTTTGAGCTCCAACCTTCGACCACCGCGAGGGAAGGTGAGCTATTTCTCTCTCTTTCTTTCTCTCTCTCGATTCAGTTTCTTTTCCTCGAACTGAATCCGTTCTCCTCTTTTCGCGAAGGTTTCTGTGGATTATATACCATTTTCAATTTTTAGCGCCAATTCTGAGGGGACCAACAGACTCGAAATGGCACGTGATTGCACATGCCATTTGGTCTAAACGGCGACGGAGACGATGGGTGTTCCGTCCATGTCCGTCTAGTTCTTCGGCAGGTCGTGATTCATGCGAATTTGGCATGAATTTGTACTGAGTTTGGGAAGTGTTGACTTTCGCAGGTCTGCAGGATTGACCGGCCGATCACTCCTTTCTCCGGCGACTATTAGCCGCGATTCCGACGTCAATCAGCGGGGAATGGTTTGGGGAACGAAACGCCCACTAGTGCATCTCCAATTGTAGTCGATTGGTTGATCAATTTCCTTGTTGAAATCCAACCTCATACTATTCATTCGCGCGAAGGCTTAATGAAGAAGACGACACTGTAGCGGACCGGTTCGACCGGTTGGACCGGCGGTCTAACCGGTCTGAACCGGTTCCGACTTACCATTTTTCAAATTAAACCCAAATTAATGGGAAATTTTGCAATTGAACCTCATAATCGAATCTAGGGCATGAATTCTATCTAGAAATGTGGTTTTGCCCAAAAGTTTTCATCAATTTCTAAAAAATCCCCAAATTCTCATTTGATTGGAAATTGGGGATTGTGTAATTGAGGGTGTAAATGATCAAATTGAGTTAAACCACCTATACCAATCGATTTAAAATGGTGAAATCCAGTGGGTAGCATGTTCAATTTGCAATGATAGCCCTTGAATTGAAAGTAATTTCAATTATGATCAATTTCAAGGACTAAAATGCAATTTTAGTATGTAATTTTGTCAAATCCGTGCAATTGAGCAAATTTCACAAACAATTGGGCTAAATTGAAATAGGGGATAGTTAGATTGAATGTCAAGATCTTAAAAAATGCCAAAATTGCAAATTAAAAGACTCAATTGTTATTTTTTCTTCAAATTCAATAGTACGGGTTATAAAGGAACACCTAAAATTGAATCTGATTTTGATTTTTTTTGAGAGGTCAAAAATAAAAGGGATTAAAAGGAAAAATATTGGATATTTTTCCATATTTTTGTGACCTCAAATGCTATTTTTCTTGATTTTTTAAGTATTTTTCTATTTTCTAAAAATACTAAAAAATATGAAAAATGTGAAAAATTATTTTTTGGTCAAGAATGGTTCCTTGGGCTTGGCCAAGGCCACCAAAGTTGATTTTGTAATTTTTTGACTTTTTTTGTGATTTTTCGAAAATAAAACTGAAAAAGACCTGGTCAAAAAATCATGTGTCAACAACTCCCTTGGCCAACGACCCAGTACATGGGCCCGCGAAATAGGACACGGCCCCGGCAAATAGGGCCAACGGGCCGTGCGAATAGGACACTAGCAGGAACTTCGGCCGGGGGTTCTTCGTGGCGTTGAGGGTGTTCACGGGGCTGAACTCCGAGCTAGGTCAACAGGCGACGAGGTGGAAGGGCTGGTCGGAGGTCATCGGGGCGGCGAGCTACGAAGGAGCACCGGCAATAGCGGCTGGACAGGGCAAACCGGCTGTAAACAGGGGAACCGGGGCTGTCCTCGACGATTCTAGCCTCCTCTAGTGACGAATGACTGGGCTAACGATGAGGAAGGCTGGTAAGGGTCGGAGGTGGTCGAGAGTGACCGACGACGTCAGTCGGAGGCCACGCGAGGCGACGCAACAGCCCTGAACAGAACGGTGAGGGCAGAGCAAGGCTTCGGCCAAAATAGGGGAGGGTCGGCCGGGGCTTGGTCAGGCTCTATGGGCTTTGAACAACCTCATGTGGCTTCGAGGGACGACGGGGAGAAACTGAGAGTGGCCAGTGGGAACGGTGGTGAGCGGCGAAGGCGATGGTTTTAGGTCGGGACAGAGCAAACTCGTACTGACCCCAAAACAGGGCACCACGGCTTCATAGGGCTTCCGCAGCGGTTCTGGTGCTCGTCGGAAGGCGAAGTCGTGTCGAGGCAGTGGTGAGGAGGGTAGTGGACGTGGACGAGGTGGTGGGACGCTCTGGTGGCGACGCAATCGACCAGGGGAGGATGGTGAGATCTCGAGTCCGAGGGGAAGAGAAACAGGGCAGTGGATCCGAGGGCTTCGAGGTCGTCCGACGACGAGTGGCGGCCGGAGCGGAGGCGACAGGTGGCGAGGTGTCGGAGGGAGGCTGAGGTAGTGATCGGAGGTGAAGGTGGCGTTTAACGACCACAAACGGAGGAAGATGAGGAGCTCGCTGAGGAGAGGGGGTGTTCCACGATTTTTGCACCAGGGGGCAGACCAACGAGAGAGAGAGAGAGAGAGAGAGAGAGAGAGAGAGAGAGAGAGAGAGAGAGAGAGAGAGGAGAGAGAGGAGGGGTTTAGAGGTTGACTAGTTGACTAGATGGGGTGATTGGTGGGTGAAAAGTTGACATGTGGGGCCCACCTTGGGGATTTGAATACTTTTGTCTTTAGTGAGTGAATTATTGGGGGCAATTTGGTAATCCAATAATTTAAGACCGAATGGAATAAGGCTCGACCGACGGATGGGTAATTTGGTCACCTCACAGGCTAGGCTCGACTAGGATTAGGCTTGGGCGCTAGGATTCGAATCCTAAATCGCGACGATTAAGAATTACGGAGCCTAATCTAATCGACTGACAATTTCGGGGATCGTCCAAAATTTGTCCCTTAATACCTTGCTACCTCAATTTTAAACTGACTGAAATTCAATTCCTTTCCTTTTTATCGAATTTAGTCCATTTACAAAAGGCGAATTTTCAGGGCGTCACAACTCTCCCCACCTTAGGAAATTTCGTCCCTAAAATTACAGTACAATGAGAACTTACTCAAATAGATAAAGGTAACTGGCCTTTAACACTCCTTCGTTTTCCCCGCGTAGCTCCTTCTATCCCATGACATTGCCAAACCACCTTAACTGTCACGCCCCAAACCCGATAAGCCGCGAACATCCCACTGGTCGTAAACAAATTATGACATCCAGGATCGTTCGGCTCTCAACTACAAAATCGTATATCTGCGGAAGCAAGAGGCTACTCCGTGCGCAAATAAAGTCAAGACGACTTAGGACAGAGAAATAGTACACTTCAGTTCACATGGATGATCAAAACTAAAGATTTGACTTCTACATCCACCTCATTCAATACAATCCCTAATGATCACCCATTGTCTTAGATACATTTGATCACCTACTTCCTCCATAAGCCACTTCTTTAAATCCAAATCGGGCTTCTTTCGCTTGGAACCTGAAAAAGTTAAGCCCCCACTGGGGTGAGATATAAATCTCAGCGAGCTATCCTAACCCTAAATTAGGCCAATCGTTCCACCGAACCAAAGTATTTACAGTAACATGCAATCATTAGTTGAATCAAAGCAATGCATTTTCTCAAGGCATCGAATCATGCTAAAACGAGAATCTCAATCAAATATAAACATGGCATCAAGTAACCAAACGTCCATACTAGTGTCAAAAAATTCATAACCACATAAGAATCATAAGGTGATTCCACTTCACTTCACATTTCCAAAGACGAGCCCGCGTTTAGACGCCCCAGGCTATCCCGATCAATAAACCCGCGTTCAGACGCATCAGGATGGACTTTCGACTACAACCACAACCCCGCGATCACATCGCCTCAGGGTGTGTCTCATTCTTCAACCCCGCGATTAGTTCGCCTCAGGGTGTACTTAACATCTCAACCCCGCGATTAGATCGCCTCAGGGTATTTCACATTTCCTCGACCCCGCGATTACATCGCATCAGGGTATTTCATGTTTCCTCGACCCCGCGACTACATCGCATCAGGGTATTCACGTTTCATCATGAGGAAATTTCAGTCACATAATCATAAATCAATCACTTGCCAAAAACGTGCTTTGCCAGAAAAACAACAATTCAAGAGTCGAGTATCATGTCACCACATAAGCAAGCAAAGCACACTAGCAGGCACGTCATCAATTCAATCATGAGAACACTATTCTGTGGCAAACTAGCACTCACGGTTCATTCCTCGTCAAGGCCATTCGGCTTTCAATCAATCAGGCAATAAGAGTTAATCAATTCATCGATTTCCCAGTGAAACCGTCCAGTCGCGTCCAAATGTCCTAATAAAGGTTTAGGGGTCACTCACCTCTTCATTCAAATAGCAAACTTCAATCACCAAGCTCCTCCAAGGTCAGCAAATTTCAAGGTCGAACATGACATCCACGGTGCGCCTAAGAAAAACCACATCGAAACTTAGTCATTTCTCATTTTCATTGTGCCATTACTTCAATAGCACACACAACCCCTTATTCTCATGTTCTCACAGTGTCGATTCAATGGCCCTAAGCATGCCAAATCGCCGTTCTATCAAGGCAAATCACCATAATTATCATTCCGCCAAAACTGCCCTATCTCTAAGCCCCACGACCAGATTCAATCCTTAATAAACTGACATTGATCCAACGCCTTTTTATGACATAAACTTTCAGAATCTTATACTTCAATGTCTTACGGACGTGTGGGAGAAAACGGAGCTCAATTCGGATACTAGACGACTTAGAACGACTCATTTTAAAAACAGTGTGCGCCGAAGACAGATTAGTCGGCCTCTCGGGTTTCACTTCAAGCAGCCCTTAAATCACTTCTAATTCTCAATCCACTTCGCACACTTCCCATTAACACTTCAATTGAAATTCTAGTATGTCATAACGATGAATTTAAAGCATGGCGACACTCCCCTCAGCCCACAACAGAAACAGTTTTCACAAGACACGATAGGGCAAAACCGGTTCAGCACTTTCCTACACTAAACAGCCCACAAATCACTCCTAAGCTCCAATTTATCACAAATTTCACACGCCGACATCTTAATCTACATGTTATATAGTCGCATGATGAATTTCGAAGCTAAATAGCACTCCTAGGAATTTCGAATAGCTCACTTCGTATTAATCCCACCGGCGGTCAGATTCTGCTCTTAAAACCACATCGATTCACCCATCGAAACCTAAATGAAACTTAGCCAAATCAGCAGCCCAAGCTCAGTGAACATAGTACTACATGTCATGCAACTCTCATAAAAATTTCGGAACCAATTGAAGTCTCTAAGGGGCTGAATCATGGCCCTCTCTCAACTCACGCAGAATTCGTCCGGTTTTCTTCCAAAAATCACCATAAATTAACCAGACCTCCAAAAATCACGAAACCAATTGGAGATTGTCAAGGACATCTTGAATAACCTGTGATGGTCGGAAGTCGGCCAAAAGGTCACCGGAGGTGGCCGTCGTACGGACCGAATCGGCCGGCAGAAGCTGGTCGGAACAGGGCAGTTTCTGTTCTCCAAACACAGCACCATTTCAACAACAAATCTCCATCAAATTCCACTCAACTTGTCACCACAGCTCAGTATACCAGAGTATTACATGTTCCTAAGCTACCACCGAACATTGGAAGCAATTTGGAGTCCTATGGAGGTCAAAAGACAACTTACCTCCAGCTGCGACGAAAACCGTCGACTCTTGGGAGATCGGCTGGCCGGGGCTCTACCGGTGGCCAAACGCCACGATTCCAGTTGGAGCTGGTTGGCAGGAGGTAGGTCTACGGGCTGGTGGTCGGCATGAGGGCTGGTGATCTCCGGAGAAGGCGCTCGACGGCGACAAAAGAGGTGGCTGGAACTGAACGAGCAAGAGCAGATTCTGTTCTTGAGAAAGAAGAAAAAAAACGCAGAAGAGAAGAAGAAGGGGGGAGGTTGTCGTCCAAAAATGCTGAAGGAAGAACAGAGAGAGTTGCTTCATCCCCCTCTTGGTCAAACTTGTTGATTGGTAGGTAAAAAGCTAAGTAATTAAAGCTACAATGCCATCCATTGACACATGTCATCAAGGTAATTATTAAGACCATCCAATGGCCCTAATTTCCTCTATTTTCAGCAGCCTTGGAGGATAGGTCCATGACCAAAATGCCCTCCTTCATTTATTGAGACAAAACCGAACCTCGAGGGGCAAAATGGTCTTTTCACGTATTTAATCCGTAAATCCATTTTTTCGCCAAATTTCATTCTTGATTAGGCGTCGTCTATTCCAAATTGATTGTTAGAAATTCTTCGTCTCTATTTACTAATTCCGAGATCACATTCCATGCCTCAAGCCTTGTGGGCGAAAATTTCGGAATGTCACATTAACCAATGGGATTGTCTCGTCCCATAGCACTTGCTCTTTCCTATCCACGATCCTGACTGGTCGCATCACGTACGATGCTCGTTCATCCTGTTCAATTTCCTCTTAACTCAGCACATGAATGGGGTCCGGTTCGTACCTCCTTAACATCAACACACGGAATACGTTATGCACTTGGTCAAGTCTCAGCGACAACGCAAGACAATACGCTAACTTTTCACTTCGCTCTAGGATCTCGAACGGTCCAACATACCATGGGCTTAGCTTTCCTTTCTTGCCAAAACGAGATGCCACTCTCAGGCGACGCTTTCCAAAAGGCATGATCATCCACTTGGAATCCCAAAGGTCTGTGCGTCTTATCGACATAACTCTTTCAACGACTTTGAACTGTCCTCAGTCTATCTCTGGTGTTCTTGACGACCTCGATTGACTATTCTATCGGTTCAGGACTGGTGATCTTCCTTTCACCTACTTCATCCAAACTCATTGGCGTTCCGCACGCCTTACGGAATATATCCTCGAAATTATGCCACAACAATCCTCCAAAAGGATAAGAAGACTGACAACTCCAAACATCCTCATTGCTCAATAGCGACACTCATTCATAGCAATCACTACCTCATCTTGGTGCACAGGAATCACCGTGCGACTATCGAAATTCAAGTCAAATTCAAACTTGCGATCTTCGATTACCAATCTGTCACAATACTGTATCCATAATCCGTTTAGACATGTTGAGTCATTCAACTTCAAATATTCAACCCAACCTGTGACCATCAAAACTTATTGTCCAGTCCATTTACTCGTCGTCCAAGTAACCACGGAAATTAGTCATCTTTAAATATCAATCGGTCATCTCTTAACTTCTAAAGAGTAGATTTGTCACCGCTTTTCCTCTTGTTCTAAAAATGTAAATCCCAACTAATACTAATGGCAATTTGGGCATTCTATTTAAAACGAACGGGGTCGACTAATGCTTTGCCTCTTCATCATTGCTATAAACTTTGGAATCGTCATTTGCCAACCATTGAAACATCTTAAGAGCTACCGACCTTAGGCCTAAATTCAACTAAGGGTCAGGCCATCCATTCTGCCAAGTAGGGTCAGCTCACGAGCGATTGGCGAGTCAAGGACCATCTCAAATATCCCGGTCTAGGGTTGGAATCACCCGTTCCTAGATCGATGGTGCACTTGAACACTATCGAGTTCACTTCTCATGACCAACTCAAGTTGATGCAGGATCAGTTCGTCTCGACCCGTATTCTTCCAACAACACGTCACATGGCTCAGGGTGATCAGCCCCTTGATTAGTGCGCAGTTGGCACGGGGTTCTAGTATAAGTCGTCCCTCATTGGGTTCATGGCCATCCTGGTTGTCGGTCAATGCCAGCTCGCAAATCATGCCACGAATCAATCCTTGGTCGACTTCAGGGTAATTCTGTGGTCGACTTACAACTGAGCAAGATCCGTCCAAATCGATCCATGCTTGATTTTAGATCGCCACACAGTCGAACCTCAATCAGCACAGCCAACTGGCAAGTCAGGCCATAGTCCGTGTCAAAGGAGACTTCTAAACTTTCAATGGCCTCCTCATTCCTTTGTTGTTGTTTTTGAATCGCTCGACCCTTAAACTTGGATTCGTTCTAAATCTTGGGTGTCGCACTCATACCCCGAAGTCTCTTCACATTGTCATAACATGAGCAGACTTCATCAGTCTGGTTACTGTCTTACTGTCCTTCAAATTGAGTCCATTCTGCCTTAGTTCCTTATCATTCCATCACACGTCCATGGTGATATGTTCTCGTCCTTAACTCAAGAATCCTCGATGACAGCAGCCGTTCACTAGGCTTGTAGTGCTACACTTTGACTTATCTATGCACTAAACTATTCACCATTGCTCGGTTGTACTAGCTTTCTTATCAATTCTTTAGCAACCTTATCTCAAGTCTTGGTGCTCTTCTCATGCTATCCGAACTAATATTGTAGTTACTGCGATGAATTCTGGTAGGCTTTATGCTTAATCTAAAGGCAAGACACTTACTGTCATTATTCTAAAAGATTGTATGGCCACACCACGGTTCCGACGCGCACTCTGACAACCAGTCTTCCATAATTGCCACATCTCGTAATCTTAATCTTATTTTGGGTCCTCACTGATCTCGAGAATTCATACAATCATCTGGCAAACCTCACTATGCCATTCACCCTTAGTTTGTCATTACGAACTTTCCTTGTTCACTCCCGTAGTCTCCACTCCACACATTACTTAAGGTTCCCTTGATTATAATTCTCAAACAATACACACTTTACCATGATCTGATTGAGTTGCTAGTCAGCTAGTTCTCATGGATCTTCAATCATCCTTAATTCACTCTAGTCACATAACATGGGGCCTCTCCAACTCACATTTAGAGGTATACGACGACCTTTATCAATATCACCAAGTTTATAGGCATTACTTACTTGTGGCTTCTCGAATCACTCGCAATATTTCATCTGCGACTCCAAATACAATATTATGCACTTTCAAGAATGCTTTTCACTTTGAATTTTCGGGCTCCTCAAGCGACTATTACATCCCAAGGACCAATTTCCTAGGATCGATCAACCACCTCAAGTTAAATCATGATCCAAACCATTCTCACATGCATTCAGCCGCAATGACCATTAGTCCAAACGTTTGTCGTTCGCCATCCTATGGTTCCTTTCACACCAATCAAGATCATCCATAAATTTGACGGTTTAATGGTAAATATGCCATACAACTTTAAACCTCCAATCCACAATTATCGAGCGTCTCTTCCCATATCATTTTCATACGTCCAACATAACAGTATGTCATTCTCTAATTTGACTCATCATCCTTCTTAGGCAACCGCGTCAAAGACTTAGCTATTACAAGGACTTTTCCACAAAGCGTTATAATAGTCTGCCAAGGGTAAGAAACTTCAGACTTCTTTCATTATTGATGACTTTGCCAAATCCATGACAGCATCGGTCTTGGCCAAGTCCACTGATTGCTCTTCAAGGCAATGCACTAGGGCGGCGAACTCTTTATCCAATAACTACCGCATCTGAACCCTGAGTTCCTTCAGTTCCGATAATGCCATTCTAGATGGTGCTTCAGAAATCGACTTCATCTCAAGGGTCAGTGCTATCATGGATTCCACTTCCCTTTTCGGCAATTCTTTGGCGACCCTTAGGGATAGACATCCGAAAATCCACACACAACACCGATACCTTTCATTCTAGGTTTCTCAACATAAGTATCAACCACAGACAGCGGGTAACCTTGACAACCATTTCTCCAATAGACGAGTCGCCTCAAGAAACGAAACTAAGTAGGTCAAACTTCCTCATCAATCATCACCAAGCTCACAACTAGCCCCATCCAGCGGGTAAAACTAGATCGCTTGTGTCAACCATTTATCGAAGCTCCAAGGCAATCCATTTCTATCATAACACCATAGCCAATCTTGTCATTGTATTCGAATATGTCATCATTCCACGACTCCTGACAATTAGCTTACCACCAAAATATCTTATAACAATCATCCTTTGGCGTTATAGAGTTCCTAAAGACCGTTTTCTACGGTGCCAACTTAACCCAAACAATTTCACAAACTACACTCACCGCAGGTACTATACCAGGTCCTACTCACCCAAGGCAGTATCAGCGAGGACTCATACATACCGCCTTAAATTTTAAGCAACAATCACATGCACGGGGTTTTCAGTCCTACTAACTATCCCAATTTTCTTCGTTCTTATCACTCCAAGCCAATGACCTGATGGATCAGGCTGACCTTACTCTGATACCACCTTGGGCGGTGATGTCACGCCTCGATCCTCGAGCACGGGTCATCCCCACCAAACCGCCTCAGGTCATAATGGATAACGTCCCAGGCAGGTTATCGACCCATTTATTTTATCTTTGATTACACATGCGGAAACGTGCAACTCCCAAACAACAAATCGAATAGTAGGGATAGTTAAACAGCCAGTCATATCAATCAAATCATGACAGCTCACAAAGTCAACCTTTTTATTACACTATCTTGCTTAGACAATAAACACAAGCCATTCTTCGGCTCCTGGTCTACAACTCCCAGACTATCGAGTTCGATCTAACACGATCTCCGGGACTACTCCAAAAGTCACGCCTCAGCATCCACTAGGCTCTGTCACTTAGGACCTGAAAATGTTATCCCACGACGGGGTGAGAAATAAATCTCAGTGAAGTCAACGCCTAAGCTCGGTTAGGACGTTGATTCGCCCAGGACAGCCAACCACACAGCCATGACAATCGTCACAGAACAGATATCCAGTCACATGCAACTTACCCGTCAGGAAGCCACACATAATGCGATGCAGACACGACATGACAGTCAAACAGCCCAGTCAAGGCAAGCATCAAATCAATATGACATGGTAGTCAAGCAGCCTAGCAAGGCAAGCATCACATCAATTGACATATATGACGTCACACGTAGTCCATTTATTATGAGAAAGGGCATGTCAGCCCGAGAATTTTGGGCATGTCAGCCCGGTACACTAGTCAGTTGGTGCATAGTACACTAGTTAGTTGGGACTCTTCTGGCAGCGCCAGGCATCTTCCCTTACTTCCGGTGACTGCATCCAGTAGTTCATGCTTATCCGACTGTCACGGCACAGAACTACCAAGAATCCCTTCCGGGCTTCGGTCTGTCACAAGCTGCGACCGGCATCCGTCAAACTGATGTCGCAGAATGACGTGCTTTAGACAGGTCGTATTCTTCTGATTGTCACGTACAATCTTGTCTGGACCTTGGCAAGAATTTCATCGTCCAATCATATGACCACACGTCTCATCCGACAATCAATCAATTTTTATCATCCTTGATTTAGGCCGGATGCTCACACAGACGTGCTCAAAGACTTGGCCCAAGGCCGTTTCATGCTAAATCATGAAGTTTGAGCTCACACATGTCATATGAATGCACAACCTCATAATTAGGCTTGCGCTCGACACGGGCGATGGAACAATCAGAAACTCAATCATATCACATCACAGTCAATCAACTGCACTCAGTCAAGTCGTCAAAACACAATCGATTAAGCAATTCAATTAATCAAGCGGCATTGATTAATTCCAATTTCATTAAATTATCGATCGTTCACTCGGTTCTGATCTATCGCTCGCTCGCGATCAAACCACTGCAATCGATGCCCAATCAATCAATCAATATATTCTAACAACCAACTAGCCATAGACGACCTAACTAAATCAACTAACTTAATTAATCGCGGTCATTTACCCTAATCCAAGTTTCTATCTAAATCGACCATGATTATTCTAATTAAATACCATAATCAACTAATTGACTAACCCTAAGCGCAATTAGCGCCCTAACCAAGGATTAGAGGTTAACTCACAATTTGAATTAGCTCGGGCAACCACGACACGAGCGGTGACAATAATTGGCGACGGAGACGATCCTCGAAGATTCCTTGCACAAACTCGAGAATCAACCGGATCATGGGCATAAAATCTCGACGCGCGGGCCAACTCTCTCGGCTACATGGCCCACGAACCTGGCACACGGCCTAAGGATAGTGGCACATCGGCCCGGACAAATGGCCAACTCCCTCGGCCAACGACCCAGCACATGGGCCCGCGAAATAGGACACGGCCCCGGCAAACAGGGCCAACGGCCCGCGCGAACAGGACACTAGCAGGGACTTCAGCCGGGGGTTCTTCGTGGCGTTGAGGGCGTTCACGGGGCTGACCTCCGAGCTAGGTCAACAGGCGACGAGGTGGAAGGGCTGGTCGGAGGTCGTCGGGGCGGCGAGCTACGGCGGAGCTCCGGCAATAACGGCAGGACAGGGCAAACCGGCTGTAATCAGGGGAACCAGGGCTGTCCTCGTCGATTCTAGCCTCCTCTAGTGACGAATGACTAGGCTGACGATGAGGAAGGCTGGTGAGGGTCGGAGGTGGTCGAGAGTGACCGGCGACGGCGGTCGGAGGCCGTGCGAGGCGGCGCAACAGCCGCGAACAGAACGGTGAGGGCAGAGCAAGGCTTCGGCCAAAACAGGGGAGGGTCGGCCGGGGCTTGGTCGGGCTCTATGGGCTTCGAACAACCTCCGGTGGCCTCGAGGGACGACGGAGGGAAACTGAGAGTGGCCAGTGGGGACGGTGGTGAGCGGCGAAGGCGATGGTTTTAGGTCGGGACAGAGCAAACTCGTACTGACCCCAAAACAGGGCACCACGGCTTCATAGGGCTTTCGCAGCTGTTCTGGTGCTCGTCGGAAGGCGAAGCGTCGAGGCAGTGGTGAGAAGGGTAGTGGACGTCGACGAGGTGGTCGGAGGCTCTGGTTGCGACGCAATCGACCAGGGGAATATGGTGAGATCTCGGGTCCGAGAGGAAGCGAAACAGGGCAGTGGATCCGAGGGCTTCCTTGAGGTCGTCCGACGACGAGTGGCGGCCGGAGCGGAGGCGACAGGTGGCGAGGTGTCGGAGGGAGGCTGAGGTAGTGATCGGAGGTGGAGGTGGAGGTGGAGGTGGCGCTCGACGACCACAAACGGAGGAAGATGAGGAGCTCGCTGAGGAGAGGGGGTGTTCCACGGTTTTTGCACCAGGGGGCAGACCAACGAGAGAGAGAGAGAGAGAGAGGAGGGGTTGAGAGATTGACTAGTTGACTAGATGGGGTGATTGGTGGGTGAAAAGTTGACATGTGGCGCCCACCTTAGGGATTTGAATACTTTTGTCTTTAGTGAGTGAATTATTGGGGGCAATTTGGTAATCTAATAATTCAAGACCGAATGGAATATGGCTCGACCGACGGATTACCTCATAGGCTAGGCTCGACTAGGATTAGGCTCAGGCGCTAGGATTCGAATCCTAAATCGCGACGATTAAGAATTACGGAGCCTAATCTAATCGATTGATAATTTCGGGGATCGTCCAAAATTCGTCCCTTAATACCTTACGACCCCAATTTTAAACCGACTGAAATTCAATTCCTTTCTTTTTTATCGAATTTAGTCAATTTACAAAAGGTGAATTTCCAGGGCGTCACACAAGCCGAGGTTAGATACGATGATGCAATCACTTTTCCTATCAAAATCAACTTATGCTGACACTTACGCAGATGTTTGTTCTTCCCTCTTAGACTACTTGTTATTCATAACAATAATGTACAATCTTTTTGCTGCAGGCGCAACTCCTAATGATTGTTCACCACAGAAACTTGGTTTCTCTGTTTGGATATTGCAATGAGTCCAAGCACCTCGCATTGATATATGAATACATGGCTAATGGAAATTTAAGGTAACATTTATCTGGTGCGTTTTTATGCCCTGTTTGCATTGTTTCATCTCAATAATGATTCTGAAACTCCATTTCTTGCTCATAGGTAAAGTTAAAATCCATCCAACAGAGGACCATCCAAAGGTCTTGACATGGAGTTAGAGACTACAAATAGCTGTGGATGCAGCACAAGGTACACAAATGAGATACCCTCAGTTGAAGGTTTTTTCCCATCATTGCTTTGGCATTGTTTACACATTTTTTTTTTTTGCGAGGACTTCAGGTTTGGATTATTTGCATAATGGTTGCAAGCCACCCATCATCCACAGAGACTTGAAGACTACTAACATCTTGTTGAACCACGACTTCAGAGCCAAACTAGCTGATTTTGGCCTGTCAAGAGCTTTTGCGACTGAAAAGGACTCTCATGTGTTAACTTGTCCTGCGGGCACTCCTGGCTACCTCGACCCTGAGTAATGGCTAAACTCAATATTACTGTTCTGGTTTAGTTCAGGATCTGAATTTGCTTATAGATATTGACATAGCCTAGGATTTCATCTTCGATATAAAGACCCGTAAATTTTTTTTTCCTCCCAGGATGCAATCTTCTGGAAAATTTACCAAGAAGAGTGATGTTTACAGTTTCGGAATCATACTCTTTGAGCTGATCACTGGCCGACCTGCATTAATGAGAAGCCGGGATGGCAGCGACAGCATGCACGTAGTTGAATAACCATTCCGTTCGTTGAAAGTGGTGATATACAGAGGATTATGGATCCACGTTTACGAGGAGAATTCGACATGAACTCGACTTGGACAGTAGCGGAGATTGCAATGTCTTGTACACGACCAACGGCAATTCAAAGGCCGGATATACATCATGTATTGACAGAGTTGGAGTCTTTGGTGAGCAAATCAAGCGATTCTTTTGAAATGACTTCCTTGGTGCTCCAATCTGGCAATGCCCCTATCGCAAGGTTGTAGAACTTTTTCCAATCCAAAAAGGCTCTCTTCTTTTTAGGTTAGAGATTTACTTTTGTCCTTCAATTTGTACTTTAACTTCATCGTTCAATTCCTTTTTCTTTCTGTCATTGAATCTTCCAAAGTAGCTGTCTAGTAATGACATCCTTTCGTCCTTTGTCGCTCCTTTCTCCATTACTAATGTCAGTTCATGGCATTCCTAATACTGGGAAAATCGGAACTCCACATTGAGTTAGAGGGGAGGTGGTTGGGAAGTTGATGCTATCTATGGATGGGGTAATCGGCATTACTTGGAGTTCATCTGAGATTTCAGTTTGAGTAAACAACATTGGGCAATTAGCAAATATTTGGCAATTCCGAGGGGGGACGATTTATTTTTCTTCTTTCTGGTAAAGCTCAATATACATATGGATCATTGGCGGTCCTAATGCAGTAATTTGTCGCAAGCAGCCTGGGATATACAAACACACGTATTTATAAAATTATGGACACAAGGCTAGAACTTGAATTATGAGAATGCATATATTTGCAACGTGTCTATATCCAGATAAAAGGCAATCCCAATCTTTCTAATTCTTACAATGCAGAATAGGGCTTGTCTTAGAATGCAAGAATCAGTAACATCGTCTAGATGAGAGCTACGTAACTGGAGAAGAGGCGCACCTCCGATATAATAACAAGGCATGAGTCATAAAAAAAAAAAAAAAAAAAAGGATCCACCAATCGCCACAGAATAGCCCTCCGGCTATCAATGGAGGGATTCAGAAAAATTGAGGGCTCATCTTAGTGAGCAAACCAGGAAAAACAACCTGCTAATGATCTTAGAACAACAGAAATTTTCGGAAACCGGGACATAAGTACATGTTGACCCTTCTGGGTACGGGGGACTTGGTCAAGCACCACATGCTTCAACAAAGTCATAGAGTCAAAATGCTTACGATAGAGCATGTGTCCTGTCCTGAACTCCAGTTCAAAGAAATATACATCAGATATGACTAACATTATACTGGGAGGACCAGTTCCCAGTTTCAAGGAGCGGGAACCGGACCAGATGGCCCTGGGACCATATCGGACCGGAACCGATCCCCCTAATCTGAATAGCTTTTTCCTTACTCTAAACTTCAATCTAGGCTTGTTCTTTTGTTAGAACCCCTGTGTGTTTTTTCCTTCGACCATCAAGCACTCGGTGCCACTTCTTTGATCGTTGCCCTACACTTTCTTCTATCCATCTTTCGGAAAACAGTGCTGAATTGACTTTCTCTCATCAGGGAAAGTGCTTATTAGACATAAACAAAGGACAAAGCAGTATCATAGTCTGCTATTAATCAGATATATTCTCATCCACAATCTTTAGATCATTAATGATTATTAAACTCAATCAGGTGATCCCGAACTGACAATCCTCAATCATCTAGGAGTGAAGCACTGTTGGATCGAGAAAAGTTTCTTCGAGAGAGATTGCGACGTGGACAACACTTGCAAGTTCTAAGCTTTTGTCATTCATGGGAGAAACTATGTACTTAGGGAGACTCACTCTTTGTTGGATTTGGGTACCCTAAAGTCCAGCTTCTTGTTATTGCCGTATGGTAGATACATTCTCATGGATTGTTTCTCGAGATGAGAGGTTAAACAACTGGAAAAGGACTCTCTCTCTCTCTCTCTCTCTCTCTCTCTGAGGAGCCAATAAGTGAAACAAATATTGTTTTCCCTGACCCTGTGCCCCCATTGTCTCAGTGGAGGCCTCAAATTTTTTTGCAGTCTGTGACAGAACGGATCGAGTCAAACTGAGCCTAGATCGATGTTAGCTCTCGGCTAAAATGGAGCTGAAAGAGTACTTGAGACACTCGACAAGGCAATAGAAGTAATATCTCTTCTAATTGATCTATACATGTTAGGTTAAAGACATCTCAATTACTATAAACTCGTCTGCCACTTTGCTTATTCTGATTTGTCTGAATTCGGCGCCTACAAGAGTCTAGGAATGTATCAGATGATCTTATGTCCTTTTCCCAAACAGCTTGGACATTCCAAGTGGATTTGACATTTGTGGCACTAATCATGCCTTTACGCGTGCGCCTGGAATCGTAGCCGACTGCTGAGCCCACCTCTTTGTCTTGAATCACAGAGGAAGGACAAGAGCTCGGACAAGAACTCTCACAACCTTTTCCTTTTCCTTTGGATTAATTATGTAAATTCGGTCGTGTAATATGCATTGTCTAAATTTTTTTTTTTTTTGGGTCGGAGCATTGTCTGAGTTGACTTCATATTATAATCGCATCATTTGTTGGTACGCTTCAGGGCCAACTGCAAGTTTCTTGCCTGTCCAAAAGGTCATAATCAATCGATCTACTAGGCGAAATCTCATTGAATGAAATTCATGATTCCTTTTTGGTCTTTTAATAGTTCCAAGCTACCATTCTCTATTACTGAGTTGACTATTGGAATTGAATGTCAACCTGTGATGGGAAAATCACTCCCCCAGAGCTAATTTACCAGTGCTCGTCTGTGCCATGAACGTGCATTCAGGAAGTACTAATCTCTCTCTCTCTCTCTCTCTCTCTCTCTCTGAAATGGAGGTATCAATATGAAGAAAGGCTTGGTATGCCATGAAGATATTGAAGATGTTGCATATCTTGATTGGTTGTCTAGCTCCAGGAGTTATCGCTCGCGGGCAACAAAATCCAGATTCTCTCTCTGTCACACACGCGCGCATGCAAGTGATGATTGAACATGAAGAGTTGAGACATTAGCTAAACAGGATTCTAGAAAAGGCACATTGATGATTCAGTGTCTACTTTTCTTTCCGTTGGCAATCGACCTTTCAAGCAGAGGACAAACGCTAGTCATACTCAATTTCGATTTGAAAAGCGAGCACCGAATATTTAGGCAGAGTTGAGCTCAAGAAGTTACGACGGTTTTAGAACTATATTTAGGACTTTAGCAAAGTTAATGCCCATTCGAGATTCTCAAGGAAACATTTAGGAATGCTCCTAAATATTGGAGAGTTGGCAGGGTATCAAGCTTACTTTATTTTTGCAAATGACGTCTCTGTTTTCATGCTTTTCACAGATGCCTGTATCATCCAAATATTTATCAGAACATCTGTTCGAGTTACAATTATCAAGCCAATTCCTGCTCATGTATTTCAATTGATGAAATTCCTATCTAGTTGATACAGTGGTCATCATATTAGATAAAAAGTTTAAGGGATTGTAAGGAATCAAGAAATTTATAACACTCATGATGAGTAGTGAAAAACAAGTGAATCTCTGATTTGACCTCGATTTAGGTTTCATAAGCATCAATTGCGGGGCACCTAATGATTACCACGATGATCAACTCGACATACCCTACAAGGCCGATGCAGGGTTCATAGATTCTAAAACAAACGTGCAGGTGTCTACCCAGGTGATCTACCAAAACAACCAACAATAATCAAAGAAGGATCTTCCCCAGTGGAACAAGGACTTGTTACACATTAATGCCAGATGAAGGAAAGGGAAACACATATTTGGTCAGGGCTTCATTTTGTTATC
The DNA here is from genome assembly GCA_021437785.1 of Rhodomyrtus psidioides. Classification (NCBI taxonomy): domain Eukaryota; kingdom Viridiplantae; phylum Streptophyta; class Magnoliopsida; order Myrtales; family Myrtaceae; genus Rhodomyrtus; species Rhodomyrtus psidioides. Next base: position 4,398,307 of record JAILYB010000005.1, read on the forward strand.
AAACCCCGGCATTTGACCTCCTTATTGATGTTAATTACGGGATCACGGTGAACTCTTCGTCTTATATATACGAAGAGATCATTTACCCTCCTCCAAGTGATTGTATACAAGTTTTCTTGGCGAATACCGGCTCGGGAGTTCCATTCATATCAACTCTCTAGTTGCGGTTGCTGGATAACTCAACTTACCAGATCAATTTCGGTGCACTTTGTCACCAACTAGAGATATAATTTAGGTAGCACAGACACGTACGGTGATCAACTCCATGATGCCGGGTCCCGGGGCCGGGGTCATGATCGGGGCCATGACCGGGACAGAAGCCGGGGCCGGGTTCCTGGGCCATGATCTGGGGTGGGGCCAGGGCCGTGACCGGGGCCGGGGTCGGGGCCTGGTCCCGAGGACGTGGCCGGGGCCGGGGCCATGACCGGGATCGAAGCCGGGGTCGGGTTTATGGGCCGTGACCGGGGGCGGGGCCGAGACCTGGGACCGGGGGCCGGGGCCGGGTCTCGGGGACGTGGCCGAGGCAGGGTCCCGGGGGCCGGGGCCATGATCGGGACCGAAGCCGGGGCCGGGTTCCTAGACCGTGACCGAGGGCGGGGCCGGGGCCATGACCGGCACCGAAGTCGGGGCCGGGTTCCTGGGCCGTGGCCGAGGTCGGGAAGTATTTTAGTAATATTATTGTGTTTTGATAATATGGGTCAAAACGGGTCGGGACGGGTATGGGTCAGTCGCGGGTCGGGTCAGGTTTGGGTCATTAAATATGGGTCAAATGGGTCAATATGAGTCGGACCATATTCGACCCGACCCAACCCACCCATTTGCCACCTCTAGCAGTCGGCTACGATTATAGGCGCACGCGTAAAGGCATGATTAGTTCCACAAATGTCAAATCCACTTGGAATGTCCAAGCTGTTTTGGAAAATGACATACAATACCTAGGTAGCACTGACTCGGATTCGCGACACGCGACACGACACGATACGTAGACACATCATTTCTTAAAAATAGAGATTTTCGATATGTTGGGACACGTTGTATATTAAATATATATTTTTTATATATATGATAAATTATTATTTTTATTATTTTAAAAATGAAGACTTTACAAAAAAAAAGCTATTACTTTAAAAAAGATATTTTCAACCATTGGTAATTGGTTTCCGACAAAAAGAAAAAATCACTGGTAATTGATAGTCTCGTAAATTTGATATGAGCTGGCCTAGGAAAAAGAAAATTAAATCACCAAAACCGAAAAAATATTCAACGTTCCCAAGGAGACTAGACCAAGCTAGACCTGCCCTCTTCTCCACAGTCCTCTGTCTCATCTTGCGTCCTCCCCATCCCCCTTCTCTTTAATTTTTTTAACCAAGACAAGACTGAGCGCTCTCCTCTCTCCTCTGTCTCATCGTGCGTCTTCCCCCGCCCCTTCTCTCTTTAATTTTCTGAAAGTATCTCACCTTTCTCTCCTCTCCATCCTCCCCTCCTCGACTCGGATCTTGGTTCCAAGAAATCGGTCCTCCTCCCATCAGTCCAAGAGCGACGTTGCCTCCCTCTCCAAGAAGTCCCCTCGACGCGCTTGAATTCTTTAGAGGTGGACACTGGACAGGATGGCCGGCGACCCCACGATTTCCGATGCCATGCGTGAAACCCACCGTTGCGTCGCCGTGGTGTGCACCGTCAAGCTCGCCCTCTCCTTTCTCTCCATCCCCTCCCGATCTCAAAGTTCGAGCAAGGGAGATGATCGAGTTCGAGCGAGGGAGACTTCCAACGAGCATGGAGATGCAGAAAGGGAGAGCGACTCAAGGGGCGAGCGGCTTCTTTTTTTCCCTAAGTCACAGCCTCGACACGCGTGTCGGTAGCGTGTTGGTCGCACTGACCACATGTCGGAAACCTGAAACGCGTTGACCGCGTGTCGAACTGTTGGGCTTTGGGCCCAATCCAGCCCATTAGGTTGTTAAAAACCTAGGGCAGCAGCAGCAACATATGGTAGAACACACACACGCACGAGAGAGAAATAGAGAGAGCAGCCACCGAGAGGACAAAGAGCAAAAACGCAGAAAAATACTGCAGTTTTTCTGGGCGTCCATCGAAGATCAAATCGACGATCGGAGGTCTTCCCGTGGTCCGATTGGGCTGAAATTTTGACAGCATCTTCAAGACTCGTTGTTCTTGATTCTGTACGGTTGAATCGTGATTTCAAGGTATTTACTGTAGCTGTTCGTGGGTATTTCGGGACTGCATATTTTGGGGGTGATTTTCATCCGGTTCTCTCGTCTACGGTGTTGTTGCTGCTTGATCTCCACTTATAGCTTTGGAATTTTATTGTCGTTGTATTCAGCGAGTTTGTGTATCCAAACGATTGATATATAGTGGAGATTCGGGTAGACTCCGTGAGCGGTCTCGTGGTTTTTATCCTTCGCATTGAAGGGGTTTTCCACGTAAAAGATTCTGGTGTTGTTTTTCTTTCAATTCGCATATTTCCATTGGTTGTGCTCGAATCGGTTTCTCACAGGTTTAGTCAAAGGGGGAAAGTTATATCCGATGCTTGTCTGTTTTTCCCAACATAGTGGTATCAGAGCATTGTTTTTGACTGAACGATGGAACCGAACGTGAGCAGAATGATTAGTTTGAATGGAAAGAATTATCATGTATGGAGAGGAAAGATGGAAGATCTACTATATGTGAAACGGTGGCATTTACCAGTGTTTGCTGATACTAAACCTGATAATATGAGCGATGCTGATTGGAATCTTGAACACAAAATTGTGTGTGGATTTATTCGACAATTTGTCGATGATAATGTTTTGAATCACATCAGCAAAGAATCGCATGCTAGGACATTGTGGAATAAGCTGGAGTCATTATATGCACGGAAGACTGGCAACAACAAAATATGTTTGATTAAACAATTTATGGAGTTTCATTATAGAGATGGCCAATCTATATCAGATCATTTGAATGAGTTTCAGGGAGTGATAGATCAACTTTCTGCCATGAATATTAAATTTGATGATGAAGTGCAGGGACTTTGGTTGCTATGTACCTTGCCGGAATCTTGGGAGACTTTTCGTATGTCTTTAATTAATGCTGCACCTGATGGTATTGTTACCATGGATTTTGCAAAAAGTGGTGTTCTGAATGAAGAGATGAGAAGAAAAACACGTGGTTCTTCCTCTCATTCAGAAGCTCTAGTTGTTGAAAACAGGGGCAGAAGTCAAAGTAGAGGTCCGAAAGGTAGATACAAGAACCGAAGCAAGTCAAGATCATGGAAGAAGACTATTGAGTGTCATCACTGTGGTAAGATGGGTCATATGAAGAAAAATTGTTTCCAGCTGAAAAATGAGATGAGGAATGAGAAGAAAAATGGCAATGAAAATAACGAGAGAAGAAATAATGGTGGTGATGATCGGGTGGCAACTGCTTCTGATGAACTTGTTATTGTTTGCTATGATGATAATGTTAATTTTGCATGTGATGATTCAAACTGGGTTATTGATAGTGGAGCTTCTCTTCATATTACCTCCAGGAAAGAATTCTTTACATCCTACAGGTCAGGAAATTTTGGTACCTTAAGGATGGGTAATGACGGTTTGGCTACTGTTGTTGGCATAGGAGATGTATGCTTGGAGACTAGTACTGGAGCAAAACTAGTTCTGAAAGATGTTAGACATGTTCCTGATATTCGTTTGAATTTGATTTCGACTGGAAAGCTTGATGATGCAGGATTTTGCAGTACTTTTGACAATAGTCAATGGAAACTCACCAGAGGCTCATTAATTGTGGCTAGAGGTATGAAACAATCTTCCTTATATTTGTTTCAGGCTAAGATTTCCAAAGACATGTGTAATGTTGTGGAAGATGAGAATGCAACTGCATTATGGCACAAAAGGCTTAGCCACATTAGTGAGAAAGGAATTGGCTTACTAGCTAAAAATGGTTTACTCTCTGGAGTAAAGAGTGCAAGACTTGAGAAGTGTGCACATTGTTTAGCAGGAAAACAACGAAGAGTTTCATTCAAGAGTCATCCGCCTTCGAGAAAATCAGAGTTGCTAGAATTAGTGCATTCAGATGTTTGCGGTCCAATAAAACCACTAACACTTGGTGGTGCAGCTTACTTTGTAACCTTCATTGATGACCATTCAAGAAAATTATGGGTTTATTTCTTGAAGACGAAAGATCAAGTGTTAGATGCATTCAAGCAGTTTCAAGTTTCAGTTGAAAGACAGACTGGAAAGAAGTTGAAATGCATTCGTTCAGATAACGGTGGTGAGTACATCGGGCCATTTGATGAATATTGTAGGCAACAGGGAATTCGACATCAAAAGACACCTCTTAAAACGCCTGAGTTAAATGGTGTAGCAGAAAGAATGAACAGAACACTGATTGAGAGAGTCAGATGTTTGATTTCAGATGCAAAATTGCCAAAATCTTTTTGGGGAGAGGCTTTGAGTACAGTGGTACATGTTCTTAATATTTCTCCCATTGTTGCTTTAGATGGTGATGTTCCAGACAGAGTTTGGTTTGAAAAGGAAATTTCATATGATCATCTAAAGGTGTTTGGCTGCAAAGTTTATGTTCATGTTCCCAAAGATGAGAGGTCCAAGTTAGATGTCAAGACAAAAGAGTGCATATTTCTTGGTTATGGTTCTGATGAATTTGGCTACAGGCTTTATGATCCAGTTGCTAAGAAAATTGTCAGAAGCCGAGATGTAATATTCGTTGAGAATGAGACCATTTGTGATATTGAGAAGATAAAGAAGACAGATTCCCGTGATTATGATGTGTTAGCTGATACTAGCTCAATCTCACCTTTTGAGTTGCAGGAACAGTTGCATGATCAAGTTGAAGACGATGGTCAGACTACATATCAGCAGGTTCAGGATCAGACTCAGAATGATCAGCCGGTTGAAGATCAGGCTCAGGGTGATCAACATCATTCAGATGACATTGATGCTCAAGAGATTGCACCATTAGCTCCACCAACTACTGCTTTGAGGAGGTCTGCCAGAGACCGCACCTCATCTACTAGATATTCCTCTAATGAGTATGTTCTGTTGACAGATGCAGGTGAACCTGAAACTTTTGAAGAAGCAGTAGAAGATAAGAATAGGAAGGAATGGTTTGATGCAATGCATGATGAGATGAAGTCATTGCATGACAATCACACCTTTGAGTTGGTGGCATTACCTGAGGGTAAAAGAGCTTTGAAGAACCGATGGGTTTACAGATTGAAGCAAGATGAGACGACTTCGCGTCCTCGATATAAAGCTAGATTGGTTGTTAAAGGCTTCAATCAGAAAAAGGGAATTGACTATGATGAGATCTTCTCACCAGTTGTAAAAATGTCTTCAATTCGAGTTGTTTTGAGTTTAGCAGCTAGCCTTGATCTCGAGGTTGAGCAGATGGACGTGAAGACCGCTTTCCTTCATGGTGACTTGGAGGAAGACATATACATGGAGCAGCCTGAAGGTTTTCAGGTAAAAGGTAAAGAGAATTATGTTTGCAAACTGAAGAAAAGCTTGTATAGCTTAAAGCAGGCGCCGAGGCAATGGTATAGAAAATTTGAGTCTTTTATGGGGGAGCAATCCTATAAGAAGACTACTTCTGATCATTGTGTATTTGTGCAGAAATTCTCTGAAGGTGATTTTATTATCTTATTGCTCTATGTTGATGACATGTTGATTGTTGGTCAGAATACTTCTAGGATTGACAGGTTAAAGCAAGATTTGAACAAGTCTTTTTCAATGAAAGACTTGGGGCCGGCTAAGCAGATTCTTGGTATGAGGATCACTCGCGACAGACAGGCGAAGAGATTATGGTTATCTCAAGAGAAGTACATAGAGAAAGTACTTCAAAGGTTCAAAATGGACAAAGCTAAAGTTGTAAGTACACCTCTTGCTACGCACTTTAAGCTTAGTCATAAACAATGTCCGTCAACTGAGAAAGATCTGAAAGAGATGGAAAAAGTTCCTTATGCTTCTGCAGTGGGTAGTCTGATGTATGCAATGGTTTGCACAAGACCAGATATAGCTCATGCAGTTGGAGTGGTTAGCCGTTTTATGTCAAATCCAGGTAGAGAGCACTGGAATGCATTGAAGTGGATATTGAGATATCTCCGAGGCACTTCTAGTTTGAGACTTTCATTTGGGAGTGATAAGCCGATTCTTGTTGGATATACTGATTCTGACATGGCAGGTGATATTGACACAAGGAAATCTACTTCGGGTTATCTGATTACTTTCTCAGGGGGAGCTGTGGCTTGGCAGTCAAGGTTGCAAAAATGTGTTGCCTTGTCGACGACAGAGGCAGAGTTCATCGCAGCAACTGAAGCATGTAAGGAATTGCTTTGGATGAAAGAGTTCACGCAGGAACTTGGTTTCAGTCAAGAGAGGTATGTTTTACTTTGTGATAATCAAAGTGCTATACATCTTGCAAAGAATTCCACTTTTCATGCCAGGTCAAAGCATATTGATGTGAGGTATCACTGGATACGAGAAACTCTGGAATCCAAAGGGTTAGAACTTGAGAAAGTACACACAGAAGATAATGCTTCAGATATGATGACGAAGGCTCTCACTAGAGAGAAGTATGAATTTTGTCGGCGTCAGGCCGGCATGGATTTTTGATGAATTCTTTTGTGTCGAGATCTCCCTTAATGGGCTGGAGGGGGAGATTTGTTGGGCTTTGGGCCCAATCTAGCCCATTAGGTTGTTAAAAACCTAGGGCAGCAGCAGCAACATATGGTAGAACACACACACGCACGAGAGAGAAATAGAGAGAGCAGCCACCGAGAGGACAAAGAGCAAAAACGCAGAAAAATACTGCAGTTTTTCTGGGCGTCCATCGAAGATCAAATCGACGATCGGAGGTCTTCCCGTGGTCCGATTGGGCTGAAATTTTGACAGCATCTTCAAGACTCGTTGTTCTTGATTCTGTACGGTTAAATCGTGATTTCAAGGTATTTACTGTAGCTGTTCGTGGGTATTTCGGGACTGCATATTTTGGGGGTGATTTTCATCCGGTTCTCTCGTCTACGGTGTTGTTGCTGCTTGATCTCCACTTATAGCTTTGGGATTTTATTGTCGTTGTATTCAGCGAGTTTGTGTATCCAAACGATTGATATATAGTGGAGATTCGGGTAGACTCCGTGAGCGGTCTCGTGGTTTTTATCCTTCGCATTGAAGGGGTTTTCCACGTAAAAGATTCTGGTGTTGTTTTTCTTTCAATTCGCATATTTCCATTGGTTGTGCTCGAATCGGTTTCTCACAGGTTTAGTCAAAGGGGGAAAGTTATATCCGCTGCTTGTCTGTTTTTCCCAACACGAACGCGTGTCGAGCGGGTGTCCAGGCGTGTCGGTGTCCGACACGTGTCGGACACCGACGCGAGCCCTCCGTAGAGGTGTCGGTGCTTCATAGTCTGATACATTCCTTGCAGACTCTTGTAGGCGCCGAATTCAGACAAATCAGAATAAGCAAAGTACCCAAATCCAACAAAGAGTGAGTCTCCCTAAGTACATAGTTTCTTCCATGAATGACAAAAGCTTAGAACTTGCGAGTGTTGTCCACGTCGCAATCTCTCTCGAAGAAACTTTTCTCGATCCAACAGTGCTTCACTCCAAGATGATTGAGGATTGTCAGTTCGGGATCACCTGATTGAGTTTAATAATCATTAATGATCTAAAGATTGTGGATGAGAATATATCTGATTAATAGCAGACTATGATACTGCTTTGTCCTTTGTTTATGTCTAATAAGCACTTTCTCTGATGAGAGAAAGTCAATTCAGCACTGTTTTCCGAAAGAAGGATAGAAGAAATTGTAGGGCAACGATCAAAGAAGTGGCACCGAGTGCTTGATGGTCGAAGGAAAAAACACAAAGAGGGGTTCTAACAAAAGAACAAGCCTAGATTGAAGTTTAGAGTAAGGAAAAAGCTGTTCAGATTAGGGGGATTGGTTCCCGGTCCGATATGGTCCCAGGGCCATCTGGTCCGGTTCCCGCTCCTTGAAACTGGGAACTGGTCCTCTCAGTATAATGTTAGTCATATCTGATGTATACTTCTTTGAACTGGAGTTCAGGACAGGACACACGCTCTATCGTAAGCATTTTGACTCTGTGACTCTGTTGAAGCATGTGGTGCTTGACCAAGTCCCCCGTACCCAGAAGGGTCAACATGTACTTATGTCCTGGTTTCCGAAAATTCATGTTGTTCTAAGATCATTAGCAGGTTGTTTTTCCTGGTTTGCTCACTAAGATGAGCCCTCAATTTTTCTGAATCCCTCCATTGATTGCCGGAGGGCTATTCTGTGGTGATTGGTGGATCCTTTTTTTTTTTTTTTTTTTTTTTTTTATGACTCATGCCTTGTTATTATATCGGAGGTGCGCCTCTTCTCCAGTCACGTAGCTCTCATCTAGACGATGTTACTGATTGTTGCATTGGAACCCTAAGACAAACCCTATTCTGCATTGTAAGAATTAGAAAGATTGGGATTGCCTTTTATCTGGATATAGAGATGTTGCAAATGTATGCAATATCATAATTCGAGTTCTAGCCTTGTGTCCATAATTTTATAAATACGCGTGTTTGTATATCCCAGGCTGCTTGCGACAAATTACTGCATTAGGACCGCCAATGATCCATATGTATATTGAGCTTATACCAGAAAGAAGAAAAATAAATCGTCCCCCCTCGGAATTGCCAAATATTTGCTAATTGCCCAATGTTGTTTACTCAAACTGAAATCTCAGATGAACTCCAAGTAATGCCGATTACCCCATCCATAGATAGCATCAACTTCCCAACCACCTCCCCTCAAACTCAATGTGGAGTTCCGATTTTCCCAGTATTAGGAATGCCATGAACTGACATTAGTAATGGAGAAAGGAGAGACAAAGGACGAAAGGATGTCATTACTAGACAGCTAGTTTGGAAGATTCAATGACAGAAAGAAAAAGGAATTGGATGATGCAGTTAAAGTACAAATTGAAGGACAAAAATAAATCTCTAGCCTAAAAAGAAGAGAGCCTTTCTGGATTGGAAAAAGTTCTACTACCTAGCGACAGGGGCATTGCCAGATTGGAGCACCAAGGAGGTCATTTCAAAAGAATCGCTTGATTTGCTCACCAAAGACTCCAACTCTGCCAATACACGATGTATATCCGGCCTTTGAATTGCCATTGGTCGTGTACAAGACATTGCAATCTCTGCTAGTGTCCAAGCCGAGTTGATGTCGAATTCTCCTTGTAAACTTGGATCCATAATCCTCTGTATATCACCACTTTCAACGAACGGAATCAACCATTCAACTACGTGCATGCTGTCGCTGCCATCCCGGCTTCTCATTAATGCAGGTCGGCCCGTGATCAGCTCAAAGAGTATGATTCCGAAACTATAAACATCACTCTTCTTGGTAAATTTTCCAGAAGATTGCATCCTGGGAGGGAAAAAAAAATTACGGGTCTTTATATCGAAGATGAAATCCTAGGCTATGTCAATATCTATAAGCAAATTCAGATCCTGAACTAAACCAGAACAGTAATATTGAGTTTAGCCATTACTCAGGGTCGAGGTAGCCAGGAGTGCCCGCAGGACAAGTTGACACATGAGAGTCCTTGTCAGTCGCAAAAGCTCTTGACAGGCCAAAATCAGCTAGTTTGGCTCTGAAGGCGTCATTCAACAAGATGTTAGTAGTCTTCAAGTCTCTGTGAATGATGGGTGGCTTGCAACCATTATGCAAATAATCCAAACCTGAAGTCCTCGCATAAGAAGAAGAAGAAAAGAGAAGTGTAAACAATGCCAAAGCAATGATGGGAAAAAGCCTCCAACTGAGGATGTCTCATTTGTGTACCTTGTGCTGCATCCACAGCTATTTGTAGTCTGTTACTCCATGTCATGGCCTTCGGATGCTCCTCTGTTGGATGGATTTTACCTTTACCTATGAGCAAGAAATAGAGTTTCAGGATCATTATTGAGATGAAACAATACGACAGTGCATAAAAACGCACTCGATAAGTGTTGCCTTAAATTTCCATTATCCATGAATTCATATATCAATGCCATGTGCTTGGACTCATTGCAATATCCAATCAGAGAAACCAAGTTTCTGTGGTGAACAATCATTAAGAGTTGCGCCTGCAGCATAAAGAGCGCACATTATTGTAATGAATAATGAGAATAGTCTAAGAGGAAGTTTTTTGAACAAACATCTGCATAAGTGTCAGCATAAGTTGATTTTGATAGGAAACATGATTGCATCATCTTATCTAACCTCGGCTTGAAATTCCTTGTACCCTTGCTTTGATGATTCAGACAGTATCTTCACAGCAACTACGGTGCCGTTCTCTAGTTTACCATGATATACCTTTCCAAATCCACCTTCACCAATCACTCGTCCAAAGTTCCCAGTGATTCTTGAAACCTCTCCATACTTAAAAGGTCGATTCTTTAAACTCAGCGTCCTTTCGCTAGATTCTGTACCAAAAGGTTTCCTATGAGTATTGTGGCTACCACTTTGGAAAGTAGACTTTCGAGGCAAATAACTTCAATTGCGTTTCAACAATTAACAGTCGTAGGAAATGTTTTTCTGATCTCATTCTAAGGGCCAAACTAATGGAGAAGAGGAAAAAAATCAAAAGATCCGGGCAGGGATACCAGCCTTCAATATGCTAACAAATAGATAATTTTCTTTGCTCGGTACATATAGATAAGTTTGAGATTGCACAATCAAACTTTCTTTTAGGGACCATCAATTAGGACAAAGTTGTACTTTCTCAAGTGGTTATAAGTCTTTCTAGTGCATAGCACAGTAACATTCGAAGAAAAAAATGTATGACTTTATTGTCAATAACTAAGCTGAATAACACACATTCTCTTTGTGATGCTGATGAGACCATGCTGTGGTTATTCCTGTTTCTCTCCTCTTAATTTTCTTGTGATCACTACGAACTCATATTAATATCATAGAAAACTTTGATTAAAGCCATCTTTCAATCATTCCTGATTGCAATGTGGAAGAGATTGTAAAATGATACTCCTAGGGTGGGTGACAAGAGAAAGAAAGTTGCTGGGATGCATGTACTCAAAATTATCCTAGAAAAGACATTGTTGCTGATAGAACTGCACCAAAGGAATATCAAAGGCAAGATAGTTGTCAAGTATAGTGTAGATTGGTGTGAACAACAAGTAAGAAAACTTACTTGCAATTGGTTTCCGTTTAATAAACCAAATAATTGCCAAAGCACCAAAGAGAACTACAAAGAAGCCTGAAACTGAGATAACAACTGGAATGAGGATGGTTTTTTGTTTCCTCTTCTGCGGGCAAGGATCGGCTAGGCACAGATTCACATTTCCTGTTAAACTGCCACAAAGAATAGCGGAGCTGAACTCAAATTCCTATCTACAAATGTCCAGATTAATTTGCCAAATGCTGTCACAAGTAGGCCTTCTTATTTGCTTGTAATGTTAATAAACAAAGCATGATGATAGTCTTTCCACATATAAATGTCGCACAACACAGAGAGAGAGAGAGAGAGAGAGAGAGAGAGAGAGAGAGAACCTCATGTTTAAAGTATTGTCCACAACCCTATTCTTAAGAGCTTCAGGAACTGATTTAATCAGGTTGTTTCCACTTAAATTTCTGCAAATATAGCCATGATTAGTGATTCGTCCACTTTAAATCCTTTTCTGCTTCACCTAGACACATTAACTTACAGAATTCTGAGACTTCGTAGTTCTGCCAGAGCTTCCGGTATTGCTCCTGTAAGCTGATTGTTGGACAAATCTCTGGAAAAGAGCAAGTTTAGAACACCTAATATCAAGTTAACCAGCTCCATAGCCAAAAGCAGGATGTTTCCACACAGTAGGGTAATATTTCAACAGCCTATGTCTCCTAAAGCACAACCTTAGTCATTCAACATGAGTGAAGTGCAGGCACAACTAATTCAACCATGGTGATACTTACAAGTACTCCAATCTTGATAGATGTGAAAGTGATGAGACTATGTCGCCCATCAAATTGCTTGAGCTCAATTTCCTGAACATAATAGATCAAAGTAGAGGATCCTGTCATTGCCATCTTCATAAAGGCAGCATTTTTTGGCACAACAAAGAAAAGTTTGTGCAATGAACTATTCAGAATGAAAATATTTTAGCAGGTTCTCCTGGTGTAAATGTTTCGAGTACTAGAAAACCATTCACAATCGTCAATCTCATTCCTTGCATGGATCTCCCTACCTCCCTGTTCTATAACATATGTTTATTATTGGTCCTAGAGTACCTAAAAAATTATTTTCGGACGACCCAATACTAGCTCATAAACGACGCAATTGGGAACACTTATGTCTAAAAATTGGAAAAGTAGGCTGTTGGTGAAAAAATTTGCACAAACAGCATAACTATACATCGGAGAAAGAGGGAGCATGTATTGCCAATCAACGAGTATATAACTTGTCATTACCCACCCGTTTCATATGGAGCAACACCACAAAAGAATAATCAAGATGGTGAGTTTTTGGGGTGGGTCAACTTAGGTATTAGTTTATGAGCTCTCTCCAATATGATGTGAGGCTTAGGGTATCAAAAGCTCCCTTTTTTAAAGCAATGAATCATGACAAAGTTCTCAGTCTATCTGAGAATTCATCTTAGAAGGTTGCATTTATCCTGAATGTTCTTTCTCAAAGTTCATGAAGAATGATAATTAAGTTTCGCCAAGAATATGAGTATCCTCTGAGAAATAGTGCGAGGGAACTCACAGCGATATAATCCTTGGAGGATTTCCATCGCTACAATTTAGACCATCCCATCTGTAATTGCTTGGTATGCACGGATCACCTTGCCAGCTTTCCCTCTTAATGTGATAAGTTGCTTTGATGTCATTGATTGCTTTCACTGTGGTTCGAATCACAAAAAAAGACCTATTATCCAAAGAGAAGGATAGAGACGTGAAAAGTGGTCACGATCACAACTGAGTTATACAGACTTTCAGTTTTTCAAAGGACTTGTGACATTTCCGGGCTTCAATTGGGAGACTTTCCAGCAATTACCAAGCAAAAAGTAGCCAAAGCAGGAAAATAAGTGGATAGCAGTACAATACTTGGCCACATCTGTTGATCCCAATTGTAGACAGATGTTCACGAATAACATAAGACCCCCAGTAGAGACTAGTATTTTTAGCATAGGATTCCATAACTCTTATAACTTGTTGACAGAATAGCTGTGTAATAATTAGCGATGTCACTTGTAGTACAACTATACAGAGTGTATATAGACAATAAAAGAGAGAGAAGAACGAAAGCATACCATCATCTTGTGCTGTGGGTACATTTGGAAGATCGCCAACGGTATAGATCTCCACAGCATTGACGATCGGTGGATTACCAGACTTATTTGTCGCATCGATCGAGAAGGTGATGAGCGGCCCATTAACCGGAGTGGAAACTACGACCACTGGCTTCAAGTATTCAAGGCTCACCATCTCCGTGAATTGGTTACCATTCATGGAAATTGTGAACTCACTCCGCAGGCCGCTCGTCAGTCTCTCGAACTCGACGAAATGAAAGTACATAATCCATTTATTTGTGGAGACAGAAGGGGTCCATTGTATTGCCAAGGGATAACTGGAACTCGTTGTTCTTTCAGCGGTCCGAAGAACTTCCCAAGGAACCTTATACTTGTACGCATCATTATCGTGAGATAAATCAATGGCAGATGTGGTTTTCAGTATGGACCAGTTATAGCTTTCAGTTGTCCAGATCCGATCGTAAACATCAAAAGGGTGCCTGTGTGAGGCATTTCGCCAAACAGTTTAAGAGCAAACAATTAAGCAATTGACTTGAGGGACTAGCAAATGCCAATTCATGTGGATATGCAACCGAAATATCGAAGCTACCATATTCAACACATTACTAGCGAAAGTGCCTATTTATTTATCAGTGTCGGCTTTAAAACTTGTTCCTCAACCACATCATCTCTGACGGCGAGTTCTATTACAAAACTATATCCAGCTTAGAATTGCTACACGACCTTATATTTATTTGATACCGATAATTTCAACATACAAATAATTTGCAATATTATTGTCAATACTCATTCCAAATTTTAAAAATTTAGTATAAAATTATTTAGTAGTTTAATGAATTTTTATTAGCGATGCTAAAGTTTTTGCAAAGGCGTTTTTTTACCTTTCAAAAATCCATGAGTTCTCTTGTTATGGTGGAGTAACTTGGGTGTTTTTGATAAATGCAGTTAAATTCTTAAGTATGATTTGGATTATAATCAGAAGATTTCAACTGATTTTGTTTTATTTTTTGCTTGGACATAACGGCTTTTCCGTTTCTCTAATCATACTTGTTAACCGTGTAATGATTTTTCTTTTAATTTTTTACATTTAAATATCATTTTCTTCAACTATCTTTGCTGATTAGTTTAAATGCCTTGTTCTGTATTTTTGTTGATTTGACCTGTGCCTCCAATAGCTTGCGCGCAAAATGCCAAAACTGGATAAGAAAAGACTAAATCTTTATCTTTACAAGGAAAAATTTCAACTAAGGGCCTCAAGTGCCCTCATTTTTTTCAAATAAAATTCTGAAGTGCCATTATTTTCTCAAATAAGAGTTTGAAGTAGTCATGACTGTTTTAAATAAGGGTCTGACCTCGCCAGCCGGCTAAATATTCTAGCCAGTCAAGAGCATTTTCATCAAAATACAATTTTAGCCTAACTTTTAATTAAATTAAATAAAAAAACAAATCCAGGCGCCTGTGGTACCAACATTTTAGTTTTTTTTAAATAGAAAAATAAAAAAAGGAAAAAAACAAATAAAAAATAAAATGACAAAAATGCCTAACCAGTCGGTGAGTGAGACACTTTTTTGAGACTGATATTGCCACGTTAGGACCTTGTTTAAAATAATATCTATTTCAGGCTTTTATTTGAGAAATGAGAGCACTTCATGTCCTTATGTGAAACAAGTTCAACTTCAAGCCTTTATTTTGAGAAAATGAGGACTCTTCGTGCCCTTATTTGAAATTTTCCATATTCACTAGGAGTACTATACATTTCTATTTCAAAAATTAATTACCGATCACCTGATTGGAGACTTCAACAGCCGACCGATGTCGTTCCGCCAAGTGAGTTGCAAGAATCCATATCCCGATTGGTAGATGTCATCGTCAAGAGTTTTTAGTTCCAACGCGGAAATGAAGGGCACTCCATTGCCAGTGTTCACAAGACACACTTGTATATCATCTGCTTGCGACACATACATGATTTCTTCATAGAAATAGGCGGAAGACCACATCGGGAACCAATAATTGACGTCGATGTATACGTCGAATGAAGGAGTTTGATTCTTCCCATCATAGTTCCCGTACCAAAAGGACGCCCTTATCAGATAGGTTTTGTTCTTGCCTCCATCTGGTCTTAAACTGTAACAGTTCCTCTTTCCTTTGGGAAAACTCCTTACATTCTTCCACGATCGTAGATTATCTGGACATGCGAGCGCCTTAGACGTCTCCATGATCTCTCCGGATTCTATCAATCCTCCATCCGGCTCGTATGTGATGCCGGTTCCCTCCTCCGTGTACGCAAGAGTTGCACCGCAATCGATGCTGATAAAACCTTGTGAGTTCGGAGAAAAAGAAATCAGTGAGATGGAACCGCGGTTTTGGTTCCATACTACAATATCTAGCCTACGACGATTTGACGCCCGATCAAGTGAGGATGAACGTAAAGAAGCTAGAGACCATTTTGTTTCGTTAAAAGGTCCGAAACTCATGGATCGCCATAGGCAACGACATTGCACGAAGCGTGGACGCTAGAGAGAGAGAGAGAGAGAGAGAGAGAGAGAGAGAGAGAGAGAGAGAGAGAGAGAGAGAGACCTGGAATTTGTTGGGTTTGAACCGCAAGGACTAGTGCTGAAGCTAGAGAAGCAAGCAACGCAAACGAGAAAGCTGTCATGGATCTTTCCATCATGGAGCAGTGGAGATTGTCCAAGAATGAGAAGTGGGAGGAAGATATGCAAGCACGCCTTATATCTTATATATGGTGAGCACTCCACGCGCACGACCCCACGCGGTCACGGTGCTCATAATTGACTGAGACATGGCTACAGCACAAGAAGACCAAAACTTTCAGCTAGGGTCTTCGTCTGCAGATGGATCGAAGTTTTAAGTACCAAAATATATGTCCACAGACAGCTTTTGTTACACGTACCATTGTTACAATACACTGCGAAATTAACTTTTTGTGATTCCTATTTTGCTATGTACTAACTAAACCATATTTGCAGAAAACAAATTGCATTTGACCAGTAAACTGGCAGGAAAATGGGGGAAAAGTGTCGGGAAACAAATGGGAAAAGTGTCCAAAAAGTCCTAAACTTGGCAGGACTCAATTGGAACAAATGAAAAAGGTTTGGGGCTGACACAATCGAAAGGATCAGGACTGAATCGATTTTGCTCAAAAGGTTCAAGACTTTTTGTGCCCTTTTCTTTTGGATACTTTTCCCGGAAATTAAATAGGAATTCTCGACTTTGCTCAATTGGACGTAAAAGGAAGAGGCGTTCTTGTTTTTTTCGTAGTTAAAATGGGGAAAAATTTTCGAACAAGAGTGTCATTGATGTGAACACAATGTATAGATCATTAAAAGATCCTCATTCAATGCCATTCCCACGGCATTATTTCCTACCAACTAAACACAAAAATCAATATGAAACAAAAATACCGGAATTGCCTGGTCCCCTTCCACTCCGCCGTATCAAACACAATATTAAGCACAATGGTAATTGAATTTTTCCATGGAACATCTCCATCAAGTAGGAAAGGAAATATCAGGACTAAATTTGGGAACGAAAGTCACCAATCCTATTGACATGTTTATTTCTTCAGGAGTTTCAAATAATTCGACGTGGACTTCCCTGGCAAATTTTTTTTTTTGGTCGAAAAAAAAAGGCGAGATGTTTTGTCCCAAAAAACAAAAGAAGCTCATAAAAAGAACTCCAGATTGTCTCATCCATAATGGTCGTTTCCACTCCATTTCGCCGAAAGCTCTCGCTTTGGACAAAGCTTCTTTTGGCCAAAAAGCCCTAAAAGCATCATGCCAAAGCTGAAGGTGTTAAGATGGAATATTGTTTTAGCATTGATTTCACAAACTTTCTATTCGCAAAGTCGCACTAATCGTTTGTTGACGTACACTCATTTAGCAAAATCAAGTCTCATTAATTAGGTAAAACGAGTACTTACTTGGAAGTTGAGGAACGATATGCTTTGGGAGCGATCAGATTATTATTGTTGAATGATCCCTGGAAAGAGTAATTCATTGGATATCTATTCCTTGTATGAGTACGCACAATTTATATCGAATTGGATTCTGACTTTAAATCGCATTGATGGGTCTTATGGGTGAGCCGTCCATGTTAGGCTAATCCAGCCAATAGCCTGCACAAATAACTACCACTTGGGTTTCAAACGTGAAGTAATCTTTCTTAACTTTTGAAGCAAGAAGAAAGTTCTCTTCTCTCCCTAACGAAAACGAACAGAAGAGGAATTCTCTCTCAAGACTGCAACCGAGACATTTAATCTGTGGAAGTAAGGTATGTTCTGTTGTGTAATATACCCAGTTTGATCAGTTACTCAAGAATTTCTTGGCCATGTATACGTACACAGTTATAAATAAGAGTCAGGTTAAAGTCTTTTTTTTTTCTTCCCTGTGGATGCAGAATGCTTCTTTCCAATTGAAGATGAGAATTCTGAGTGCATCATCGTACAAGATATTATTTTCTGCTATTTTTGCCCTTCATCGGGACAGTATATGTACATGTAATGCTACCAACCAATTTTACAACATAGTACGATTTTTTTTTTCAAACTTAATTATGACAAAAAGCCGTAATATTCTTCGGCACGGCAAATGTACCATAGAAGTTATCGTTCATGATGATCAGTTATTACAGTGGAAAGTAAAACACACCCGTAATTTGTCGACCGACATAACCAGATCATAATTTGCCAAGATGTTTCGCTAATAAACAATGGATGAAATAAAAAGCAGAACACCGACCACCTTATGCATTCCAATGATGCCCTCACTTTTTCTTATGAAGCCGATCGTACGAGAGAATAAAGTGTTTTCAGACCAAAAAAAAATAAAGTAAAGCGTGTTGGGCCATATTTTGGTAATGTGAAAACAGATGTTCCCACGTCGGAATGTGACGACGGTCTTAAACTCCGTTTGTTTCACGGAAAATAGTTTTCAGCAATGTAATTTTTGGATTTTCCGGCATTTTCTTCACAGTATTTTTTCTGAAAAAAAATTCAAATTTCCTGAAAAAAAAGCTGCTTTTTTCCCTCTTTATTAGGTACCACCAAGTCAAGTAAGTCAAGCTGAGTCAACTCAAAGAAAATAGATCCCTTGTCTCCTTGCTCAAAGAGGGTAAGAGCCCTGGGCTAGGGTGAGATGAGGGGGGACAACCTTTCAATGTTGCAAGGGAAACGTCGGCGAAGGCGAAGGACCCGGGCTACCCCCTATTCAAATCAAAAGAAGAACCTCTCCCGAAGTGACAAGAGCTTTATTTTCACAGCAAATCCAATGCACCATAAAATAAGGTTTGTCACACAATATTTATTCCATGGTAAAAAAAAAATGCGGAATATGAGAGCATGGGTAATCAAGAGTCGTTTCATGTTGGAAATGTGATGACGAATCTTTGTTGTCATTGATATAGACATCATACGCTAAAAATGTATATTTTCTGTTGATTTGAGAAATTGATTTAAATTCAAGCCAATTATTTATTTATTTATTTAAGAACTTACCACATGATTCACGGACATTCCTTACTCTCGTTTTTGGAAATTCCCAAGTGCTTGACTTGAACAAGAAAAGCATTGACCTAATTACACGATGTACCGCAATCGAGAACAATCAAAAAGTTTTTTTTTTTATGCACCCCGCACTTGGATTAAAGAAATCAAAAGGAGATGTCATTTTTCTGCAGTAAAAAGGGAGTTTTGCTTTCACATTTCTAGGTTGAAAAGATGCAAAAACCCCATCTTTAAGTCGGTCATAGAGTCCGACCCCCCCAAAAAAAAAGTCGGTCATAGATTTGACCAAAAAAAAAATGTTATAGATCCATTATACAAATATCAATTTAGTCCTAAATTATTTAATTAAAGATAACACAGTTCTCAACTTCTACATGAAAAATTATGACGTAGTCTTTTTAGCAATTGCCGCAAAATAAACTTTCTAGCAAAAAAAAAAAATTGCCGCAAAATAAGCTACTAACGTGGCGTCTAGTCGTCACCTGCCGTTCTATGTGGCATGCTGACGTGGAAAACTTTAGTTGAAATGACGTCCTCTGTGGATCGCCACATCAGCGGCTTGTGGCTGCTATTAGGCCTGCATTGGAATTGCGCACAAGTGTTTAGGACTATATTATTGAATTGACATACGTATAATAGATTTAGGATTGCATTGGTAATTTCCCTCATGTTTTTTGCATTCAAAAAGAGATTTTTGTCATGAAAAATGGTTTTCTTTTTCAAAAAGGAGAAAAAAAAAGGAACTTAAACACGGGTTCGTCACATAGTTAGTTCATTTGTGCTAATGCAATTTTTTCACTTTTCGTGTTCATATTGACAGAGTAATAATTACTAAACTGTCATTAATCGAATTACGATTATTAAAAATTCTGGTGCTTCTTTTTTTGACAAAACATGGTTTTTTTTCCTTTCTTTCTTTTTCATGGGTTCATCCGGAGAGGAAGGGTAATTATTAATTATCAGTCAAATCTCATCCAATGTATTCTTCTTGTGCTAACACAAGATGTTTTCTTATTAAGAAAGAAAATAAAATGGCAATGGAGTTGATCGGATCTTTGGTCCATCATCTATTATAACTCAACAACATTATCATTGCTAATATTTTCTCTCTAAATTCTCGAACCAAGATATTATCGGTCTGATATATTCGCTTCATCTAGGGACCATACATCTTCTTCTTGTTTATGTTTATATCAAACCATATATTTGTTTCGATATTTAATTACTCCTCTTGCTTTTCGAAATATCTTGACCAGAGAGATAATATCGAAAATTTTGGAAATTTAATGTAACTCTCTCTGTTAAGTATCACGTTCGAATATCTTTATTATTTTCTCTCAACATCACAATAATGGAGTTAATTACATATACTTAATTATAATGGGTAAATGGATAATAGACTGTTGTGAAATAGGACACCTTGATCGGTGTCGCAGCGGAATCGGATCGATGAGTGTTTGCAAAGTCGACAGAGAGATAAAAGAAATAATAACAAATGACACGAGATTTACGTGGTTCGGTCCGAATGTCGGAACCTACGTCCACGGGGAGAGCAGCACAGAATCCACTATAGAAAGCGATACAACGAGATCAATCACTCGAGCACTCAAACACACTCTTGGTGTTTCCCAAACCCCAATTACACCTCAGGCTCACACAGTGTTTAACCCCTCACAATTCCTAGTGAAACCTCACTCAAGGAATTATACAAATTCTACTCACAAGAATTTATCTGGCAAAAACACTCAGGTGTAATTACGACAAGCAAAACCCTCACGAGAAGAACTCTCTCTTCTCTCGGCCACCGAATGACTTGGCTTCGGCGCACTTCTTCAATTGCATCTTCTTCTCCTTATATAGCCATATGGAAGGAGGAAGCATGCCAACTTGTGCCCAACTTATGCCTAATTTCCAAGTCAAAAGAAAGAGGTGCCAAACTTGCCAAACTCTTGTCTTTCATACTTGCCAAACTCTTGTCTTTCATACTTGCCAAACTTGCCAAACTCTTAACTCCCGAGTCAATGCCAACTTGTGCCTAACTCCCGAGTCAATGCCAACTTGTGCCTAACTCCCGAGTTTCATTCGGGACTCAAATTCGAGACATGTTTTTAACAATCTCCACCTTGGCTCGACATTTGAGCCAAGTCACAATCGCTTCAGTGGATTCATTCTTTCCTGCTACTCTCCCACAGCCCTCTTGGGCTCAACCGTCACAGAAATCATCCAAGTCCAAGCCCCGCTTGAACTTCGCCATAACCGAGGACCTCATCAGAACACCAACTGAACATGCACCTTTAACTACTCCACAAGGACTATCTGACACAAGCTCCATAATCACAGATAAAGCAAAACCTTCGTTGCATCCATATCTGTCAGGAGATTGAACACGTACCTTGTCAATATTAGCAGTTACAGCAACTGTTGGCTGTATAGACTCCACCTCGCTACAAGCACCATCTGTGTCGATTACTTCGCTAGTATCCGCTACCTCAGGAGTTTCTGGTTGCAACTCCACCTCAAGCTGAACACCGTCCAGATCCGTATAAACACTGCCACAAACACTCCTAGCTAGAAGTACTGGAGACTCGTCAAAGGTAACTTCTCTGCTGCAAACAGGTGAATCTATATTCGGGCACCACAATTGATCGCCACACTCACCTTGTGCATAACCATGGAATATGCACATTGCCTCCACATCGAGCTTACCATCACTTACTCGATAATAACACGGGCAACTAAACATTCTAAAATTAGAATCATCAGCAACATTACCTGACCATACTTCTTTGGGAGTCTGATATCCAATCACAGTCGATGGGGATCTATTCACCAGGTAGCTCGCCATACTAAGCGCATCCGCTGGAATTTTCCCAGCCATACCAGCACTAGAGATCTTTTCACGGGCCGTCTCTAGTAACTCTCTGCTCATCAATTCTGCAACCTGCTGTGGTTTACTAGCACTAGTGCGATGTTTCACTATGCCATTTTCCATGCAGAATTTATTTACCAGCTTCGAGCAGGACTCCATGCCACTGTCAGTTCGCACATGCTTGATCAACTTACCAGTCTCCATTCCGATCAAAGCTCTCGACTGCGTATTCCTGACAACAGCATCAAACATGTGCTTTCGCACAAACACCCAGGCCTTCCTCGAGTAGTCGTTAGACTCTCGAACAGATGTCGACGTCTCATGAGCAAAATTTATCAATGTCTTACCTTGAAGTTCATACAGGCTGCCATGTTTGATTCCCTTCATTATCACCAGAGCACCTCGAACAATTTTTAGGACTCCACCTCGTGAAGAATACCTGCATCCAGCTGAATCTAGAGCACCCAAGGAAATTAAGTTCTTTTTCAATTCTGGAACATGTCTTACCCCAGTCAATGTCCTCACAATACCATCATGCATTCTGATTTTAATATCACCAACACCCACAACATCGCATTCAGCGTTGTTTCCCAACTGCACTTTACTACTATCCATGCATTGATAAGAAGTAAACCAGTTCCTGTTTGGTGTAGCATGAAAAGAACAACCAGAATCCATAATCCATCCGTCAAACGACGAATTCTCAGTGACAGACAAGACATAATCGACATCATCAGAATTTTCAGCTACAACTGCAACATCATCTGCAGATTCAACTCCAATTTCCTTAGCTCTTTCATTTGTCAGCTTAAAACAATTTCTTCTAAGATGCCCTCTCTTGCCACAATTCCAACAGACATCACCGCCAGTCCTAGACTGACTGCATCTATTCATGTTCATACTACTTCTGCTAACACGTGTACTAGCTCTTCCTCTTTCACCTACTAAAGCAGTAGATACAGATTCGCCAGATTCTCTTCTACGAATATCCTCACTCAGAATTAAATCTCGAATCCCATCAAACGTCAAACTAGTTGACCTAGAAGAATTGCTAACAGCAGTAACAGTAGTATTCCAACTATCAGGCAATGAGGATAATAGAATCAAAGCACGTACCTCATCTTCAAAGTCAATCTCAACTGAACTCAATTGACTAACTATCACATTGAATTCATTGATATGATTAGCAACTGACATACCTTCGCTCATCTTCAAATTAAACAGGCGTCTCATCAAATAGACCTTGTTGATCGCAGAGGGCTTCTCGTACATGTCCGACAGGGCTTTCATCAAACCCGCAGTGGTTTTCTCCTTGACAATATTAAATGCGACGTTACGAGCCAACGTCAGCCGAATAACACCCATCGCTTGTCTATCTAGCAATTCCCAATCGGGTTGCTTCATCGTTTCTGGCTTTTGCCCAGACAGGGGCTCATGCAGCTTCATCTGATATAAGTAGTCTTCTATCTGCATCTTCCAGAAACCAAAGTCCTTCCCCTCAAATCTGTCGATTTTCACTTTAGCTTCTGTCGCCATCGATTTGCTTCAACTCAAGCAAGCCTAGCTCTGATACCAATTGTTGTGAAAATAGGACACCTTGATCGGTGTCGCAGCGGAATCGGATCGATGAGTGTTTGCAAAGTCGACAGAGAGATAAAAGAAATAATAACAAATGACACGAGATTTACGTGGTTCGGTCCGAATGTCGGAACCTACGTCCACGGGGAGAGCAGCACAGAATCCACTATAGAAAGCGATACAACGAGATCAATCACTCGAGCACTCAAACACACTCTTGGTGTTTCCCAAACCCCAATTACACCTCAGGCTCACACAGTGTTTAACCCCTCACAATTCCTAGTGAAACCTCACTCAAGGAATTATACAAATTCTACTCACAAGAATTTATCTGGCAAAAACACTCAGGTGTAATTACGACAAGCAAAACCCTCACGAGAAGAACTCTCTCTTCTCTCGGCCACCGAATGACTTGGCTTCGGCGCACTTCTTCAATTGCATCTTCTTCTCCTTATATAGCCATATGGAAGGAGGAAGCATGCCAACTTGTGCCCAACTTATGCCTAATTTCCAAGTCAAAAGAAAGAGGTGCCAAACTTGCCAAACTCTTGTCTTTCATACTTGCCAAACTCTTGTCTTTCATACTTGCCAAACTTGCCAAACTCTTAACTCCCGAGTCAATGCCAACTTGTGCCTAACTCCCGAGTCAATGCCAACTTGTGCCTAACTCCCGAGTTTCATTCGGGACTCAAATTCGAGACATGTTTTTAACATAGACAAATGAAAAGAACATCATCTCTCCGAGTCAATAGGGTCAATCATCTGGGAAAATCTTGTAGGCGTTTCCTGGGAAAAGCGAAATGGGGCTCGTAAATAGTTTGTCGCGAAAGGAAAACATAAAAATAAGCGTAGACTTGGAAAGTTCTCTTCAAGGTTGACCTCATTTAGCAGAAACACACATAGATTTCTGCGAAAGTAATGTCGGAGGGTGGAAAAAAAAAATAGAGTTCTAAAGTTCTTTTCCCACTCACAAATAGTATTGACGAGAGAAGCTTCTTCCCATTTTTTACATGATTTACCCCGTTGACGTGAGAAGATATGGTTATGTAATTAGCAGTGCATCATCAATGGGATTAATGGCCAACATGAGAACTTTGGCCGGATTGTGTTAGAAAGTCCAACTCAAAAACTTAAGTTAATAGGTAAAGGGAGATTAAATGAATATAAAGGGCATACAAGATCCATTCATAGCCGATGTGGGTCGACGACAACAACAATAACAACAACAACAACAACAACAACGCTTCAACACTTGCTCTCACGTGCAAGTCGAATTACGAGCGGCATGTGAAAATTGACAAATGGTGGCGGGTCCACATACGCGGAAAGAAATAACACTGACTCTGATACCATGTTAAAAAGTTCAATCCAAAAGCTTAAGTTAATAGGTGGAGGGAGACCACATGAATATAAAGAGCATACAAGACCCATTCACAACCGATGTGAGACGACAACAACAACTTTAACATCCGGAAAACTTCCAATTAATCAAAGAAATCGAGTTAAAATATTTTGGCAAATTTGGAATTAATAGAGGGAAGCAAGCTCAGACCAATTTCTTATTATATGTTTATGTGGCAGTTGAAATCATACGTAGCATAAGGGTCTTCCTTCTTTGTTGAATCCCCTAGTTTTCTCAACATAATCAACTAATGCATCACACTTGGACGATGGAATGACCTGGGTCTGAATCACTCGAGTCAAGCCTTTAAAAAGAAGTGTTCATGCGTGACCATTTAAAGTGATGAGCATATGGGAGGGTGATTCTTATGAATCAATTCGGAATACCTCTCACATCAGATTTGGGAATTGAGAGCTTCACAAAATATTCAACATAAAATATCGATGTCCTCGTTACTTGGCCCATATCGAAAGGCACTACTCCCTCAATTGGACGTGCGATATGTTGGGAAAAACAGGCAGCGGCGGATATAATTTTCCCCCTTTGACTAAACCTGTGAGAAATCGATTCGAGCACAACCAATGGAAATATGCGAATTGAAAGAAAAACAACACCAGAATTTTTACGTGGAAAATCCATTCAATGTGAAGGATAAAAACCACAAGACCGCTCACGGAGTCCACCCGAATCTTCACTATATATTAATCGTTTGGGTACACAACTAGCTGAATACGACGACAATAAAATCCCAAAGCTATAAGTGAAGATCAAGCAACAACAACACCGTAAACGAGAGAACCGAATGACATAAAACGGCTAACCACTCCAACTGCATGAGCTATGTCTGGTCTTGTGCAAATCATTGCATACATCAGACTACCCACTGCAGAAGCATAATGAACTTTTCCATCTCTTTCAGATCTTTCTCAGTTGACGGACATTATTTATGACTAAGCTTAAAGTGTGTAGCAAGAGGTGTACTTACAACTTTAGCTTTGTCCATTTTGAACCTTTGAAGTACTTTCTCTATGTACTTCTCTTGAGATAACCATAATCTCTTCGCCTGTCTGTCACGAGTGATCCTCATACCAAGAATCTGCTTGGTCGGTCCCAAGTCTTTCATCGAAAAAGACTTGCTTAAATCTTGCTTTAACCTGTCAATCCTGGAAGCATTCTGACCAACAATCAACATGTCATCAACATAGAGCAATAGGATAATAAAATCACCTTCAGAAAATTTCTGCACAAATACACAATGATCAGAAGTAGTCTTCTTATAGGATTTCTCCCCCATAAAAGACTCAAATTTTCTATACCATTGCCTCGGCGCCTGCTTTAAGCCATACAAGCTTTTCTTCAGTTTGCAAACATAATTCTCTTTACCTTTTACCTGGAAACCCTCAGGCTGCTCCATGTGTATGTCTTCCTCCAAATCACCGTGAAGGAAAGCGGTCTTCACGTCCATCTGCTCAACCTCAAGATCAAGGCTAGCTGCTAAACTCAAAACAACTCTAATTGAAGACATTTTCACAACTGGTGAGAAGATCTCATCATAGTCAATTCCCTTTTTTCTGATTGAAGCCTTTAACAACCAATCTAGCTTTATATCGAGGACGCGAAGTCGTCTCATCTTGCTTCAATCTGCAAACCCATCTGTTCTTCAAAGCTCTTTACCCTTAGGTAATGCCACCAACTCAAAAGTATGATTGTCATGCAATGACTTCATCTCATCATGCATTGCATCAAACCACTCATTCTTGTTTTTACTGCTTCTTCAAAAGTTTCAGGTTCACCTGCATCTGTCAACAGAACATACTCATTAGAGGAATATCTAGTAGATGAGGTGCGGTCTCTGGTAGACCTCCTCAAAGCAGTAATTGGTGGAGCTGATGGTGCAATCTCTTGAGCATCAATGTCATATGAATGATGATGGTCACCCTGAGCCTGATTTTCAATCGACTGATCATTATGAGTCTGACCCTGAACCTGCTGATTTGTAGTCTGACCATCATCTTCAACTTGATCATGCAACTGTTCCTGCAATTCAAAAGGTGAAATTGAGCTAGTATCAACTAACATATCAGAACCACGAGAATCTGTCTTCTTCATCTTCTCAATATCACAAATGGTTTCATTCTCAATGAATACTACATCTCGACTTCTGATAATTTTCTTTGCAACTGGATCATAAAGCCTGTAGCCAAATTCATTAGAACCATAACCAAGAAAGATGCACTCTTTTGTCTTGACATCTAACTTGGACCTCTCATCCTTTGGAACATGAACAAAAACTTTACAGCCAAACACCTTTAGATGATCATATGAAATTTCCTTTCCAAACCAAACTCTGTCTGGAACATCACCATCTAAAGCAACAATGGGAGAAATATTAAGAATATGTACCACCGTACTCAAAGCCTCTCCCCAAAAAGATTTTGACAATTTTGCATATGAAATCAAACATTTGACTCTCTCAATCAGTGTTCTGTTCATTCTTTCCGCTACGCCATTTAACTCAGGCGTTTTAGGAGGTGTCTTCTGATGTCGAATTCCCTGTTGCCTGCAATATTCATCAAATGGTCCGATGTACTCACCACCATTATCTGAACGAATGCATTTCAACTTCTTTCCAGTCTGTCTTTCAACTGAAACTTGAAACTGCTTGAATGCATCTAACACTTGATCCTTCGTCTTCAAGAAATAAACCCATAATTTTCTTGAATGGTCATCGATGAAGGTTACAAAGTAAGCTGCACCACCAAGTGTTAGTGGTTTTATTAGACCGCAAACATCTGAATGCACTAGTTCTAGCAACTCTGATTTTCTCGAAGGCGGATGACTCTTGAAAGAAACTCTTCGTTGTTTTCCTGCTAAACAATGTGCACACTTCTCAAGTCTTGCACTCTTTACTTCAGAGAGTAAACCCTTTTTAGCTAACAAGCCAATTCCTTTCTCACTTATGTGACTAAGTCTCTTATGCCATAATGCAGTTGCATTCTCATCTTCCACAACATTACACATGTCCTTGGAAATCTTAGCCTGAAATAAATATAAGGAAGATTGTTTCATACCTCTAGCCACAATTAATGAGCCTCTGGTGAGTTTCCACTGACCATTGTCAAAAGTACTGCAAAATCCTACATCATCAAGTTTTCCAGTCGAAATCAAATTCAAAAGAATATCAGGAACATGTCTAACATCTTTCAGAATTAGTTTTGCTCCAGTACTAGTCTCCAAGCATACATCTCATATGCCAACAACAGTAGCCAAACCGTCATTACCCATCCTTAAGGTACCAAAATTTTCTGACCTGTAGGATGTAAAGAATTCTTTCCTGGAGGTAATATGAAGAGAAGCTCCACTATCAATAACCCAGTTTGAATCATCACATGCAAAATTAACATTATCATCATAGCAAACAATAACAAGTTCATCAGTAGCAGTTGCCACCCGATCATCACCACCATTATTTCTTCTCTCGTTATTTTCATTGCCATTTTTCTTCTCATTCCTCATCTCATTTTTCAGCTGGAAGCAATTTTTCTTCATATGACTCATCTTACCACAGTGATGACACTCAATAGTCTTCTTCCATGATCTTGACTTGCTTTGGCTCTTGTATCTACCTTTCGGACCTCTACTCTGACTTCTGCCCCTGTTTTCAACAATTAGAGCTTCTGAATGAGAGGAAGAACCATGTGTTTTTCTTCTCATCTCTTCATTCAGAACACCACTTTTTGCAAAATCCATGGTAACAATACCATCGGGTGCAACATTAATTAAAGACATACGAAATGTCTCCCAAGAATCCGGTAAGGTACATAGCAGCCAAAGTCCCTGCACTTCATCATCAAATTTAATATTCATGGCAGAAAGTTGATCTATCACTCCCTGAAACTCATTCAAGTGATCTGATATAGATTGGCCATCTCTATAATGCAACTCCATAAATTGTTTAATCAAACATATTTTGTTGTT
Organism: Rhodomyrtus psidioides; assembly: GCA_021437785.1. NCBI lineage: Eukaryota > Viridiplantae > Streptophyta > Magnoliopsida > Myrtales > Myrtaceae > Rhodomyrtus > Rhodomyrtus psidioides. The sequence continues at coordinate 4,426,949 of JAILYB010000005.1, forward strand.
GCCAGTCTTCCGTGCATATAATGACTCCAGCTTATTCCACAATGTCCTAGCATGCGATTCTTTGCTGATGTGATTCAAAACATTATCATCAACAAATTGTCGAATAAATCCACACACAATTTTGTGCTCAAGATTCCAATCGGCATCACTCATATTATCAGGTTTAGTATCAGCAAACACTGGTAAATGCCACCGTTTTACATATAGTAGATCTTCCATCTTTCATCTCCATACATGATAATTCTTTCCATTTAAACTAATCATTCTGCTCACGTTCGGTTCCATCGTTCAGTCAAAAATAATGCTCTGATACCACTATGTTGGGAAAAACAGGCAGCGGCGGATATAATTTTCCTCCTTTGACTAAACCTGTGAGAAATCGATTCGAGCACAACCAATGGAAATATGCGAATTGAAAGAAAAACAACACCATAATTTTTATGTGGAAAATCCCTTCAATGCGAAGGATAAAAACCACAAGACCGCTCACGGAGTCCACCCAAATCTTCACTATATATTAATCGTTTGGGTACACAACTCACTGAATACGACGACAATAAAATCCCAAAGCTATAAGTGAAGATCAAGCAACAACAACACCGTAAACGAGAGAACCGGATGAAAATCACCCCCAAAATATGCAGTCCCGAAATACCCACGAACAGCTATAGTAAATACCTTCGAATCACGATCAAACCGTACAGAATCAAGAACGACGAGTCTTGAAATTGGTGTCAAAATTTCAGCCCAATCGGACCACGGATTGACACCCGATCGTCGAGTTGATCACTGCCTAACACGTAGAAAAACTGCTGCGTTTTTCTCTCGTCGCCACTGTTTCTTTTGCTGCGTTGTTTTCTGTTCTCTCGTGTGTTTTTGCTCTACTGTTGCCCTAAGAATGTCATTCACTTTTAAGACAAATAGGTGGGCTGGAATGAGCTCTAAATAAAAAGCCCAACACGATATGGTCTATTTCTCCCACTTCGTCGTCCTAGCATCTTGTCATGCTAGAGCCCGATCTGACCTCGGAAAACAAATTTGCTGAAAGAGGCCTTGCTCTCATATCACTGTACTTGGTCTAGTCTGTTCCACTAGGCTAATCCTCTTTGTCGCCAACCTGCTTGGCACGTACACATATGCAATGTCTGACCGTCATTTCTTTCGTTAACTTGGTTTCTTGTCATGGGTTTTATAGGTTATGAAGGATTGTATTCTTGTCATGGGTATTACTGCAGGTTTTGTAATTTCATGTCGTGCTTTTATTTTATTTTATTGTTAATTAGTGGTTTATTTGGTGTTTTTTCATTGAACTTCATGTTTAATTTCACTCTCATATCTTACTAGTTGTTGCTTAACCGAGAATTCCTATTTGGATGCATACTAAACTAAATTTTATGTAGAAAACAAGTTCGATTTGAACAGTAATGTGGTGATGTCTCAATTTGAGGATTTTCTTGAGTAATAAAACCAATGAATTTTGGTCGCTTTGCACTTGACAGAACTTGATAGTTCAAACATAGAAACAACATAAATGTAGATAACTAACTCAAATAAAAGTTGGTAATGCAAAACAAGTTCGACCATGTCAACATCGGCCTGTCAAAGTTAGCCGGATAGACTGAATTGGTAATTTTTCCGGAGAGCTTTCAATTAATCCAAGAAGCCGAATTAAAATATTTTGGCAAATTTGGAATTAATAGAGGGAAGCATGCTTAGACCGATTTACCATGAATGATTTCAACTGCCACATAAACATATAATAAGGAATCCGTCTAAGCTTGCTTCCCTTATACTATAAGGGTCTTCCTTCTTTGTTGAATCCCCCTATTTTTTGCAGCATAATCAACTAATGCATCAAATTTGGGACATGTAATGACCCAATCGGAATCACTTGAGTTAAGCCTTTAAAAGAAGTGTTCATGCGTGACCATGTAAAGCAGTGAGCATATTTCGACCCCAAAAAAAAAAAAAAAAACTAGTGGGCATATCGGGGATGATTCGTATGAATCAATTCGGAATGTTGCTCACGTCAGACGTGGGGTTTCTGAGTCTCACAAACTACTCAACATAATGTATTGACTATTGATGTCCTCGTTACCGTTGGCCCATATCGAGCGGCACTACTCCCTCAATTGGATGTGCGATTTGGTCTATTCTCCCACTTCGTCATTCTAGCATCTCGTCAGGCTAGAGCGGATCCGACCTCGAAAAACAAATTTAGTGAAAGAGGTTTGCTCTCGTATCATTGTATTTGATCCAGTCTGATCCACTACGGCCAACCCCTGGAAAAGAGTATTCATGTCCACATAAGGTAACAAAGGCAGGTTCCTCTTAATCTTCCATTTTTCAATCGTAGTCCATAGAAATGGACGGATTTTAATGGACATAAGGTCGTTAATAAAGGAATGCGACTGTCTTCGGTCAACGTGCTAATCCTCTTTATCATAAAACTGCTTGTGACGATATCTTTTCATTGATTAAAAAAAAAAGCAATTGTAATTCGTACGTTGACAACTTGACATATGTAATGTCTCACTATCATTTCTTCCGTTAACTTGGTTTCTTGTCATGGTTTTCATATGTTTTGAATGATTGTTTTCTCGTCAGGGTATTTTGTGTATTAAGATGAATTGTCTGTGAATAATAAAATGCATCAATGTCGAACTTTCTTCAGTGGAAACCTCATCATCGCCACTAACAAACTGGAAAAACACGCATCTTCTGAAGTATGAACATTGCATTTGTATCCAAGTACCAGGTAAGGGTACTGGTAAATAAGAAGCAAAAGATGAAATCTTCGGGAATATCAGAGATTATAAGCCATATATCAAGGAGATCGGGTAGATCATCCGAGAAAAATATAAAAAAGTTCCTACTTCCCTAGATAAAGCCATCTCACTGGCTCATGTTTCTAAGAAACTGAAACTAGTGTTACTTCTCAAGATTCTCGGACCCGGATCCCCTGCCTTACTTTTCTCTAGCTAAAGTAGCAGATCCCCACCCAAGATTCTCTGGGTCTCTCTCGGTGTATCTTGCATCGATGAATTTAAGCTAGTGCAAATACCGAAATAGGACGTCTTTCCAAAGCCTTTAGAAGGGAAATGGCCGCTCCCCATTTGCACTAACATATGACGATCACCACGGTTTTCCGTTGATTGTCTGTCCGCCCCAATTGATTGTATTGGCAGGGCACTTAAGGAACAATATACAACAAACTCATAAGGAAGTGAAACTTAAGGAAGAAAGGGAAAAAAAATGTAACTAGAAATCAACGCCACAGTAAGTCTTATCGTGTTGTATTTGGACACACTTCATCTCCAGGCAGTGGGATGAACTCATGCCGGCTCTGATTAAACCGCTTCACCCGTGGAGTCAAATTTAATAGGATGTTGTCTCATATGGTTGAATGGTTTAACCGCATTTTGGTTGCTCATCTGATTTAGCCTCCATTAAATTTCAACATCATTGGTCCCAAATTAAACTGCATTTAGCAATACCTCTAGGATATGATCCTTCAGAAGTGGATGATCAAAGGCGGGTTGCTTGAGTGTGTCGACGCAATAAATCGTTTCACCAGTATCAGGACACTGTAATAGAACATTGCAATTCAATTTCGGCATTTCATGTAGGGTAGATGTTGACACCTAAATTTTGATTTCTTATTTAATCATTTATTGCATAAAAATTAGGGACTAAACTTAGTCCCTAGCAAAAAAATCGGTTTTCTTATTCACTTAGGCTGCGTTTGGTCGTCCGGATTTTTTTGCCGGATAGGATAAGGTCGGATAGGATAGGATTTGAAATATCATATACGTCGTTTGGTGATGTCCGGATATTATACATGGAATCAATTCATCTCTCTCATGGTGATGTTGAAGAAAGATAAGACGCCACAAACCATCATCTTTATCCTCCAGCAATGGCAGCGTTTGATGATGTCCGAACCAGCCACAACGTTTTCAATGAGCACAAAAACATAAGCGCACATAGAGTCAGAAGACGAAGCATAGATTACCAGTCCAGTCTCGCTATCGCTGGCGAGAGTAAACTTCTAATCGGAGCTGTAGTCCTTCGTGAGCAAGTCTGCAAACCAAAATCGACTCGAACCTAAAAAAAAAAAACCAAAGCGCACAGAGAGAGAGATATAGAGGAGGTACCTTTCGCCTTTTTTTCGAAATCGGAGAAGAGAGAGGGTCCTTTGTTCATGTTTCCGATCAGAGAAAAATGAAGAATTTGGAGAAATCTTCTCAACGATTGGAGATACGAAGATTGAAGGAGAGAGAGAGAGAGAGAGAGAGAGAGAGAGAGAAAGAGAGAGAGAGAGAGAGAGAGAGAGAGAGAGAAATCCTCCGGCGCCTTTTTGATTTCTTCCTCCGAAGCCATAAATGGAAGTTTTGAGATTTTCTGTTTTGAGAGAAATCCTATCCGGCCTTATCCTACCCCCCTCCCTGGATTTTTTTATATGGGCTATATCCCCTCTATATCCTACCTTATACTACCCGAATAACCTACCAAACACGGGAAAGGATAAAACATATCCTATCCCGAGTTTTATACGGACGACCAAACGCAGCCTTAGATTAATTAAATTTTAGTTACATTACATTCATAACTAAGCGGATAAGTAATGTTTCAAAACTTCGTATTTTTCAGTATCCACGGGATGCTGATCCAATGGATCATCCTGTGCGGCCACGTTCTTACATCAAGATGGACAACTTTTACACAGTTACGACGTGAATTGCTCCCCTTGTTTTCTCGTCGCACGAATCCAATCCAAGGCCATAACGCATCTCACACATCCAGGAAGAATCTTCCCGAAAGATAAGAAATGACTGTCATTCACGTGGATATGGCAAGAAAAAGAACAAAATTGTTAAATCATGTCTTGAAATTTTGAGCCTAGCGAACGAAGTTGGAAGTGAAGTTTTCGAGCTTTTCTTTTTAAATAATACAAAAAATAATAATATTTACAATTTTAATATCAAAAAAAAAAAATTTACCCCTTCCCCCTCTCCCCGCGCCGACACACGGCAAATCCCCCTCCCCCTCCATATTTTTTCCTCGTTTCTCTCCCCAGGCGACCACGCGGCAGCATCCCCTCATATTTCGCTGCATTGCCCCTCCCTTTTCCCTCGTCTTCGCCGTGATTTTTTGTCGAGGGATGGGATGGGATGGGATGGCTCCTGCAGGCCTGCCTCTAGGCCTTCACGAGCGAGCGTTTGCGCCTGCAGGATGCTTCACTTTGCTTAAAGCAAAGTCAAAGCAGAATGTCTTCTTCATTCTGTTTCGCTCCTCATTCTCTCACAGGCACTTCGCTCTCTCTCGTTCTTTCGACATCGGTAAGTTACTCTCTCAAATACTTTTTTCATTTCAATCGCGCTCGTTTGCTCATTATTTTCCCTCTCTCAGATAATCGCATTCATTTTCGCTTGCCCTCGCTCTACCTTGCTCGTGGTTCCTCCCTCAGAAGCTTCCGGTATTAAATTCTCTCAAACGGTCGGGTATAATTTTTTGTTAATATTTTCGTAGTGTTTAAAATAATTTATAAATTTCTTATTTGACAAAATTTGAGAAAAAAACAAAGCGGGTATTTCTCTTAACGGTTTGAGCTCCTCATTCATTGCGTACTCTCCTTCAGTCATTTAAGGTAAATTTCATTGTAGTTATTTTTTGCGTTTCCATTAGTATAAATTTATTTATTTAGTTGTTTAGTATAAATTTATAGACAGTTAATAATATGTTATAATTTTTCGTTAGTATAAATTTATTTATTTAGTTCTTTAGTATAAATTTATAGACAGTTAATAATATGTTATAATTTTTCGTTAGTTCTAATTTATTTATTTAGTATAAATTTATAGACGGTTAGTAATATTTTATAATTTTTCGTTAGTATAAATTTATTTATTTAGTATAAATTAGTATAAATTTATAGACGGTTAGTAATATTTTATAATTTGTCGTTAGTATAAATTTATTTATTTAGTATAAATTTATAGACAGTTAGTAATATTTTATCATTTTTCTGTTAATGTGATGATAGTTCTAATATTTATGAATTTAGGTATTCTATAAAAGCGGGTCTTTCTCTTGACAGTTTGAGCTCCTCATTCGTTGCGTACTCTCCTTCAGTCGTTCGGGGTAAATTTCATTGTAGCTGTTTTTTACATTTTCGTTAGTATAAATTTATTTATTTAGTTGTTATTTATAGACAGTTAATAATATGTTGTAATTTTTCGTCAGTATAAATTTATTTATTTAGTTGTTATTTATAGACAGTTAATAATATGTTATAATTTTTCGTTAGTATAAATTTATTTATTTAGTTCTAATTTATAGACAGTTAATAATATGTTATAATTTTTCTATTAATGTGACGATAGTTCTAATATTTATGAATTTAGGTATTCTATAAAAATATGTATTGTTATAGGAACGAGAAAAGTAATTACGTGTTGCGATCCGGCGATTTTTCTTTTGAAATCATATCTGATTAATTTTTGGAAAAATAACTCGAAAAGAAGAATGTACAGCTTTTACGAAATAATTTATAATTTATTTATTTAGCAGAATGTCGTCTACATCTTTTGTGGTTGTTCACTGGGGAGGTACAATAGTACGAAATCAATATGGACATGATTACGATGGGGGACATTCTGCTATGTTCCAATTCGGAAATATCTCCACATTTGATGAGTTACGTGCTACGATTGCGTACGCGATGAATATAATGAGAAATCAGTATATTCGTAGCGTGATGTATATATACCCGATTGCAACACACGATGTACATGACATTATGGAGGTGTATAATGATGATACAATTGGGATGATCCAGCAGTTTGCACTTTGGGTTGGTTCTATGAGATTTTTACAGTTCTATGTAACTGTCGATGAACACCAAGTAGGAGGTTCCAATGTTGGTGAAGAGGACATTGGTGTGCATAATCAGCACGTGGAGCCCGATGATAATGATGGAATTTATATCGATGAAGAAGATGATCCTTGGATGGATACTAATGACGGTGATGAAGAAGATGTCGATATGGATGCTTACTACAACATCCATTGCAGTAATCCATTGCAGTAATCCCATCTCGCCGTTGGTACATCCACCGCCCCATTCGGAGATCGACTTTGATATGATGCAAGTCGATACAAGAGCGAAGTCGAGACGTAGGTCATTTCATCCATCAAAAGAATTTGAGGTTGATATGGTGTTTCCATCACGAGACGCGTTACAGTTGGCTGCGAAAGAGTACTCCCTGACAAAAAATCAAAACTTTTGCAGTGATGTGACAAATAAGTCAGTATATATTATTAGGTGTGGTAATAAGAATGGGCCGTGTGATTGGAGGCTCCGTGCGACTCATAAAGCGAGCACCCTATTTTGGAAAATAACTAAGTACAATGGGCCACACACATGCACAAATCCTCAAATGTCACGGGATCACCGACAACTTGATTAGAAGTACATATGTGGCGAGATAAAGGCAATGGTCAGAGCCCAACCAGATATCAAAATCAAAGCATTGATGGCAGAAATTCAAGACAAGTTGCACTTCGAACCTACTTACCGTAAAACTTGGGTGGCAATCGCCTCCATTTTTGGAGGATGGGATGAATCGTACGGTAGGCTGAGGAAGTACATGAATGAAATGATGTTAAAGAATGCAGGTTCTCATTTTGTGATTGATGATCGCATGAGCCAAGATCGGAGCCGTACCTTTTTCAATCGCATGTTTTGGACTTTCAAGCAGACGATTGAAGGCTTTGCAAGTTGTCGACCTGTGATATTTGTTGATAGTACATTTATGTACGGAAAATATCGAGGAACGCTCCTTGTAGCGACCTCACTTGATGGCAACAATCATATATTCCCGCCGGCATTTGTTGTGGTCGATCGGGAAGATAATGACAATTGGACGTGGTTTATGACTCTATTACGGAGATATGTCTGTCGGAGGAGGGAAAATATTTGTGTAATATCAGATAGGCACAGAGGAATTATAAAAGCAATGGAGTCAGCAGTATGGCGTCCTCCACGTGGCCACCATAGATTTTGCGCACGGCATATTGCCAGCAACTACAATAGACAATTCAAAAATGCCGAAGGCAAAGGTCTCGTTGAGGAGGCAGGTAAGTTTTAAAATTTTAAATTTTTAGAAAAATAATGTTGATAAATTTGAGTGCGAATCAGTAATTATTATTGTAATATACAGCTTACGTGAATCAACCGCAAAAGTTTGAATACATCATGGCCCAAATTAGGGGTATGGATCCACGCACAGCTGCTTGGTGTGATCAGATTCCAAGAGAACAATGGACCAAGGCTTATGATGGAAGAAGAAGATATGGAGCGATGACAACAAATGTAGTTGAATCGGTCAACGGCATGTTAAAGGGTTATCGTGGTCTGCCAATAACGGCTATGGTGGATAAGATATTTTATCAGTTGAACCTTTATTTTGACACGAGAAGAACGACGTACAGGACGCAGGAGGCCCAAGGACGTATATTGACGCATTTTGCGGGTCAGACGCTCGAGGAAAACAGTCAACATGCAAATTGGCATGAAGTGACACGTTTCAACTCTGATATAGGACTTTTCGAAGTAAAAACTGGAATTGACAGATCAAGAGGATCAGGGGGTCGGAAGCACATAGTGAGCCTAGACCAGAGAACGTGCACGTGCGGAAAATTTCAAGAGATTAAAATTCCATGTTCCCACGTAATTGCAGCATGTCAAACACATGCTGTTGATTACAACATGTACGTGGATGAGTGCTATACGTTGAATAAAACCATTCAGTGCTATCAGTATCCATTTTATCCGTCAGGCGATATTGATTATTGGTCTACACCTGACGTGCTGCCATTAGTGCTAGACCCAAGACGCATTAGGAAAAAAGGAAGACCCCGTATATCACGGATACGTAATGAGATGGACTGGACGACGCCTAGCAGTAGTTCTTCTGCCATCAATTGTAGTAACTGTGGAAAATCAGGGCACAATATTGAAACTTGTGCATACAGATCGATACGAGAATAGCTCACAGTTGTGTGAATTGTGTAAATTAGATATAGTAATTTGTTTTCTTTGAGTAAAGAACTGTATTGATCTTTTTTTTTAATGTTGTTACATTATATATGTAAATTACCTCTAAATTAAGTCTATCGTTGTTACATTTTTTTTAATAATTTCATTATTACATTATGTATGTAAATTTATTGTAATAATATAATATCACAATTGTAGATATGGCACAGAGGAATTACATTCAGCCGGGACCTGAGGATGATTCCCTTCTTACAGGGCAGGCCCGACATAGATCAGAGACCGTATGGAACGCAATGGTATTTTTAAAATTTATCAGTTCATCTGTCTATAAAAGCGGCAATGTGAAAATTGTTACTAACAATTTATTTTACATTTCACAGGGACATCATTTTGTACCCCTTAGATGTCAGCGAGCGATGTTACACGTCAATATCGATGATCTTGATCCGTGCATAGTCCCGTATCTTCGGGCCTCGGGATTTTATGGAATTTATATGATGGGTTTTTTCCAGCTAGACTGGCATTTGATTACCGCGTTGGTCGAGCGATGGAGACCTGAGACCCACACATTTCATATGCCGGAAGGTGAATGCACTATTACTCTACAAGATATTGCGCTGATCACAGGGCTGCCCATCGATGGATTTGCAGTTACTGGCCCTACTAATTTCAATTGGGGCACTCTATGTGATGATCTACTTGGGGACCGCCCACCCAACTTGAAAGGCACACAGATAAACTTAGGATGGCTGAAAGACCGCTTTGACGAGCTTCCGACCGACGCCGATGAGGTCACCGTCGTGCAGCATACTAGGGAATTTATTCTCCGCCTACTTGGAGGATCTATTTTTGCAGATAAATAAGGGGCCCGAGTAAGTTTGTTGTTTCTTCCACTATTAATGAACCTCAACGACTCTACGCAGTATAGTTGGGGTTCAGCAGCGCTTGCTTGGTTGTATCGGGAGCTATCCAATGCAACCTATTTCAAGACGCATCAAATCAGGGGTGCCTTACATGTATTGCAGATTTGGGCGTGCGAGCGCTTCAAATGCATTGCCCCAACCCTGATGGACCATCATCCTTTGGAAGATGCACCTCTTGGTAGTCGGTATGTGATCTGTTGCTTTTTTTGATTCACGAGTCATTAATTCTTTCCAGTGCGTATCATATAATAATTTTTTTTATGCAGATGGAGTCTAGGCCTACAGACAACGGCAGTTCCTACACATGCGTTGTCACATTTGCGCTATCAATTTAATAGAATGACATTAGAAGATGTAAGTAATGATAGCAACCAATGGGTTTAATATAATGTTAGCTTTTAGATTAATTATTGGTTTTATTTGATGTATTTTGTTACAATAACAGATTATTTGGAAGCCCTACACCAATGACATTCTGAGGGATCTACCAGCTTACTGCCTGCAAGGACGAGACATTTGGAGAGCTCGTGTCCCACTCATTTGTTACTGGATAGTTGAGTGGCATTATCCAGATCGAGTACTTCGTCAGTTCGGTATGCAGCAGCCGATACCTATACCTCCGCATGATCATACGCGCTTTCATGATATTGAATTAAGGCCAGTTGGGAAGGATTGGGTAAAAAAGCACAGACAATCGATTGATATGTGGGACAATCGTGCCAATTATATTGTCAATGGTCCTCCTGCAACGGAAGAACTCCATTTTCATTCAGCATACATGGAATGGTACCGTAGACATACGCGTAAGTGGATTTCTATTATGGGAGCTGCAGCGGGTGTCGCGGTTCGTGCAAACACTTTCAATTTAATTCATTATGTGTCAAAAAAATTTCCATATTTATTTTTTAGTAATATAACGTATCTGATAATTTTTTTTTAAATTTTGATATCATTACTAGGGCGATAGTGTCGAACACATCTTACATATCATATGTAACTTTAATCCATCTCGGGAGTCTTGGGAAGCATTGGAGAATATAGCTACGGCAATGCTACATGCCCAGAATGAGGAGAGGCGGCTAACAATGATGCCACCACCCCAGCCAACAACTATAGCAGAACCCGTTGGGCCTGATGATGAGCTACCTGAGACTGTTCAGCCGACTCGGAGGATTGCTCGACCTCCTCCAATTGGTGATAGCGTCCCCTACACTTTGGAGTATCATGCGATGGATTTCGATCAGGGGTTCACTCCAGGGTTTGGCCAGCCGGGTTATTCTACAGGGTTTAACCAGCCGAGTTTTTCTGCAGGGTTTGGCCAGCCGAGTTATTCTGCAGGGTTTGGCCAGCCCGATTATTCTACAAGGTTTGTCCAGTCAGGTTATTCTGCAGGGTTCTCACAGTTTGCCAGCCCATTTCACGGGGGATTAAATCCACAGCCACAAACTCCAGTCAATTCTCCCGGTTCATATGGACCAAATTTCTCTCCTTTTTTTGAATACCCTCCTACAGTAGGAAATGTAGCGTCTGGACGTGGCATATTTTACCAAGATATGCCTTCATCATCTGCCTGTCCTATTCGTCCGGATCCTCGTCCTCGATACAATACTAGACCTGCCGAACAAAGAAGACGACCTGATTGCGGGACATGAGACCATATAGGAGAACGATATCATTAGTAAATGTAATTGCGGCTGACGATTGTTATTTTTTATGCAATTTTTTTCTTTTTATATATTCTACCAACTTCATTTTATGTTTTCTATTAGTTTGAAAATCAAAATTCAATTATAAAAGTAGCCTCTCCCTCGGCAATTAATTGCCGAGGGGTTCCAAACCGAAAAAAAAAAGCGCCTCTCCCTCGGCAATTAAATTGCCGAGGGAAAACAAAAAAAAAACGTGGGGGGGGCCTGCACTGTGCAGGCCCCTGGAGGTGGGGCCGCCCTCCTGTCCCTCGGCAATTCAATTGCCGAGGGACAGCAGGGGGCGGCCCCCCGTGGGGTCCTGCCCCCCAGGGCAGGAGGGGGGCCGTCGGTGGGCCCCCTCTCCACCTTGAAATGCCAATGGAGATGGAGAGGGGGCCCATCGGCGGCCCCCACCTCTCCCTCGGCGGTTGACACGCCGAGGGAGAGTAGAGGGGGCCCACTCCCTCGGCAGTTGACTTGCCGAGGGAGACCTAAAATTGTAAAAAATAAAAAATTAATATTAAAATTGTAAATATTATTATTTTTTGTATTATTTTAAAAAAAAGCTCGAAGTTTTCGTGCAGGCGAAGAAGAAAAAAAAAAGAAGATCAGAAAGAGGAAAGTGCATCTTGGGGTGACGATTTTCTCTTGATATTTTGTTTATTCAGTCAAATATAGTGGCTGATCGTGGGGCCCACAAACCTGCTACAAATATTCGCATTGTGGGAGATACATCTCTTGATATGTCAGAAAGAAGAAAGTAGATATTGGACTTGGACTTGGATATGCAGATTCACTTCCTTTGCCACGCTGGACTCTATTCACGTCGGCTCCTCTTGATTGTTTTGCTCTTCTTATATAAAGCAACGAAGTGATAAAGACGGGAGTAGGGGGCTGATCGTAGGTTATGAAGTGTTTTACGAAGACACGTAGGTTCTCTTTATAAAAGCACGCCGCTGTTGATGCGAATCGTGGAAGCACCGATGTTGACGAGTGCTTGATCGTGAGTTATCGAGAAACCTCAAAGCGCCGTTTTCTCGACGAGTGCTTGGCGGGTGTCTTTGTTTTGTTCGCAGAATTACATCAAGAATTCAAATGTCGGTAGCCGGGTAAATCTTGTTATTAGATTTGTGTTTTAATTCCTTCGCGAGATTGAGATATTATTTCCTTAGGAATTGGGGGCTAAACAGTGTGTGCGTTCTTGGATGTAATTGGGGCTGGGAAACACCAAGAGTGTGTTTGTGTAACTCGAGTGATCTGTAATCTCCGTGTATCGCTCGTTCTATAATGGAATTCGTTGCAACTCTCCCCGTGGACGTAGGTCTTTACGACCGAACCACGTACATCTGGTGTCCGTTTTACTTTGCTCGTTCTGTCTATTTTTTGATTGATCGCTTGTTCCGCGCAACAAAAATCAACGGGTGCGGCAGGATTTTTAACAAAAAAAGGATTGAGAGGGGTTTTGGGCTGTTCATACTGCCCCAATCGCGTGAAGAAAGAAAGGAAAATTTCTATAGAAGTCAAACGCTCCACCAAAGCCTCGTCGAAGCGCGTGATCTGGTCTGCATTTTTCAAGGGGATAAAAAAAAAAGAAATGAAGAATATTCTGATTGACCATAATCAGAAGAGCTAGGCGCGTTATCAAAATGGACAAAGAAAGGAAATACACGGGTTTAGAAAAAATCTTCATGCGTGAATGGGGGTTACCAGAGAGAAGGAAATTTGCTTTCCTCCCTTGACAGATTAATTTGTCCACTTATAAAGACCATTCAAAAATGTTAAAGGAGGGGGGGACGAAATTTTTTTTTAGACACAGACATACTCTCTCCCTCACGCCACTCACTCTCTCTCACAGCCTTCCCTCGCAGTCCATTGACATCGCTGTTCTTCCACCGCCGCTGCTCTCTCATCGCCGTATCTGTTCATCGACCACCCGAAGATCAGCTCGTGCTTCCGCTGCCTTGCTCGACAACGTCACAACTGCCGTGTCGCCGCCACTGCTTCGTTTCGTCGCAAACCCAAAGCAGGTCCGCACTCCGGCGATCAATCCATTGTGTGAGCTCGGTCTCAAATAAAAAGCGAGTAACTTTGCGGGATTAGGTAAATTCTGTATTCCTCATCACTAGAGTACTTGCTTGCCTAATCTGTTGAATCGTGCATCACACCAATTGCTTTCGCATGTCTTAATACATCATGGGATTGTTATTTATCATGGACTGTTGGCTTTTGCATTAAAAAGATGGAGGTTCTAAAACATGCCCGATTGCTAATAAAGAATTGATTAGACTCATGATATTTGCATAAGGATCTCTAGACGAATCTCTGTTATTGATGTAATTTTCGAGATCTGAACATGCATTGATTGGAAGTAAATCTTGAATCGAAACTATAGCTATCAATGGATGTTTATCTTGGTCAAATTGTGTTTTGGGTTTGCACAATCTAAACATTAAATGGAAATCATGAGTCTGGACAAACAGAGACATAGCACTTGATTAGCGAGTTTCTTGAATTTCCGAAATTGATGTTGTCGAAACTCATTTGTGGCTATGTGGGAAGTCCTCGATTTTGGGTGCACGTCAATGTTTGGAATATATTTTGCAGGATGTCACGTTTAGTTTGGAAATTTGCATCTACGCTAGCTTATAGTCAGAGTTCGAAAAAATTGAGCCTTTTCCATCAAGTTTGTGTTAGAACCGAAACTAATCGATGGGTAAAGCTAGTTCTGCATGTGTTCGGCGCCATAATTGAAGCGAAGATCAAACCTATGACGCTCTAGAAATCCGACTTTGGTAAAGTCCCTGAATTCGATAAAATGGATTAAGATTGAAATTCAGTCGATAAATTAAATTGGATTGAAAGGACTGAAGAGATGACGTTTGGACGAATTCTGAAGTTCAGTCGGTTTATATTAGGTTTCGAATTTTTAGTCGCCGCGAATTAGGATTTCAATCCTCGTGACCCAAGCCTAATCCCGACCGAGCCTAGCCTGTGAAAGTACCAAAATTACCATTCGTTCAGTACACCAAATTTCATTTCAGTCCCGAATTACCAAATGACCGTTTTGCCCCTAGATATTTCCATAAGGGACAAAATAGCCAAAAGTCTTCATGGTGGACCCCACCTTTTTTCCCCCATAGCCTCCTACGTGCTCCTCTCTTCTCACGTTCTCTCTCTCTCTCTCTCTCTCTCTCTCTCTCTCTCTCTCTCTCTCTCTCTCTTTTCTTCTGCTCGCGCGACACACCCCCCCACCGAACATCTCATCCACTGCTCCGCCTCCTCCCGTCGGATTTTCGCCGACCACCGCCCCACTTCCGACCACCACCTTCACCAATCGTCCGCCGTCCCGTAGGGCCAAGACCGGCCGCCGGACGGCCTAGGAAATCAGCCCCGATGACTGCCCTGTTTTGCGCCCGTTCTGAACAATGAGCCCCGCCCCTTCCTACGGCCGTTTCTGGAGTCGCCGCCGCAACCCACCACCTCAGCGACGTCCCTCAGCCTCCCCTCGACCAACCCGAACCGGTCCCGCCGCCGAACGATCGCCGGATCCGCCGCGATCAGACCCCGAAGAACCGGTGCCCTGTTTTCGTAACCGGTTGGGTTTTTCTTCAGATTCGGCCAAGCCGGCCGTCGCCGTCTCTCACCGCCACCACTATCGAACTCCCAAGGCTCCCCTCCATCGTCCCTGAGCTCGTGGAGCAGCGCCACCGCGCGTGGAGCTCGGGATCGGCCCCGGAACGCCTCCTCTGTTTCTGCCGCTCGTCCCATGTTTCGCGGCCGGTTCTGTTTGGCCGTTGTTCCGCCGCTTTCGGCAGCCGTCCACCGCCCTAGGCCAGTCCCGTGGGTCGCCCTCAGGCCCTAGGTAAGTCTTCGATACTTGGCCGGCCTCTCCTCGGCCTTTGGGGCCGCGAAACTCCCCGAAATAGCCTCGGTTCCCCTGTTCCTTCACTGACCAGATTTTGTTTTAGGCCGTCGCCGCTCGCCGGAGCTCCGCCGTCGAGCGGCCACTTGTCCCGGCGACCTTGCCGGACTCCCTCGTGGTGTTCCCGAAGTTTGGGTTCGTATCGCCGCACACTAAACTCTAGAGTCGCCGAGAACCGCCGTCGCCGTCGCCGCCCGCGTCGTTGTTGTTGTGACCGCCCGAGCTAGTTAATAGTGAGTTGACCCTAAATCTTGGTTAGGGCGCTAAATGCACCTAGTATTAGCTGGTTGTGGAATTTAGGTACACGATCGGGGCCGGTTTAAATAGAAATTGGGATTAGGTTAAATGGCCGATCGATTAAGGGTGCGTATGGTAACGCTCCAGAAACGCGTACGGTAAAAAAATGTTCTCAAAATGTTCCGGGAACACTTTTCAGAAAAAAGAACACTTTTGAAGCATAATTGAGGAACAACAAATACTTGTTTCTGTGTTCCCAGAACACTTTTTAGAAAATGTTTTGGAACACTTTTGTCAAAAAATGGAAAATTCTAAAAAAATTCTAAATTTTTTCAAAAAATAGGAAATGGCTACAATCAACTGGCCATGACCTGTTTCGGGTCTTTTGACCCCCGATCTTTCTAGAAATGACAGTTTTGCCCTTCTGGCAAACCGTATCCAAAAAAATTCATAAAAAATCAAAAAAATCCCAAAAAATAGGAAATGGCTACGATCAACTGGCGAAGACCTATTCCGATATTTTGGTCCCCAATCTTTCTTAAAAATGACGATTTCGCCCCTTTTGACAATTTGTCTCCCAAAAATTGAAGAAAATCAAGAAATTCAAAAAACAAAATTCTCAAAAATGGGAAATGGCCACAATCAGCTGGCCATGGAATATTTTGGGTAATTTGATATCCAAACCTTCCAAAAAATGACGATTTCACCCTTTGTGCAAATCGTCCTCAAATCTTCCCATTTTACCCCTAGCCTTTAATCACGGGTTCTCTAAACCCCTAGGGCTATGTTAGGAGATCCTTATTGTGAATTGATGTGCGTTGACATGGTTCATTTATGCACTTGATTGCGCTTTCATTATACGTGATTAATTTTTTTTTTATAGCTGATCATTTGTTTATAGCTGATCTTGTCCATATTGTAATTATAAACCGTGCATAAAATTTAATTTACTAAATTGAATGAGATTTAATTTAATTTTAATATATATATAGTTGCCTTACTTAAATGAAAAAATTGGAACATATTTTTTTTTGCGGTTACCATACGCATTTCTGTTCTTTTTTTTTTGTTCCGAGAACAGAAATTTTTTGCAGTTACCAAACGCGTTTCTGTTCCCAAAAATCGTAGCCGAGAACAGAAACACAAAAAAGCGTTTATGTTCCAAAAGTTGTTCCGAAAACAGAAACGTTACCATACGCACCCTAAGTTAGCCGAGTTGATTGAATTGTCTATGGCTAATTGTTGTTAGGTGAATATTGATTGATTGATTGGGAAATGGATTGCCGTTGTGTGATCGCAAGTGAGCGA
This sequence comes from Rhodomyrtus psidioides, assembly GCA_021437785.1. Lineage (NCBI taxonomy): Eukaryota > Viridiplantae > Streptophyta > Magnoliopsida > Myrtales > Myrtaceae > Rhodomyrtus > Rhodomyrtus psidioides. Next base: position 4,444,088 of record JAILYB010000005.1, read on the forward strand.
TAGGCCAGAGACGAGCGAGCGATCAATGTGCTAAATTGAATCGATTAATAAATGACATGGCATGAATTGAGCTGGATATTATTTGATTGAGTTTGATTACTCGTGATTGAGTTATGACTTCGTTGATTGAATCGCTTCACTGAAATGCCTGATTAGGTGTAGTGAATGTTCTTTGACTGTCAATTGATGATTGAGGGTTAATCACCCTATGTGTGGTTGCTATGACTAGTGGATAGTCGGCATATGCATATGACTGAGTGTGAAGTCAAATGACATATTTTAGCATAAAAATGGCCTTTGGCCGAGACTTTTACATGCCTGTGTGAGCATCCGGCCTTAACCAAAGATAATGAAAAGGGTTGATTGCTGGATGTATTATGTATGGTCATACGAGGGAAAACAATGAAGTTCCTAGTAAGTTCGTGTTCTATGATTTGTACGGAACTATACAACTTGCCAGAAGCACGATAATTCATGCCCCGGACCAGTCGTACGATCTTAAGGGATTATCAGATTTCGGTCGCAGCCGAAGCTGGACCGACGCCCCGTTTAGGGATGCCTACTTGCTGGTGCCATGATGGGTACACTGGATGCACTGCTTGTAGTAGCCGTTGCAGAGAGTAAAGGAACGTAGACCGGTGCTGCCGGGGAGACGCTGGATAGCACTGAGGTGTTGGATCGCGTTATTGGTAGAGTCGAATCACTCCCTCTTTTGTGTAGATCCTCTCTTGTGTCGTGGGCACTATCATCGTTAATAAAAGGATTGAATATAATGTAACTTCGTGCATGGGTTAGTATGAACGCATCCTGACTACGAAGTTTGGAATGGGACAAATGGAGTAGGAAGACGAACATTCATACTCGCTTGTGTTCGAGTTATTATTGTATTGTGTACATTGTCCTGGTGAATGTCCTGGGCATACTGGTGGATGTAATGCTATGATTGAGTGATTGATAGGTTTGACTGTTGAGTCGAGTCAAGCATTGCATTATGTGTGGCTGAGGCTGGTAAGTGTGCATGTGGATGGTTGTTATATTGTTATTTGTGAGTGGCTGTTATACGTACATGTATGGTCTTTGAGCTTCCGTTAGAATGCCCAGAGGCGAATCAGTTTCCTAACCGAGCTTAGGATTGATTCACTGAGATTTATTCTCACCCCGTCGTGGGATAACATTGTTGACACCTGATTTTTAATTCATTTTTACTTTAATTTTTATTCTTAAAAATTAATTAAAAAAATAGCAAAAAAATCATAAAATTGCAAAATCAACTTTGGAAGCGTTGGCCTAGCCTCAAGAACCAATTTTGAACAAAAAAAAAATATATTTTTTGTAATTTTTAATAATTTTTGTATTTATTTAATTATTAAAAATACCAAAAAATCAGAACTAATCTCAGTTCTGAACAAAAATTCATATTTATTTTATCATTATCGTATTTCTATGGCTTGTTAGAATCGAGACTAAATTTTTATCCGATACGGATGTTCATCCGTGGACCGGAGCATCTTTCCAAAGGGATTGATGAAGAACACCAAGGGTGCGCGAAATCGATGAAAACCTAAGCAACTATCAAATATGCCTTCGAGATATTAGGAAAATAATGGAGAGCCCACCCAAAATTCTCTTCCACCATCTCCCGTTACTTTCTTCATTGTTTATCTTAGGGGGAAAGATGCTTCTCCGACAAAAGGCACAAAGGCAGTCTCCCGTGGGAGATGGAGGAAATAAAAAATAAAAAGGAAGAAAGAGAGTTGAAAGGAAGGGAGGGAAGCCCGGACAGAGGTGTGGGTCTTGGACTTGGGGATTCGGTCCAAAGAAAAGAGAGGACAGTGAGAGAACAAAAAAAAAAAAGAAAGGGAGGTGGCAGTCGAACCTCAGCTGGACAGTGGCCTCGGAAAGCTGAGGAAACTCGCCATCACCAAGCTGATCCTCACCGTAAAGGATGGTGCGAGAGCCGATGAGATAAGGAAGTAACTCGCCCGGCATGGCCGACCATCTCCTCAGTGGCATCCCACCGGCCACTCATAATAACTTCAGCTATCTCGTATCCGGCGACGCTCTCGAGCCAGGTAAGCTTCAAGTCTCATTTCTGTTTTGCACGGTTGATTTAGGGACAGATTTTCGTTAGTTCTAGTCGATACGTACACTGAGTACGAGGGAGCTTTTGTCTGCCGTTCTTTTGCTGAGCTCTCATCGCTTTAAGTTTGAACTCTGCCTCTAGCCATCAGTGTCCCCCGTCCCCCATCCCGATCAGTTTTATTCGCGCGTTCGTGTCCTTTCATGGAGGTCGCGGTCCTTGCCGCGTTTCGGAGTCGCGTTTTGTTCAAATGGTCGACTGAGCGATAACCAGAGGTACCGGTTCGAGTATGTTTTCCTTCACTCGTGGAGACGTCGGCTTAGGAACCAGGCAAAAGAGGGTTGAAGCGGTAACGTCGGGTTGGTTCGCTCGAGATGGTGGACCAGTGAAAACACAAAGGAGGGTGTTCGGGTCTAGCCAGAGGGTGGCTCCTGTCCGCTAGTTGGCTCGACAGCGTTCGGAGCCCCGCCAGTTAAATGTTTGGGCACGAGGCCAGTTTCGGCGGCTCGTCACTCGTGGAATGCAAGTGTGACCCGGAAGTGACGAAGATGGGCAGAACCGGCATCAGGGGAGTCCGGCTGACGTGACCTAGCGGCGCCGGCGAGCGAGCATGGCAACAAATGGTGGTGAACGGATCCTGGCGTCGCAACGATGAGGTAAGAGAAGGCCGTGAGAAGGCTGTCGGTCTCGTCGATACCTCGGAGGACGAGCAGACCCGGCACATCTCGTCGAACTGAACCTGGTGGTGGAAGGATGAGCCAAACCAGCGACAATGCGACATACGAGCTCAGACCCAGCGAGGGACGCCGGCGACGTAAGCCGAAGACTCGAGCTCTCCCCCCTGGTTCCATGCATGGACGTCGCGAAGGAGAAGATGAACAGGAGCATTCGTTCGTATGGGCTAGGAGCTGGGCTGGCAGAGAGAAAAGAAGGATTGGGCTGAAGGAGTTAGTTGAGGGCTGGTCTTTGGGCTTTTGGGCCTGGTCTTGCGCGGTGACCAGGCCCATTTCTGGTGATATCTTCCGGGCTTGATTCGGACCCGGGTCTAGGGATCCGATCCGGATCCGGTTCCCCCCCTTTTTTTTTAAAAAAATAATAAATAATAATTATAATTAATAAATTATTATTAATTAATAAAAATAAAAAAAATCAAAAAAAATAGAAAATCATAAAAATTCAAAAAAATTCGGAAAATTCAGAAAAATTCTAACAAATTCCAGGAAATAGGAAATGGCCACATTCAACTGGCCACGACTTGTTTCGGGTCTTTTGACCCCCCGATCTTTCCAAAAATGACGGTTTTGCCCTTCCGGCAAACCGTCTTCCAAAAAATTCTAAAAAAATCCAGGAAAATCCCAAAAAATAGGAAATGGCCACAAACAACTGGCCAAGACTCATTCCGGGTGTTTTGAACCCCGACCCTTCTTAAAATGACGATTTCGCCATTTGGACGAATCGTCTTCCAAAAATTGAAGAAAAATCAAAAAATTCCAAAAAATTCTCGAAAATGGGAAATGGCCACAATCAACTGGCCATGGATTATTTTGGGTAATTCGATATCCCAGTCTTCCAAAAAAATGACGATTTTGCCCTTCGGGCCAATCGTCCCCAAATCTTCCCATTTTACCCCTGGTCCGAAATCACATCTTCCCTAAACCCTTATGGCTATATTAGGAAACCATTGATTTGAATTGGTGTGCATTGAGGTGATTTATTTATGTACTTGATTGCGCTTTCATTTAAATTGGTTGTGATTGATAGGAATAGTCTTCCAATCTGCATGAAACCCTGAATCAAACCTACCTCATCTAAAATTGCGCCTGCATGAACTCTTAGCTAGGAAAATCACTCGCGTTAGGTACCGAAAGGGCGTTGGTAATGACACCGACGTAACCAAGTCCCCGAACCCAAAATCTCTGGTTCCGCAGAACTGATCGATCTCTCCCAATCGGTCAGTAAGGTTTCCGGTCTACCCTCCAAGAAAGACCGGTGGCGACTCCAAATGCATGCACAAGTTGCACATGCCACCACGACCACACTGAAGGTCGAAAGCGATCGACTCTTATCGTCGAATCCTTTGAAAAATACTCCTGCCGCGATTTGGTATGGGCCTGGGAGGGCCCGCACCGATCAAAGGCCCGCGATCGGTAATCCATTAGCCGCGTCCGCTTTCGGACGGGTCGCGACAGCTGGCGACTCCACTGGGGACTTTGTTATAGAACCTATGGTTCTAGACCTCAAGTGGACTTAGGCCGTAAAACGCTGAGTGATTTTTCTAACCATGCAGGCGCTTTCAAAGGTGAGGTAAGTCCGCTTATGATAGGTGTTATATGTTTTTGCAGATTGGAGTAATAAGGGGGGTAGTCTGTGATTAACTTTGTTTTATGTAGGTTGGGCGTAGGAATGTATGCTGTGTGGATGATTTGAAGTGCTGATTGATAAACTGTTGTGCATGACTTGCATTGTGATGATCACGACACATGGACACACACAACCGCGCCTAAAACCCCAGGCGCCGCCTTTAGGAACACAATAGAAGGAATTGAAAATGGAATCTCCGTGAGGAAAAACACGGGGTAATCCACTTTTCAATTCCGCTCGCTTCGAACTATGGATCGAGTCCCAATGCAACGATAGCTGTGCAATGGAATCGGCTCTTTCTAGAACTCGAGGTGGGAACCTTAACCTTAGGTGCCAAACCCTCTGATTTTTAGAAGTTTACCATCACTTGTCTCATGCGCATGTCTTTGGGCGGTTGGTACACCTAAAACCGCACATAAGTCGACGAGTTTGGTTGGTAAGACTCTCTATCCCTCAAATCTATTACAGTTCATATAAATATAGGCATTTCATTCATTGCATTCTGGTGATTAGATTAAATGCCATTTCAAGGATAGATGTGTGTGTTTTTCCCAAACGTCCTTGATAGAAGACGAGGAGGATGATATCCCATGGCGAACACCGAGTGAGCAACAAAGGAGCCTACTATGGACATTATTGAGATATCGTCCAATGAAGATGACGAGTTGGGGCAAGTGATCCGGAAGTCACAGATCGAAACTGGGGCATCCTTAAACGTTAGGATCACATTCCTTTGTTTCATTTTTCATTACTAGTCCTCTTGTATAGGGTTTATTTTTACCGAGGTTTTCTCTATCTCACCCCTTAGAGTAATTGTATTAGGGATCTATTGGTGTATACATTCAGATGGAACTTGGTTGTATTTCTTTTGACGGGTTATGGGAATGTGATGGCATTTTCTCTAATCATCCGAATACTCCCAAGTCAAGTTTATAATTCCTTTAGAGGAAATTAAAATTGGAAGTCTTACACGACCTTTTGGTCGTATAGAGTAGTCCAATCTCAATTTCTCTAGAAGGAATTATACACTTGAATTGTTTCGTGCATGTTTTATGTCGCTGGTAATCCACGATAATTGACCGAGAATATCGGCGTTGTTTTGAATTTAATGACGAGATAGATGTCCAAATTACTCTCGTTCTTAAACGGCCTTGATTTGGATGCCGTATCTCCAATTAAATTTAAAACACGTTATTATGCATCGCACTTTTGAGTAATTCGTTCCTCTCGAAATTGATCAAAAGCAATTATCGTGAATTACATTCCTTTCAATAGTATGCTTTCCTTCGAGGAATATTGATAAAAACTTTTCGCACAAGATTAATCCTTGTAAAAGTTTTTGTCTTTATTAATCACGAGCAAGCATAAGATTGAAAGGGGTTTATGCTTTCTTTTTCAAATTATTCCTTCTGATTCGGTCGTTTCATTTGCAGGTAAAAAATAGGTAATAGAGAGAAATCTTTTCCTGGATAAGTCTGAGGCTATTCTTTCATCTGATCATGAGCGAGTTAGAAAATCAGAACACATCTACTCGACTTATTATGGATCGGCTCATCCAAGTCTAAGATGTCCGGATACTCGAAGAAATGGATCATATAAAAGCTGAAACAAACACACAGGGGCTTTCATTCATTCTCGCCTAAACCAGATCATATAATTCATTGGGGTGGAAAAGTAAAGCAGAAGTGAGCCCTGATCAAAGACACAAAGGAGCCCAGCTGACCCTCCAGGTTTTGGATGCTTTGTTTATACGCACCACTCCGCGTATCATGGTCCGCAAGCCTGAGGTGAAGGCGTTTGCGTTCATCATTGACTGCAACAACCTGAGTCTCGTGATCTTCGGCGACTACTTTCAAGTCCCGAACAAGTCCATTCTCACGAGTTATATCCTCATTTATGGCGTTGAGCCTTTCTTCCAGCCACTCGCTTCGATTCCTTAGCAAGGCATTACGACGATCGCGTTCATAGGTAGCCAAGGATAGAGCTAAGTCCTCCACCAGGTTCCTCCTCTCGCGAAGCAATGTCGAAACCCGCTCTTTGGCGAACTCAACAGCCTTTTTGTGACTGTCAGCCAGGTAGTCAGCCAGCGCTAGGCGGTCGGAATGATCCTCATAACGGGCTCGCAGGACACGAGCCACGGTAAGTCCCCGGTGAGCAGCGCGGTAGACCTCCAAAGAGTTTGTAAAGAGCGTTGGAAAAATTATGTATTCCCTCCCCAGCGCAGTACCCTCGAGGGAGGTGATGTCCAGGTCCCCGAACATGACCCGGATTTCATCTTCGGTTTCGGGATGATCAGCTATGTGAGCATAGCCTCGACCCAAGAGGTTATAGAACTCTTCCCATCGAGCCAAAGCTTCTGCTGAGAAAGTGTGAACATGGGAAGAGGCCATTTTCGACGGGGAGGTGTGTAATGGAGCGATTAGAAGATGGAAGCAAATTATATGAGAGCGTTAATCTCCCAAACACCAACTCCGCATTTTATAGCGTCTCGAGAGTGGAGAAAAGTTGCAGCAATAATGCTTGTGGAGCCGGGTTAATTAATGTAAAGCGGGGGCTGCTCCTCCCGTGAATCATCAGACATGTCCTGGTCCGTGATTTCAGACTAGCCAAATGAAAGCTGCAAAAGATCCTTTGGTCTCACCATTATTGATTTTAGGTGAGAGGCGAGCGCAACAATTGAAGAAGCCGCGAAAGGATTGGGTTGTTCCATCACGCATAAAGCTGGGCGGCGAGTGAACGGCTCTGCCACTTAAAAAAGGGAAGACAGTGCTGAACATGCATGACTATTGAGGAAAAGTGAAAGGCGAGCGCTACTATCGAAGAAACCGCGGAAGGATTTGGTTACCCCTTCGTGTCGGAAAGCTGAGCAAGAGGTAAACAGTTCCGTCGTTTAAAAAACGGAACGCTGAACAGACCTAGCTTTCAAGGAAAAGGAGGCAACAAATCGAAAGAGTGAGTATACAAAAGAGAACAGAGAACCCCGAGTGACGAGTTCGTGGAAGACCTCAAATCCTCCAGAATCAAATTCGATATCGAGGCCATGGAACTCAATATTGCCGGTGACGAACATCAAGATCGCAGTGGTGACGACGGCAGTGGCCACGACGCTCAACCCCGGAAAAGAAAAAGTCGCCAGCGCTACGCTCGGAAAGAAATCCAGGAGCTTGAAGCTTTCTTCGATGAATGCCCTTGCCCAAGCGAGGAACAAAAGATTGAATTGGGCCGGAAGCTGGGAATGAATCCTATGAGAATCCATTTTTGGTTTCAGAATAGACGTTTCAGACTAGGTGTCCAACACAGGCGTAAGGAGATCACGGCCCTAAAAGAGCAGAACCAAAACCTTCAAATGGAAAACATGTGGTATGAGATGTCGCGACCCGTCCGAAGGCGGACGCGGCTAATGGATTACCGATCGCGGGCCTTCCCCCGCACAAGGGTGCAGATCGCGGGCTTTGGATCGGCGCGGGCCCTCCCAGGCCCATACCAAATCGCGGCGGGAGTATTTTTCAAAGGGATTCGACGATAACAGTCGATCGCTTTCGACCTTAGTGTGGTCGTGGTGGCATGTGCAACTTGTGCATGCATTTGGAGTCGCCACCGGTCTTTCTTGGAGGGTAGACCAGAAACCTTATTGACCGATTGGGAGAGATCGATCAATTCTGCGGAACCAGAGATTTTGAGTTCGGGGACTTGGTTACGTTGATGTCATTACCAACGCCCTTTCGGTACCTAATGCGAGTGATTTTCCCTAACTAGGATTTCATGCAGGCGCAATTTTGGGTGAGGTAAGTCTGACTTTGCACATTAACCAGTTTAACATGCTCACGTAATCATAATAAATAAATAGATGCCAATCACATAAACATCTATCCTACGTGGTGATCATGGAATTATGATTTAATGGGTCTCGAGCCAATGAGACCACATTTAATCATTTTAATATTTTAATAACGGAGAGCCGCTCTTCGCTTCTTCTTGGTTTCTTGAACTCTTCAAGAATCGGGCCCCAAAGAGCTCGCCGACTTAAAAGGCTCCTCCACGTAATCCTTGTAGCATTTACATCAACAATTGACTATGCTAAAAATAAAGATTACATGAAAAATAAAAGGAGTACGCAGCCTCCATTTAATAATTACAACCCCAAATATATAAGTAATCACCATACATTCATACATACATCAATCACATTGATTAGGGATTTTTCCATGATCACCACCCTTCCACGTAAGTAATAAATTCACAATTTAAAACTTAGGAAGGCACAATAAAAATTCTACGTTGAATCATATTCAGAATTTTTACGTAAAATAAGATAGCCATAAATTTTCGATTCAAAATTGATTTAGTCTCAATTTTTGCTACGTTGATTAATTTATCATATAAAATAATCAACCTCCATTAGCCATGTAAGACGAATAATTCGTTAATACATATTGGCCATAGTATTGTAAAAATTGCAAAAAATCAATTAAATGCACGAAAACACCTAAGGATCGGCTCTGATACCACTGTTGGGATCCACGTAACACGTAGCGGAAATAAATAACAACCCATACATGTATCTCCAGAGGCGTACTTCGTGCATTTCAATCGAAAAAAATCACAAAGCCTCAAAGGGAGTAAATGGATTACCTCTCGTAGCGTGCTTGAACGGAGGTGTCGGTTCGATGTTCTTCGATCTCAGCCTCCACAAGTGTTAGGCATCTAGTTCGGACGCACCACCAATTGACGAACGGGGAGACGACTAATAACTCCACAACAATTGTGCTAGCAATATGCGGAATCAATATTCCGAACTTAGTATATTTTGCTTACTCAAGATTATGAGAATATAGAGAGTGCTTGTGCTCTTCTCTCTAAGCTCTCAAAAATTTGCACACTCTACAAAATGTCTCTCCCCTTCAACCTCAAAACTCTTGCCATCCTTTTATAGCCAAAAATACCTTCCAATAAATTGTATTTAAAAATAGCACTAACAATTATAAATTCTATCTAAAAATAGCACTCACAAATAAATGACATTTAAAAATAGCACTAACAATAGCACTCACAATTTATAATACAAAAATGCTATTTAAAAATAGCACTAACAATAGCACTCACAATTTATAATACAAAAATGCTATTTAAAAATAGCACTAACAATTATAAATTCTATCTAATAATAGCACTCACAATTTATGATAAATAAATGCCATTTAAAAATAGCACTAACAATAGCACTCACAATTTATGATAAATAAATGTCATTTAAAAATAGCACTAAGAATAGCACTCACAATTTATAATACAAAAATGCTATTTAAAAATAGCACTAGCAATAGCACTCACAATACAAAAATGCTAAAAAAAGGCACTAACAAAGGTGTTAAAAATAATAACCATTATTATTATTACAAGAGTTAAAGAGGTTACCAAACAGTACAAATACGTATAACGTATAAATACATATGACGTATAAATACGTAGAGCATACGTATACATCCGTGAAACCGGGGACTAATTGAAAGAAAAATGTGCAATTAAGCCCTTTTGGTAAAAATTGATTAAATTGGAGGGCAAATTGACCTAATTGCACTTTAAGACTTTAGAATCCAATGTCATAGCTTATAAAAAGTGAGAATTGAAAACTAAAAGACTCGAAAAGGATTTTTTTTTTTTTTTAGGCTCGGTTTGGGTTTATGTTTGTGAAGGAACATAGTGACCCGAGCCGAATTTTTTAGATTTAAAGTGACACACTTGAAGAGGAAATTAAAACAAAATTATCGAATATTTTTGGGTATTTTTCTGACCACGAATGGTATTTTTCTGATTTTTTGGGTATTTTATAATTAAATAAACTCGAAAAATATTAAAAATACCGAAAAATATTTTTTGTTCAAAATTGGTTCCTAAGGCTAAACCAAGGCTTCCAAAGTTGATTTTGTGATTTTGTGACCTTTTTTGATATTTTTAATTAATTTTAAAGAATAAAAATCACAATAATAAATGGTAAAAAATCAGGTGTCAACAGCTGCCCCTCTTTGAGAGGAATCTCGTTAGAGGTTTCTCTCAAAGATAAGGTGGCACCTGATTCCTAACCGACTCAACTGGGAAAATGAGAGAAGAAATGTTATGACATCGGATCCTTAAGGCTATTGATAAAAGCTCAAATCAATCCCCGGTTTGCTCTAACAATTTGAACATGGGCCGAAGTGAGAGAGGCTTACCTGAAGCTCACCTGTCGGATGCTGCCGGTTGCGACGACTTTCAAGGAGATACCTATGACTCGTTTTAGAAAATCCTAGGGAGATTAAGTTCTGACCTGTATGGTAGGTCATACCATTATGGAATTCCTAACTGGTAGGAACCTAAGGAAGGCGCATCCCACACTTTAGGATTTGCCAAGGATTTTGATCCGTATGGTGGATCGGACCTTTGTGTTGATTCTTACGGCGGTACTTACCAATGAGTTGACCCTTATGGTGGTTTCTACCATGAGTTGACCCTTCAGGCGGTTTCTACCTTGGTTTGACCCTTCAGGCAGTATCTACCGTTGAGTTTAGTTTGACCCTTATGGCGGTTTCTACCAATGAGTTGACCCTTATGGCGGTATCTACCAATGAGTTGACCCTTATAGCGGTATCTACCATTAATTTGACCCTTCAGGCGGTTTCTACCTTGAGTTGACCCTTCAGGCGGTTTCTACCATAAGCTGACCCTTCAGGCGGTTTCTACCTTGAGTTGACCCTTCAGGCGGTTTCTACCATTGATTGACCCTTCAGGCGGTTTCTACCATGAGTTGACCCTTCAGGCGGTATCTACCTTTGATTGACCCTTCAGGCGGTTTCTACCATAAGTTGACCCTTCAGGCGGTTTCTACCTTTAATTTCACCCTTCAGGCGGTTTCTACCTTGAGTTGACCCTTCAGGCGATTTCTACCATCATGTTGACCCTTCAGGCGGTTTCTACCCTAGTTTGACCCTTCAGGCGGTTTCTACCATTGGTTGACCCTTCAGGCGGTTTCTACCTTGAGTTGACCCTTCAGGCGGTTTCTACCTTGATTTGACCCTTCAGGCGGTTTCTACCATGGTTTGACCCTTCAGGCGGTATCTACCTTGAGTTGATCCTTCAGGCGGTATCTACCTTGAGTTGACCCTTCAGGCGGTTTCTACCTTGATTTGACCCTTCAGGCGGTTTCTACCATGGTTTGACCCTTCATGCGGTATCTACCTTTGATTGACCCTTCAGGCGGTTTCTACCATTGATTGACCCTTTAGGCGGTTTCTACCTTGGTTTGACCCTTCAGACGGTATCTACCTTGAGTTTGCTTTGAAAAGGGGTCTCATGACGAGGGTTCTCCACGTCCGATGAGACTGCCTAAATTTTGAGAAAGGGTCTCATGACGAGGGTTCTCCACGTCCGATGAGACTTCCTGAATTTTGAAAAGGGGTCTCATGACGAGGGTTCTCCACGTCCGATGAGACTGTTTGATATTTTTGAAAAGAGGTCCTAGGACGAGGGTTCTCCACGTCTGCTGGGACTGTTTGATTTTTTTTTTTAGAAGGGGTCTCATGACGAGGGTTCTCCACGTTCGATGAGACTGCCTGATTTTTTAACAGGGGTCTCATGACGAGGGTTCTCCACGTCCGATGAGACTGTTTCTTTTAAAAGGGTTTTTCTTCCCCCTTTTTTTAGAGATCCCGAAGTTTGTCGGGAATTCAATTTTGAAGCAGTGAAAGATTTTATTTTGACAAAGCTTCACTTGAGTCTGCTGAGGCGACATTCTGAGAGCTGGGTTCTCCAGGTATCGTGCAGAAAGTTCAAACCTGAAAGATTTTTCTTCACCAAGAAAATGTTAATAATCTTTGGGAAGACAATAATTGTCCAATTGACAAAATTTTATGACTTAAGTTTTAGTCATGAAATGTGCATTTTGATGCTGGAGGTTCTCCAAAGCATTCTTGCAACATGCAAATGTGATCACAAATTCCTTGCATGGAAAATCTGGATCTACAGTTTGAAAAATTCCTAAAAGAGATTGTTCAAAACATCAATCGGAATATTTCTCGACAATGATGTCTTCTCACCTGTTTTGAGATAGTGGTTTTTATAGGGGATGCACTCAATTCCCTACTAACCTGTGCCTAGGTTTTAGGCTCATTCGCAGCGCATACATTTTGATCGGTCAGGAGGTCTTCCACGGGACCGTAATGTTGGGCTTGGTTATTGATCTTCGAGGGGGACTCACTTTTGAGTCAAGGTCATTTGAATGAAATTTTTCACCATCTGCTTCGGGTTTACAAGTCAAGAACCCTGCAAAATGAGAAAGAAATAGTCTTGCTCGTACCTCTTCGAGCTAAGCTATATGTTAACCCAAGTGTCTTAATCAGAGAAGACTGTTTCAAGGTTATGATGTTGGTAGGATTGGGGACCGAAAAATGCTTATTTTTGGCCCAGAATTTATGAGGGGATTGACATTGGTGATCATTGCAAATTTGTCACCTGTCTTTTCCATTATGCATCTTCAGTTTTTGAGGTGTGCAACCGCTTTTGAGGTGTGCACAAGTCCTTTAGAGAGCGTCTCTTGTTGCATTAAGAAGGTTGACAACTCTGTCTGCGTCTTTCCTCCGCGCTTGACATCATTTGGAGAATAGTCTTTTTTATCTGACTCATTTAGGAATTTTCTCTTTTCCCATCCAAGTTTCACTGGGGATCAAGCAAACAGCTTGCACGAGCATCGGCCTTGCTTTTACTAGGCACTTTGCTTTTTCTTGATGCCATGGATTTTTTTTTCATTTTCATTTTTGAAATCCCACTTTTTATCATCTTCATGGGATCATGTTAGGCATATAGTCTAAACATGCTTTAAATATCAGTCCGGGAATTCTCTTCGTAATCCCTGAGTCTTGAACTCTTTCATTTTTGAAGTGGTGCGGCATCCGTCTTGGAATGATCACCAATGGGTTCATGAAATGAATTTGCAGGCTCAAGTTGGCTGTGCAAAGGATTCAATGTGTGGGATAGAGAAATGAATGCTTCTCGTCATCCTATGGCACTTGGATTACCATATAAACAACACACAAAGATTAATGTTAGTCCGAGCAAGAAAATTTCTAACCATTTTCTCCTGATGCTGCTGGACTCATCTCCATTTAGCCCCGATGTGGGGTGGTTCTTGACAGGGTTAAGAATGAAAACCGCCGTTCAAAGGGGTTGTCAACGGTCACCTGTAGTGTTTGGGGGATATGAAACGAATGCCTCCGTCGTCCCAACCCATGTAATCGCTGCGAATGGTCCCTACTTCCGTAGGTCCAAATTTTGCTGTCTTATCCGCTCCACTTCTCTCTTAAATGTGTACAGGACGTGTTTGGACTAGGCTTTGCCTCTCGTCTTTTGAAAAAACGTCCTTTTGAGAGTTTTGAACAACTTTTAATTGGAAAAATCTCTTTCATTTTCTCCAAAAAATTTACCCGTCAATGGGATTTTATGATGCACAATGCATGTTCTTATTCATGTTCAGACAACCTCCTGTTTTAAAACATGAATGCCAATGAAGTTTGAATTCTATGTCTTTTCTAGACATTAGATTCTGAAAGCTTTTCTTTTTCTCTCTGTTTTTTATTTAACATCCTCAATGGATTGGGGAAAGGGATACTTACCTGTCCCCCGCGGCTGGAGATCCCTGAAAATGCGGAAGAAACATGTTATTGTACGTTCACGAATTTTTCAAAAAATTAGAACGATACATCTTACCCTTGGTCATGTATTCCAACGGGTAATACATGGGATGTGAAAACCTGTTTCGCCTTGATGGCGAGCCCCTGTCAAAGACGGGAATTAGGTGTCAGTTTGCGTTCCAAAATTCAAGGCAAATTGGAACGATACAGCCTTATTCTTGCTTTGTGTTTCCATTCGAACACAAACGCGCGGCTTGCAGAATCTGGCCCTCTATCTTGTGGCCTTGATCCCTCCGTTTGGTTGGCGATGAATCATTCTCAAGGATTTGCCCCAGAGGAGATCCATTTGTATTTTTGGACGCATTCCAGCGCCACTCTCCAGAGTTCCTTTTATTCAAGGAAAAAGGAAATTGTTATCGGAATGCATGTCAAAGCATGAAGTGTGGAAGCGATACTTTTTACCCTCCACTCGATCTTATAATCAAAGACCATTTCTTGGAGTGCTGACTCCCAAGGTCAATAATTTTATTCTCCTCCTCGTTGGCGAGTTCTTTTCTTTTGAGGCTTTCGGTGCCAACGACTTCCTGTTAAGTGAGTAAAAACTCATGTTAGGCATGTGGTCTTCGAAGACCAAATTGGAACGATACAATGTTACCGTTCACCCATATTCGTATCTTGGGGTTTGATTATGATGCGGACGACTCTGTTATTGCGTCCATTGACTTTGCCAGAGGAGAAACGTCATTCTTTGTCCGGCGCACAAATGATTCACTTGCCCCAGTTGGGTGTGATTTGTCGTAGCTAGGTGACGCTTGCCCCAGCTAACTTCATTCCTGCATTTTGTTGCAATCCCCATCCTCTTTGGGGGTGTCTTTTCTCTTGGGATTCATGATGACGTCTTACTGATGTATTCCCTTCTTTCGCCGATTATTGACGCTTCTCATTTGATGGAGGTCGTTTCAATATCGTATATTGATGTGGATGATGAGTATTGCTTCATCTCGTCTGCATTTGTGGGTGTTGTTCGTGAGATGATTCCTGATTACTTCCAAAACTGCTTTGCCCTAGTTGGGCGGTGTTCGTCTTGGCAACATCCCTTAGCACTTTCCGTGTTTGTTGGCAATTTTCAATTCAATTTTGACAACGTCCATGCACTCCCATGGGTTTCGTCGATTCTGATCTTCTATCTCAATTGTCAGAATCTTCAATTATTTTTATCCGTCTCTAGGTGGCTTGACGGCCTTGGGATTTGTCGTGTGGCGGTTTTGTGATTCTCTCGATCATCGTCGCCATTTGAAGTATTTGATGTTTGCCTGTTGAAGAGAAGAGACCTCATGAGTAAAGGGCATGTATAATTGACTATTGGAGTCGATACAATTTACCCTTGAAAATTATCCTGCGGAACCGGCATTTCTCCCTTTGGGTTCTCTGTATGCAGGATATGTGCATGATATACATGATGCATGTTAGGTATGCTTGCAACGAAAAATGAGTTCGAGCTTTTCACTCTATTCAGAGAAAGCATTTTTATCAGATGTGTCAATCTGCAAAACTTGAATTTTTCTTTTCAAGTGTTCTTTTCACGGAGATTTCTAAATGATGAGAAACTTCTTCAGGTTTTCTCAAAGGTTTTGTTCACAAATTGAGCCATTAGAATGCTCTTGAAAATATTTAGCCACAGTGCATGTCTGAGATGCCATGAAAAGGGGTACTCCCTGTTTGTCATTGGAAAGCACTGCATCCTGAGTCCTCTGCTTTTGATCATCATCTGAGAGGAAAAGGAAGGAAGCATTATTCCCATATAGAAAAAACAATCATTTTGGAACGATACGTCCTTTTACCAAATGGATGGCTCCGCTTTAATTGAAACGACTACGGATTTACTATCCCTGCTCTGGTCACTTTTGGCATCCAAGATGCTGGAAATTTTTCAGTGGTCCCATTCATTTTTGTCATCACCTGCAAGAATGGAAAACCATATCAACTCGTGAACCGGTCAATCCAATTTGGAACGGATACAACTTTTTCGACTTAGGGAGAGTCGATCCAAATTAGGTTGCTCCAGCTTCACGTTGTCTACTTAAGGCTCATCACAATAAATCCATCTTGTTTTTGAAAACCCAATGGGTGATGCCCGATGAAGGTGCACTCCTTTCCATTTTGTAGGGAAGGCAAGCTCCCTTTTGTTGGTCTTTAACCATCTTATCCTGAGAGGAAGAGATATGAAATATTATGTCATTATCTGATTGAAAATCAATTAGGAATGACACGTCCTTATCTTTAATTCGGTTGCCCGGTCAAGAGGCATTTGCCCTCGTCAGTTGACTCTCCAAGGTGGTCCAGCGCTTTTCCATGTCATCCTGGTTCGTTTCAACTCGCGACTGATTCTTCACACAAGTTTTTGGATTTTGATTCATAAGCGGCGCTGAATGACCTTTTGGTTTCGAGGTGTACCAATCATTCACATACATACGCATGAGACCAGTGAGGTTTGACTCTAAGAATCAAGATAGGGTTTGGAACCTAAGGCCAAGGCTCCCACCTCGAGTTCTAGAAAGGGTAGATTCCATTGCACAACTATCGTTGCATTGGGACCCAATCCATAATTCGAAATGAGCGGAATTGAAAAGTGGATTACCCCGTGTTTTTCCTCACGGAGATTCCATTTTCAATCCCATCTATTGTTTTCCTATAGGCGGCGCCCGGGGTTTTAGGCGCGATTGTGTGTGTTCATGTGTTGTGAGTATCACAATGCAAGTCATGCACAACAGTTTATCAATCGGCGCTTCAAATCATCCATACAACATACATTCCTACGCCAACCTGCATAAGACAATGTTAATCACGGACTACACCCCTTATCTCTCCAATCTGCAAAAACATATAACACCTACCATGAGCGGACTTACCTCACATTCAAGAGCGCCTGCAGGGTTAGAAAAATCACTCAGCGTTTTAAATACGGCCTAAGTCCACTTGAGGTCTAGAACCATAGGTTCTAGAACAAGGTCCCCAGCGGAGTCGCCAGCTGTCGCGACCCGTCCGAAGGCGGACGCGGCTAATGGATTACCGATCGCGGGCCTTCCCCCGCACAAGGGTGCAGATCGCGGGCTTTGGATCGGCGCGGGCCCTCCCAGGCCCATACCAAATCGCGGCGGGAGTATTTTTCAAAGGGATTCGACGATAACAGTCGATCGCTTTCGACCTTAGTGTGGTCGTGGTGGCATGTGCAACTTGTGCATGCATTTGGAGTCGCCACCGGTCTTTCTTGGAGGGTAGACCAGAAACCTTATTGACCGATTGGGAGAGATCGATCAATTCTGCGGAACCATTTTGAGTTCGGGGACTTGGTTACGTTGATGTCATTACCAACGCCCTTTCGGTACCTAATGCGAGTGATTTTCCCTAACTAGGATTTCATGCAGGCGCAATTTTGGGTGAGGTAAGTCTGACTTTGCACATTAACCAGTTTAACATGCTCACGTAATCATAATAAATAAATAGATGCCAATCACATAAACATCTATCCTACGTGGTGATCATGGAATTATGATTTAATGGGTCTCGAGCCAATGAGACCACATTTAATCATTTTAATATTTTAATAACGGAGAGCCGCTCTTCGCTTCTTCTTGGTTTCTTGAACTCTTCAAGAATCGGGCCCCAAAGAGCTCGCCGACTTAAAAGGCTCCTCCACGTAATCCTTGTAGCATTTACATCAACAATTGACTATGCTAAAAATAAAGATTACATGAAAAATAAAAGGAGTACGCAGCCTCCATTTAATAATTACAACCCCAAATATATAAGTAATCACCATACATTCATACATACATCAATCACATTGATTAGGGATTTTTCCATGATCACCACCCTTCCACGTAAGTAATAAATTCACAATTTAAAACTTAGGAAGGCACAATAAAAATTCTACGTTGAATCATATTCAGAATTTTTACGTAAAATAAGATAGCCATAAATTTTCGATTCAAAATTGATTTAGTCTCAATTTTTGCTACGTTGATTAATTTATCATATAAAATAATCAACCTCCATTAGCCATGTAAGACAAACAATTCGTTAATACATATTGGCCATAGTATTGCAAAAATTGCAAAAAATCAATTAAATGCACGAAAACACCTAAGGATCGGCTCTGATACCACTGTTGGGATCCACGTAACACGTAGCGGAAATAAATAACAACCCATACATGTATCCCCAGAGGCGTACTTCGTGCATTTCAATCGAAAAAAATCACAAAGCCTCAAAGGGAGTAAATGGATTACCTCTCGTAGCGTGCTTGAACGGAGGTGTCGGTTCGATATTCTTCGATCTCAGCCTCCACAAGTGTTAGGCATCTAGTTCGGACGCACCACCAATTGACGAACGGGGAGACGACTAATAACTCCACAACAATTGTGCTAGCAATATGCGGAATCAATATTCCGAACTTAGTATATTTTGCTTACTCAAGATTATGAGAATATAGAGAGTGTTTGTGTTCTTCTCTCTAAGCTCTCAAAAATTTGCACACTCTACAAAATGTCTCTCCCCTTCAACCTCAAAACTCTTGCCATCCTTTTATAGCCAAAAATACCTTCCAATAAATTGTATTTAAAAATAGCACTAACAATTATAAATTCTATCTAAAAATAGCACTCACAAATAAATGACATTTAAAAATAGCACTAACAATAGCACTCACAATTTATAATACAAAAATGCTATTTAAAAATAGCACTAACAATAGCACTCACAATTTATAATACAAAAATTCTATTTAAAAATAGCACTAACAATTATAAATTCTATCTAATAATAGCACTCACAATTTATGATAAATAAATGCCATTTAAAAATAGCACTAACAATAGCACTCACAATTTATGATAAATAAATGTCATTTAAAAATAGCACTAACAATAGCACTCACAATTTATAATACAAAAATGCTATTTAAAAATAGCACTAGCAATAGCACTCACAATACAAAAATGCTAAAAAAAGGCACTAACAAAGGTGTTAAAAATAATAACCATTATTATTATTACAAGAGTTAAAGAGGTTACCAAATAGTACAAATACGTATAACGTATAAATACATATGACGTATAAATACGAAGAGCATACGTATACATTCGTGAAAACCGGGGACTAATTGAAAGAAAAATGTGCAATTAAGCCCTTTTGGTAAAAATTGATTAAATTGGAGGGCAAATTGACCTAATTGCACTTTAAGACTTTAGAATCCAATGTCATAGCTTATAAAAAGTGAGAATTGAAAACTAAAAGACTCGAAAAGGATTTTTTTTTTTTTTTTAGGCTCGGTTCGGGTTTATGTTTGTGAAGGAACATAGTGACCCGAGCCGAATTTTTTAGATTTAAAGTGACACACTTGAAGAGGAAATTAAAACAAAATTATCGAATATTTTTGGGTATTTTTCTGACCACGAATGATATTTTTCTGATTTTTTGGGTATTTTATAATTAAATAAACTCGAAAAATATTATAAATACCGAAAAATATTTTTTGTTCAAAATTGGTTCCTAAGGCTAAACCAAGGCTTCCAAAGTTTATTTTGTGATTTTATGACCTTTTTTGATATTTTTAATTAATTTTAAAGAATAAAAATCACAATAATAAATGGTAAAAAATCAGGTGTCAACATGAGAAAATCCTCAGTACTATTACCTGCCCTGACTGCGGTGGCCCTACCACCCTCAGTAAATTGTTCCCCGGTAAGCCTTCTACGAAGATGGAAGGTGCTCATTTATCCCCCTGCTCCCTTGAGCCATCTCCGGTACAATCAGATCCTGCTAATGGCGCGCATGAGCAGATCGATCCTACAGAAATTATACCAGTGTCTTCGAAGGAAGAAGATACGTGTCGTTATGATCGGAGTCACCTCATCGAAGCCCATGAATCTCCTCCACAACAGCTTCCGGTAAGATCAGATACGGTTCAAGAGGAGTTAGAGGTTAGTCGGCAGGCTATCAACGCCACTCTGGACGACGAGAAGAAGAAATTCACTTGGCCCCCGGAGCTTCATCTCAAGTTCTTGGACGCAGTTCGACAGATAGGACTCGACTTCATAGGTCCGACAAGCATACTTAGGGTCATGAACGTACCGGGACTTACCAAGCAATTAGTCGCGAATCACCTTGGTTGCTACAGAAGGGCGTTAGGACAGCGTTATGCGGAACTGAATCCGAGCAATAGATTCGGCTGCGAACCCAGCACCCTTATGACAAATGAGGCCCGGTCGAATCTGGACGACTATTGGGGATTTGATCAGGATATCCTCGCGAGTCATTTCAATATTCCTCAAGAACACGCATCACAAGTGCAACGAGTAAGCACTCCTCCGTCCGAGCAGCAGCTAGTCAGTGTTCATCCTGTCGCAGATCAGCCCACCACGCCCAGTGCTCAAGGGTTTGCCCAATCAGAGCATGTGGCTTCAGATGATCTAACGGGAGAATGCTTGGAGCATTCTTATTTCCCTAATCCCCAAGTGGGAGATGCTTGTGGTAGTCAATCGATCAAATCTCCTCTTATAATCCCAGACAAAGATGGAGGTTCCAGTTCGAAGAACCCATCGGGCGATGCAGCTCAACCTACACATCAATCGTTCGAGGGGTCGGGTGATTTCTTCGATGAAGGACTTGATACCTGGTTCGATCAGTTGGAAGCTATTAAAGGTTGGCAACCATGATCTGCAGTTGGTAATGGCACACCTAAGCCAAGGCCAAATTGGTTGGTCATTGCACATGCCCAAAGAAAGAAGGGGATGTACGCGAGAAGGATGTCTCTCCTATTGTAAAGTCCTCATCGGTGCATGCGTTTGTTTCTTCAATAGCTAGAGTTGATTTTGCATAATGTTTTCTGCGAACGTCATCTCGCGTGTATACGGTAATTCCTTGTTATTAAGTTCAAGGTAAAATCAGCCCCGACGCGTGAAGGCAGAATTGATGGCATGAGTTACTAGCAGAATGTGATCGAGCTCGAAAATGAAAGATTGCTAGCGGCCCCAAACGCTATGACCACAAAATCAGGGGCAATATTTAAGTTTCGAGCAACTACAAATCTATTTCTCACGAGGCATTCAAGTCAATCAAATATAAAGCGTCGGGCTGTGAGAATGATGCGTAGTCAAGCTGTTGACACATGCGGAAAAGGAGTCGCGTAGATCCGAAAGCAAAAACCTTTCTTGGCTAGTCAACAATGCAGAATGAAAGAGCGTATATAAACAAACTCGCATTTATTTCATTCAGTGGGAAAGTTTACAAGTGGATCACTGAGGGGGAACAGTAAACCCAAAATGAGTTTTGACAAGCATCACAAAAAAGCTTAACTGACTCTCCATGCTATCCATGCCTTGCTTACAACCCACACTCTGGGAATCGAGGTCTACAAGCTTGAAGAAAAGGAGACGACATTTCTCCTTAAGTTCGTTCACCTTGGTCTCATAGTACTCGAACTCAAGCTCTAAGTCCTGAGCCAACACCCTCCCGCGAGCTATATCCATGCTCAGGTCTTCAAGCCTTTCCTCCAACCAGGCACACTGGAACCTCAGCACGAGGTTGTGCCGGTCTTGCTCAAAGGCGGTGTCAAAAAGAGCCAGACGCTCCACCAAGTTGTCCCTCTCACGGACCAGCATCGAAACCTGGGCGTGGGCGTATTCAACAGCCCTTTTATGGTTATCGGCCGTCAGCATGGCCAACATCAGGGACTCAGCTCGGTCCTGATAACGGGCTCGCACGATACCAGCCAAAGTGACCTCCCGGCTAGCAACTTCATAAGCCTGCAGGAAATTGTTGAAGAGAGTGGGGAAGATCACAAACTCCCTTTGCAGTTTCGTACCTTCAATACACACAGTATCCAGGGCCGGAATCAGAGTACGAACTTCAACCGCAGCTTCAGGATGATTGTTTATGTAGCCATAACCTCTACCCAAGAGGTGGTAAAATCTCTCCCATTGGGTCGAAGTTTCAGCTAAGGCAGCAGGCACAGAGGAGGAATCCATATGCGATGGAATGACGGAGAGGAGAGTGGGAATGTGAAGAGTGTTTGAGAGGCTGAGTCTGATAAGGCTAAAGTGTTAATCTTCTTGACATCAATCTATCACCTTATAAATGCTCGAGTAAACAGGGAGAAGTGGTAATAATATTTTATGTGCAGTAGAGCCAAGCGGGTTTCGTTAATGCATCCCCGATGAGTCACGAATCCACCACCGTCCTGTGATCTCGGGTTTTACGAAACATAATGGCGCCGAAAGGTGGGCAGGCTTGTTACTCTAGAGACTGGGCCAGGGGGACAAGCGTAGTGCTCGACAAAGCGAAATCAACGCAAGAGATCTTCAGGCTCCGTTCACGTAGAAAAGAGCAAAAAAGGACAAAGTGGGAATTACGAAGCCTTGAGAAGAACGCTCGTCAGGTAGCCATCACAAAAGACGAAGTGGGAATTACGAAGCCTTGAGAAGAGCGCTCGTCAGGTAGCCATCACAAAAGGACGAAGTGGGAATCTCGAAACATTGAGAAGAGCGCTCGTCGGGTAGCCATCACCTTTGATCAAAGAACGGTGATCCGGCTCCTTTAACCTTTCAGAATTTGCAGAGAAAGTGAGGATCCAAGGAGGAACAAAGAAAGCTGAGTTAACGGAAAATCAAGCAGTGATATTCCGGTCAAAATGTTCAAGGGATTCTGTCATTTACTGGAAGCGCCAGACTTGGAGGTCTCCGAGCTTAAGCTGCTGGAAGAATTTGAAGATCTCAGGACCGAACCTGACACGAGGGCCATGGAGACCGATCCTTCTAATGATGAAACCCGCGGCTTGGTTAACGAGAACAGTACCCGCGACGGTGATCAGCGTCAGAAAGGGGAATGTCTCCAACGCAACACTTCAGGTCAAGTCCATAAACTCGAATTGTTTTTTAGGGAATACCCCTATCCGGACATGGAACAGAAAATCAAAATGGGCCAGGAGATAGGGTGGGAGCCTCGGAAGGTCAAGTGTTGGTTTGAAAACAAACGAACCCGGCTGAAGCAGCAACACGATCGGCACGAGTTAGCGATTGTGAGGGAGGAAAATGAAAAGCTTCGAATAAAAAACATTCAGTACAAAAAAGCTCTAAGCATCGCTATTTGCCTTGAGTGCGGTAACCCTGTTCCCACGGACGGAGTATTCACTGAAGAGCCAGATCTGGGGGTTTATAATGCTCATTTGTTGCAATGCCCTTCGCAGCATCTTTCGGAACAGGCGGGTACCGCCGAGGATCTACAAGAGGAAACTAGTGCTATAAGGTCAAAGTCTACGCCCATTGTGGAAGGGAACATGCGTCATGACAAGTCGGGTCCGCTCAATGATGAACTCACCATCATGACCAGCCGATCTGAGACCACTAAATCCCCTCCAGAGCAACCTCCAACACGACCAGATTCCGAGAAGAGTAACCACCAAGTTGCTGACACCACTTCGGCTAGCAAGAAAATAAGATTTCGTTGGACCCCGGAGTTTCATAGCAAATTTGTTGATGCAGTTCAACAGTTGGGGATCAGTTTTGCTTGCCCATCGCGCATACTCGAAATCATGAACGTGCCGGGACTGACTAAAAATATGGTCAAGAATCACCTTTGGCGCTACAAGAAACTACTGAGAGATGGACGAGCGTCGCTAGACCAAGATAGAGGCGGTTCAACACGACCAGATTCCGCGAAGAGTAGCCGCCGAGTTGCCAACCCTACTTCGGCTAGCAAGAAAACAAGGTTTTATTGGACCTCGGAGCTTCATAGCAAATTTGTTGATGCAGTTCAACAGTTAGGGATCAGTTTGGCTCGCCCATCGCGCATACTCGAGATCATGAACATGCCGGAACTGGATAGAAATAAAGTCAGGAACCACCTTTGGTGCTACAAAAGACTACTGAGAGATGGACGAGTGGCGCTAGACCAAGATAAAGGCAGTTCAAGTTTAAACGATGAGCATGGCTGTGATCGCAATCCTCATGAAGCAGGAAGCATCCAATCACCTCTTAACACCAATGGGACTGACAATTACACGGTCGATTGTTCAGGCATCAATCAGAGTACTCCCCTGGGTTATCCTAGTACTCCTCAGGAGTATGTACCGCAATTTCAGCAAATCGGGACTCCCCAGTCTGAGCACCGACTGGCCGTTAATGCTAGTCCTACAGCGGATCTAACATTGGCAGGAGATGCACGTACAATCTTGCGAGACGATTACGGAGATTCCGGCTCGAAGAATCAGGTGGTCCATGACGAAAATGGCGAAAAGATTCCTTCTCCAGTAGTCGACAATACTCAGCCTGAGTGTCAGTCGCTCGATGGTTCAGACGATCTCCTTGAAAACATCTATTCTTGGTTCGATCGGCTGAATTCCCCCCTGAGTTACCCTGGTACTCCTCAGGAGTATGTACAACAATTTCAGCAGGTATGGACTCCCCAATTTGAGCACCAACCGATCGTTAGTGTTATTCCTACGGCGAATCCAGCATTGGGTACAAACCTACTGGACAACGATGAAAATACCAACTCGAGAAGTGAGGTTGTTCATGTCGAAAGTAGTGTGAGGAACCCATCGCCAACGGTTGAGGATGCCCGACTTGGGCGTCAATGGCTTGAAATTTCAAGTGAGTCCCTCAGTGAGCAACTCGGCGCGTGGATCACGCATAAACCGAGGAACCAGGTTGTTCATGCCGAAAATGGGAGAAGTCTGTCACCAGCAATTAAGGATGCTCAACTTGAACGACTCGAGCGGTCGGACGATCTCCTGAATGAGCAACTCAGCCTATGGGTCAAGCATTTTGGAACAAGTGCATCTTCGCAGTCGTGACCGGTACCGGCGACCGGACATCTGGTTCGAAGCTCGTGTGCTAAATCATTAGAAGGCTCAGGAGAGTGAGAGGTGAATACGTCGAATGAATGTGTTACGGATCTCGTTGTAAAGTTCCCGCGGGAACATTTTAATTAACGCTGAAAACTAACCGCTCTGAGTGTCAACATTACCCTTTGAACGTCTTCGAGCCAAGGGCCATGGATTAATCACTTAATCCGTGGAGCAAATTCCATGAACGATGACTATCACCCGCGGAGCATAATGGGATCTACCCTATTCAGCACGAAATATGTTTGGTCACGAAGCCTCCCATTTGGTAAAACGATGTATCGTTCCTAAACGATCTTCAACCGAATACCAAAGTAATGTCTCATTTCTTTCCCTTCTCAGGTGATAAACGTGGATAAATCACTCAAGGAGCCATCTGTTCAAATAACAAAACAGACGTTGCCCAACCAGGGGCAGCTGAACCATTGATATTGCAAATATTCCAAGCATGGATAAGCGGATTTGATAGACGTGGTTCATATCAATACGCGACGTCAGAACGGGATGAGAACCAAGAGTAAAGTTGTATCGTCCCAATTTGTCTTCAATTTGGGAATATGAGTTAACACTTGTTATTTATCCTTGATAGGGACTCACCATCAAGGAGGACAGATTTTCACAACCTGTGTGCACTCGTAGGGGCACACGACCAAGGGTAAGATGTATCGTTCTAATTTTTTGAAAAATGCGTGAACGTACAATAACATGTTTCTTCCATATTTTCAGGGATCTCCAGCCGCGGGGGACAGGTAAGTATCCCTTTCCCCAATCCATTGAAGATGTTGAATAAAAACTGAGAAGAAAAGAAAAGCTTTCAGAATCTAATGTCTAAAAAAGACATAGAATTCAAAATTCATTGGCTTTCATGTTTTTAAAACAGGAGGTTGTCTGGACATGAATAAGAACATGCATTGTGCATCATAAAATCCCATTGACGGGTAAAATTTTTGGAGAAAACGAAAGAGATTTTTCCAATCAAAAGTTGTTCAAAACTTCCAAAATGACGTTTTCTCAAAAGACGAGAGGCAAAGCCTAAATCCAAACACGCCCTATGCACACTTGAGAGAGAAGTGGAGCGGATAAGACAGCAAAATCTGGACCTACGGAAATAGGGACCAGTCGCAGCGATTACATGGGTTGGGACGACGGAGGCATTCGTTTCATATCCCCCAAACACTACAGGTGACTGTTGATATACCCCTTTGAACGGCGGTTTTCATTCTTAACCCTGTCAAGAACCACCCCACATCGGGGCAAAATGGAGGTGAGTCCAGCAGCGTCAGGAGAAAATGGTTAGAAATTTTCTTGCTCGGACTAACATCAATCTTTGTGTGTTGTTTATATGGTAATTCAAATGCCATAGGATGACGAGAAGCATTCATTTCTCTATCCCACACACACCATATCCTTTGCACAGCCAAGTTGAGCCTGCAAATTCGTTTCATGAACCCGTTGGTGATCATTGCGCATTTCAAGATGGATGCAACATCATTTCAGAAACGGAAGAGCTCAAGACTCAGGGATTACGAAGAGAATTCCCGGACTGATATTTAAAGCATGTTTAGACTATATGTCTAACATGATCCCATGAAGATGAGAAAAAGTGGGATTTCAAAAATGAATGAGAAAAATCCACGGCATTAAGAAAAAGCAAAGTGCCTGGTAAAAGCAAGACCGATGCTCGTGTAAGTTGTTTGATTGATCCATAATGAAGCCGGATGGGAAAAGAAGAAATCCCTGAAAGAGTCAAATCCAAAAGGGCTGCTCCCCAAATAGTGCCAAGCGCAGAACAAAGACATGGAGATAGTCGATCTCTGAACGCAACAAGAGACGCTCTCTAAAGAGTTTGTGCACACCTCAAAAGCGGTTGCACCCCTCAAAAATTGAAGATGCAGAATGGAAAAGACAGGTGACAAGTTTGCAATGATCACCAATGTCAATCCCCTCATAAATTCTGGGCAAAAAACAAGCCTTTTTCGGTCCCCAATCCTACCAATGTTACAACCCTGAAACAGTCTTCTCTGACTAAGACACTTGGGTCAACATATAGCTTAGCTCGAAGAAGTACGAGCAAGACTATTTCTTTCTCATTTTGCAGGGTTCTTGACTTGTAAACCCGGAGCAGATGGTGAAGATTTTCATTCAATGGCCTCGACTCCAAAGCGGGTCCCCCTTGAAAACCAATATCCGAGCCCAACATTACGGTCCCGTGGAAGACCTCCCGACCGATTAAAATGTATGCGCTGCGAATGAGCCTAAAACCTAGGCACAGGTTAGTAGGGAATTGAGTGCATCCCCTATAACAACCACTATCTCAAAACAGGTGAGGAGACCTCATTGTCGAGAAATATTCCAATTGATATTTTGAACAAACTCTCTTTGGAGTTTTCAAACTGTTGATCCGGATTTTCCATGCAAGGAATTTGTGATCACATTTGCATGTTGCAAGAATGCTTTGGATAACCTTCAGCATCAAAATCCACATTTCATGACTAAAACTTAAGTCATAAAATTCTGTCAATTGGACAATTATTGTCTTCCCAAAGATTATTAACATTTTCTTGGTGAAGAAAAATCTTTCAGGTTTGAACTTTCTGCAGGATACCTGGAGAACCCAGCTCCCAGAATGTCGCATCAACAGACTCAGGTGAAGCTTTGTCAAAATAAAATCTTTCACTGCTTCAAAGCTGAATTCCCGACAAACTTCAGGATCTTTGAAAAAAAAAACCCCTTTTAAAAGAAAAAGTCCTAGCATGACGTGGAGAACCCTCGTCCCAGGACCCCTTTCCAAAAAATCAAGCAGTCTCATCGGACGTGGAGAACCCTCGTCATGAGACCCCTTTTCAAAATTCAAGCAGTCTCATCGGACGTGGAGAACCCTCGTCTCGGGACCCCTTTTTAAACAAAATCAAGCAGTCTCATCGGACGTGGAGAACCCTCGTCATGAGACCCCTTTTCAAAATTCAAGCAGTCTCATCGGACGTGGAGAACCCTCGTCTCGGGACTCCTTTTTAAACAAAATCAAGCAGTCTCATCGGACGTGGAGAACCCTCGTCTCGGGACCCTTTTTAAACAAAATCAAGCAGTCTCATCGGACGTGGAGAACCCTCGTCATGAGACCCCTTTTCAAAATTCAAGCAGTCTCATCGGACGTGGAGAACCCTCGTCATGAGACCCCTTTTCAAAACAAACAAAGGTAGAAACCGCCTAAAGGGTCAAAACAAAGGTAGAAACCGCCTAAAGGGTCAAACAAAGGTAGAAACCGCCTAAAGGGTCAAAACAAAGGTAGAAACCGCCTGAAGGGTCAAACCAAAGGTAGAAACCACCTGAAGGGTCAGACAAAGGTAGAAACCGCCTGAAGGGTCAGACAAAGGTAGAAACCGCCATAAGGGTCAGACAAAGGTAGAAACCGCCATAAGGGTCAACACGAGGTAGATATCGCCTTAAGGATCGACACAAAGGCCCGATCCACCACACGGATCAGAATCCTTGGCAAATCCGGAAGCGTGGGATGCGCCTTCCTTAGGTTCCTACCAGTTAGGAATCCCATAATGGTATGACCTACCATACAGGTCAGAGCTTAATCTCCTTAGGATATTCCGAATGACAAGTCCTATGCACCTTCTTGAAAGTCGTCGCAACCAGCAGCATCCTACAGGTGAGTTTCAGGTAAACCTCTCTCACTCCGGCCCATGTTCAAATTGTCAGAGTAAGCCGGGAATTAAATTGAGCTTTTATCAAAGGCTTAAGGATCCAATGTCATAGCATTTCTTTGCACCAGTCAAGTCGATCGAGATTCAGGTGCCATTTTGTCTTTAAAAGCAACCTCTGACGAGCTCACTCTCAAAGAGGGGCAGCTGTTGACACCTGATTTTTAATTCCTTTTTACTTTAATTTTTATTCTTAAAAATTAATTAAAAAAATAGCAAAAAAATCATAAAATTGCAAAATCAACTTTGGAAGCGTTGGCCTAGCCTCAAGAACCAATTTTGAACAAAAAAAAAAATATATTTTTCGTAATTTTTAATAATTTTTGTATTTATTTAATTATTAAAAATACCAAAAAATCAGAACTAATCTCAGTTCTGAACAAAAATTCATATTTATTTTATCATTATCGTATTTCTATGGCTTGTTAGAATCGAGACTAAATTTTTATCCGATACGGATGTTCATCCGTGGACCGGAGCATCTTTCCAAAGGGATTGATGAAGAACACCAAGGGTGCGCGAAATCGATGAAAACCTAAGCAACTATCAAATATGCCTTCGAGATATTAGGAAAATAATGGAGAGCCCACCCAAAATTCTCTTCCACCATCTCCCGTTACTTTCTTCATTGTTTATCTTAGGGGGAAAGATGCTTCTCCGACAAAAGGCACAAAGGCAGTCTCCCGTGGGAGATGGAGGAAATAAAAAATAAAAAGGAAGAAAGAGAGTTGAAAGGAAGGGAGGGAAGCCCGGACAGAGGTGTGGGTCTTGGACTTGGGGGTTCGGTCCAAAGAAAAGAGAGGACAGTGAGAGAACAAAAAAAAAAGAAAGGGAGGTGGCAGTCGAACCTCAGCTGGACAGTGGCCTCGGAAAGCTGAGGAAACTCGCCATCACCAAGCTGATCCTCACCGTAAAGGATGGTGCGAGAGCCGATGAGATAAGGAAGTAACTCGCCCGGCACGGCCGACCATCTCCTCAGTGGCATCCCACCGGCCACTCATAATAACTTCAGCTATCTCGTATCCGGCGACGCTCTCGAGCCAGGTAAGTTTCAAGTCTCATTTCTGTTTTGCACGGTTGATTTAGGGACAGATTTTCGTTAGTTCTAGTCGATACGTACACTGAGTACGAGGGAGCTTTGGTCTGCCGTTCTTTTGCTGAGCTCTCATCGCTTTAAGTTTGAACTCTGCCTCTAGCCATCAGTGTCCCCCGTCCCCCATCCCGATCAGTTTTATTCGCGCGTTCGTGTCCTTTCATGGAGGTCGCGGTCCTTGCCGCGTTTCGGAGTCGCGTTTTGTTCAAATGGTCGACTGAGCGATAACCAGAGGTACCGGTTCGGGTATGTTTTCCTTCACTCGTGGAGACGTCGGCTTAGGAACCAGGCAAAAGAGGGTTGAAGCGGTAACGTCGGGTTGGTTCGCTCGAGCTGGTGGACCAGTGAAAACACAAAGGAGGGTGTTCGGGTCTAGCCAGAGGGTGGCTCCTGTCCGCTAGTTGGCTCGACAGCGTTCGGAGCCCCGCCCGTTAAATGTTTGGGCACGAGGCCAGTTTCGGCGGCTCGTCGCTCGTGGAATGCAAGTGTGACCCGGAAGTGACGAAGATGGGCAGAACCGGCATCAGGGGAGTCCGGCTGACGTGACCTAGCGGCGCCGGCGAGCGAGCATGGCAACAAATGGTGGTGAACGGATCCTGGCGTCGCAACGATGAGGTAAGAGAAGGCCGTGAGAAGGCTGTCGGTCTCGTCGATACCTCGGAGGACGAGCAGACCCGGCACATCTCGTCGAACTGAACCTGGCGGTGGAAGGATGAGCCAAACCAGCGACAATGCGACATACGAGCTCAGACCCAGCGAGGGACGCCGGCGACGTAAGCCGAAGACTCGAGCTCTCCCCCCTGGTTCCATGCATGGACGTCGCGAAGGAGAAGATGAACAGGAGCATTCGTTCGTATGGGCTAGGAGCTGGGCTGGCAGAGAGAAAAGAAGGATTGGGCTGAAGGAGTTAGTTGAGGGATGGTCTTTGGGCTTTTGGGCCTGGTCTTGCGCGGTGACCAGGCCCATTTCTGGTGATATCTTCCGGGCTTGATTCGGACCCGGGTCTAGGGATCCGATCCGGATCCGGTTCCCCCCCTTTTTTTTAAAAATAATAAATAATAATTATAATTATTAAATTATTATTAATTAATAAAAATAAAATAAAAAAAATTCAAAAAAAATAGAAAATCATAAAAAATTCAAAAAAATTCGGAAAATTCAGAAAAATTCTAACAAATTCCAGGAAATAGGAAATGGCCACATTCAACTGGCCACGACTTGTTTCGGGTCTTTTGACCCCCCGATCTTTCCAAAAATGACGGTTTTGCCCTTCCGGCAAACCGTTTTCCAAAAAATTCTAAAAAAATCCAGGAAAATCCCAAAAATAGGAAATGGCCACAAACAACTGGCCAAGACTCATTCCGGGTGTTTTGAACCCCGACCCTTCTTAAAATGACGATTTCGCCATTTGGACGAATCGTCTTCCAAAAATTGAAGAAAAATCAAAAAATTCCAAAAAATTCTCGAAAATGGGAAATGGCCACAATCAACTGGCCATGGATTATTTTGGGTAATTCGATATCCCAGTCTTCCAAAAAAATGACGATTTTTCCATTCGGGCCAATCGTCCCCAAATCTTCCCATTTTACCCCTGGTCCGAAATCACATCTTCCCTAAACCCTTATGGCTATATTAGGAAACCATTGATTTGAATTGGTGTGCATTGAGGTGATTTATTTATGTACTTGATTGCGCTTTCATTTAAATTGGTTGTAATTGATAGGAATAGTCTTCCAATCTGCATGAAACCCTGAATCAAACCTACCTCATCTAAAATTGCGCCTGCATGAACTCTTAGCTATGAAAATCACTCGCGTTAGGTACCGAAAGGGCGTTGGTAATGACACCGACGTAACCAAGTCCCCGAACCCAAAATCTCTGGTTCCGCAGAACTGATCGATCTCTCCCAATCGGTCAGTAAGGTTTTCGGTCTACCCTCCAAGAAAGACCGGTGGCGACTCCAAATGCATGCACAAGTTGCACATGCCACCACGACCACACTGAAGGTCGAAAGCGATCGACTCTTATCGTCGAATCCTTTGAAAAATACTCCCGCCGCGATTTGGTATGGGCCTGGGAGGGCCCGCGCCGATCAAAGGCCCGCGATCGGTAATCCATTAGCCGCGTCCGCTTTCGGACGGGTCGCGACAAACATTTTCGGGTCCCATAAGAGACGAAGACTTGCGGATGCCAAGGATTGGCTGTTGGAATAGTCTGTTGAAGTAAGTGAGAAGTTGACCTCACCTGACCGAGTGACCTTTTGAGGTTTTTTCTAGTCGCCCCGAAGTATGGGGTTGTGTACATACGTTAGTAGTAATAAGGTCTTGACTAGGTTGCTAGTATGTATGTTCTGTGATTGACTCTCTGTGAATGACGGTTGTGACTACCTACTGCTTTATCCCATGTGAATCTTTGTCAGGGAGTTTAAAACGTTTCCGCATGCGTAGTTAAGTGATAGGTCGATAGCATGCCTGAGAAGCTATCTTTATGACCTCGTGGCGATTTGGCAAGGCATGTCGCGGGCTCGAGAGTCGGGGCTTGACAAAACCCTTTTTCTGGAAACTTATGAATGCATGATTCTTTGACCTAAACCGTTGAACATCAATTTTCATAAAAAAAAAAAAATCTTGATTTAGTTAATATGACCTATCACCGCTTACGTCTGATTCGCTATCTTCAGAAAATCGATCTTTAATGGAAAGTCGGTTAAATTTTCAAAAATTAAAAAGGATAATGGCACGATCACGATTTCTTTCCTTACCTTGCGGCGAATATTCGGGTGGATGTGTTGTCTTGATTGGACTTGTCATATTTTGAGATTTCCTGAAAGTTTTAGTCAGATGTGGTTTCCTAAAAACCCCATCAAAATGGATTTTTAGGAGGATAAGTTTCTTAAAAACCTTATCTCACTAAACCATAGGCATTTAAATCGAGACGACGAAATCTCCATTGTATCCCCATAATGGCCGAATTTCTTAAGAAGGGAATGGAAAAAATCATATCCATAAACATATCTATGCATATTTTTGAATTTTATAGCATATTTTGTGCATATCTCATATTTTCGAATATCATCCATCGCATTCCGTATTTTCTAAATACCCTTGCATGCATATTTCATCCGAAAATAAAAATAAAAATAATATCATTCTCATTGCATGTTCAATTTGCCACGCCGTTTTGCCACGTCATTTTCCATGTCATTTTGCCACGTCATTCTTCCATGTCATTTTCACGTCATTTTTCCATGTCATCTTCCATGTCATTTTGCCAAGTCATTTTTCCATGTCATTCTTCCACGTCATCTTCCATGTCATTTTGCCACGTCATTCTTTCATGTCATTTTGCCACGTCGCTCTTCCACGTGATTTTCCATGTCATCTTGCTATGCCATTATGCCATGTCATGCTTCGTTGCCATGTCATATCATTTCACATGTCATATAGTTAGGTTGCATTAGCATCACATTTAATTAAAAAAATCAAAAAATAAGTCACATAAACCAATCAAAAGACATTTTCATGGAATTGGTACCGAAATGGCATTAGTTAATTTTTAATTAATGTAACCAAGTCCCCGAATCTATAATCTTTGGTTCTTAGGAATAAGAATAGTCCTCCCGCTATTTTTATTTTGATTTCTAACCAACCTTACCATAAATGGTTAGTGGCGACTCCGAAATCTAAATCATTTCTTATTAATTTAAGTCGCGAATTGGTAGGGTTTGGGAGAGTCCATATTAGGTTAATTCATTTGATTAATCTAATAATCCATTAACGAAATTTTAGGTCGCGACAGTAGACTATTATGCAGACTAAAGTGGTAGAATCTCAGAGAAATAATCGAACAACATTAGATAGGTCTAAGAATAACCTCCATGATTTCACTGTTCCTTTAGGCTTAGCTAAATTCGTCTCGTCTTCTGGCACAAGGATTCTTGCTCGGTTGCTAGGCATGTCCATCTCGGCTCCCAACGGCATTAGCTAAGCACATAAAGTTTTAGCATGATTTGAATCTACCATTGCAAAACCGTACTAATGAAATTAAGATAAATTAAATTCTTAGAAAGGAGAAATAGGAGTCCTTAGACGCATTTGTATTTTATATAAACACAATGATGCCTTCTATCATCCATCTTTTATCTCAGATTTGTTAACATATCAGGCCCTTGAATTCTTTCTTCGTCATCAAACAATGTTTAAGGATGAAGATTAAGGAATGGTGGCGATCTAAAAATTTTCCATTCTTAGGCTAATGGATTACGAAAGGCGCTTATGGCAACCGTAACACATCTGCTTCAGAAATCAACTTCTGGCTAGAAATTGATTTTTCTACTTTAGCTCTAAAAGTTGATTTCTTATTAGAGAAAGACAATTGATAACAGAACAAAATTTCTGTTTCTTGAATAGAAAATTATTTGGCAACGATTAAAAATTTCTACTTATGAAACATTATTAACACAAAATATTCCACGAAAAATTATATATCCTAAACCTAAAATGCACGTTATTCAATCTAAATATTGACAGATTTACGTAAAATATGTCATTTAATTATTTATGCAAATGTGGATCACTTTTATGAAGAAAATTGTATTAATGAATATGATTGATCAGTTCACATTTATGCCTAAAAGTGTATCCTATTTATGGGTTTCAAATTAATATTATTAATTAAATTAGTTCATTTGTCTAATATTTTGATTATCGGATGAGTTTTATGAGAGATCGAATTTGGAATATTCTCTAACTGCAGAGATTTGGTTAAACATGATATCTTCTTAAAGTCGAGATCTTTAATGAATTTTTGCAAAATCTTATCTTTAGCAGGTTTGAATTTCCATGAACTCTTGATTGATAGATAATATATTCCGAAATCAAAGGAAATCACGAGGAGATCCTTGAAGAGAAAGAAAGAAAGATGAAAAGGAACGTAGAGGAAAAAGAAAAGTAATGTGAAGAGGGGAAGAAAGCAACGTCAAGGACAGGAAGCAACGTGCAGAGAATTTACTTCAGCCATGGCTTCTTCTCCAAGTTCTTCTTCAATTTCCTCTCTGTCATTCATCTCCATGAGTAGCTAAATTTATTTTGTCGCCTTTGAGTGTAGATAAAACGATACTTTTTGTTTGGATTCTAAAATTTATATTTAGTTTTTGGTATTGCACTTGATTATTTGGGAGAGACTACGTTTTTTTATCTATTCTATTTAAGAATTTTATTGTTAAATCAAGTTTATGATTTTAGTTTCTGTAATTCTAATTTCATACCCAAGCAATAGTTTTAATTGTAATTTATGATCAAGACTGATGATAATCTATATATCGAACTATGTGTGCTAAACTTGGGAAGCAAAAGACGATAATGATTGACAAGATAGGTTATAACAAGGTTAGGTTGTAAATTATCTTTGTGTCTATAGCAAGCTTGTAGCTTGTTAGGTTTGATAGTGCAAACAAAAAGGCTAATCAAATAAGAACGTATCCTGGATTCGAGACTCAAAAGCGATAGTTTTCTCGTAATTGTTTACACTTTATTTTAATTAACTGAATTTTAGCATTAGACTAAATTACTTAGTAAAAAAAAATTCGTCTTTATTTTTCCCTATGGTTCGACCCCTTCTTATCACTATCTACAGTTAGTAATTATGGTTTACTTTTTGTCATACTACGACACGATCAATGATGACCAAGCTCATATATCCACGCTAAAAGCACGGGTAGTTCTGGTGCTTCCTCGCTTGTGCCTAGAGGGGTCAAACGGATGGGTCAGACTAAATATGGTCCGACTCATATTGACTCTTTTAACCATTTTTGACTTATTTTCATACAGTACAAATTCATCGACTCATACTCAACCCAACCCATACTCGACTCTGTATTGTTGGGATATTATTATTGAACCAAATGGTCCGACTGAATTGTAATGGAGGCACGCTAACGGGCAACGGCTGGAAAGCAAACAACTCGTTAGGAGCGTATTACTTAAATAATTATATATTGGACCAAATCATAGAATTTTTTTGTTTCTTATAACTTATTAAGAAAAATAATATTGCTAAAATACTCTCGTGCAATTAAAATTATTTTAATTCTTTAACAATTTTAAATTTTTTTAAAATATTTTTTTATTATTGAAAATATTTATAGAGAGAGAGAGAGAGAGAGAGAGAGAGAGAGATGCGTTGAGAATGAAAATATGTCAAAGTGAGAGAGAGTTAGGGCAAAGTGAAAGAGAGAGACATTGATGATGAGAGATTTTTGAAAGATGAGTATTTTTTTTAACTTCTGAAAGTGGGTAGAAAACAGTTTCTAAAGCAAACAATTACTTCAGAATTCGAAAAATGAAGCTAAGCAACCAAATGCATTTTTACTTTAGAAACTGCGTTACAAAACAAATTTTAGCTTCACTCTTTAAAAAAAAATAGATTTTAGCTCCAGAAGTACTTCTGAAGAAGAAATTCTACTTTAGAAGTATTATCATGCGCGCCCAAAGTTTTTAAACTTAGTTCATACTCTCCCAAGTCCATACCAACTTGCAATTTTGGTTCAATATCCATCATACAAAAGATTCAATCTTGGAGTCGCCACTAATCTATTTACAGTAAGTCGATTAAACACCCAAGTAAAATAACGAAAGAATTGTTCTACTTCTATGAAGTAGAGATTTTGAGTTCGAAGACTTATTGACAATATATTAATGACAGATTAATCTAACACCCTTTCGGCACCTTTCATTTTTAATGAAAAAACTGAGCAAACAATTTGGACATATTTTAGCCTAAGTCACTTTCATGGCAGATATTATCACATGGGTGCACAATCAATGAAATTAACACTCTATGAACTAGAGTAAATAAACTACAGGGAAAGGAGCATGCGCCCAAGCAATTAATTCTTTCCTTATTCCACTTTTTTAATGGGCAAAAGGACACCTCAAATGTCAATATTTGTGTACGAAATTCACTTTGGTGCAAATATTTTTTTAGATCATTTAATTGTAATTTTTTTTTTCTAAAGGTGATTATTTGAGTGCTAACAACAGCGAGCGTTGTCGAAAATCTTACATGGCATCTACATGGCTCAGTGGAGAATCCCAGTCAGCAATAACAAAAAGCCAAAAAAAATTAAAACTAAACTAAAAAAAAAAATTGCGGTAGCGAGGGCTTACATAGTTCTTGCCGTTGTCGCCTCACCATCGTTGGCAATAGGCAGCAAAGGTAGAGAATGGGCCAGCAGGGGTCGCCGAGCCTCGGCTAGTGGTCGGCGACCCGTATGGATGGCTAGCGAGGGCTCGACCTTGCAGGTTTGGTGAGGTCGCCCTCACTTAGGCCTCGCCGATAGCTACGACTCCCGCCAATGGATGGCGATGGCTCAACCTTGTAGATCTAGCGAGGTCAAGCCTTGCCACGGTTAGGAGAAGCCGCCCTCTTCTAGCAATAGTCAGGCCTTGCCAACAAACGCGGCAAGGATCGACCATCACTGTACGAGATCGATCTTGCCAGATCTGTGAGGTCGAGCCCTCGCTAGCCATCAGCAAGGTCGACAAGGACTGGCTATTGCTAGGAGAGGTTGACCTCGCCCAGCTGCAACAAGGCTTGACCTCACTAGTTATCGGCGTGGGTCGTCAGCCACTAGTTGAGGCTTGGTGCCTGTCGCTGGCCTATCCCACACCATCACTGGCCATTGCTAGCCTTCGCAATTGTGCGAAGTTCTTCTTTTTTCAGCTTGTTTTTAAAGTTTATTTACCTTTTTTTTTCAAAAATTAGCTTAATTTGGAAAATTTAGTCCAACTTTATATTAAAAAAAGTGCCACATAGACTTATTTTAAATAAAAATTGATATGTGGACTGCATTTTTCAAAAGAAAATCCATGTAAAATTTTAAAAAATTCATAAAAAAATGCCATGTGGATTGTTTGGCCGAAATTTCTCACCGTCGGCACTTAGGTGGCCATTTTTTCTCCTATTTGGCACTTAAGTGGTAAAAAAAATCGACACTAAAGTAAGTACCGTACATAAATATTGACACTTGATATGTGCTTCTGTCCTTTTTAACGCAATAGCTACATTATATGCAATGCATGAAATTTATACTAAATGTGTTGACATAAAAATGCAAACTATCCTATAAAATACGAATGACATGTAAATGTCTTCTAGCCTAACATGGCATTAATTTATTTAACTACACGATTAATTTTCAATGACGTACAATTAAATAATCTAACATGCAAACTACATGATAGAGTTAGTTAACCAAACATGCAACTAACTTGCAACTATACGATGCAAAAGTTGATTAATCTAACATGCAGAAATTTTTCGATGTTTATATTATAAAAATCCGAAATTAATGTTAAATGAATTTAAACTCCCTAAGGGAAAACATTAGCAAATTTAAACTATCGAGTAAATTGATCTGATTCCTAATTTAAATAAGAAGGTTATCCCATCCCTAGTGTAATCTTTCTAAATATGATGCAATCTCAATTAGGCATGCCAAATTGTCTAGAAAAATCACTTGACACGGTGAAGGAGTCGTCGGAGATCAGAAGCTCGTCTTGGTGGGATCACTTGGTACAGTGAAGGAGTTGTCGGTGATCAAAATCACACATTTCCTAATTGGTATTTCCTGCGAGAAGGTCGTCCTCAATCACTGCTAGGTAGAGGCGTCAAATGGGTGGGTCGGGTCGGGTTTGGGTCGGGTCGAATATGGTCCGACCCATATTGACCCATTTAACCCGTTTTGACCCATATTCATCCAATGCAAATTTAGTGACCCATACCCGACCCAACCCATACCCGACCCATACCCGACCCGACCCATATTACTTAAATACTTATATGTTTAGCTAAATTATGAAATATTTATTTTGTATAATTTATTAAGAAAAATTATATTGCTAAAACATGCAATTGAATTTTTTCTGAAAAAATTTAAATTTTTTTCTTTATAATTTTTTTTTATAATCGGCCACCTACGATCTCTGCTCGCCACTGCTGACCGTTGCCTGCTTCCTGCCATCGTCGTCCCCTCAAACTGCTGCTCGCCACCTCTGCCACCGGCCGCCCTCCACCTCCGTCACCGAAGTTGTTGCTCTCCCCGCACGGGCTGCCGCTTCTGAAGGCGTAAGGGGCATAATCGAAGCTCGGGAAGGGAGGTGCTCCGGCAGGTTTCGACGCTGACTCGTACCCGATTTCGATTTATCATGCCGAGTTAAGTTAAAAGGCTTCGATACTAACTGAGCTTTTATGTTAGTTGCATTCAAAATATCTCTCTCCCTCTTACTATAGCCAATTAGCCATGATGCCAACCATAATCACAACGATTTTCCTCCTTTACAGCCTCATCTACACTTGGTCCCTCTATTTGGTCCCCAAGAAGCTGAGGATCTACCTCCCTCCTTCTTGGTTGGCGGTGGTGACCGGAGGTGGGAAGCGGCAACCATTGGAGGCCAAAGCAGAGCGATGGCCAAGGCAGGAGAAAAAGGAAAATAGAAAATAAAAAGAAATAAAAAAATATATAAAAAATGAATTATTAAAATATTAAAAAATTAGATTTTTAAAAAAATATTCACTAAACTTATTTATGATTGGCTTAAGATATTTTTCTTAGCTAACCCATTTATGGCCCATTTGAAACCCATTTATGACCCATAAAGTTTTTAAGCAATCCATTTATGACCCATTTAAGTACTTAAGTCAACCCTTTTTTGACCCACCACCATCAAATATGGGTCAAATGTGGGTTCTAGACCCATTTTGCCACCTCTACAGTGCTAGGCTAGATTGATTCCCGTATGTTGCCTTGATCACGCGCCCTCTGCTATATATAATAGCTCATAGTTCCCTTTCGCTTTCCTGTTTTTTCTTCTTTTTCTTTCTGTCTCACCACAAGAATTGGTTCTGCTCAGTTTTGATGTCTCACAGTTTCCTATTGGTCAAATTTATATATGAAAATCGTGGGGAATTACGCCGACGTGTGATTAAAAAAATTACGGGCTTGTGGGCTTTAATTTGGTTAATTAAAATATTAAAAAAAACTTATTTGAATTCGTCCGCTGCCGGTTTCATAAATTTAAGGGTTAATACCGTTAAAAACCCCAAACAGGTACACTTGTGATAATTTTACCCCAAATTATTACTATTTACCGTGAAAATCCCAAACTGGTATAGCCGTGACAAATTTACCCTCCATTAATTTTCGTTAGATTTTACCGTCAAATTGCTAAGTTGGATGACACATGGCTATTGTCGGTGTTGACACCTGATTTTTAACCATCCGTTATTATAGTTTTTTTTTATTTCTAAAATTAATTAAAAATAGAAAAAAAAAAGGTCAAAAAATTGCAAAATCAACTTTGGAAGCCTTAGCCTAGCCTTAGGAACCAATTTTGAACAAAAAATATTTTTTGTATTTTTTAATATTTTTTGAAATTTATTTAATTATAAAAATACCCAAAAAATCAGAAAAAATACCATCCGTGGTCAGAAAATTACACAAAAATATTCTGAACTTTTATTTTAATTCTATCTTCAATATTTTCACTTTTTATTAGGGAACTTTGGCTTGGTTCATGGGGTTCCTTCACAAACCTAATCCCGAACCGGGCCTAAAAAATCCTTTTCGAGTCTTTTAATTTTCAATTCTCGGTTTTTTATAAGCTATGACATTGGACTCCAAAGTATTGAAATGCAATTGGGTCAATTTGCCCTCCAATTTGATCAATTTTAACCAAAAGAGCTTAATTGCATAAAAATCTTTCAATTTAGTCCCCGGTTTCACAAGTTTTGAAATTAAATTTCACACGGGCACACCCATTAAAATTAAACACCTCTACCCAACAGTTTTCATCATGCCGAATCCATTGGAGGGCTCAATTTTGGCTAATTCGATCGTTTAGGCCTTCGATTTGGCGAAATCAAATTTCGGATCCTAGGGACAATTTGAGGTTTTCACAGAATTTCAATAAATTGATTCATGAAAATACCCACATTTGATGGAAAACATGTCAAGGAATCCGATTTTGCCATCAATTTCATGAAAAGAGGTCATTTGGGGGGTCAATTTGACGATTTGGTCGATTTGGCCGAACCGGGTCGGTCGGGTCCGATCCGACCCGACCCGGTCCGACCCGGTTCTGCAACAATGCACAGAATGTGCAGCAAGGTGCCCAGAACGTGAAAAAAAGGGGGGCGGCGAGTCGCGATTTTCTAAGGAAAAAAAGGACGACACATGCGGGGGACACGAACGGGTGGTCGACAATCGTTTGTGCGGGTTAAAGGACCCGAAAAAAGGGTTGGTCGGCCACGAGGAGGGGGGTATACTCGGTTTTTTTTAACCGAGCTCGGAGGGATGAACAAAGGGGGAGCCGAGAGAGAAAGGAGGATTTTTTGAGCTGAGAGGAAGCGCGAAACGGCGTCCTCGGACCTTCAACATACCAAGGCGAACATCACCAAAGGCTCGGCGGTCGTCGGGAAGCTCCGGATAGGTCGGTATCTCGCCGGATCTCCATTTTTTTTCCGCGCATGCTATGTGTTCGATAAAATGCTCAAATGAATGCTATGTCTTTGGGGGTCTCGGTCGTGTCTTCCCGAGCTCCATTTGCGCGTGTCTAGCCTCAAGCATGCATTAGAACCGACTCTAAGCCTCGTTTCCCCTTTATTTTGCATCGAACGCCACCGAAAAACGAGGGCCGGAGGTCGCCGAGCCATACCCGGACCAAGAGCTCACGCCGGCGAAGCCGGAGGTCGCCGACCATCAAAGGACCATAGGTAAGCTTCTAAACCTTCCTTAGATGCCACGTGAATGCCCGGAACCGGGTTTAGACGAATAAAATTTTCTGCAAAATTCCTCGCCGGAGCCAGGTTCGGGGAGGTCCGATTTGGCCATTTTTCGAGGTAAAATCTGTCATAATTTGCTTATATGTTGTTGCTGAAGTTGTGAGGAGTTGAATGCCGCAAGAACGGGCGAAAAATACCAAGTTTCGGGCCCGTTTCGCAATTTTCCGGCGACCTCGCCGGAATTATTACTATTCATCGTCTTCTCCGGCGACCCTCCGGCCGGTCAACGGTCAACGGCCGACGTGGCGTGCCACGTAGGCAGCCACGTCAGCCGGGTGGGGTCCGATCCATGTATTTTCAAATAAAACAAACGGACGGCCACGATCGCGACACGTGTCGCGATCCTGGAATTTTTGGAAAATTAAATAAATGATTTTCGAATAATCGATCCGGCGGACGAGGATGTGCCACGTGGCTCACTGAAGGACGTCCGATCTTGTACAAGAGCGGACGCACCAGAGGAGGCCACGTGGCACGTTCTAGAGCGTCCGATTTGTGGGTTTTTCTAAAAAAGGAAAAGAAATTGATTTTTGATCCGACGGTCGTGATCGAGCCACGTGGCTCTCTGTGAGTCGCCCGATCTAGTGGAAGATCGGGCGCACGAGACGAAGCCACGTGGCACGACGTGGGCCGTTCGATTCAGGAATTTTCGGATAATTAAATAAAATAGATAAAAAAATCAAAAAAATTGTTAAAAAATGGAAAAATGTTTAAAAATATAAAACGACGTCGTTTTAGGCCGGTTTCGACCCCTAGGGTCGGGCCGGGCGCCCGAGAGGCGTGGGCCGGGTTTGACCCGGCCCGGAAAATATTTTTAAATATTAAAAAATTTAGAAAATAATAAAAAATAAAAAAAAATCAAAAATCAATAAAAAAATAGAAAATCATAAAAAACTCAAAAAAATTCGGAAAAACTCAGAAAAATTCTAAAAAATTCCAGAAAATAGGAAATGGCCACGTTCAACTGGTCACGACCTGTTTCGGGTCTTTTGACCCCCGATCTTTCCAAAAATGACGGTTTTGCCCTTCCGGCAAACCGTCTTCCAAAAAAAATTCTAAAAAATCCAGGAAAATCCCAAAAAATAGGAAATGGCCACAGTCAATTGGCCAAGGCTCATCCCGGGTGTTTTGAACCCGATCATTCTTAAAAATGACGATTTCGCCCTTTGGGCGAATCGTCTTCCAAAAATTGACGATTTTGCCCTCCGGGCTAAATCGCCTCCAAATCTTCCCATTTTACCTCGGTCCTAAATCACGCCTTCCCTAAGCCCTTATGCCTATACTA
Organism: Rhodomyrtus psidioides; assembly: GCA_021437785.1. Classification (NCBI taxonomy): domain Eukaryota; kingdom Viridiplantae; phylum Streptophyta; class Magnoliopsida; order Myrtales; family Myrtaceae; genus Rhodomyrtus; species Rhodomyrtus psidioides. The sequence continues at coordinate 4,487,020 of JAILYB010000005.1, forward strand.
GGAGGCCATGTGATGTGAATTGACGTGCATTGATGTGATTTATTTATGCACTTGATTGCGTTTTCATTTAAATTGATTGTGATTGATAGGAATAGTCTTCCAATCTGCATGAAACCCTGAATTAAACTTACCTCACCCGAACTTGCGCATGCATGAACTCTTGGCTAGGAAAATCACTCGCGTTAGGTACCGAAAGGGCGTTGGTAATGACATCAACGTAACCAAGTCCCCGAACCCAAAATCTCTGGTTCCGCAGAATTGATCGATCTCTCCCAATCGGTCAATAAGGTTTCCGGTCTACCCTCCAAGAAAGACCGGTGGCGACTCCAAATGCATGCACAAGTTGCACATGCCACCACGACCACACTAAGGTCGAAAGCGATCGACTGTTATCGTCGAATCCCTTTGAAAAATACTCCCGCCGCGATTTGGTATGGGTCTGGGAGGGTCCGCGCCGATCAAAGGGCCCGCGATCGGTAATCCATTAGCCGCGTCCGCTTTCAGACGGGTCGCGACAGTCGGGTGTACACGTTACCCTATGTTTGCTATAGGTGTATCAATTTGAAATTTTTTGTGGTATTAATTCAATTTAACGAAAATTAACAAAGGGTAAATTTGTCATATATGTACCAGTTTGGGATTTTTTATGGTAAAAAAAATAGTTTGGGGTAAATTTGTCACAGTTATACCAGTTTAGGATTTTTTGTAGTTATAAAAATAGTTTCGGATAAATTTGTCACAAGTGTACCAGTTTAAGATTTTTGGTGGTCAAAAAAATAGTTTGTGGTAAATTTATCAGAAGTATACCAGTTTGGGGTCTTTTGCGGTATTAACCCTAAATTTAAATGCTCATAATATCTATATGAATTTAGCGAGAATTATTTTATTGAGGGGTCACAGTTGATCCCCATTTCTATGCAATAAATTGTTGGAAAACAGTGTTAAATAAATAACAAAATTGTTTAAAGAGTATGGAGGATACTTACAATTCGAATGACAATAATAAATATAAGCAAGCTGCCTCAAATATGAAAATACTAATTTGAGCCTTCAGAAGCAGTATTGAAAATTCATCAGATGCAAAAATTCGTCAGATGCAACTGCATCTGAACCCGTCAGATGGAGTTCCTTCTGAACCCATCAGAAGCAGTCCTTCTGGACCCGTCAGATGGAGTTCCTTCTGAACTCGTCAGAAGCAGTCCTTCTGGACCCGTCAGATGGAGTTCCTTCTGAGGCTTCCTTCTGAGGCTTCCTTCTGAGCCCTCCTTCTGACCTTCCTTCTGAGCCTCCTTCTGAGGTTCCTTTTGACCCTCCTTCTGAACCTCCTTCTGAGCCTCCTTCTGAGGTTCCTTCTGACCCTCCTTCTGAGGTTCCTTCTGACCTTCCTGAGCAACAAAATCCGAACGGAAATATAACAATATAAATTAATAGAATTTAGATGGAATACCGAGGCCTGTATTCAACACAGTTTCATTAAAACAGATTCGTCCCCTCCAGTACGTGCTTTGAGGTTTCGTGGACGTCTGTCTCCCAAGATACAACGGTTTAGTAGCGATGGATGCTAGCACAGCACTCCAACGCTTCCGGCGAACTTGAACAACACGAGAACACTATCGAAAACAATGAAAATGCCGACAATTCCAAAGAGGGAGATTTTCGCAGTTCTTTTCGTCATGTACTCTCTATCTTTAAAATAGAACGGGAAGCCACCTATTTATAGGCTAAGCGAGGCATTGCGGAAATAAATAATAACGGCCAAATTAATTCTGCCGTTATGTAATTAATTCTGTAACCACAGAATTATAGCAGCCGTTACTTAGTTAATACCATTTACACACCGGTAATTAACATAAGCACGATTAACGGCTTGAGTTGGAAAAATTAAAAACATAAGGCAAAAATGGGCTTGTCGCAAGGCCCACTTTCCGGTCCGGCATTCGCGTACGCAGGTCGTGCGCTCGCGCCCAAGTTCAACTTGTCGGGCTTCCGTCGGGGTCCGGGATTTGCATCCCCCCTGCGCGTGCGCACGAGGCATAGTGCTTGTGCTATGATAGTTACCACTCAAAGAGAGTGTATCCATATATAAAGCACTTCAAGGCCTTCTTCCTTTCCTATGTGGGACTAGTGCTTTATCACTTCCCACTTCCAACTCAATGGTGTTCTTTGAGAAATAATTTCTCATTCACTCACCATCAAAATACCTCATATTTCCAACAATCCCCCACATGAATGAAAATTGTTTTGGTTTTGACTCCGTGATAGTGTTCAACAAATGAAACCTGCATAGGATAGGTAGGTATCACCCTTTGAACCTTCCCTTGTGAAAATATATTTAATTTACCAGCTGTCCAGTAGACATGATGTCCTTGAACTGTCCTGCTTTCTTAGTAAATGACCCATACACTTCACACAGGAATCATCAACGTTTGTTCAGTTCTCATGAGTATGTTCGTTTTGGCCATGAACATCGTCCTGGTTCTGCGAGAGTTTCTAAAGAATTCAGCCCTCAATAATTCTCCTTTGAAGCGGCCCCACTTCTCTCTCACATAGGTGATTACTTAATCTTTAGTAATTAGTTTACTCCACTTAAGAATCATTAAAGCATAATTGCTATCCTTTTTCCTGATAAACCCCCACAGTAATTTGTTTACTCCACATACTTGGGGGATATCAAATCACTGTTTCTTTTATAGGAATGGTTTGAGGGATAGAACCCCACAGTGATATCATTCAGTTCATATAATTAGGTTGTCCCTTTGAACCTAGATCTTGGGATCTCCAATCAACTAGGTTGGGTTTTCCTTTATATCAACTTTTCTGTCATGGGCTTTAGTCCCATTCCTATTGTTGACTTTCCAACTAACTCTCTGTTTAACCCTTTGGTTAGCGGATCCGCAATATTATCCTTTGACTTTACGTAGTCAATAGAGATAATTCCAGTTGAGAGTAGTTGTCTAATGGTATTGTGTCTACGACGTATATGTCTAGACTTACCATTATACATGTTACTTTGTGCTCTTCCAATCGCAGATTGACTATCGCAATGTATACAGATTGGTGGCACAGGTTTTTGCCATTTTGGAATATCCTCTAGGAAATGGCGTAGCCATTCAGCTTCTTCACCACATTTATCCAAAGCTATAAACTCGGATTCCATTGTGGATCTGGCTATAACAGTTTGTTTACAGGGTTTCCAAGATACAGCCGCACCTGCCAGTGTGAATACATATCCACTAGTAGATTTTGAGTCTTTTATATCAGATATCCAGTTTGCATCACTGTATCCTTCTAATACAGATGGATACCTGGTATAGTGCAGGCCATGATTCCGAGTATACCGTAAGTACCTGAGTACTCTCACTATTGCTTTCCAATGGTCAGCACTCGGATTGCTCGTATATCTACTCAATCTACTAACCGTATAGGCAATATCTGGTCTAGTACAACTCATTAAGTACATTAGACTTCCAATAATTCTGGAGTATTCTACTTGAGAAACACCATCTCCTCTATTCTTGGATAGATGAAGACTATTGTCTAATGGTGTTCTAGCAATACCAGAATCATTCTTGCTGAATTTTTCAAGAATCTTGTCCACATAGTGTGACTGGTTTAAAACTAAACCTTCCGATGTTCTCGTGATTTTAATCCCTAAAATCACATCAGCAAGTCCCATATATTTCATGTCAAATCTTGAATTCAACATATTCTTGGTGGATTTGATCATTCTGTCATCACTACCAACAATGAGTATGTCATCTACATACAAACATAGAATGACATATCCATTCTCTGTCTCTTTAAAGTAGACACATTTATCACATTCATTGATTTTGAAACCATTGGTAATCATTGCATTATCAAACTTTTCATGCCACTGCTTTGGCGCTTGTTTTAGACCATACAATGATTTTACCAATTTACAGACTTTCCTTTCTTGTCCTGGAACTACAAAACCTTCAGGTTGTTCCATATAGATTTCTTCATCCAAATCACCATTTAGGAAAGCTGTTTTTACATCCATTTGATGTACTTCTAGATTTCGCAATGCTGCAATCGCAAGTATCATCCTAATGGAGTTTATTCTCGTCACAGGAGAATAAGTATCAAAGTAATCTAAGCCTTCTCGTTGCCTGTATCCTTTGATTACAAGTATGGCTTTATACTTATCAATGGAGCCGTCTGCTTTCATCTTCCTTTTAAAGATCCATTTGGACCCTAAAGGTTTACAACCAGGAGGAAGATCCACTAGCTCCCAAGTATGATTCTGCAAGATAGAATCAACTTCATTTTTTATTGCCTCTTTCCATAGAGGTCCCTCAGAAGAACTCACAGCTTCTGTATAAGTTAGTGGTTCTTTTTCTAACAAATAAGTTAGAAAATCATTTCCAAATGATTTTTCCACTCTTGCTCTTTTGCTACGTCTTAGTTCATGATCTGAATCATGACTTTCATCGTTCATAGTTTCATTTGTTCGTTTGGACGAACTTGAACCATCATTGGATTTATAAGGAAAAACATCTTCAAAAAATGAAGCATTCCTAGACTCCATGATCGTATTCTTGTGTACATCTGGAATCTTAGATTCATGCACAAGAAATCGATATGCACTACTGTTATGTGCATAGTCTATAAAGATACAGTCCACCGTTTTAGGACCTATCTTAGTTTTCTTTGGTGTTGGAACAATTACCTTAGCAAGGCACCCCCACACTCGTAAGCAATTGTAGGATGGTCTCCTTACCTTTCCATAGCTCATAAGGGGTTTTATCCTCTTTCTTTCGAGGTACCTTATTTAAAAGGTAATTGCTCGACAAAATAGCTTCACCCCACATATTTTGAGGTAAGCCTGAACTTAGTAACATCGCATTCATCATTTCTTTCAATGTGCGATTTTTACGTTCAACAACACCATTTGATTGAGGTGAATAGGGCGCAGTTACCTCATGTATAATTCCGTGTTGTGCACAGAATTCACCAATTGGTACTTCATACTCACCGCCTCTATCACTTCTCAATCTCTTGATTTTCTTATCAAGTTGATTTTCAACTTCATTCTTATAGAGAATAAATTTCTCTAAAGCTTCATCTTTGCGTTTAAGCATATACACATAGCAGTATTTAGTGCTATCATCGATAAAGGTAATAAAATATTTATTACCACCTCTTGTTTGTACGAATTTCAAATCACAAACATCACTGTGAATCAATTCAAGAGGTACGGTACTTCTGTCAATCGATTGAAACGATGATTTCGTTAATTTTGTCTCAACACAAATTTCACATTTGTGTTTTGAATCAATTTGGAATGAGGGTATATGTTCCAAGTTAATTAATCTACGCAATGTATCATAATTAACATGTCCGAGTCTACCATGCCATAAATTGGAGGACTCAAGCAAATAAACGGAAGACTTATTATCTTTATTGATAATCGTCATAACATTGAGCTTAAAAAGCCTATCAGTTACATATCCCTTCCCCACATACATTCCAGATTTTGAAAAAATAACTTTGTCTGACTCGAACACCATGCGAAATCCATGCTTGTTCAACAGTGATCCGGACACCAGATTCTTTCGAATTTCCGGCACATACAAGACATTGTTCAGAGTCAGCTCTTTCCCAGAAGTCATCTTCAGAAGCACCTTCCCTTGGCCTTCAACCGCAGAAGAGGCAGAGTTTCCCATGAACACTTTTTCCCCATCAATTGGTTCGAAAGTTGTGAACAATTCCTTATTGGAACACACGTGCCTTGTAGCACCAGTGTCAATCCACCATTCCTTTGGATTGGACCCAACCAAGTTCACTTCAGAAATCATTGCAGAGAGATTTATATCTGACACGTCTTTTGTCATGCCATTGTTGACAACTGATTTTTGACCGTCTATTATTGTGATTTTTATTCTTTAAAATTAATTAAAAATATCAAAAAAGGTCATAAAATCACAAAATCAACTTTGGAAGCCTTGGCCTGGCCTTTGGAACCAATTTTGAACAACAAATATTTTTTGGTATTTTTAAATATTTTTCGAATTTATTTAATTATTAAAAATACCCAAAAAATCATAAAAATACCATTCGTGGTCAGAAAAATACACACAAATATTCAATAATTTTGTTTTAATTTCCTCTTCAAGTGTGTTACTTTGAATCTCAAAAATTCGGCTCGGGTCACTATGTTCCTTCACAAACATAAACCCGAACCGAGCCTAAAAAAATCCTTTTCGAGTCTTTTAGTTTTCAATTCTAACCTTGTGTAAGCTATGAAATTGGATTATAAAGTCTTGGAATGCAATTTGGTCAATTTGCCCTCCAATTTGATCAATTTTAAGCAAAAGGGCTAGATTGCATAATTTTCTTTCAATTTAGTCCCCGGTTTCACAATTTCTGAAATTAAATTTCATACGAGCATACCCATTGAAATTAAACACCTCTAACCTATGTTTTTCATCATGATAAATCGATTGGTGGCCTCAATTTCGACTAATTCGGTCGTTTGGGCCCTCGATTGGGCAAAAATCAATTTCGGATCCTAATGGTAATTTGGGGTTTTCATTAAATTTCAATCAATTGATTCACGAACATACTCCTATTTGATAGAAAACATTTCAAGGAGTCCGATTGTGCAGTCAATTTCATGAAAAGAGGTCAATTTGGACCCCAATTTGGGCGTATTGGTCGAACCGGGCCGGTCGGGTCAGACCCGACCCGACCCGGTCCGACCGGGTCTGCAACTTAGTTGCATACCCACCGTGGCCAGCGAAGCATGCTTAAAGCAGGGGAAGATGGGGAAGAGCGGCGACCGGTTCATTTTTTTAAAAAATATAGGACAACCAACGTGGGGGACAAAGCAGTAGGACCATACCTCATCTGGCAGATTAGTGCTCGCAAAAAGGCCGGTCGGCCATGGACAAAAGTGGAGAGGATTCTCGTTTTTGAGAGAGCTCGGCCGAGAAGGACAGGGGGGCAGTTCGGGCGAGTTGAGAAGAAGACGAGGCCGGACCGACGTCCGGGACCTTCACGGGAGCTTTACCAAAGCCTCAACGGCCGTCGGCGAGTCGAAAACAGGTCGGTGTCTCCCCGACCTTCTTTTTTAAACCGTGCATACTAGATGTTCGACAAAATGCCTGTATGAGAATTATGTTTTCGGGGTCCCGGCCGTGTCATTCCCGAGCCTTATTCGCGTTCTAGAAGCCATAAAGCTTCATTATATTCCTGTCTAAGCCTGGCTTACCTTTTATTTTGCATCGAAACCGAGTTGGAAATCACGGCCGGAGCTCCACGAAGTATATTCGGCCATGGAGCTTGGTACGGCGTGGTTGGCGATCGTCGGTCCTCAAAGGACCTCAGGTAAGGCTCTACACCATCCTTAGATGCCATGTGAACGATTAGAATCAAGCTTAAAGCTAGAAAATTTTTCTGCAAATTGCTCGCCGGCGCCGGGACTGTGGGGTTCGGTTTGGCTGTATTCCGGCGCCACTTCGGCCATGTTTCGAGGCCTTATTGACGTGGGATGCGTGGGTGTTGTTCTAATGTTAAAATTTGGAGGCTTCGACGACGTTTATACGTCGGTTTAACAACTCCGGCGAGACGCCGGCGAATCTCGCCGGCGCCGGTCGTCTTCTCCGGCGGAACCTGCGTTGGTCAACGGGTCAGCGGCTGACGTGGCTTGCCACGTCAGCAGCCACGTCAGCCGGGTGGGGGCCGCGGCTTTAAAAAATAAAACGCCCAGATCGGACGGCCGTGGCTTTGCCACGTGTCGCGATCTGGGAATTTTGGAAAATAAAAAATATTTTCAGAATTAATAAAGGATTTTCGAATAATAAAAATAAAATCAATCGGACGGTTCAAATTCGGCCAAGTGGCTATCTATGAAGCGTCCGATCTTGTCTGAGATCGGATGCATCAGAAGAGGCCACGTGGCGCATTGTGGACCGTCCGATCTGTAGGATTTTCGGATAATATAAAAATTGATAAAAAAAAATTGAAATAGTCTCCAAAAATAAAAAAAAACGGTGTCGTTTCAATAGGCCGGTTTCGACCCGTAGGGTCGGGCCGGGCGCCCGCGAGGTGCGGGCCGGGTCTAACCCGGCCCAGATAATATTTTTAAATATTAAAAAATTCAGAAAATAATAAAAAAATAATAAAAATTCAAAAATTCAATAAAAAATTGAAAATCATAAAACAATTCAAATAAATTCGAAAAATTCAGAAAAATTCTAAAAAATTCCGAAAAATAGGAAATGGCCACATTCAATTGGCCATGACCTGTTCCGGGTCATTTTACCCCCGATCTTTCCAGAAATGACCGTTTTGCCCTTCCGGCAAACCGTCTTCCAAAAAAATTCTAAAAAATCCAGAAAAATCCCAAAAAATAGGAAATGGCCACAATCAATTGGCCAAGGCTCATCCCGGGTGTTTCGAACCCCGACCCCTCTTAAAAATGACGATTTCACCCTTTGGGCGAATCGTCTTCCAAAAATTGAAGAAAAATCAAGAAATTCCAAAAAATTCTCAAAAATGGGAAATGGCCACAATCAACTGGCCATGGAATATTTTGGGTAATTCGGTATCCAAACCTTCCAAAAATGACGATTCTGCCCTTCGAGCTAATCGTCCCCAAAATCTTCTCATTTTACCCATGGTCCGAAATCACATCTTCCCTAAGCTCTTATGGCTATACTTGGAAGCCCTTGATTTGAATTGATGTGCATCGAGGTGATTTATTTATGCACTTGATTGCGCTCTCATTAAAACTGATTGTGATTGATAGGAATAGTCTTCCAATCTGCATGAAACCCTGAATCAAACCTACCTCACCCAAAATTACGCCTGTATGAACTCTTAGCTAGGAAAATCACTAGCGTTAGGTACCGAAAGGGCGTTGGTAATGACACCGACGTAACCAAGTCCCCGAACCCAAAATCTCTGGTTCTGCAGAACTGATCGATCTCTCCCAATCGATCAGTAAGGTTTCCGGTCTACCCTCCAAGAAAGACCGGTGGCGACTCCAAATGCATGCAGAAGTTGCACATGCCACCACGACCACACTGAAGGTTGAAAGCGATCGACTCTTATCGTCGAAGAATACTCCCACCGCGATCTGGTATGGGCCTGGGAGGGCCCGCGCCGATCTAGGGCCCGCGATCGGTAATCCATTAGCCGTGTCCGCCTCCGGACGGGTCGCGACAGCTGGCGACTCCGCTGGGGACTCTTTCTGTTCTAGAACCTATGGTTCTAGACCTCAAGTGGACTTAGGCCGTAATTAAAACGCTGAGTGATTTTTCTAACCATGCAGGCGCTCGTGAAGGTGAGGTAAGTCCGCTCATGATAGGTGTTATATGTTTTTGCAGATTGGAGAAATAAGGGGTGTAGTCCGTGATTAACATTGTCTCATGCAGGTTGGCGTAGGAATGTATGTTTTGTGGATGATTGGAAGTGCTTATTGATAAACTGTTGTGCATGACTTGCATCGGGATGATCACGACACATGGACACACACAACCGCGCCTAAAACCCCGGGCGCTGCCTTTAGGAACACAATAGAAGTAATTGAAAATGGAATCTCCGTGAGGAAAAACACGGGGTAATCCACTTTTCAATTCCGCTCGCTTCGAACTATGGATCGAGTCCCAATGCAACGATAGCTGTGCAATGGAATCGGCTCTTTCTAGAACTCGAGGTGGGAACCTTAACCTTAGGTGCCAAACCCTCTGATTTTTAGAAGTTCACCATCACTTGTCTCATGCGCATGTCTTTGGGCGGTTGGTACACCTAAAACCACGCATAAGTTGATGAGTTTGGTTGGTAAGGCTCTCTATCCCTCAAATCTATTACAGTTCATATAAATATGGGCATTACATTCATTGCATTATGATGATTAGATTAAATGCCATTTCGAGGATATATGTGTGTGTTTTTCCCAAAAACGTCCTTGATAGAAGACGAGGAGGGTGATATCCCATCGCGAACACCGAGTGTGCAACAAAGGAGCCTACTATGGACATATCGTCCAATGAAGATGACGAGTTGAGGCAAGTGATCCGGAAGTCACAGATCGAACTTGGGGCATCCTTTAACGTTAGGATCACATTCCTTTGTTTCATTTTCCATTACTAGTCCTCTTGTATAGGGTTTATTTTTACCGAGGTTTTCTCTATCTCAACCCTTAGAGTGATTGTATTAGGGATCTATTGGTGTATACATTCAGATGGAACTTGGTTGTATTTCTTTTGACGGGTCATGGGAATGTGATAGTGGCATTTTCTCTAATCATCCGAATACTCCCAAGTCAAGTTTATAATTCCTTTAGAGGAAATTAAAATTGGAAATCTTACACGACGTTTTTGGTCGTATGAGGTAATCCAACCCCAATTTCGCTAGAAGGAACTATACACTTGAATTGGTTCATGCATGTTGTACACCACTGGTAATTCACGATAATTGATCAAGAATATCAGCATAATTTCAAATTTAATGACGAGATAGATGTCCAAATTACTTTCGTTCTTAGCAAACGACCTTAATTTGGATGCCATATCTTCAATTGAATTTAAAACACATTATTATGTCTTGCACTTTTGAGTAATTCATTCCTCTCGAAATTGATCAAAAGCGATTATCGTGAATTACATTCCTTTCAATAGTATGCTTTCTTTCGAGGAATATTGATAAAAGCTTTTCGCGCAAGATTAAAACCCTTGTAAAAGTTCTTGTCCTTATTAATCATGGGTAAGCATAAGATTGAAAGGGGTTTTTGCTTTCTTTTTCAAATTATTCATTCTGATTCTGTCTTTTCATTTGCAGGTAAAAAATAGGTAATAGAGAGAAATCTTTTCCTGGATAAGTCTGAGGCTATTCTTTCATCTGATCATGAGCGAGTTGTAAAATCAGGACATATTTGCTCGACTTATTGATATTATGGTTCGGCTCACCCAAGTTGAAGATGTTCGGATGCTCGAAGAAATGAACCATGCAGAAGTTAAAACACACACACACACACACGAGAACTTTCATTTATTTTGCTCAGTGGAGGGTTTTCAAAAGCAGGTCATACAATTTGGGGTAGAAAAGTAAAGCCGAAGTGAGCCCTAATTAACGACACAAAGGAGCCCAACTGACCCTCCATGTTGTTAATGCTCTGCATATACTCCCAACTCCGCATGTCATGGTCGGCAAGCCTGAGGAGAACTACATTCTCCCTTAACCTCGGCGACCTTGGCCTCGTGTTCTTTGGTGATTATTTCCAGGTCCCGAACCAATCCATTCCCGCGAGCTATGTCTGCGGTTATTTTGTCGAGCCGTTCTTCCTGCCAGTCGCTCTAAAGCCTCACCAGGACATTGCGGCGGTCATGCTCACCGGTGGTCAGGGATAGGGCCAATTGATCCACCAGATTTCTCCTCTCGCGAAGCAACGTCGCGACCCGCTCACTAGCAAACTCGACGGCCTTTTTGTAACTATCGGCCAGATAGTTGGTCAGCACCAAATGATCAGATCGATCCTCATAACGAGCTCGCAAGACGCGAGCCACGAGAACCTCCCGATTAGCAACACGATAGGCCTCTAAGGAGTGTGCAAAGAGAGTCGGGAAAATTCTATATTCCCTCCCCAATGTAGTACCTTCGAAAGAAGTGGTATCTAGATCCTCGAGCAGGACGCAGATTTCATCCTAAGTTGCAGAATGATCGGTTATGTGCGCGTAACCGCGACCCAGTAGGTTATAAAGCTTTTCCCACTGGGCCAAGACATCAGTTGAAAAAGTGCGTACGGGAGAGGAGGCCATTTGCGTTGGGTTGGCTTGAGAATAAGACGAGTCTAATAGAGAGATTAGAAGGAAGAAGCTGATTATGCGAGAACGTTAACCTACCATACGTTAATTCCTCATTTTATAGCAACTCGAGGATGATGAAGGGTCTCAGTAATAATGCTGGTGGAGCCCAGTTAGGGGGTAAAGCAGGAGGTCCCCTCACGAGAACCATTGGATTCGTTTCGATCCGCGATTTCCGGCTTATCAATTAAAAGATGTAAAAGATTTGTCGGGATCACCATTATTAGAGTTAGGTGGGAGGTAAGCGCAACTATCGAAGAGAGCCCTAACAGGATTTGGCAGTCCCATCACGTTGAAAAGCTAAGCGAGAAATTCAAGGTCTTGAGAGGGAACGTTTGCCTAATGATGCTTGAAGAGCGTCTCCTGAACATACAAAGTCACTCGAAGAAAAATTTATAGGGAGTGAGAATACAGGAGAGAGTAGAGAACTCTGAGTGGGCAAGAACCAATCAAACATTTCTCAATCCAACATATTTAAGAGGTTACTGTCAGCTGCTAGAGGCGACTGACTCAAAAATCTCAGAAATTGAACTACTGAGGGATCTCGAAGATTCCAAGATCAAGTCTAACACCAAAACCATGGAGCCCAACACTTCTGGCAACGGAAATCAAAATCACGGCGATGACGACAACGACATCCACGATGCTCAACTCGGGAAAAGAAGACGTCCTCACCAATACTCTCAGGAGGAAACCCAAATGCTGGAAACCCTCTTCAGTAAAAGCCCTTACATGAAAAAGAAGTGGAGAATTGAATTGAGCCGGGAGTTGGGGATTAATCAGTCGAGGATCCAGTTTTGGTTTCAAAATAGGAGATCCAAATCGAAGGCTCAACGCAAACGTCAGGTGGTCGAGATTTTAAAGGAAGAAAACCAAAAGCTGCGAACAAAAAACATGAGGTATGAAGAAGCTCTCAATATTACCGTTTGCCCTCATTGCGATAACCCCATCGCCCTCGGTAAGATATTCCCCGATAAGCCTCACGCAATGATTGAAGACGTTCATTTACCACCCTACTCCCTCGGGGCATCTCCTGCTCAACCAGATTTTGCTGGAGTCACGCATAAGCAGGATGATCCTACGAAGACGATACAAATGCCTCCTGGAGGATGGGATATGCATCGCTTTGATTGGAGTTACAGTTTCAAGGAGTTGGATGTTACCGCCGACCGGCTCAAAGCACATCAGCCTTCTGCACAACAATTTTCGATGGGGACGGGTCCTGCTGGAGATGAGTTAATCAGTCGTCAAGCCATCAATGCAATTTTGGGCCACGATAAGAAGAGGTTCGCTTGGCCACCTGAACTGCATTTCAGATTCCTAGACGTGGTTCACCAAATGGGGATCGACTCAGCAAATCCGACGCGCATATTTAAAGCCATGAATGTACCGGGGCTTAGTAAGGAACTGGTCAGGAATCACCTTGGTGCCTACAGAAGGCTATTAAAACAGCGTCGAGCGGAGCTAAACCGGGAGGAATTCGTCTCGAGCTCAAAAACTAGGGGCGACCGCCATTGTAATGCTCATGTATCAAGAGATACCCGGCCAAATCTAAGCATCAATCAAGCTAGAAACCCGACCACCGGCAAACTGAAAGCTGATCAGAATGTCCTTCTGGGCCATTTCAACACTTTTCAAGAGCACGTGTCACAAGTACAGCAAGTATGCACTCCTCCATTCGAGCAGCAGTCGGCTGGTGCTCTACCTGCCGCTGGTCAACCCACAACAGATGATTTCTTCGATGAGGGGCTCGATGCCTTGTTCAATCAGTGGGAAGCTGGCATGTTGGGACAGCCATGATCTAGCACCTGACTCGGGGCACGATGGGTCGGTCACTACGAACACCCAGAGAAAGAAGAACATGTTCACGAGTAGATCACTCATCTTATCCATTGTAAAGTTCCTATGGGAACATTTTTCTTTAATGACTATAGTTAATTCTGTATGAAAGCCAACGCTATCGACGAAAATCGTCATGCTCAGTTGCGATGATCCCTTGTTAGATTAAATCCGAAACCAGAGGCGGTCTTTAAATTTTGAGTACCCACGAACTCATTCCTCACCGAACACCCAGGATGTTGAAATGAAGAGTAACAGCGTGCACTGGGAAAATGCCACTTTCGTTTGAACGATGAAAAGGGGTTGAGAGAAGGTCATAGCGTTAATTCCCATGGAGCTAAATGAATTAAACGGAGTCATTAATTGCGGATCCGCCGCTGCTCTCCACGTTCTCGGGCCTAGCAAATCATAAAAGGCACCGAAAGATTGTAGACCCACCACTTTGAAGACTGAACTAGGGGACGAGCGCAATACTCGATGAAACCGAATCAATGCAAGAGAGTTTGTGATCCTGTCACGAGGAAAAAGAAAGGGGAAGACAGACGAGGAGTAATTGCAGAGTCTTGGGAGGAGCGCTTGCTTGCTGGTCTTCATATGCAGCCTGAAGGATGGTTCTAGGACACGCACAATCACTCGAGAAAATTTCTAGAGTGAGCAAACACATACGAGCGAATAGAGAAAGCTGAGTGAACTAGATCAGCCCGAGATACTCCGATCCATCATGTTTAAAAGCTATTCCCATCTGCTAGAAACGCCCGACCTGGACATCTCTGAACACGAACTGCTGGAAGACTTTGAAGATCCTGGAGCTGAATCCTGCCCGAAGGCCATGGAAACTGACTCCTCCAGTGATGAAATTCTAGGCTTCAGCTACGAAGAAGGAGTATACAATGATGACCGGAGTCGGAAAAGGAAGCAACTGCAACGCCACACTCCAGGCCAAATCCGAGAACTCGAAGCTTTCTTCAATGAATGCTCCACCCCAAGCACACAACAGAAAATTGAGTTGAGCCGAAAGTTAGGATTGGAGCTTTCGAAGGTCAAGTTTTGGTTTGCCAACAAACAAACCCGGGTGAAACACACAACACGCAGATCATGAGTTATTGGCCTTGAAGGAGGAGAATGAGAAGCTTCGAGCTGAAAGCGCGAGATATAAGGAAGCTCTGGCCAAGGCCGCCTGCCTTAATTGTGGTAATCCTGTTGTCCTCGACGAGGTGTTCCTCGATGAACCATCCCTATTGACGAATAACGCTCAGCTGTTACCGTATTCTCCACAGCATTTTCCGACACAGCCAGATACCGTCGAAGATCGGCATGAGCAAGTCAACACCATAGAGTCAACACCAACATCCTCTGAGAAATGGGATATGAATCATCACAGGTGGAGTTCTCTCAATGACGAACCCGCTGTCGCAGCCAGCCAATCCAAAGTCGGTGAGTCCCTCCCTGGACAACTTTTGAAACGACTAAATCCCGTAGAGAATAGCTACCGAAGTATTGACGATATTTTGGGTGATAAGAGAACAAGGTTTTACTGGACCTATGAACTTCACACCAAATTTGTTGATGCAATTCGAGAGCTGGGAGTTGATTCGGCTAGCCCACTACGTTTACTCGAGATTATGAACGTGCCGGGGCTCTCTAGAATTAACGTTGAGTCTCACCTTAAGTACTATAGGAGATTGCTAAAGAATGGAAGGATAGCGTTAAACCATCATAAAGCCGGTTGGAGCTCAAGTGCTGGGCAGAGTCACAACCATGATGATTGGAGAGCCAAGAGCACCCAACCGTGTTTCAGCAATGACGGGACCAGCAGTCGTGTCAGCGACTCCTCTAACCCAAATCAGAGTGCTCCGCCGAACTATCTCAATACTCCTCAAGAGTATATACCACAGTTCCAGCACATAGGGATTCCTCAGTTTGAGCGCGAATCGGTCATTAATGCTGTCCC
The DNA here is from genome assembly GCA_021437785.1 of Rhodomyrtus psidioides. NCBI lineage: Eukaryota > Viridiplantae > Streptophyta > Magnoliopsida > Myrtales > Myrtaceae > Rhodomyrtus > Rhodomyrtus psidioides. Next base: position 4,502,641 of record JAILYB010000005.1, read on the forward strand.
TGAAACGGATCTGGCATTAGTAAAGAGTGCACATATAAACCTGCCGGTCATCGGGGGAAGTTCCAATTCGAGGGGTCAAATTGCTCACGGCGAGAGTAAAGAGAGGAATCCCTCGCCTACAGTCGACGACAGCCAATCTGGGCACCAAGGGCTAGAAAGAACAAGCGATTTCCTTGATGAGGAGCTGGACACTTGGATCAATACTCTTCAGGAATGTATGTCTCAACCCCAACAGGGCAATGATGAAGGTTCCAGTTCAAAGACTCCAATCCCTCACAACGAAGGCAATGAAAGAAACCTGCCCCCGACAATCGTTGATACCCAACTTGAACATCAATGGCTCGAAGACTCGAGCAATTTCCTTGGCGATGAGTTCAATCTTTGGCTCGATCAATTTGGAGCCGAAGGACCATCGCAGTGGTGACGCAAGGCCGGTGATCAAGCGTCTGATGCAAGGCATGGTTACTCGATGAAAAATGCTTAGAAGAAAGGGGTTGAATACTCCTATTGAATATGTTGTTGATCGCATTGTAAGGTTCCCACAGGAGCATCTTTCATTAATGTCTAGAACTAATTGCGCGTGAGTGTCAACATCACCCTTTGAGCATCTTCAAGCCGAGGGCCGTGGATTAATCGCTTAATCCGTGGAGCAAGTTCCCCGAACAATGACTATCACCCGCGGAGCGTAATGGGATCTACCCCTTCAATACGAAATACGTTTGGCTGCGAAGCCACCTATTTGGTAAAACGATGTATCGTTCCTAAACGATCTTCAATCAAACACCAAAGTAATGTCTTCTTTCTTTTCCTTCTCAGATGATAAACATGGATAAAGCACTCAAGGAGCCATGCGTTCAAATAACAGAACAGACGTTGCCTAACTAGGGGCAGATGAACCATTGATGTTGCAAACACTCCAAGAATGGATAGGCGGATTTGATAGATGTTGTTCATATCAATACGCAACATCAGAATGGGATGAAAATCAAGAGTAAAGTTGTATCGTCTCAATCTGTCTTGAATTTGGGAATATGAATTGACACTTATTGTTTATCCTTGACAGGGGAGTCGCCTTGCAGACGAACAGGTTTTTACATCCCATGTACTACTCGTTAGAGTACATGACCAAGGGTAGGATGTATCGTTTCGATTTTTGAAAAATTCGTGAACCTACAATGATATGCTTCTTTTACATTTGCAGGGATCCGCAGCTGCGACGGACAGGTAAGTATCCCTTTTCCCAGTTAGCTGGAGATAAAAAATGTCATAATCCTTTCAGCCGGCATAAAGATTTCCCAATGCATCGATATTCACGATTTAAATCGGGAGGTTACCTGAAGCATGAATAAGAATGTGCATGGTGCATTATAAAATCCCCTTGATGGGTAAAATCTTTGGAGAAAACAAAAAGACTTTTTCCAATAAAAGTTGTTCAAATCGTTTAAAAGAGTGTTTTCTCAGACGAGAGGCGAAGCCTAATCCAAACATGTCCAACACACACTTGAGAGATGAATGGAGTGGGCAGATAACAAAATCTGGGTCTACGGAGGTAGGGACCATTTGCAGCGATTACATGGGTTGGGACGACGGAGGCATTCGTTTCATATCTCCCAAACACTACATGTGACCGTTGATAACCCCTTTGAACGACGGTTTTCATTCTTAACCCTGTCAAGAACCACCCCACATCGGGGCAAAATGTAGATGAGTCCAGCGGCATCAGGAGAAAATGGTTAGAAATTTTCTTGCTCGGACTAACATTAATCTTTGTGTGTTGTTTATATGGTGATCCAAGTGCCATAGGATGACGAGAAGCATTCATTTCTCTATCACACACAATGAATCCTTTGCACAGCCAACTTGAGCCTGCAAATTCATTTCATGAACCCATTGGTGATCATTCCAAGACGGATGCAGCACCACCTCAAAAATGGAGGAGTTCAAGACTCAGGGATTACGAAGAGGATTCCGGGGCTGATATGTAAGGCATGTTTAGACTTTCAGACATATGTCTGACATGATCCCATCGAGGAAGAGAAGAACCGGGATTTCAAAGAAAAAAATAATAATCCCTAGCATCAAGAAAAAGCAAAGTGCCTGGTAAGAGCAAGGCCGATGCTCATGTAAGTTCTTTGATTGATCCACAATGAAGCCTGAATGGGAAAAGAGGAAATCCCTGAAGGAACCAAGTCAGATAAAAAAGACTGTTCTCCAAATGCTATCAAGCACAGAACAAAGACATAGAGAGAGTCAGTCTCTGAATGCAACAAGAGACGCTCTCTAAAGAGCTGGTGCACACCGCAAGATAGGTTGCGCGCCTCAAAGGCTAAAGATGCAAAAAGAGAAAAGACAAGTGGCAAATCAGCAATGGTCACCAATGTCAAACCCCTCATAAATTCTGGGCCAAAAACAAGCCTTTTTCGGTCCCCAATCCTTCCAACATCATAACCCTAAAACAGTCTTCTCTGACTAAGACACTTGGGTTAACATATGGCTTAGCTCGAAGACGTACGAGCAAGACTATTTCTTTCTCATTTTGCAGGATTCTTGACTTGTAAACCCGGAGCAGATGGCGAAAACTTTCGTTCAATGGCCTCGACTCCAAAGCGGCTCCCCCTTGAAAACCAATATCCAAGCCCAACATTACGGTCCCGTGGAAGACCTCCCGACCGATTGTCGCGACCCTCTCGAGATTCGCCATGGGCTCTCGAGGGCTAATGGGCCGTCCAGTCTGGTCGGACGCGGGCCTCTCCCAAGGCCCGTTACCCAAATCGCAACGGAGGTATACGTAGTCGACCTTCAGTGTGGTCTAGTGATATGTGCTAAGTGTGCATGCCATGGAGTCGCCACCAATCATTTTTTTTGGAGGGTATGATTGGACCACCCTATTGAATAGTCGGGAGTTTCTACTCAATTCTGCGATAACCAGGGAAATGGGTTCGGGGACTTAGTTACGTCAACTATCAGAGTTGACGCCCTTTCGGTACCTAAGTTGACTGAGTTTTCTGACTTAAGATTTCATACAGATGAGTGGGGTACGAGTCCTAAATCTAGGAGTTCATGCAGATAGGAATGACTATCCTGGCAATCACAATCAATAATAAAGTGCACAAATCAATGAATTCAAATGTACAAATAAATCACACGGCATTCCTAATAAGGCCATATTGGCCTAGAGAAGCATCAATCAGGCTTAGGAATGATTTAGACATGATTTTGCCCATCAGGGGCAAAATCGTAATTTTGAGACAAATGGGACAATTTGCCCAAAAAGGACAAAATCATCATTTCGGAATGAATCCGGAGTCAAAACAGGTTTGGTCACTCAATTGACCCATTTCCTATTTTTTGGCAATTTTCGTGATTTTCGGGAATTTTAGAAATCGATTTACCATTCGAAGGGTAAAATCGTCATTTTCTAAAAATGGAAATGAAATGTGGAAATCTTAGACATAAGGTTTAACCACCCATCTGGCACATCACCAAATTCTAAGCAATTTCCACAATTCATCAGAATATCAAAGACGATTTACCCTTTGAGGGGTGAAATCGCCATTTTGGATTAAATGGGAGAAAATCCCAAAAATGAAAACAAATCAATTTTTTGTCATTTTCAGCCTTGGACAATTTTTAGAATTTTTCTGCAATTTTTTCTCAATTTTTTTGTTTTTCTTTAATTTTTCCATTTTTTTGGCATTTTTGATTTATTAATATTTTTTTATATTTTCAGAAAATATTTTAACAAAAAGCATGTCTTTGACAATAGATAACACTCAACCAGATAAATAAGCTAACCACTAGACTGAAACAAATACATACAAATCAAGTCTATAAATGCAATATTTTAGAAAAATAATCCTGATATACAGATCGGGTACGTAAAACATACCGGATTGGACACCGGCCTTCAATCGCCCAGCCTCAGCCTGCGACCATCCCCATGCTCGTTACCTGTCGATCGCCATTAGAATGTCGATAGTCAATTTCACAAATTAAGACTAAAAAATAAAAAAAAATTAAAAAAAATTAAAAAATTGGACACTGTTCATGCACTGTTCCGACACTGTTCATGCACTGTTCCAACACTGTTCATGCACTGTTCCGACACTGTTCGGACACGGCTCCGACACGGCCCCGACACGTCCGGACACGCTCCGACACGCTCCGACACGCCCGACACGTCCGACACGCCCGGACACGCTCCGACACGCTCCGACACGTCTGACACGCTCCGACACGCCCGGACACGTCCGGACACGCTCCGACACGTCCGGACACGTTCCGACGACGGGGTGGTGACCCGAGGCTGTTTCTGGGCTCCACCAGCGGCGCGTAGGCTCCATAAGCTCCGAGGGAGGAGGTAGGACTCCGGGGCTGTCGCCGGAGGCGATAGCGCGCTTTGGCGATGACGGATTTGGCCCGATCCGAAACAATCCCGAACCAAACTCCGAAACGGGTGGAGGCCGGAGGTCTTGGGTTGTTCACGGCGGCTTTGATGTACGACGGCTAGCGACGACGGCGGAGGGGGGGGGTTCCATTTTAGGCGTCCACGAAGAAGAAGAAAAGAAAAGGAAGAAGAAGCTACGGGAGAGGGAGGAGAAGAAGAAGAGGAGGAAGAAGAAGAAGAAAAAGAAGAAGAAGGAAGGCAGAAGAGGAGGCGAAGAGCTGCGGATGATGAAGGAGAGGGGAGGAGAGTAAAGTAATAAAAAAATATAATAATATAATAATATAATAATAATATAATAAAATACTAAAAAGTAAAAAAAATAATAAAATAATCAAAAGCGAAGACAAAATGATTAGTTCCCTTTTCCTTTTAAATGATGATGTTTTCACTCCTTTTCCTTTTAATCATTACTAATATTTTTGTCAAATTCAATTTTACGGTGATCAGTGAACACCTAAAATGGAACCTGAATTTTACTGTTTTATGAGGTCCTAAAGTAAAGAAAATTAAAAATAAAAATACCTACTATTTGTATATATTTTTGTGACCTCGAATACTACTTTTTTTTATTTTATTTTTATTTTTATATTTTTCGAAAATAATAATAATAAAATAGGAAAAATATGAACAAAAATATTTTTATCCAAAATGGTCCCTTTAGCTTGGCCAAGGCTACCAAAGTTGGTTTTTGTAATTTTTTAGCTTTTTATGAATTTTCTATGAATTTTTGAAAAATAAAGGAAGAAAAAGGTTGATCAAAATTTAGGTGTCAACACCGATCAAAATGTATGCGCTGCGAATGAGCCTAAAACCTAGGTACAGGTTAGTAAGGAATAGAGTGCATCCCCTATAAAAACCACTACCTCAAAACAGGTGAGATGGCATCATTGTTGAGACATATTCCAATTGATGTTTTGAACAAACTCTTTTTGGAGTCTTCAAATTGTTTGATCCAGATTTTCCGTGCAAGGGATTTTTGATCACATTTGCATGTTGCAAGAATGCTTTGGATAACCTCCAGCATCAAAATGCACATTTCACGATTAAGACTTAAATCATACGGTTTTGTCAGATGGACAACCGTCGTCTTCCCTAAGATTACTAATGTTTTCTTGGCGAAGAAAAGTTTTTCAGGCTCGAACTTCTGCAAGATCCGTTGGAAACACCAATCTCCCAGAATGTCGCCTCAACAGACCCAAGTGAAGCTTTGTCAAGATAAAACCTTTCACTGCTTCAAAACTGAATTCTCGACAAATTTCGGGATCTTTCAAAAGAAGGGGTGAGGATAGAACCCTTTTTCAAAAGAAGTCAGCAAGCAGTCTCATTGGACGTGGAGAACCCTCGTCATGAGACCCCTTTTCAAAATTTAGGCAGTCTCATCGGACGTGGAGAACCCTCGTCATGAGATCCCTTTTTAAAAAAAAAATCAGACAGTCTCATCGGACGTGGAGAACCCTCGTCATGAGATCCCTTTTTAAAAAAAAATCAGACAGTCTCATCGGATGTGGAGAACCTTCGTCATGAGACCCCTTTGTAAAAAATCGGGCAGTCTCATCGGACGTGGAGAACCCTTGTCATGAGACCCCTTTTCAAAGCAAACCAAGGTAGATACCGCCTGAAGGGTCAAATAAGGTAGAAACCGCCTGAAGGGTCAATTCAAGGTAGATACCGCATGAAGGGTCAAAACAAAGGTAGAAACCGCCTAAAGGGTCAATCAAAGGTAGATACCGCCTGAAGGGTCAATCAAAGGTAGAAACCTCCTGAAGGGTCAAAACAAAGGTAGAAACCGCCTGAAGGGTCAATTCAAGGTAGATACCGCCTAAAGGGTCAACACAAGGTAGAAACCGCCTGAAGGGTCAATTCAAGGTAGATACCGCCTGAAGGGTCAAAACAAAGGTAGAAACCGCCTGAAGGGTCAATCAAAGGTAGATACCGCCTGAAGGGTCAATCAAAGGTAGAAACCGCCTGAAGGGTCAACTCAAGGTAGAAACCGCCTGAAGGGTCAAGCTAAGGTAGAAACCGCCTGAAGGGTCAAAACAAAGGTAGAAACCGCCTGAAGGGTCAATTCAAGGTAGAAACCGCCTGAAGGGTCAATTCAAGGTAGATACCGCCTGAAGGGTCAATTCAAGGTAGATACCGCCTGAAGGGTCAATTCAAGGTAGATACCGCCTGAAGGGTCAACACATGGTAGAAACCGCCTAAAGGGTCAAACCAAAGGTAAAAACCGCCTAAAGGGTCAACACAACGGTAGATACCGCCTGAAGGGTCAAATATGGTAGAAACCGCCATAAGGGTCAACTCATTGGTAAATACCGCCATAAGCATCGACACAAAGGTCCGATCCACCATACGGATCAAAATCCTTGGCAAATCCCAAAGCATGGGATGCGCCTTCCTTAGGTTCCTACCAGTTAGGAATCTCATAATGGTATGACCTACCATACAGGTCAGAGCTTAATCTCCCTAGGATATTCTGAATGATAAGTCCTAGGTATCTGCTTGAAAGTCGTCGCGACCGGCAGCATCTGACAGGTGAGCTTCAGGTAAGCCTCTCTCATCCCAGCACATGTTCCAATGGTTAGAGCAAACCAGGGATTAATTTGAGTTTTTATCATGAGCCTTAAAGATTCAATGTCGTAGCATTTCTTCACTCATTTTCCTAGTCGAGTCGGTTAGGAATCAGGCGCCACCTTATCTTTGAGAGAAACCTCTGACGAGATTCCTCTCAAAGAGGGGCAGCTGTTGACACCTGATTTTTTACCGTCTATTATTGTGATTTTTATTCTTTAAAATTAATTAAAAATATCAAAAAAGGTCATAAAATCACAAAATCAACTTTGGAAGCCTTGGCCTGGCCTTTGGAACCAATTTTGAACAACAAATATTTTTTGGTATTTTTAAATATTTTTCGAATTTATTTAATTATTAAAAATACCCAAAAAATCATAAAAATATCATTCGTGGTCAGAAAAATACACACAAATATTCAATAATTTTGTTTTAATTTCCTCTTCAAGTGTGTTACTTTGAATCTAAAAAATTCGGCTCGGGTCACTATGTTCCTTCACAAACATAAACCCGAACCGAGCCTAAAAAAATCCTTTTCGAGTCTTTTAGTTTTCAATTCTAACCTTGTGTAAGCTATGACATTGGATTATAAAGTCTTGAAATGCAATTTGGTCAATTTGCCCTCCAATTTGATCAATTTTAAGCAAAAGGGCTAGATTGCATAATTTTCTTTCAATTTAGTCCCCGGTTTCACAATTTCTGAAATTAAATTTCATACGGGCATACCCATTGAAATTAAACACCTCTAACCTATGTTTTTCATCATGATAAATCGATTGGTGGCCTCAATTTCGACTAATTCGGTCGTTTGGGCCCTCGATTGGGCAAAAATCAATTTCGGATCCTAGTGGTAATTTGGGGTTTTCATTAAATTTCAATCAATTGATTCACGAACATACTCCTATTTGATAGAAAACATGTCAAGGAGTCCGATTGTGCAGTCAATTTCATGAAAGAGGTCAATTTGGACCCCAATTTGGGCGAATTGGTCGAACCGGGCCGGTCGGGTCAGACCCGACCCGACCCGGTCCGACCGGGTCTGCAACTTAGTTGCAGACCCACCGTGGCCAGCGAAGCATGCTTAAAGCAGGGGAAGATGGGGAAGAGCGGCGACCGGTTCGTTTTTTTAAAAAATATAGGACAACCAACGTGGGGGACAAAGCAGTAGGACCATACCTCATCTGGCAGATTAGTGCTCGCAAAAAGGCCGGTCGGCCATGGACAAAAGTGGAGAGGATTCTCGTTTTTGAGAGAGCTCGGCCGAGAAGGACAGGGGGGCAGTTCGGGCGAGTTGAGAAGAAGACGAGGCCGGACCGACGTCCGGGACCTTCACGGGAGTTTTACCAAAGCCTCAACGGCCGTCGGCGAGTCGAAAACAGGTCGGTGTCTCCCCGACCTTCTTTTTTAAACCGTGCATACTAGATGTTCGACAAAATGCCTGTATGAGAATTATGTTTTCGGGGTCCCGGCCGTGTCATTCCCGAGCCTTATTCGCGTTCTAGAAGCCATCAAGCTTCATTATATTCCTGTCTAAGCCTGGCTTACCTTTTATTTTGCATCGAAACCGAGTTGGAAATCACGGCCGGAGCTCCACGAAGTATATTCGGCCATGGAGCATGGTACGGCGTGGTTGGCGATCGTCGGTCCTCAAAGGACCTCAGGTAAGGCTCTACACCATCCTTAGATGCCATGTGAACGATTAGAATCAAGCTTAAAGCTAGAAAATTTTTCTGCAAATTGCTTGCCGACGCCGGGACTGTGGGGTTCGGTTTGGCTGTATTCCGGCGCCACTTCGGCCATGTTTCGAGGCCTTATTGACGTGGGATGCGTGGGTGTTGTTCTAATGTTAAAATTTGGAGGCTTCGACGACGTTTATACGTCGGTTTAACAACTCCGGCGAGGCGCCGGCGAATCTCGCCGGCGCCGGTCGTCTTCTCCGGCGGAACCTGCGTCGGTCAACGGGTTAGCGACTGACGTGGCTTGCCACGTCAGCAGCCACGTCAGCCGGGTGGGGGCCGCGGCTTTAAAAAATAAAACGCCCAGATCGGACGGCCGTGGCTTTGCCACGTGTCGCGATCTGGGAATTTTGGAAAATAAAAAATATTTTCAGAATTAATAAAGGATTTTCGAATAATAAAAATAAAATCAATCGGACGGTTCAAATTCGGCCAAGTGGCTATCTATGAAGCGTCCGATCTTGTCTGAGATCGGATGCATCAGAAGAGGCCACATGGCGCATTGTGGACCGTCCAATCTGTAGGATTTTCGGATAATATAAAAATTGATAAAAAAAATTGAAATAGTCTCCAAAAATAAAAAACGGTGTCGTTTCAATAGGCCGGTTTCGACCCGTAGGGTCGGGCCGGGCGCCCGCGAGGTGTGGGCCGGGTCTAACCCGGCCCAGATAATATTTTTAAATATTAAAAAATTCAGAAAATAAAAAAAATAATAAAAATTCAAAAATTCAATAAAAAATGGAAAATCATAAAAAAAAATTCAAAACAATTCGAAAAATTCTAAAAAATTCTAAAAAATTCCTAAAAATAGGAAATGGCCACATTCAATTGGCCATGACCTATTCCGGGTCATTTGAGCCCCGATCTTTCCAGAAATGACGGTTTTGCCCTTCCGGCAAACCGTCTTCCAAAAAAATTCTAAAAAATCCAGAAAAATCCCAAAAAATAGGAAATGGCCACAATCAACTGGCCAAGGCTCATCCCGGGTGTTTCGAACCCCGACCCCTCTTAAAAATGACGATTTCACCCTTTGGGCGAATCGTCTTCCAAAAATTGAAGAAAAATCAAGAAATTCCAAAAAATTCTCAAAAATGGGAAATGGCCACAATCAACTGGCCATGGAATATTTTGGGTAATTCGGTATCCAAACCTTCCAAAAATGACGATTCTGCCCTTCGGGCTAATCGTCCCCAAAATCTTCTCATTTTACCCATGGTCCGAAATCACATCTTCCCTAAGCTCTTATGGCTATACTTGGAAGCCCTTGATTTGAATTGATGTGCATCGAGGTGATTTATTTATGCACTTGATTGCGCTCTCATTAAAACTGATTGTGATTGATAGGAATAGTCTTCCAATCTGCATGAAACCCTGAATCAAACCTACCTCACCCAAAATTGCGCCTGTATGAACTCTTAGCTAGGAAAATCACTCGCGTTAGGTACCGAAAGGGCGTTGGTAATGACACCGACGTAACCAAGTCCCCGAACCCAAAATCTCTGGTTCTGCAGAACTGATCGATCTCTCCCAATCGATCAGTAAGGTTTCCGGTCTACCCTCCAAGAAAGACCGGCGGCGACTTCAAATGCATGCACAAGTTGCACATGCCACCACGACCACACTGAAGGTCGAAAGCGATCGACTCTTATCGTCGAAGAATACTCCCGCCGCGATCTGGTATGGGCCTGGGAGGGCTCGCGCCGATCTAGGGCCCGCGATCGGTAATCCATTAGCCGTGTCCGCCTCCGGACGGGTCGCGACAGCCATTCACCATATTTGTCTCATAACTCTTCCTCTTTGGAAGACTGCAATTCACAGATCTGTGACCGTCTTGCCACAGTTGAAGCATTTTCCTAGAAACTTGTTCTTGGAAACTCCTCCTTTTGGTCCCAACTTCGGCTTGGCGACCTTCTTGTTCTTGTGGCCATGATTATGCTCCGCAACATTTGCCTTAGCTGTAGCAGGATTGAATCCTTTGCGTTCAGAGCTTCTGTTGTCTTCTTCAATTCGAAGTCTAACAATCAGCTCCTCTAGGTTCATTTCCTTTCGCTTGTGCTTGAGGTAGTTCTTGAAATCCTTCCATCCAGGAGGTAGCTTCTCAATAATCGCAGCCACTTGGAAGGTTTCACTCAAGTTCATTCCTTCAGCCTGAATCTCATGCAAGATCATTTGAATTTCTTGCACTTGACTGATTACAGCCTTAGAATCCACCATCTTATAATCAAGGAATCGACCGACAACAAATTTCTTTGCTCCGGCATCCTCTGTTTTATATTTCCGGTCTAAGGATTCCCACAACTCCTTTGCCGTCTTTATTGCACAATAAACATTGTACAATGAGTCATGTAAGCCATTCATGACATAATTCTTACACAGGAAGTCAGAATGCTTCCAAGCCTCAACAGCATTGAAGGCTTGCTTATCAGTTTCTCCATCGGATACCTTAGGAGGTTCCTCAGTCAAGAATCTCGCAAGATTCAGTGTTGTTAAATAAAACAACATTTTTTGCTGCCACCTTTTAAAGTTCGATCCGTTGAACTTTTCAGGTTTCTCACTATGGTGGGAAGAAGGCGCAACAGAAGCAGAAGATGACCCAGGCTGATGGACAGCAGAGGCAGAGCTTTTGGTGATGTCATCATCATGCACATCAATAGCTTCTTTTCCAGTAGCCATTTGAATTGTAAGTGTCGAATCGAATCGAATCGAATCTGTTTTAAGATTGTTGGAAAACAGTGTTAAATAAATAACAAAACTGTTTAAAGAGTATGGAGGATACTTACAATTCGAATGACAATAATAAATATAAGCAAGCTGGCTCAAATATGAAAATACTAATTTGAGCCTTCAGAAGCAGTATTGAAAATTCATCAGATGCAAAAATTCGTCAGATGCAAAAATTCGCCAGATGCAACTGCATCTGAACCCGTCAGATGGAGTTCCTTCTGAACCCGTCAGAAGCAGTCCTTCTGGACCCGTCAGATGGAGTTCCTTCTGAACTCGTCAGAAGCAGTCCTTCTGGACCCGTCAGATGGAGTTCCTTCTGAGGCTTCCTTCTGAGCCCTCCTTCTGACCTTCCTTCTGAGCCTCCTTCTGAGGTTCCTTCTGACCCTCCTTCTGAAGTTCCTTCTGAGCCTCCTTCTGAGGTTCCTTCTGACCCTCCTTCTGAGGTTCCTTCTGACCTTCCTGAGCAACAAAATCCGAACGGAAATATAACAATATAAATTAATAGAATTTAGATGGAATACCGAGGCCTGTGTTCAACACAGTTTCCTTAAAACAGATTCGTCCCCTCCAGTACGTGCTTTGAGGTTTCGTGGACGTCTGTCTCCCAGGATACAACGGTTTAGTAGCGATGGATGCTAGCACAGCACTCCAACGCTTCCGGCGAACTTGAACAACACGAGAACACTATCGAAAACAATGAAAATACCGACAATTCCAAAGAGGGAGATTTTCGCAGTTCTTTTCGTCATGTACTCTCTATCTTTAAAATAGAACGGGAAGCCACCTATTTATAGGCTAAGCGAGGCATTGCGAAAATAAATAATAACGGCCAAATTAATTCTGCAACCACAGAATTATAGCAGCCGTTACTTAGTTAATACCATTTACACACCGGTAATTAACGTAAGCACGATTAACGGCTTGAGTTGGAAAAATTAAAAACATAAGGCAAAAATGGGCTTGTCGCAAGGCCCACTTTCCGGTCCGGCATTCGCGTACGCAGGTCGTGCGCTCGCGCCCAAGTTCAACTTGTCGGGCTTTAGTCGGGGTCCGGGATTTGCACCCCCCCTGCGCGTGCGCGCGAGGCATAGTGCTTGTGCTATGATAGTTACCATTCAAAGAGAGTGTATCCATATATAAAGCACTTCAAGGCCTTCTTCCTTTCCTATGTGGGACTAGTGCTTTATCACTTCCCACTTCCAACTCAATGGTGTTCTTTGAGAAATAATTTCTCATTCACTCACCATCAAAATACCTCATATTTCCAACATAAATCACTAACTAGGTCCCAAAATTTAGGTGTCAATCGAAATGCAAAGAATTATTAATGAGATAGATTTTATTCCCAATTTAACTGAAAATTACCATGAATTCTCGAGAAAGAATGAAGGGAACAATCGTGGACAACCCTCGTATCCAATTATTTTGCCTTGTACATGTCATTTCAATTCTCTCTAACAATTAGGCTGCGTTTAGTAGTAAAATTAAAATCTGAATATGATAAAATTTATCATATCCTGTGTTTGGCTCTCACCTAGAACAAGATAAAGTGGGATATAAGCTTGGATAAAATTATCCCATGGAAAATTTGTTCCATGATCTAGTCTTGCTCCTTGTATTTAGACTCTTCAGGATTTGGAACTTGTTGAGTCTTTGGAAGATCGAAATCAATATTCTCAATTTCTTCAATGGTGATAACTCTCTAGTTAGGACAATCCACTTGCAGATGCCCACAGCCGTAGAACCAAAAGCAATTACTATTTTCACAATTTGATTCATTTTGGAGCACTTGAACATCTCAAGTGGCTTATCCATTTCTTTCTCCAATGTAAAGGCTGTTCGAATTTGATAAACCATATCTCTTGTTCTTTTTTAATAAACAAATCGATAACATAAGGTATCACTCAAAACAAAATCAACCTAGAGCTCTCATACCAACTTGATTAGTGCATGGGCGAGCGATTCTGTGGATCGGATTTTCTGTGGGTTATGTCTTTGCAATCATTGAAGATGGAATGAAGTGTATCAATGTAAAAGAAGGGTTTTCTGGGTTAAGCGTTTGGATGAGTGTGAAATAATAAAGGATCAATAGAATACGATCACCGCCTAGGCGTATAGGATGCACCACCAGCCAAGGATAAAAATCGAGATTCTAATAGAAGCTCATCACCAAGGTCTAAAGGATAATCTGCCAACCAAGGCTAAAGAGCTTTTGGCTCACCACTGAGAAAGAATCCACTTTTCAGGGCTAAAGAAACTAAAGGTAAAAAATTCAACTCACGAAGAGGAATTCTCATTCAATCAACATGTCTCGACATTTTCAAACTCGGACCCAACAATTCCGATTGTGGCCAAATTATCCTTGTGCTTCCAAAAGTAAAGGACTGAGCCAAGTTAATCGACGAGGTCTAATTGAACTTTGAGAGTGGATTGATGAAGCTCGATATTGTAACCAACTCGTTGGTTTATCAATGTAGATACATGTTTTGATTACAGGTTGTTGGTTGTGTAAGGCTGCATCCTTTGGATGAAAAGCGGCAGTGTCTGGTTCTTGTAGAGTTGGGATTGTGACATTGAGAAGCAGGCAAACATTCTATTTGCTTAGAATAGATTACTCTATTCAGACTCATTTCCTTGTCTTCTCTCTTCTTAGAGTCTCAATTGTTCTGTCAGGAATGATGAATCACCTTCCCCTTGTCTTTTGAAAACACAGAGATCGGTAGTGCTATTGTCGTTTCTCCCGGCAGTCCAACAGAGTCACAAGAGAAGAACGATAAGGGACTCGAGTTCAGGACACACTTTCTACATCACAAGTGTTTTGACTCTGTGTTTCTGTGGTTGCATGTGGTGTTTAATCGAAGTCCCCCAACCCAGAAGGGACATCACATACTTGTGTCACCGTTTGCCAAAATAGTAAACGGTGGCGTGCATCTTCTCTGGCCACATTGCTCTCGTCAAGTCCATGTTACTGGTTGTTGCATTTGAACCCAAGACAGCAGGCCTATCCTGCCTTCTAAGAATTAGAAGAGATTGGGATTGCATTTTATCTGGATATAAACCCGGAAACCGCATCATCACAAGTCAAGATCAAGTCTTGTGTCCATAATAAGATGCGTGTGTCTATGCAGGTTCTTCGAGAAGTACTACAATAGGACCACCATATACACACACACACACACACACCCAAGAAAGAACAAGATAATTTGTCCCTCATTTTATTTATCAATCTGCCCCCTCAACATTGAACATATCAGCTGAACTTCAAGATTTGTGCCGTGGGGGCCTGCTAATGCCAATTACCCCATCCATGGACAACCCCAACCTTCGAATGACCTGGATGGAGAAAGTAACGACAAAGAATGAAAAGATATCATTGTTAGACAGCAGGTGTGGAAGACTCAATGACAGAAATAAAAAGGGAAATGGATGACGCAATTCAAGACAAAATATATAGCACAATGAATGTAATCATCAGTGCCTGCCCCTGAGATGTGGATCATCCAAGGCACATTAGCATGGCGTACTTCTCCTATTCTATTCACTCGTGTAGTACTTCATTATATATATATACAGTTAAAACTTCTTTAATGATCTACTGTTGGCAAAAGCAAATGACCTGGGGACTCCTCATCAACGAAAATTTACGGACAAAAGTTAATTGATTACATAGAAAGCAGATATCCTTTCCGGGCTGGAAAAGTTCCGTCTGCCTTGCTGGAGGGGCAATGTCCAAATGGAGCTCCCTGGAGGTTATTATCGGGGAACCACCACATTGGATCACCAAAGCCTGCTGCAACTCTGCTAATACATTGTTCATGTCCGGCCTCTGAATCGCTGGTTGTGTACAATGCACAGCAGTCTCCACTACTTTCCAAGCCGAGTTCATCTTGAATCGTCCTCGTAACATTGGATCCATAATACTCTGTATATCACGTTGTTTAATAAAAGGATTCAACCGTTGAAGTATGTGCGTGCTTCGGCTGTCATTCTCGCCACTCACTATTGCAGTTTGGCCCGTGATCAACTCAAAGAGTATGATTCCGAAACTATAAACATCGCTCTTCTTGCTGATTCCTAATGACTGATACCTGGGACGTGGAAAAAAGAAGTATGATCAAAGAAATCCTAGGCAATGTCAATGTTTCTAAGCAAATAGAGATCCTGAGTTGAACCAGATCAATAATATTGAGTTTTAGCCATTACTCGGGGTCGATGTAGCCAGGAGTGCCCATCAGATAAGTTGACACATGACCATCATTGTCAGTGGCAAGAGCTCTTGACAGGCCAAAATCTGATATTTTGGCTCGGAGGCCTTCATTCAACAAGATGTTTGTAGTCTTCAAGTCTCTGTGGATGATGGGTGGGTCGCAACCATTATGCAAGTAGTCCAAACCTGAAATCATTCCAAAAACTGTGTCAACAATGCCAAAGCAATGACGGGGGAAAACCTACAACTGTGGATATCTCATTCAGGTACCTCGTGCTGCATCCACAGCTATTTGTATTCTCTTACCCCATGTCAACATTGTCAAGACCTCCGGACGGTCCCCTGCTAAATGGATCGTAACTTTACATATAAGCAAGAAATAAAGTTTACAGGATTATTTTAGAGATGAAACAGTACAGTAGAACCTATATACGCACCTGATAAAAGTTGCCTTAAATCTCCATTAGCCATGTATTCATATATTAATGCCAAGTGCTTGGCATCATCGCAATATCCAAGCAGAGAAACCAAATTTCCATGGTGAAGAATCGTTAAGAGTTGCGCCTGCGGCATCAAAGTGCATTATTATAACGTAGTGACATTACTCTGAGAGGAATTTTCTGAAACATCTGCATAATTGTCAGCATAAGTTGATTTTAGAAGGAAGAGTGATTGCATCATCCTATCTAACCTCGGCTTGAAATTCCTTTTGCCCTTGGTCTGATGATTTAGAGAGCATCTTCACAGCAACTCTGGTGTCGTTATCTAGTGTACCACGATATACCTTTCCATATCCACCTTCACCAATCTCTTCTCTAAAGTTCCCAGTAATTTTTGAAACTTCTCGATACTTGAAAGGTCGATTCTTTAATGTCAGCGTCCCTTTCCTAGAATCTGTACAAAAAAGTTTCCTATAAGTATTGGAACTACCACTTTGGATAGTACATTTCAGAGGAAAATAACTCTGATGGTGTCCTCAACTATTAAAAGTGTTAGAAAGTCTAACCCAAAAGCTTAAGTTAATAGGCGGAGGGAGACTACATGAATATAATCCATATCGGGATCCTCATCTGACGAAATCTCCACCAATCTAGGGAAACGTATACGCTTATCTATGATCTCTTTCTTTTCATTGGTGGGGAAGGTATTTTTGATCTTCTTGATCGGGGAATGCTTAGACCCGTGGGCTCTTTTGTAGGATCGAAATGGGTCTTACAGTTCTTGTAATATGATTGAGTTTTTTAAGGAAACTTATTTGGTGGTTGTGCGAGCTTGATTTGGTCTAGAACGAGCCAGAGAACTTGCGATCAGTCAATGAAGACTGGAGGTCGACTCGGAGATTTACTCGATGAAAATGCACAAAAAAGATATGTACGTGATCAGAAGAGTACGTAGAATGATGTAAAATTTGCTTCATGCAAAATGATCAATGACTTCCCTTTGCCCAACGATGATGAAGCGATTTCGGAAACTCAAAACTAGGAGGTAGAAGAAGTGGCAGAACCAATCGAAATTCAGAATCTGCATAGGCCAATGGAGATTGTTCAAGAGAGGGCTAAGAGAGGTAAAGAACAGATGGAAGAGATAGGGGCAGATTTTATTACAGATGAGAATTGGACAGAAATGAAGAGAATTTAGAAAACTGAAAAGAATGGTCTGCCACATATGCAATACCTCTCACTACCTCTCACGTGCAAGTCATAACATTGGCTTTGTTACCGTATTAGAAAATCCAATTCAAAAGCTTAAGCTAATAGGTGGAGGGAGACTATATAAATATAAAGAGCATTTATGATTCGTTATCAAGCAATATTATGGGATATACTTCAACAAAAAGACAAGGGAAGGGTTCTGATATTTTTTCATGAGCTATATTAATTGATAAGAGGACAAGGGGCTGTGATTCTATGACACCTGCCTTCAATATGCTAACGTATAGATGATTTTCCTTTCCTCAATACACATTGATAAGTTTGAGATCGCACAATCAAACTTTCTTTTAGGGAGCATTGGAATATTAAGGATAAAGTTTGTACTCTCAAGTTGTTGTAAGTCCTTCCCATGCATTGCACGGTCACTTTTGAAAAAAGAAGAAGAAGAAGAAGAAGAATTTTTATTGCTGATTAGTTAAACTGAATAATGCACTCTTTGTGATGCAGATGTGATCATGCCACGGTGATCCCTGTCTGTCTGTCTGTCTCTCTCTCCACTCCATTTTCTAGTGATCCCTATATGACTCAGATTACTAGCTGTGATCATGCTGTGGTGATCCCTGTCTGTCTCTCTCTCTGATTGCTCCATTTTCTAGTGATCACTATATAATTCAGATTACTAGCAATGGGAAGTTTTGATAAATGCCGACTTTCCTTTATTCCTGATTTTAAGGGGGGGGGCAAGTTGCTTTGTATTTTCTCTACTGAGTGCTGAATTATCCTAGAAAAGATGCAGTTGCAGATAGAACTGTATTAAAGGAAAACCAAAGTCAAGATTGTTGTCTAATGGAATGCTGATCGAGTGAACAGGACTAGTGAGAAAATTTACCGGCTATTCTTTTCAGTTTAATAAACGGAATAATAGCCACAGCACCACAGAGAACTAAAATGCCTGGAACTGATGTAACAACTGCAATAAGGCTGGTATCTTGTTTCTTCTTCTGCGGGCAAGTACCAGCTAGGCAAAGAATCGCCTTTCCCATCAAGCTGCCACAGATAATGGAGGATCTGAACTTAAATTCCTATAAAGATTGTGAGATTGATTTGCCAAACGCTGACCAAAAGTTGGCCTTCTTATGTGTTCTAAATCACATTAAACAAAACATGTTGACAGTCTTTCCGCCCTATAAAAGTCGCATATGACGAGAGAGAGAGAGAGAGAGAGAGAAAAGACCTCATGTTTAAAGTATTTTCCCTAACCCATGTCTTCAGAGATTCAGGAACTAATCCAATCAGGTTGTTTCCAATTAAATTTCTGCAAATACAGCCATAATCAGAGATTTATCCACTTTAAGTCCTTTGCTGCTTCACTTAGACACGTTAACTTACAGAAATCTAAGTACTGGTAATTCTGCCGGAGTTTCGGGTAGTGCTCCTGTAAGCTGATCGTCTGACAAATCTCTGGAAAAAAGAGCAAGTTTAGAGCACCTAATGTCAAGATAACCAGCTCCGTAGCCACAAGCAGGATGTTTCCGCACATTAAGGAATAGTTGAACAGCCTATGTCTCCTAAAACACAACCTCATTCATTCAATCCTCTCCCGAGGGCAACAAACGGTAATACTTACAAGCATTCCATTCTTGATAAATGTGAAAGTGACGACACTATGTTGACCATCAAATTGCTTCAGCTCAATTCCCTGACAATCACAGATCAAGTTAGAGGATCCCGTCAATGCCATCTACGTAAAGGCAGCATTTTTTAGTTCAAATAAAGAAAAGCTTGTGCAACAAAATAAAGGAGGACTTTCCAAATTAGCCAAGTTGCACTATAAGTATAAACTATTTTTGTCCCAAAATGAGTACTCAAGGTGAGCGTTGTATACTGCATTGTTATATTACAAATGAGCACAGGAGGGTGTCATACTCTGATACCGTTTCGCAATATCCTTGCCAAATTTATCCGGACGGAGCCCAAAATGGCTACTCAAGATAGTAACTTTTGGGGGCATGTGGCCTACTTGAGTCACTTCATGTGCTCTGTCCCACTTCATTTGAGACTTTGGTTGTAACATGATCACAATCTTGAAAATCTCAAAGAAACTAAGAACGAAGAACGTGACAAAAGCATGATATAATTCTAAGTATAATTCACACCAGAAGGTTGCATTCATCCTGAATGTTCTTCCTCATTGATACAAAAAACTACCAGTTCTCTTCCTCAACACGGACGATTAAGGTTGGCCCGAGATTGCGTTGCTATGTTACAATGCCCACCTTCGTCAAGATCTTTATTGTTAGATGATCGAAAATCGCATTGGTCACGACTCATTTCTTGAGATATTCGTCAAATAGCGATACACATTGAGAGGGGACCACCATCATTTGTTGGGAAAAGCGTGGTAGAAGATCAATATCTTAAATATGGAAGATTTCAAGAGAGAGCTCAAGTTTTAACCCTGTCAGTATAGCTAGTTGAACTCTTCTTTGCTTCGCGGTAAATTAGTGTCTCATGCAAACTCAGAAACTCTGCCCAACTCAGATGCATGCAAGAGAGAGGGGGAGAGAGAGAGAGAGACCTGGATTTTTTTGATCTTGAACTCCAAGGACTGCATCCGAAGCTAAAGAAGCAAGCAACGCAAACGAGAAAGCTGTAATTGATCTTTCCATGGTGATCGGACAATGGAGATTGTCGAAGAGATATAGTGTGAGGAATATATGCCTGCTCGCAATATATTGATATGACTGTTGGGGAAAAACGGGCAGCGCCTCGACACAAATATAGTCAATCGAGGATCAAATAATAACTCCAAACCCAGCATCAACCAATAATTATATCCAGCAAAAATAACCTCACAGCAACGAATATAATAACGGAACTATAAAGAAATATAACATCAAGATTTATGTGAAAAACCCGAATCGAGAAAAATCATGGACGACGCAAAAATCTCCACTAATCACCAAGAATAGCAAAATACACCAAGTATTTCTCTTTAGTCACACGCTAGAGCTCAACAACAATATTTCAAGAGCAATTCCTCAAAAGGGCTAGAAAACCTGACCGCAATAAGAGAGTCAGAGACAAATCTCAATGAACGAAACTTATCAATTTGTAGATCTCAATCTCACGAACAACATACTAAAATTTGAGCCAATTTCGATAACGTTTGGCGTCGAAATCACACCGAAAGCCGCTGCTGTCTTTCTTCTCCCCTGCACGAAACACTCTCGGTCTCTCCTGTTCTCTCTCCCCCGATGGCTCTTTTCTCTCTGTGGCTCTCTCTCTCTCTCTCTTTTACACGCACACAGACAAGAAGAATAATGGCAGCCGCCTTTTCTCTCTTTTTCTTCTTTCTTTATTCTTTCTTTTGACTTTTTTTGTTTCTTTTGCTTTCTTTCTTCTTTTAAAACAAATAAAAATAAAATACTGGGTCCCACAAAAAAGGCGTACCAGCCAACAATGACAACCTCTCGGAACAATCGAGATCATCTTAATGGCTATGGCCCAGTGTATTTCATTGGTGATATGCATTTTATATATCTTATTTTCCTTTTCGTGTACTTCATCTTGTTTGAGGAAAGACCGTTAATTTCCACCAAACATGGTAATTAAGAATTTGATACATGTGGACAACACGGTCATGAATTTCATAAATTGAATACAAGTCAACATCCCAACATGATTAAGTGAATTTCGGAAGGCATATACAGAATCGACTTGCATTCAGACGCTAATTTGAAAACTTGTTTCTTCTTCTGTTGAAAATACTAGAGGGATAGGAAGTAGACTTGTCAAAATGGTCAAAGACCTATTTCTTAACCCATATTTGATGGTTCAATTGTTATTTGGGTTAGTTATCTTCAGTAAATGAGTTATAGTCGAAAATTGATAATTCTCTTTAATGTTTGAAAGCCAATTTTTTAGCATCTTATGGTCAAAATAGTGAAATTATCCAAATAATATATACACATGAAGAGCTTAAAGTGTGTTTAGCTCTTTGTCTGAGGACGATCTCCTAATTGCTAGTACGAGTAGGCTCCTCTTGTTTATTTAGTAAGGTGGGCAGCTTCGGATTCCGTATAGATATCATCTAGAATTTGAAACCTATTCATTTGGAACATGCTCTTCATTTTTCGAAACTTCAAATGTTTCATGCATACCTTGAAACCTACAATTTATCCTATCACATATTTTAGTGTCGATTTTAGGTCTAGACAGGTTCCACCTCTATTTTAAATTAAATAAATTATAATAAATAATCACATTTGATGACTATCATTCGTTGCTATAATCCATTAGTCATAGCTCATGTTTAGATACACGAATAAAGATGAAATATTGACAATATAAAGTCTCAGTCATAAATATCACTGCAAATGGAAGTTCAAAGTAGTGGTTTCAGATTATACACTCATCATCGAATGACATGTAATATTATAGGATCGTGCGAAGATATATACCAAAAAAATCACAAAAAATTATTACAGGTTACAAGTTTCAGGTTCCATCTACTCGAGACCTAAAACCTACCCGTCGCAATAGGTTTCTCTATGTGAAGAGTTTTGTCTAGTGAGCTTAGAAATTGAAGAGCAATTGATTTGGAAGAATTTTCTATTCCAAAATTACTCAATCTCTCCAGCTGCGATGCTTGCTCTATACAGTCAAGTGCGGTTCCTCTATTGCTTCAGCAGTAGGCTTATTTAAAAGTGATTTTGGGATCAATTAGTATCTGCCTTGTATGTCTTCTCTCCCGATGTCGAGCTTTATTTAGATTTAGATGCTCTTCTATTCTAATTTAGAAATAGATCTATGATTTACAAGGTATTTTCTGAACTTTTACCACCGATTGGTATTATTGTTGTCTCTATACGCTGATGGTGCTGGTGACACCGAATCTAGGTGAACATCGCTTTTTGAAAAAAATTGTAGCTGTTACAGAGGAAAATTTTGGCGTGTGCTCATCACTAATGATGATATAAGATTCGATGATCTGTCACCGATTGTGTTTTGATGCTATGACAGACCCGTCTTTGTATAACGAGCGGTCTTTGCAAGCGGTGCCAATTGATTTGTATTTTCATTACTTGCTTTGTTCAGTTTGTATTCTTATCTTGAAGTTATGTACTCCTCTTTTCAATGATATGAAAAATTTCCTTCCGGCCGACCCAACTATATATATTAGTCTCTTGAAACGTGGTCACCTGATATCCTACTTAATCAACGATAATGAACCCACCGGGACGATCAATCATTGCATTGGAGAATAAAATACACTAGTAAATTGTGGACGAATTTAACCATAATAACTAAGCTGCGTAACTATTGTGAGTATAATAAACTAAGTAAAGTAACATCTGGTACGAGTAGGAACGTACGTCCGAATAAGAAGAGCGGACCATTGAGCTCAGGGCGAATAAACTAATTAATCGAGGGTTTGAAGGATTCTATATATATAAGCCCGTTTATCATGGGAAGGAAATCTCTTTTTTGGGATGAATAATGGCACTAGAACTTACACGACGTGCGACGACACTTATCACGATACTTCGCTTAGAAATGACGGAGGAGGCGATACTTGAACTTGGATGGATGAAATGAAAAGCAGAAACACGGCCGGGCATGGTAAGGTGCCCTCTCACTTTTTCAAAAGCCACTTTCTCTTGCCGTTTATTCGGTGGTAGGACGACTGAATAAAGTGTGTTGGACAATACTTTTTTATGCAAATAAATCTCGCGATCTCCGTAATATTGCGAAGACCGCGTATTTTCTGTTTTAGGCATTTTTGCAATTTTAATGTTTTTAGGTATTTTAATTAATTCTAGTGGCTTTTTGTAATTTTGTGTTTCTTAGGTCAATTAGATTTAGCATCTTATATAAAGATGTTTAGGGTTTGTGGAAGAGCTGTTTACGACATACATTGATATTTTCGTTGATTTTGATAAAATCACACTTGAGTGAACGGTGGTTCCTCGTTTATGTTTCGATTCTTCTATTTAGCCTTGCTTTCTATCACACTTCGGCATCATTTGGTATCAAAGCACAGGTTGCTTGAAATCAATGGCTGAACGGAATCGAGGTGGTCGAAGACAGCGTGGAGGCGTTCCTGATGCAGATGAACAGCCGCGTCTGAGAGACCTACGAGACATAGAAAATGAAGAGCTACAGAGACGAAAGAAAGATTTGAAGAGACAACTTGTGCGGGCGCTGAGAAGGCGAATCCAGCGATTGGAGCGACTACTTGTGCGAGCGGGGTTGGACTTTCAATCCGAAAAATATCCGATCGTCGATGAATATCCGATTGTTGATGAAGAACCGATCTTTGATCAGAACGGATCTTGGATCAAGAACCGATCTTTGATAAATATCCGATTTGTTATGAAAATCCAAATTTTGATACAGATCCGGTCTATGAAAATCCAATCTACGATAAATCTGACGGAGAGCAGGGGGATGCGGATCCTGTCACGATGGTAGAAGCCATCGTGTCGGGGAAGGGCGGTGAGTTCGTCCCTGTCGACGTTCCCCAGGAAGCGGTGCAGATACCGACATGGGAGGTGGACGCATGCGAGAAGGGGCCGATAGGTGAGCCGATGGCTAGCGTTGTTCTCATTGGCAGCTCGATGAGGATCCCGGAAGATCAACAACTCTTGCAGGACTTACTCGATGGGAAGGAGTTGTGCAAGGGCATTAACCCTGAGGAGGCTGTTGCACATGGAACTGAAAATTTTCCAAGACACGATTTCAATGTTTGTCCTAAAGGAGAAGAGGCCCAGATCTTTGCAATTGAATTTAATGATGGATGCCCCGTACATGTTTATGCCTGCACACCTCGCGATAGTTTACTTGGAGGCTGTCTTAAAAAGGATTTACAGATGTCAGGAGAAAGTACATATAATGGGCATGGCCTACACGAGTTTGTTGCTTATGTAAGTCAACAAGATTGGAACGTGGCTGAGATGATTGTGAGAGAAACTCTTGAGCTTGCAGGTCTGGATAGGGAGATTCTTGAGACGCCCAACTTGAAGGTCTTCAGCTTTTCTGACTTGGAAAGTGCTACCAAGAACTTCAAGTCTAATATTTTATTGGGCGAGGGAGGTAAGGTCTTCAATGGCTGGAGGGGAATGGTTGTTGCCAAACTGAAACCAGGGAGACAAGGTTTCGATGAGTGGCAGTTGGAGATGAACTTTCTTGGAAGGCTTTCGCACCCCAAGCTAGTCAAATTATTGCGAAGATTGTGTAATATTGCGTATTTTCTGTTTTAGGCATTTTTGCAATTTTAATGTTTTTAGGTATTTTAATTAATTTTAGTGGCATTTTTGTAATTTTATGTTTCTTAGGTCAATTAGATTTAGCATCTTATATAAAGATGTTTAGGGTTTGTGGAAGAGCAGTTTACGACAGATATTGATATTTTCGTTGATTTTGATAAAATCACACTTGAGTGAACGGTGGTTCTTCGTTTATCGTTTCGATTCTTCTGTTTAGCTTTGCTTTCTATCACGCTTCGACATCACTTTTGCTAGTTGGATGGGATTGAATAAACTTTTAGACCCTTTAGCAAAGCCAATACTCTACTCATTGGTGGTGTGCATTTTGTATTCTTGCTTTTCATATTCCACCAAGTCCAGCAAAACTGTGTTCACAAGACGATCATTATTCGGATTAGTCAGTCCTAAATTCCTAATATAGTCACTCAAATTGCGTTGTTTTGAAGTACTTTTCCTTGATGATCGGTTTGAGTTGGCATCTTGGAAAGTAAATTTTGACTTTTGTTTGACTAGCTTGAAAATGGGAAAAGCAAAAAAAAAAAATTACTAAACTTATTTCATTGGCACCAATTCAATTCTAAACCTTTTCAACGGATCAATTTGGTCCTAAACATTTTACATTTGTATCAATTCAGCCTATTTAGGCTAGAAATTACTGACGCGGATGTCGACTGTCCTATATATCATGACGAATGCTGACGTGAATAATTTCTTTTTTAATTTTTTCTATTTTTTTATTTCCCTCCGCCAGTCACCAGCCTTGTGATGGCTAGCGAAGGTTGCCGGCGAGGGCGAGGGGACCCTCGCCCAACCATCACTAGAGGCTAGCAAGGATTGACGAGGGGCGAGGGCTTGACAAGGCCGCTCCTCGTCAAGCAATGGGCATTGTTGGTGGCCTTTGGCGAGGGGCAGCCTTGTCCAGTCCATGCCGGTTCTGGCCAAAGGCCGACGAGGGCATCTCGGTCCTTGCCCTCATCGGCAGCCTTAGCCGACTAGTGCGGAGGCTAGTGGCTGGCAGAGAGAAATAAGGAAAAAGGAAAAAAAAAAAGGAAAAAAATAAAGAAAAGAAGGAAAAGAGAACAAAACAAGAAAATAAATAGAAAAGAATAATTAATAAAAATTTGAAAAAAAAATTAAGAATGATCACGTTAGCGCCGACCATGCCATGAGGACAAATGACGTCCATATCAGTGATTTCCAATCAAAATTGATTGGATGGAATGGAGTGATATCGATATGAAATATTTAGGACTAAATTGATCCTATTAAAAAATTTAGAATTGAAATGATACAAAGGCAGTAGCTTACGACTTTTTTGGTACTTTTCCATTGAAAATTGTGTGGGAACGTTATCTAGTTCTATGCCAAGATTTTTTGTTTTAATAGAGGAAAAAAATTTTGGGTCAAAGTATTAATAGAGGAATCAAGTAAGTTTCATTCGCTGTTTCCATGTATTGTCAAACATCACTCTTTAGATGTGTTGTGGTCTGGACAAATCGATGGACTTTCACAGACATGAGTTTTCAACAAAGGATGCGAGTCATTCATCAACTTG
Source organism: Rhodomyrtus psidioides (assembly GCA_021437785.1). Taxonomy (NCBI): domain Eukaryota; kingdom Viridiplantae; phylum Streptophyta; class Magnoliopsida; order Myrtales; family Myrtaceae; genus Rhodomyrtus; species Rhodomyrtus psidioides. Next base: position 4,528,801 of record JAILYB010000005.1, read on the forward strand.
CTAATGTTCTTTGTATGCGGATAAAAATTTCACGACGTACCATACTGGAGAACTATAAGGGTACATTTATTGAGTGAAATTGTTTTCCAAGAATTAGTTTTCCGGACTTGTACTTGTTTGGTTCATCAAAAATGACAAGCCAACCTAAAACATTTTCTGGTTAACCAAAAATATTTCTGCATAAAATTCGAAAAATGAAAATAATTTTCGAAATTGTTCCTCTTAAATGTTTTAATATTTGATATTTATTTTTATTATCTGTCTTGTTGATAACTCTATTTTATATAGAGTTTATTTATTATTTTAGACTTAATATTTGCTTAGTTTTAATTGAATTCGATATCTACTTATTGATTTTAATTGATTTTGTAGGTAACACAATCTTCAGATATGCAAATTTGAAATCAAGGAGAATCAAACCTATCTTGGGGAAATATTCAAAATCCAAAGCTAAATTAGGAATGTGATTCAGATTTCTTTTTCTTGAAATAAAAAAGATATCGATATGAAGGAAGAAAAAGAAAATAACGTGAGATTTTTAGAGAGGGGGGAGAAGCCACTTTTCAGAAGACGCTCGGAGGACGACGTTCAGTTTTTCTGCTATTCTTCCTTTCAATGCCGGATGCGAAGTGAAGAAGAAGGAGGCGAATTCAAAGTCAATCCTCGATTATTCTTGGTGCACTTGTTCTAGTTCTTCATCATGTTTAGTTTAAACATTTTTTTTAGTTTAATCTTTATTATGTTTTAGACTACTTTTTGTTAGGGCTACGATGTAACTTAACTATGATGGATTAATTTTTCATACTCGTTTATGCAATTCTAGAATTCATACATGTGAGTTATATATCATGTTCTTAATGCTTTTAAGTGATTGATCACCACTTGAATGATATTTATTGCACGTATGAGACTGAAAGGAGATTCCGTGCAAGTGTTTTATGATATATAGCCATGAATTCATCACAGATAGAGATATCTTATGCTCTTTGTGTGGTTTCGGTAGTAGGTAAATCGAGGGTGGTTTATTGAATTTGGGAACGTTCATAGATCTTAATGCGTTTGGATTTACTTAAATTCACATGGATCAAGTGTGAGTTACTAAATCTAATTAGGATTGCTATACCGGACCAAAGATAGTGATTTACATTAGGAAGTTCTACCATCACACTATGAATTCAATTTAATTGCATGATGAGATTGGTTAATTAATCTTGATTGGTTAAGTGAAATCGGATGCTCTGACATTTTTTCATTCTTGATAGAAATCCATTATTTGTTGCCTCTTTATATTCGAAATTTCTAATTTCTATTTTGGTTTGCTGCATTGGTTAATTTATTTTCCTTTAGAATTTTCGAGTGCTTTATTGGATCTTTAATTGGTTAGATAAATTTGAGAATTGTTCACGTTTAGTAAGTAATTTGATTGATTTGTCTACAATCTCCGTGGGAACGATACTTTTATTCATCACTCTATTACTTGTTCGATACGTACACTTGCGTTGCTAATCAAGAGAGAACACTTGTTCCACTCCGTCTGTCGATTGCTGATGCCCTAAACACAGGGATCTGGCAAGGCCTCACCGTGGCTTGACAAAATCTGGCGAGGTAGAAGGAAAAAGAAAACGATAAAAGAAAAGAAAAAAGAAAAATAAAAAACAATTCAAAATTTTGATTTTTTTTCCCTGAGATAAAATTATAAAATTGAAATCATTTTCAAAATTAGATTCAAACACTAGAATATGTTTTCCTTCATATATTACCAAATAAAGGAAAGCTAACATATTCATAGAAATTGAAATCCTGGAAAGCATTTTTCTTTAGAATGGACCCTTTTTAAAAAATAAATAAATACACCCTAAAATTGACTTTTGCTTCCACAAGAAGAGAGAGATTACGACACTCGCCCAGGTGGAAAATGAAAAGAAAAGGATTTTCCTTTAATAAAAAAAAATTGATTACTGCTTTCACGTTTCCAGATGAAGAGATGTCAAAAGACTCAAAACACATCTCATTGTCGATAGTTAAAAAAGTCTTGGTAGTTGCCGTATCAATTTGACGGTGACTTTGCCATTCAAAAAGAGATACTTGTGGTGGAAGATGGTCGGATCTTTTAGGAGTGGGCATGGTTATAGGGAGAATCGAGAATTGGAGACTCAAATCGCCGGTTCCGATTAGGTTCTTAGTTTTGATGTGCCAGGATCTGGTTCTTGATTCCTTTTTTTTTTTTTTTTCAAGAAACGCTGGTTCCGATTCCGATTCCTAGTAGAATCGGAACCTAAAACCGCAGCCAGAATCACGAAAACCCTAAATCAAGATATTTAGGATGCGTACGGTAACGCTTCGGAAAAAAAATATTTTTGTTCCCAAAGTGTTCCCGAAAAACTTTGGCAATATAAAAGCATATGGTAAAAAAGTGTTTTCAAAGTGTTCCAGCAACACTTTTGGGAACATTTTTGAGAAACAAAAATATTTTTAGAGCAGAAATAAGAAACAAAAGAATTTACTTATGTACCCTTGGGACATTTTTTAGAAACACATTTGTAACATTTTTTAAAAATAATTGGGAACCAATTTGAACATATACTCCTCTTTTGTTCTTACACGATATTGACACTTGATTTTTTATCATTTTATTTTATAAAATTAACTAAAAATATCAAAAAAGTTATAAAATTACAAAATTAACCTTGGAAGCCTTGGCCTAGCTTTAGGAATCAATTTTGAATAAAAATTATTTTTCATAGTTTTTGACATTTTTCAGATTTATTTTAATTATAAAATAAGCCGAAAATCAGGAAAATAGTATTCGTGGTTAGAAAAATGCGCAAAAATAGTCCATATTTTTATTTTAATTCCCTTTTCATTTCGGCCTCTTAATTTAAAATTTTAGTTTGGGACCACATGCCACTTCATTGAACATAATCCTAAATTGACTAAAAATTTTCATTTTAAGTCATTTTAGCAAAAAAAAAAAATACTTTTAGAATCATAATATGAGACTTTGATACTATGCATGTCATTTTAGTCCTCATATTTGGAAAAATTGCATCCAGCAAGAGCTTTCTATATTACAACTTTTTGCTGGTAAATTTTTAATCGATGAGAAGAAATAGGTTCAGACTTTTGAGATGTGATAACATTCTCTTTAAAGAAATTAGGTTTCAAAATTTGGCGCCGATCACCGACTTGAAATGGCATGTAATCGTACGTGCCATTTGGTCCAAATGGCGACGGAGACGGTGGATAATTTCGTCAAGTCATTTGGCCGCTCCGGCGATCACAATTTGACGTCGAAATTGTATATTCTGTCAAGGTTGACTTTCTTAAGTTGCAATGGCATTGACCGGCCAATTTCGCTCATCTCCGGCGACCTCAGGTGGTGCCACCGGTCCCGATCGACGGGGAAGGATGAGAAGAACAAGCCCTCACCCAAGCTCGTCCAATTATCATCGAATTAGCCTTTTTTTTTTCGATTGAAATTCGACCTTCAGACCTGTAAAATGCACGCCAAATTGGGGAGGAAGACGACACTATTCAGCCGGGTATGCCGGTCGAACCCAACATGTGGCGTCCCAGACCGCCACCTTACGGTCATAAGTCTCTAATAACGATAATTAGATATTACTTATAGTAATAAATATCCACAGGCCACATAATAGTATAATAACTTAGCGAACCCAACAATGCACACCAAACATAGGAATTAGAACTTCATAATATATATGCATCATACACGACCACAAGAGTTCATACATAACTATATAACAAAAGACATGACTCGTCGTGATAACATAGGCGTAAGCTGGGATGGCCAAAATAAAACTACTCCATCCTACAACAGTTGCCTACTCCAAAAAGTCGCTCGGACTAACTCCAAAACCTCAGTCCTCCCCAGACAGGTCGGAGGGAAACATCTCCTCATCCTCGGACTCCTCAAGAGGCTCGGGTGGAAGAACATAAACAGCTGGCACGGGTGCTAGAGCAGGAACAGGAGCAGCGACAACTGGAACAGCAGGGACTACAGGTGGAGGTGGTGCAGGAACAGCAGGAGCTACGGGCTCGACAGGAGCTACTGGAGCGGCAGGCACAGGTGGTGCATCAAAAGTGCTCTCAGAAAACGGACCAATCAGCCTATTACCCTCACGAATATATATAGCATGCCATCGATAAATAGTCAACCCAGGCTCACCCTCGTCGACCCACATAGTATGTACATGAGCTACTAACTTCAAGTGCGGAACGTCTAAGTGTATCATATCACGATAGTACGAATCATAATCGATAGGAACTCCAAAACGCCTGTGGATGGTCACCATGATGCTAATCTGAAAAATATGTCCACAAACGTGGGTTAGCACGACGGCTAACAAGAAAACATTCAATCCCACCATAGGGGTCCTACGACTCCTTAGGGCAAACTATAAGGCAATCCTTTAAGAGCAGGGCACTATAACAATTCACAATACCAAGCAAGAATCAAAAATGAAAAATGCCATGATGAAATGCAATGACGTGCTCTTCTCTCACACAACCATCGCCAAGCCCAGGGCTTGTAGCGACCCCTTACTCCAGGGCGTCCTCGACGCATGGTACGGCTCTACCCAGACACACAACACAGGGTCATCAAGCACGTACAAATCCCCGCACACAGCCCAGGGGCGTCATCTCAATTCAGTGCACTGAAGAGCAATTTCTCCACATATCTCATCATATATCGCGCGGCACCGTGTGCTAATGCATGCTCAGCCATGAATCACAAGATAATGCATTGCAACTCAATTTACACGATCGGACGGTAAGGGACAGCAAGGTCACAGAATCCAGATTCAGCCCTAGCTTTGTCATTTACCTCAATTTCTTAATTTCGTATAGACGTCCACATGCCTATGATCCTCCTACACCATTCATCAAGATTATACTCTAAATACTGCAATGTAGCTTGGCACAACCTAAGTCGACATGTCGAACGAAAAAGAAAATAAATCTACCCTAGACCGGAAACAACTCGGTATCATTATGCAAATCGAGTCCTAACTTCTTCCGAGTAAAACATCCATGGTATCTCTCGGGGCATTTTAAGTCCACTCTTTCACAATAAGCTTGAAGGCTTGTACTATAGACCGAATTAACTCCATAGGCTCGGCGAAAATAGAATAGGCAGTGAAGTAAACGAACTCAGTCCGACCTTATACTTGAAATTTTCTCCAATACCTTCCAATCAAACGAGACAACGCCTCTTATATAACAATTGGCCTTGCTCCTCAAGATTTTTCCCCAAAGATATATGCAATATAACACTAATTTGACCCATTTCTACTCTCAAAACAGAACCGCAACTATGCAGTCCCCGATTAGACCATAGGATAGTTTTCCTCATCCTCTAAACTGTGCATGCACTCCCTAATGGATCAAAACTACAATGTACCACTATCCTATAATGAAATTGAAGGATTTCTTGCCTCGGTAACTTGTTTGGTTCGAGCTTGACACCTTTTCTTCTTGGTTTTCCTTCGGACTAGCAGAGCCGCCTTCTTCTTCTTCCCATCGCACTCCTTGGCCGCTTGCTCACCCTCGCAAGCTCTCGGTCTCCCTCGCGAGCTCTCTCTCTTCTCTCTCACTCTCTCGAGCTCTCTCTCTTTCTCTCACTTAGCTCACACTCGGCCGAACAAAGAAAAGGGAAGGGGTAGGCGAAAGGTCTTCCCTATAGTTGCATGGCATTGGGAAAGGTTTTGAGTGACACTTGTCATGGATGTCTTCTCCTCCTAGATTTCGCGTGCCACTTGGCGTTGCCCCTAATGGTCGCCAATCATCATCACAAAAGTTGAGATGATGGAAGACCAATGATGTTTCATGCCAATTCCCTATGTTCTTCGCCCGATGGAGTCCCATTGAAAAAAGAAAGAAGGCGCTACTTGGCGCTACCCTCATTGCCTCACAATCCTAGGTGAAGTTTTGATAGTCTATGGCCAATGGAAAAAGCTTGCTTCTTGCGCTACACCCCATGTCTTCTTCGGCCAATAGAGTTTCATGCGCCACCTATCCTTCCTCTTCCATGGCCGAACCAATGACCATCTCACATTTCCTATACACAATCGGCAACTAGGAAAATTCTGTGCGCCTCTAGTCGATCATCTTAAGGCCGACTATCACTTGTCCATTTAGCTTAGGGAAATATTTTCGGACATAGCCTCGTGCACAAATAATTCCTTGCGAATTCTTGCTAGACAATCGCCCTTGCACAACCTAATTCTCGTCCATGCCAATCGTGGCGGTAATTTCCCTTAATTGTCCATCAACTTATCAATCGAGCTTAGAAATTTCCAAGCTTATGATCCTAAATATGAAATCCTCAAAATTCATAGGGAGTAAATCAATCCAATGGTCATCGCTCCTTGAAATAAAATCCTCGATTAATTATCCATCGTCCATCTCATCATTCTAAAAAAATAAATCCTTGTCTCGTAGGCTTCATCAGTGGATTTCTGATCTCCAATTCCCTGCGTCAAAAGTCAACTTCAAAACCCATTTGACCATTCCTGGTCATTGTCGCGACCCCTCTCGAGCTGTGAGGTGGCTAGCGAGGGTTAATGGGCCGCCCGATCGCTAGGTGATCGGACGCGGGTCTCTCCCAAGGTCCATTACCCAAATCGCAACGGCCGGATATACGTGGTCGACCTTCAGTGTGGTCTAGTGACATGTGATAAGTGTACATGCCAAGGAGTCGCCACCAATCGTTTCGTGGAGGGTACGATCGGAAACCCTATCGAACAGTTGGGAGTGGTCTATTCGATTCTTCGGAAACCAAAGAAGTGGGTTCGGGGACTTAGTTACACCAACTGTCAGAGTTGACGCCATTTCGGTACCGAAGCTGATTGGTTTATCTGATCTTAGGATCTCATACAGACGAGTGAGGTTACAGATCTTAAATCTAGGAGTTCATGCAGATGTGAATTACTACCCTATCACTCACAATCAATAGAAATAAGTGCGCAAATCAAGGATCCAGTACATGCGGATAAAACACATGAAAGCAGCATGGCATCCCTAATGAGGCCCTATTAGCCAAGAGAAATATCAATCAAGGCTTAAGAGTGATTTGGACATGATTCGCCCATGAGGGGCAGAATCGTAATTTTGAATAATTCGGGGAAAATCCGCCTTGGAAGGGAAAATTTGTCATTTTAGACGAATTGTAAAGTCAAAATACGGGGGAAATAGGATTGGCCATCAATCCAATCCATTTCCTATTTTTCAAGAATTTTCAGGATTTTTCTGGGATTTAAAAGTGATTTTACCCTTATATGGGTAAAATCGTCATTTTGGACAAATATGAGAACTGAAAATCTCAAATATTAGGGTTGGTCGCCCACCTGACTCAAACCCTAACTTTAAGCAATTTTCAGAAATCGATTACAACAAGAAAGACGATTTTCCCATTGATGGGCAAAATCGTCATTTTGATAAAAGGGACAGGACTCGAAAACCCAAGCCTAAGAATTGGTCGCCTACCTGACCCTAATTCTTACCTTGGCATTATTGGCCTTATCTCGCATATACAGCAAAGGCGACTTACCCCTAAAGGGTAATATCGCCAAGTCTCGGAAGAATGGATAAGAAACCCCAAAAATAGAGTTGACCAGTTGTATGTGGTCAATCCTCGATTTTTGGGGATTTCTGGAGCGTCTAGGATTTTCCCACAATTTTCCCACAATTTTTTGGAATTTTCTGGAATTTTCTAGCATTTTTTTGGATTTTCTAGGATTTTTCTGATTTTTATTTTATTTTTTTTAAATCATTTTCGGAATTTTTTTTATTAAAAAAATGTTATTCTGGCCGGGTCGGGTGACCCGGCCCACGACCCACGGCGACCGACCCAACCCGGACCCGGCCCGCACCAAAACGACATCGTTTCGGCATCCTCCCGCTCGAATTTTCAATCTCCAGCCTAAATTGAACTAGTGGCCCCGATTGCGCCACATGGAAGACTATGAACGGCCCGATCTAAGGGAAGCAACCGACGGCCACGATTGAAAGGCAAGATTGAATCTTGACCGTTCGATCCATGGCATTTTTTTTATTCCCGAAAATCATTTTTATTTCCAAAAAAGCGAGATCGCGACACGTGGCACGCCTACCACCGTTTGATCAAGTTTATTATTTCTGTTATAACCGTACGAATGACGTGGCTGCCACGTGGGCGCCACGTCAACGCCACGTAGGCGTTAACCAGGTCAACTCTCGTTGACCAGTCAACAAACTGCCGGGGAAGACGATCGGCGCCGGCTCTGTTTCGCCGGCGCCTCGTCGGAAGGTGATTTCTTCGTCTACAGACCACCAAAGCTCGCGAAACCACCGCCATTCAACTCGTACAGATCTCATCTACCATATATCGAAACCTTGACATAGCAGATCGATATCTTTAATACCTGCAACTCCGGCCGGTGCTAATCTCCGGCGAGAGTATCGCCCTAGCCATTTCTAACGTCAAACGAGCATTTCGGATCATCAAACAACATCCATGGAGTTACGGAGAACTTACCTGATGATCAAGAGGCGTCGGTTTCGCTCGGATCGAGCTCTCAAGTTCTCGACGGGTCGGGATGGTCGTGGAGATAGGTGTGGGGTTTTATGAGATCAAAATGCAAAACAAATGCATATCCGGAATCAGTACGGGTTTAAGAGTAATCTGAACTAAAAGGCATGAAGAATGGTGGACAGGATCAACGTATGCCATGAAAATCCGAGCTCGGAGATGCTAGCAGCACTTACCTATTTCTTGGACGAAGCTTCGAACGAAGGAGATCTATCCACTCCTTGAGGCAGCAGAAAACTTCTTGAAGTGATTTTGAGTCTTGCGGTTGCTTGTGGAGCGACGATTCGAAGCTCGAAGCTCACGGCCACCTCCTTCAATGGCGGACGAAAACAGAATCTTTCCCCCCCGCTTTCTTCCCTCTCTCTCTCTCTCTCTCTCTCTCTCTCTCTCTCTCTCTGCGAGCTTTTTTTCTCTCTGTCATTCTCTCTCCGCGAACTCTCTCTTCTTTTTAACTGACTCCTTCGACGACGAACTGATTCCAACCTCCAACAGATTTTTTAGTCTGTTACTCTAGCTTTCAGTTCGTCCACCTTCGCGCGCCATTTTGCTCACCACCGTTGGATGACACGGGATGAAGATGTCCAATCCAGCGGCCAAGGATCGTCGACTGGGTGCCTCGGTTTGAGGTGTAATCGCGCTTCTCTTTTTTTTTTTTCTTTCGAGCGCTCTGTTTGTGCGCGAAGGAAGAAGAACAGAGGAATTCTGTTCTTTTTCCAAGTTGGTCAACCGGGTTGACTGGGTCGGTCAACCCGACCCAGTCGATCCGGTTCTAATTTTTTTTTTTTGCTCAAATTAGATGTCCATATGTGCAAAGATCACAAAATTGACACTAAAATTGGACTCCATGGCATAGACTTCATCTAAAAAATGTAAATTTAGGTTAAATTGATTTTAATTTGTGCAAAAGCCCCAAATCTAAGACATGATCCGAAATCGATTTTTGCCAAATTGATGTTCTTAATGGACGAATCGGCCCCAATTGAGCTCACCATTAGATTTAGGGGGTCTAATACTATAGGGAGGAAGCATTGGGGTTCTATGGGTGTCCCTCAGAAAAGTTTAATTTCAGAATTGGCATTATAGGGACTAAAATGAAAAGAATTTTATGCAATTAGGTCTCTAAAGCCCAAATGATCAAATCAGCGCACAATTAAACCAAATTGAAATGTAGGGCAATCAAGTTGAATGTCAAGACTCGGAAAATGCAAAATATTGCAAATAAAAAGACTCAAAACATATTTTTTGACAAATTTAACCATGTGCGTTACAAAGAAAAACACAAAAGTAAACTTGAATTTCGACTCTTGATGAGGTCAAAATGATAAGAAAATTAAAATAAAAAATATTGACTATTTTTCTATATTTTTGTGACCTCAAATTCTATTTTTGTTGATTTTTCTAGTATTTTTCTATTTTCTAAAAATACTAAAAAATGTGAAAAATATGAAAAATTATTTTTTGGTCAAGAATGGTTCCTTGGGCTTGGCCAAGGCCACCAAAGTTGATTTTGTAATTTTTTTGACTTTTTATAAATTTTTTTTATGATTTTTCAAAATATAACTGCAAAAAAACTTGGTCAAAAATCAGGTGTCAACAGCTGCCCCTCTTTGAGAGGAATCTCGTGAGAGGTTTCGCTCAAAGACATGCGACACCTGAGTCTAGACCGACTCGACTGGGGAAAAGAAAAACGAATCTTGACACTCAATCTTTCTTGTCCCGCTGGTGAATGCTCTGCTCCTCATTCTTTTGCTGATGTGAGAGAGAGAAAGTAGAGAGACCCACATGCTATTTACCTGTTAATCACCTGCCTAATGCTCGTGTGGCATGCGCGGTGTATAGTGGGTTCAAGTGAATACCCAAGGACTCGTTTTTTGAGTATCCTAGGGCGGTTAAACTCTAGCCTGTATGGTAGGCCGTACCAGAATGAGATTCCTATACTTGACATGAACCTGTGAATGACGCACCCATTCTCTTAGGGATTGTCGGGGTTTTGATCCGTATGGTGGATCAGACCATGAATAGGACTCCTTTCTGCTAGGAATCTATGGATGACGCACTCAGTCTCTTAGGGATTGTCGAACATTTTGATCCTTCAGGGGGATTAGGCCGAAAATAGGACTCCTCTCTACTAAGAACCTATGGATGACGCACCCAGTCTCTTAGGGATTGTCGAACATTTTGATCCTTCAGGGGGATCAGGCCGAGAATAGGACTTCTCTCTGCTAGGAACCTATGGATGACGCACCCAGTCTATTAGGGATTGTCGAACATTTTGATCCTATATTCTGAGGAATTAACTAGGATCTATAAAAATGAGGCGTGCCTAATCCTTAGGCTTCACCATATGAGTTATTCTGGATTTATGGGTTACCTAGAACCTCACAGAAAGCTGATTCTGAAAATTGTCCTTTCGACATGCAAGGTGTTATTCTGGGATTTGGGGATTCCAAGTATTCCGCAGAAAACTTAAACCTGCAAAAACTTTGATAAGATTCTTCTGGGGATCTAGGGGCTACCTGAGATTTCGCAGAAAGACTATCTTGAATATTGTCCTTTCGACATTGAAGGTGACATTCTGGGATCTGGGAGCTCCAGGTATCCTGCAAAAAGTTCCAACCTGTAACACTGGGATCTCACGGAGAGATGATTTCTAAAGATTGTCTTCTTGACATGGGAGGCGACATTCTGGGATCTGGGTACTCCAGGCATCCTGCAGAAAGATCAAACCTGTAACATTGGAATCTCACACATGGAGATAATTTCAAACATTGTCCTTTTGACATGGGAGGTGACATTCTGGGATCTGGGTACTCCAGACATCCTGCAGAAAGATCAAACCTGTAACACTGGAATCTCACACAGGGAGATAATTTCAAACATTGTCCTTTTGACATGGGAGGTGACATTTTGGGATCTGGGTACTCCAGGCATCCTGCAGAAAGATCAAACCTGTAACACTGGAATCTCACACAGGGAGATAATTTCAAACATTGTCCTTTTGACATTGGAGGTGACATTCTGGGATCTGGGGACTCCAAGTATCCTGCAGAAAGCTCAAACCTATAAATTTGAAATCTCACAGAGGGATGATTTCGGAGATTGTTCTTTTGACATTGGATGTGACATTCTGGAATCTGGGGACTCCAGGTATCCAAGAGTGATACAAGCCATTTTAGGAGCCGAAGTCATCAAGAATCTTGCAGAAGCTCCAATCTGAAAATTTTCTCACCAAGGGCACATCAATGGTCTTTCAGTGATATCTAATGTCAAACTGACAGCACTTTATGACTTATATCATAGTCATGAAAAAATTTCAATGAATACATTACGATGCTAGAGGTTATCCAAAACACCTTGCAACATACGAAAGTGATCAAAAATTCCTTGTGAGGAAAGTTTGAATCAATCAATTTGAAATTACCCAAAAGAATTTGGTTAAAACGTCCATTGGAGTATTCTCATCAAAAAGGACTTCTCACCATTTTTGAGATAATGGTTTTTTTTTTTATCAAGAATACACTCGAATTTCCTATCAAACCTGCGCCTAGGGTTCAGGATCATTCGCAGTGAATACACCTCGATCGATCATGAGGACTTTCAAGGGACCGTAATGTTGGGCTTGGTCAACGGTTTTCAAAGGGGGACTTGCGTGCAAGTCAAGGCTTTCGAATAGAAGTCTTCAATGTTTGCTCTAGGTTTACAAGTCAAGAAACCTGCAAAATGAGAAAGAAATAATCTTGCTCGAACTTCTTCGAGCTAAGCTTAGACATTAAACCCTATGTCAATCTAAGTGCCTTAATCAGAAAAGGCTTTTCAGGGTTGTAACGTAGGTAGGATTGGGAACCAAAAAAGGCTTGTTTTTGGTTCAGAATATGCGAAGGGTCTAACATTGGTGATCACTACAAGTTTGCCGCCATCTTGCCCCTTCTGGTTCAAAGAGCGTCTTCAGTCTTTGAAGTGCACATTTGTCTTTAGAGAATATCTCTTTCATGTTGAGACGGTGTCAACATCTTGTCTACGCTTTCATCATCTGAGTGTGACATGATTTGGGAGTATCTTTTGCAGTCCAGCTCCCTTGGGATTTTCTTTTACAACCAGATTTCACTAGTGACCTATATAAAGGTATCATGCCATCTTTTGGCATTTACAAGATCAAACACATGATTCACAAGTGTACAAGTATTTGTATGGGCATTGGCCTTGTTTTTACCAGGCACTTTGCTTTTTTTTTATGCCCAGGATTGAATTTTTCTTTTTCTTTTTTCTTTTTATGTTGAAATCCCATTTTTTTCTTTTGGGAACCAGGATTTTCAAATGAGTGTGCTAGATGCATAACTTGAATCTCAGCACTCAAACATTAGTCTAGGAATTTTTCATAAATCGTATATTTTGAACTCTTTCGCTCTTGAAGTGACGTCACTTCCGTCTTGGAATATGCAATGATCACCAACGGGTTTGTGAAACGAACGTATAGGCTCAACTGGGCTGTGCAAAGGGTAAAAGTGTATAGGATAGAGAAACGAATGATTTTCGTCATCCTAAAGTACCTGAATTACCATAGAAGTTAAAATGACAAGCAACACATGAAGATTGATGCAAGTCTGAGCAAGAGAACTTCTAACCATTTACCTCCTGATACCGCTGGACGTACCTCTAGTTTGCCCCACTGTGGGGTGGTTCTTGAGAGGGATAAAGAATGAAACCACCGTTCAAAGGGTTATCAATGGTCACCTGTAGTGTTTATGATAGAGAAACGAATGCCTCCGTCGTCTCAATCCATGTAATCACTGCGAATAACCCTTACGTCCGTAGGTCAAGGTCTCTCTGTCCTTACTACTCCACTCATCTCTCAAGTGTGTATAGGACGTGTTTGGATCCAGCTTGCCTCTTGTCTGAGGAAACATCCTTTTAAACAGTTCTAAACAACTCTCGTTGGAAAAGTTCATCTCGCTTTCTCCAAAACTTACCCTCCAAGGGGATTTACGATGCACAATGCATATTTCAACCATGTTTAGATAACCTCCAAGTTAAAACATGAATGCCAATGACGTGACTGAAAATTTGGTGCCTTTCTAGACATGGGAATTGAATGCATGCTAGATTCCAAGAAGCCTTCAAATTCTATCAAAAAGGGTTCTGACAGTCTTAAAACCTGAGAGATAGGGAAATGAATACTTACCTATCCAGCGTGGCCAGGGATCCCTGAAAAAAATATAAAAGGAATATGTCAGTGTATGCTCTCGAATTTCAGAAAATTAGAACGATACACCCTACCCTTGATCATGCGCTCCAATGGAAATTCATAGATTCATGAAAATCTGCATTTTTCTTAACAACACATGGTGGTTAAGAGTTCTAAAATTTCTTAAAACTCTCAGTCTTTGAAGAGAAATGATGTGCACCTGACCACCACGACGTTAGGTCTCCTTGATCATGCATTCCCATCTGAACGCCAATGCGCAGATTACATAAATCAGCCATTTTAACCTATGGCGATGACGCCTTCGTCTGATTGGGGCAATGAATCCTGCTCGATGGCTTCATTCATCTTTGGAACGTGCCCCATGTCATTGTTCGAAGTTTCATGTTCTTCGTTTGCTGTCTTCTGTCTTCTTCATCAGACATTCCTGCAATATTGAACACATGCTAGTGTATGCATGGATGCATGATATGCTTATGCAATGACTATTATGATGACTCGGCTCAATTCGGAATGAGTCATATAACCAGAACCTGATTTTATTTCAAGGGTAATTCTTCTTCACATCATCTGAATTTACAGGGTGCCTCAATTCTTCTCCCTCAGAGTTTACAAGAATCAATGCTCCTCCTGTGAGAATCTTCTTGATAATGTAGGGATCTTCGTAATTCGGGGTGAATTTACCTCCCGGATGGATAGTAATCGGCAAAGTCTTCTTAATTACCAAGTCATTTACTTCGAAATTCCTGGTCTTGACCTTTCGATTAAACGCCCTGGCTACTCTCTTCTGGTAAGTTTGTCCATGGCAAATGGCTTTAAGACGCTTCTCGTCTATTAAATTCAGCTGTTCATATCTGTGTTTGAAATACTCTGACTCGGAGAGTTTACCCTATGACAAGATTCTCAAAGAGGTGATCTTAACTTCCACGGGTAGAACTGCTTCCATCCCATACACCAGACTGTAGGGAGTTGCCCCTGTAGAAGTCCTGATCGACGTTCGGTAAGCCATTAAGGCGAAGGGCAGCCTTTCATGCCAATCCCTGTAGTTTTCTGCTGTTTTAGCCAAGATTCTCTTGATGTTTTTGTTGGCTGCTTCCACTGCCCCATTCATCTGCGGGTGGTAGGGGGATGAATTCAGATGTCGAATACCATAGTGGTCCAGTAGATCATTGACAATCTTGCTGTTCAGGTTAGACCCATTATCTGTGATGATCGCTTGAGGGGTACCATACTGGGAGATGATGTCTCTTTTGACGAATCTTGCCACATTTCTTGCAGTGACGTTCTTGTAAGAACTGGCTTCTACCCATTTAGTGAAATAATCAATCGCTACCAGGATGAAGCGATGGCCATTTGAAGCCACAGGATTAATAGGCCATATCATGTCTATGCCCCACATAGAGAAAGGCCAAACTTCAGACATTTGGTGTAGTTCATTCGGGGGTGCATTGATCTTATTACCATATATTTGGAATTGGTGGCATGACCGGATATGCTGGCAGCAGTCTGATTCGATGGTCATCCAAAAATATCCAAGCCGCATGATCTTCCTGGCGAGGAGGTGGCCGTTCATGTGAGGCCCACATATACCTTCATGGATCTCTTTCATGAGAATATTTGCTTCTTTGGCATCTACACATTTTAACAGAGTAGAGTCAAATGACCTTTTGTATAGAATTTGTCCACTGAGGAAGAATTTGCTGGCCATCTTGGTTATGTATCTCCAGTCTCCCGCCTGACATCATTCAGGAAACTCCTCTTTTGAGAGATAGTTCTTGATGTCGTAATACCACGGCTCTCCATCGAATTCCTCTTCTATTAGCATGCAGTGAGCTGGCCTTTCAATTGTGCCAATCCTTAGGGGTTCTATATCTAACCCTCCAGTTGTTTGTAACATTGAAGCCAGGGTGGCTAACGCATCTGCAAATTGATTATGAGACCTCGATAGGTACTCGAATGACACTTCTTCGAATTCAAGTGTCAATTCTTCAAGGTATTCGTGATATGGGATGAGCTTTGCATCTTTTGTCTTCCACTCTCCTTGCGTCTGTAATATGATGAGCATGGAATCTCCATAAACTTGCAATCTGGGTATCTTCATAGAAATGGCCAATCGTAGGCCTAGAATGCATGCCTCGTATTCTGAGATGTTGTTGGTGCAAGGAAAAGTTATTTTCGCCGCCACAGGATAATGTTGATCATTGGGGGATATCAGTACTGCCCCAGTGCCTGCCCCTGATAGATTAACAGCACCATCGAAATACATGACCTACTTGTCCTCTGCTAAGTTCAGAATTTGATCTTCTGTTCTTATTACTTTAGAAGGCTCACCGCTTGACGGGTTCTCTACCAGCATGTCAGCTATAGCTCTTCCTTTTACTGACTTTTGTGGAGAACACTTGATGTCAAATTCAGACAGCATCACTTGCCATTTTGTTAATTTCCTGATTAAAGCGGGTTTCTCCATGAGGTACTTGACAGGATCGTTTTCTGTTATGAGTTGAATGTGGTGGTGTAGGGTATACTGCCTTAGTCTACGAAGTACCCATACTGCTGCTACATAGGCCCTTTCAACTGGTACATATTTCGCTTCAAATGGTGTGAATTTCTTACTTAGGTAATAGATGGCTCTTTCTTTACCATCTATCGGGCTTGTTTGGGCAAGTAAGGCTCCCAAAGATTCCTGCTGTATAGTCAGATATAAAGTTAATAGGTGACCAGGAATTGGTGGCACAAGTACCGGTGGGGAGACTAGATAGTTCTTAATCTTTTGGAATGCCCTACTGCATTCTGTATCCCATGTCACTTTCGCACCTTTCTTGAGCAATTTGAAGATTGGCTTAGCCACATCAGACAGTTGATTGATGAATCTGGCAATATAGTTCAGTCTCTCTAGAATGCTTCTCACTTCTTTTACTGTGGAGGGAGTTGACAGATCATGGATAGCTTGAATCTTCGAAGGATCAATCTCAATGCCCCTGTTACTGACTATGAATCCGAGAAGTTTCCCAGATTTTGCCTCCAAACACACATTTGTTAGGGTTCAACTTCAACTTATATTTGCGCAAGTGCTCAAATAATTTTCTTAACACCTGTATGTGATCCTGCCCTTTCTTGGATTTGGCGATCATGTCATTGACATATACTTCAATTTCTTTGTGGATCATATCATGGAATAATGTGACATGGCCTTCTGATAGGTAGCCCCGGCGTTTTTTAATCAAAAGGGCATGACTTTGTAGCAAAAGTTCCCCCAGGGTGTGGTAAATGCGGTTTTTGGTTTGTCTTCTTGTTTCATAAAGATTTGGTTGTATCCCGAGAATCCATCCATGAATGAGAATAATTCATAACCTGCCGTGCTATCCACCAACACATCAATGTGAGGAAGTGAAAAATCATCTTTTGGGCTTGTTCTATTCAGATCTCGGTAGTCCACGCAGATCCGAACTCTACCATCCTTCTTTATGACGGGGGCTATATTCGCAATCCAGTCTGAGTATGGGATAGCTTCAATGAAGCCTGCCTTGAGAAGTTTCATGACTTCTTCCTTAATTTTGTTTTCCAACTCGGCCTTCATCCGTCTGATGCCTTGCTTGACAGGTTTGATACTGGGATTCGTGGGTAATGCATGCTCCACAATCTTAGGATCTAGGCCTGGCATATCAGCGCAAGACCATGCAAAGATGTCTTGATATTCTTTCAGAAATTCAGTGAACTCGAGCCTCTCATCTCGGGACAAATGCCCGCCGATCTTGACCTCTTTGATATTCACGGCGTCTCCCAAATTAATAATGATTGGTTCTTCTAAAGTAGGAGGCTTCAATTCCTCAAAGGTATTCCAATCTCTGTGGAGACGTATAACCCTCGTCTTCATCTTCCTCGATGTTATAAGAATGGTTAATGGAGAGATCCGAATCTTGTAACAACCTGGTATGCATGTTTGAGATAATATGCCTGAAATGTCATGAGTATGGTTAGCTCGTACTCCGTAAGAATGACATGCATGATCGTGAAAAGTCTTTTCGAAAGAGTTTTCGAAATAGGTACAAGTATAAACGGGATTAATCCTCGTGTCATTGGATATCCTGGCCCCGTGGAAATCTTTTTTAGAAATTAGGAATCATACGGCAAATCAGGCCTCAAGCTTCTGTGTAGAAGACTAGCATCATCATCGGGTTGATCCGTGGTTCCATATATCCTTAACAAAATATGTGTGATTTTATTAAATGCAAGATGGGCTGCATTACAAGCTATGCTATTTGGACCAACGGCCGGAGATCCAAAGGTGTTTCCTCGTACGTACAATAAGGATTGAAAAATGCAATAAAGTGCAGGAAGTTCTAAATGCCGTATTTAAAGACAATGGAGGAGTTTCTTTACTCAGAGGAAGTGGCTTCATCACTTAGCCACTCTATGACGACATTCACAGAGTTGTCTTCAAGAAAAGGATTCGTCAGATCTGGTTCTATCGGTGAAGTGACATCCTCTTCAGACAACCATTTAGAGTTCTAGTTGAAGTGGGCATTTAAAGGATTATTGAATATTCGAAACCTGCCTTTCCAAGTTGGAGAACCGATGAACGAGTCATTCAGGTTGTTTCGGCCTCCTTGGCGTCCCAGGATTTTTGCCTCGGCCTCAGCCTGTTGCCTTCAGGATAGATTCATCCACGTGATATTTCTGATACCCCAAGCCCATTCTATGCGGGTTAGCTTTTAACTGCAGGGGGCATTGATCCCTTGACTGTATTTACCTAGACCTTTTCCAGGGTTAAACCCATATGCCAGTAACATCTTAGCTGGTAAGAGATTGGCTTCTGAGATGTAGGGGGCTCTTAACCTTGTCCCTGCCGGGGTATGAACTGTTGCTACCAGTTCTAGAGAATGATAGCTTGCTTCTGTTTTAACTTCAGGTTCAACATAGGGAATGGCACTGTTCTGGTATGTCCGGAGGTCGACTTCTCCATGTATGGTGATAACCTTTCCATCCACTACAAAGCGCACTTTTTGGTGTAAGCTCGAAGGGACGGCTCCTGCTGTATGGATCCAAGGTCTTCCTAGCAGGAACCCGAATGCACTGGGCAGATCCATTACTTAGAAGTTTATAAAGAATTTTGTCGGGCCGATGAATACGTCAAGCTCGATCTCGCCCACCACAGTCTTCTTCATTCCATCGAAAGCTCTCACAGCTGTTTTGGATGCCTTAATCGTTTCCTCATTGATTCCTAACCTTCTCAGGGTAGCCAAAGGGCAAATGTTGAAGGCTGATCCATTGTCGATCAGTACGTGTGCCACTCTTTTCCCATTACATTGCACGGAGATATATAAGGCCTTGTTGTTCCCTCTTCCTTCCATGGGGAAGTCCTCATCAAAGAAGCTCAATTGGTCCTTTAAAAGGATCGCCCCTACAAAGTCCCCTAATTGTACCTCGTTAATTGTTTCAGGGACATGTACTTCATTGAGTATCTTCAACAGTGCGTTCTTGTGTTTTTCTGAGTTGATGAATAAATCTAGCAGGGATATTTGAGCTGGCATCTTCCTCAGCTGCTCTATTACTTCGAACTCGCTGGTCTTTATGATCGATATGAGCTTTTCTGCGTCTTCCTTCGAGACCTCCTTTTTTTTTTTTTTTCAGATTCGCCTTCCCTGGGGGCATAAAATCGTCCAGACCTCATGACCGCATCTACTTCCTTTGTTCTATAGTCCCAATGGACTGCTTTAGGATCGTACTTTTCTATCGGAGGGACTTCTATGGTTACCACCGTTCGATAAGACGTCTCTGGTTCAGCCGTGTCGTCCTCTTCTTCTTGTGGCAATCGAATCACAATAGGCTTGACTAGGCAATCTTCCACCCTGCTCAGGCTATCAAGTTCTTCCAATCTGATTACTATGGTCGTAGCGGTTTCGATCATCGATACGGTGTTGTCAAAGCCTTTTGTAAGAAGTTTTTCCACGTCCTTCGGGGTTTCTGGTTGAGAGGGATCATCCATACCTCCACTTCCGTCTGGTATAATATCCTCAATCTTTTGATAAAAGCTGGGAGGGGCTGAATATTTCACTTTGAAGTTGTACCCCCCAGAATCCTGACCAAGGTTGTCTACAATTTCGCCCTTTTCAAGCGCGTTGGCCATAAATTTGCGATCTGCTAGACTTTGTCTCATGGCTTCCAGTTCATCCTCTTCGAATTCTTCTTTTGACTGAGTGACCGGCCCAAGACTGTCTACCAGATTCTCGTGCGGGATGTCCCAGGCGCTACCCTGCTCAGTTTTGATCACGAAGTGGCTTCCTTCCAAAGTTAGAGAAGCTTCGACTCCTTCGAATTCTTCGTCGGTAATATTGGTCATTACCCCCAAGCTCATCATCTTAGCGATACATAGTCTCTTCATGTCAGTAGAGATCTCTCCTGCTTTTGGGTATGATGAAGCGGTCGCCAGAAGGTCGGTCAGCTTAGGTATGTCTACTTTCAGCTTAAGGTAGTTTTCCTATCCTTCAGTGAATATCGCTCCTACTGCTTGATGATCTGGAAGTAGATTTTCTTGCACATTTGGGGCCACATTGTCAAACTTCAGAATCTGACTGTCAATCAAAGCTTGCACTTTCAGCTTAAGGATATAACAGTTATCCACATTATGTCCCCTCTCGCCTATGTGGTAGACACAGGTTTGGCTCTCGTCAAAACCAGGATACTTAACAGGGTTTGCCCTAGGTGGTTCTTTTGCCACCAGGCGTTGCTCTAGCAGCATCGGGAGTAACTTGGATAAAGGCCTCGGGAGCTGAGAAAATTACTTCTGGGGTTGCCTTCTTCTAGGCTCTTGTACTTTCGGTGCCGACCAGGATGATCCTCCTTTGGTCTGATTAGAATTGCCGAACGGCTTGGGCTTGTGGGGATCTGGTATAAATGCTATGTCAAGTCCGGCTTCTCTCTCATTTTTTAAGGGATACTGCTTCCTAGCAGAAGCTTCATGAGGCCTTCTTTCTCTCAAGGTCCATTCTAGCCTTTCGGCAACCTTAATCAAGTGTGCAAATGTTTGACATCCGAAAGTGTTTAGTTTGTCGAAGTATTCGTAGGGGAGTGCCTTTAGGAATAAATCAATCAGCTCATCCTCTGGGATTGATGGCTTTACTTGGGTAGCCAAGGCTCGCCACCTCTGGGCATATGTTCTGATTAATTCACCTCTCGTCTTTGAAGTTCTTAGAAGATCTTCTCTTGTTGGGGCTGTAGCCGTATTGAACTTGTATTGTCTGAGGAAGTCTTCTGCAAGATCCTCCCATCCGTCATAATCTTCTAGGTCTAGCTCTATGAACCAAGCCAGAGCGGCGCCAGCCAAACTCTCTTGGAATGTGTTCATTAACAGTGGAATATAATCCGAATAGTGTGTCATCTTGCGTAGGTAATATTTGAGGTGGGCATGGGGACAGCCTGTCTCGTTATATTTTCTCATGAATTCTGGTTCCTTATAGTCAGGAGGAGTCTCTACCTTAGCAAAAGGAGATAATTTGTCGAAGCGGGCTAACTCATAGCCTTGGCTGCTCAAGTATTCCTCGATCTTGGCCAATCTTTTAGCCTCTACTTCAGTTTTCACAGCCTGCCTCCCCTTCTCTTCCTTCTCGAGGTTGATAACAACAGGCGAGGCCTTTTGTTGTGGTCGACTGTTTGGTTCATGGATGTCCTCCTCTGCACGTTGGGTATCTCTCATCACCTCCTTATCTGCTGCATCAGGTACAAAAGAAGGACCTGAGTTGTTCTGGTTATGAGCCGTTGTCTGTTTAGCTTGGGTGGCTTCCAGCATTGCCTTGATGTCGGCCATCATAGTTGCTAGGGCAGTCATCTGGGATTCCAACATGCCCACACGCGGAGTCAATTCTTGTTGCTCTATTCTTGTTTTAAGGCGAGTACGGAAATGATGTGTTGGTAATTCCGTGATGTGAGTGTACCTGTTCCAAAAGGATTCCCAGTGATTATTTCTTTTGTCTTTGACAAAAAGAAGCAGCTAATTCTTTCAGTTGCATGCTTCTTGTCAGTAGATGAGAAAAAGGGCTACCTTGTGAGCCTTAGCCTCATGTAAGTAGTTCTTTTAATCATTTTCCGACAAGAATTCATGAAATTAAAATAAGCGTAATTTATGTCGATAGTTTTTATGTATTCGCAAAACATGTTCACATTTATGCTCATGTGTCCAAAATAGCATCACATAGAAATGAGAATGTATGAGAAGGTGTCACAATGTTTGCTTATTTTACACTTGACAGAATAGCCTATTCAAGTCTAGGACGCTTGAGGTCTAAGGTATCCTTGTCGTCCCAGTATGGATTCCCTTCTTCAGTCTGGGGCTCCTCATCCTCTGAATATGAGAGCGGTCCCATGTCTTCGGGTACGTATGGCTCTATTCCAGGTACGTACGGTACAATGTATTCCGGTATGTAGGGCTCGTCAAGACTTCGTCTGGTCGCTTTAAATTGCTGAATGTATTCCGCAGTGGCTCTATGAATGTTTTCTTCACGAGTCATGTTTTTTGGCCAACTTATTTCTTCAGCTTGAGAATTCTTCAAAGAGCGTATGATGGATGCCACCTTGGCTTCAAACTGTTTCTTCTCCTCCTCCATGAGGGTCTTGCTCGGTATGTCGAAAGAAAAGATGCCAGGTTGTGGTGGAGAAGGGATCTCCTGTAGTGCCCCAAACTGTCGGATCACCCTCTTTGGATAGTATGTGGTAGCGCCCGTGAATCCTAGCAAGGGGACTGGACTTTTGTCATCACAGGCCAATCTGACTTTGCCTAGCGTTGGCAACCTTAGCCGCCATCGGAGTTGTTCGGGCTTTAGGACTCTAAGGAATTTCTTCCACTCTATGAAGTTGAACTTAGGAATACGTGTATGGGTTCTGACAAAGGTTTTAAGAGGATGTGCATCGGGGCTGATTTCAGTGAAATCCATGCGGATGTGGAATTGTCTGATATGAGATGTGAACCATAGATACAGAAGATCACTAGAGGCTCTAAAGATTCCCTTTTTATTTTTCTTGAAGCGATTTAAGGAAAGGAAGGTTTCGGCAAGGATGATGTTTGAGTAATCCCACCCACAACAGACTTGTCTGGCTACTACAGCCATGATAGGGTCGAAGGTGACAGATGAGGTTGGGAACAGCACAAAGCTGAAGAATGCCAAGACAAAGGCTCTACCAGATTTGGTCCCTTTAGCAGCAGGGAGGCGGGAAAATCGGTCTATAAGGAAAGATAGGGAGATTCGTCCAGAATTGCTTTTTGCATCTGCTTTGATTTCGCTTAGGCTTATGTCAAGGAATTCAGCCACCTGACTCAGGGGTTCAAATCCTATGGGGGGTCGGACGAGTGTGTGAGTGAACTCAACTCCGATGACGGCACTGTACTCCTCGATAGTGGGAGTAATCTCCAGTCCTTCCATGCAAAATGTAGCGATGGTAGGATCCCAATAGAGCGCCATGGCTTGGATAAAGGCAGGTGGACACTCAATCTTCAGCAGGTCTAATAGGTATCCTAGTCGTGATTCAGCATACTTCTGGCTGGCTTCACCCATGCTATCCCACCACGATTGAAGTTCGGCCAGGGGAACTTTGAACACTTGAATATCACTCTTTCCCATCAAGTCTAAAATATGCAAATGATTTTAAAAAGTCAATCGGCAAAAATTACTTTAAACACATGATTATACAGATATCATAAGGTATGCATGGGCTAACTTAATTGCATAGTTCAATTGAAGAAATGGAAATTAGGACCTTTTTCAGGTCTCGAAGGCCTAACTTAAAGCCTAATTTGAATTTCAGGGAAGTGAATTATACAATTTAGTCAGGTTCACTCAGTGACTAAGGAAAACAACAATGTCACATTCCATTGGTCAATACATCAAATGAACAAAGTGGAATGAACTTTTATTACAATCAGGATGCCTAATGCAAGAAAGGTAGAGAGAGATTCTTTGACACAAGAAAGTCATAAAAGGCCGATGGAATGTGATGATCTAAATCACTCTTTTCCTAGAGGTCTATCCAAATGACAGTCAGTCGGGAACTCTCCTCTAGTCAAGGGTAAGGGGGTTGTCTTCAATGCTTTGGACAAGAGGTCGTAGTTCCTCTGGCCATTCTCTGGTCCATGGTATGATGACTTCAGGAGCCTTCTCGGGTTTTACCTTCTTGAGCATGATGCGTTTCGGCTTTGTCTTGGTAGCGGGACGTCTTCTTTTTCCCCAAAAGGTGATCATGGGTATGTCCTCATTAGCCTGTCGTTTGGCCTTCCGATGGGCATATGCCTCCCTGGCCAACTGGTTGCGACGCTATCTCTTCATCTCCAGATAATTTTTAATCATCTCGTCCGTTTGTCGCTTAAATCTGAGGTTATCGACATAGTAACAGGTTTGGCAATCTTCGGCATATCCCAACTTACGTCCAGTCAACTCTCGGCCATGCACGAATCTGGTGAAGTGTAGCCTTGTGTTTGGTCCAGGGCGAGTGACTTTCCTTAGGTACTCGAAGGTTACCAACTCCGTCGAACTCTTAGGGAAAAGCGACATTCTACCCTATTACCATCGTTGTTTCAATTAGTCACTTGAGTGATTTTTATGATGCGAATGCATATGAATGTATGTAATGTATGAGTCATATTATGGAGCAGGGAATAATAAAGTACATTGAAAATAAATGCCTTACCAACCATACTTGGGGGATGTGGAATGTCCCCCTGTATCAATGGGCGGTTTTAGGTATACCAACCATTCATAGACACGCGCATGAGACAAGTGGGTATACTCTAAAAATCGAAAATCAGGTGAGGAACCTATGTCTCAGGCTCCCACGATCCACATGAGGCAGATTCCTCCCCAAGGGTACCTTCCCAAGGGGGCTAGATATCGCCAATGCAGATGGTAGGCGGGAACGAATACGAAAGTCTCAAGTGCCATCAAACACAAGATCCTTTTCGCACCCTTTCCCTATCTAAGGTAACCTAGAGGTGGTTGCAGTCGGGGTTTGACCACCAGTGTGTGCGATGTGTCGTGATCATCACAATGCAAAGTCATGCACAGCAGTTTGTATCAAACACCGTTTCAGTATGTGCGTAAAGTAAACATACATTCCCAACTCCAACCTACAGGAAAAATGTCAACAATCACTCCACCCCTTATTTCTCCAATCTGCAAAAACGTCTAACATAATGGTTAGCATACGTACCTCACCTTCGAGAGCATCTGCAGAAAATAAGGTCAGATAAACCAAACAACGTTTTAATCGGCTCAAATCCTCTAGAATTCGTAACTAGAGATTCTGGTTTAGAATAAGTCCCCAGTGGAGTCGCCAGTCTGTCGCGACCCTCTCGAGCTGTGAGGTGGCTAGCGAGGGTTAATGGGCCGCCCGATCGCTGGCTGATCGGACGCGGGCCTCTCCCAAGGTCCATTACCCAAATCGCAACGGCCGGATATACGTGGTCGACCTTCAGTGTGGTCTAGTGACATGTGATAAGTGTACATGCCAAGGAGTCGCCACCAATCGTTTCGTGGAGGGTACGATCGGAAACCCTATCGAACAGTTGGGAGTGGTCTATTCGATTCTGCGGAAATCAGAGAAGTGGGTTTGGGGACTTAGTTACACCAACTGTCAGAGTTGACGCCCTTTCGGTACCGAAGCTGATTGGTTTATCTGATCTTAGGATCTCATACAGACGAGTGGGGATACAGATCTTAAATCTAGGAGTTCATGCAGATGGGAATTACTACCCTATCACTCACAATCAATAGAAATAAGTGCGCAAATCAAGGATCCAGTACATGCGGATAAAACACATGAAAGCAGCATGGCATCCCTAATGAGGCCCTATTAGCCTAGAGAAATATCAATCAAGGCTTAAGAGTGATTTGGACATAATTCGCCCATGAAGGGCAGAATCGTAATTTTGAATAATTCGGGGAAAATCCGCCTTGGAAGGGCAAATTTGTCATTTTAGACGAATTGTAAAGTCAAAAAACGGGGGAAATAGGATTGGCTATCAATCCAATCAATTTCCTATTTTTCGGGAATTTTCAAGATTTTTCTGGGATTTAAAAGTGATTTTACCCTTAGAGGGGTAAAATCGTCATTTTGGACAAAGATGAGAACTAAAAATCTCAAATATTAGGGTTGGTCACCCACCTAACCGAAACCCTAACTTTAAGCAATTTTCAGAACTCGATTACAACAAGAAAGACGATTTTCCCATTGAGGGGCAAAATCGTCATTTTGATAAAAGGGACAGGACTCGAAAACTCATGCCTAAGAATTGGTCGCCTACTTGACCCTAATTCTTACCTTGGCAATATCGGCCTTATCTCGCATATACAGCAAAGGCAACTTACCCCTAAAGGGTAATATCGTCAAGTCTCGGAAGAACGGATAAGAAACCCCAAAAATAGAGTTGGCCAGTTGTCTGTGGTCAATCCTCGATTTTTGGGGATTTTTGGAGCGTCTAGGATTTTCCCACATTTTTCCCACATTTTTTTGGATTTTCTAGGATTTTTCTGATTTTTATTTTATTTTTTTAAATCATTTTCGAAATTTTTTTTTTATTAAAAAAATTTTATTCGGGCTGGGTCGTGTGACCCGACCCACGACCCACAGCGACCGACCCAACCTGGACCCGGCCCGCACCAAAACGGCATTGTTTCGGCCTCCTCCCGCTCGAATTTTCAATCTCCCGACTAAATTGAACCAGTGGCCCTGATTGCGCCACGTGGAAGACTATGAACGGCCCGATCTAAGGGTAGCAACCGACGGCCACGATTGAAAGGCAAGATTGAATCTTGACCGTTCGATCCATGGCATTTTTTTATTCCCGAAAATCATTTTTATTTCCAAAAAAGCGAGATCGGGACACGTGGCACGCCTACCACCGTCCATTCAAGTTTATTATTTCTGTTATAACCGTACGAATGACGTGGCTGCCACGTGGGCGCCACGTCAGCGCCACGTAGGCGTTAACCTGGTCAACTCTCGTTGACCAATCAATAGACCGCCGGGGAAGACGATCAGCACCGGCTCTGTCTCGCCGGCGCCTCGTCGGAAGGTGATTTCTTCGTCTACAGACCACCAAAGCTCGCGAAACCACCGCCATTCAACTCGTACAGATCTCATCTACCATATATCGAAACCTTGACATAGCAGATCGATATCTTTAATACCTGCAACTCCGGCCGGTGCTAATCTCCGGCGAGAGTATCGCCCTAGCCATTTCTAACGTCAAACGAGCATTTCGGATTATCAAACAACATCCATGGAGTTACGGAGAACTTACCTGATGATCAAAAGGTGTCGGTTTCGCTCGGATCGAGCTCTCAAGTTCTCGACGGGTCGGGATGGTCGTGGAGATAGGTGTGGGGTTTTATGAGATCAAAATGCAAAACAAATGCATATCCGGAATCAGTACGAGTTTAAGAGTAATCTGAACTAAAAGGCATGAAGAATGGTGGATGGGATCAACGTATGCCATGAAAATCCGAGCTCGGAGATGCTAGCAGCACTTACCTATTTCTTGGACGAAGCTTCGAACGAAGGAGATCTATCCACTCCTTGAGGCAGCAGAAAGCTTCTTGAAGTGATTTTGAGTCTTGCGGTTGCTTGTGGAGCGACGATTCGAAGCTCGAATCTCACGGCCACCTCCTTCAATGGCGGACGAAAACAGAATCTTCCCCCCCCCCGCCCCCCGCTTTCTTCTCTCTCTCTCTCTCTCTCTCTCTCTCTCTCTCTCTCTCTCTCTCTCTCTCTCTCTCTCTCTCTCTCTCTCTCTCTCTCCGCGAGCTTTTTTTCTCTCTGTCATTCTCTCTCCGCGAACTCTCTCTTCTTTTTAACTGACTCCTTCGACGACGAACTGATTCCAACCTCCAACAGGCTTTTTAGTCTGTTACTCAAGCTTTCAGTTCGTCCACCTTCGCGCGCCGTTCTGCTCACCACCGTTGGATGACACGGGATGAAGATGTCCAATCCAGCGGCCAAGGATCGTCGACTGTGTGCCTCGGTTTGAGGTGTAATCGCGCTTCTCTTTTTTTTTTCTTTCGTGCGCGAAGGAAGAAGAACAGAGGAATTATGTTCTTTTTCCAAGTTGGTCAACCGGGTTGACTGGGTCGGTCAACCCGACCCAGTCGACCCAGTTCTAATTTTTTTTTGCTCAAATTGGATGTCCATATGTGCAAAGATCGCAAAATTGACACTAAAATTGGACTCCATGGCATAGACTTCATCTAAAAAATGTAAATTTAGGTTAAATTGATTTTAATTTGTGCAAAAACCCCAAATCTAAAACATGATTCGAAATCGATTTTTGCCAAATTGATGTTCTTAATGGACGAATCGGCCCCAATTGAGCTCACCATTAGATTTAGGGGGTCGAATATTATAGGGAGGAAACATTGGGGTTCTATGGGTGTCCCTCAGAAAAGTTTAATTTCAGAATTGGCATTATAGGGACTAAAATGAATTTTTTTTTTTTGCAATTAAGTCCCTAAAGCCCAAAATTGATCAAATCATCGCACAATTAAACCAAATTGAAATGTAGGGCAATCAAGTTGAATGTCAAGACTCGAAAAATGCAAAAGATTGCAAATAAAAAGACTCAAAACATATTTTTTGACAAATTTAACCATGTGCGTTACAAAGAAAAACACAAAATTAAACTTGAATTTCGACTCTTGATGAGGTCAAAATGATAAGAAAATTAAAATAAAAATATTGACTATTTTCCTATATTTTTGTGACCTCAAATTCTATTTTTGTTGATTTTTCTAGTATTTTTCTATTTTCTAAAAATACTAAAAAATGTGAAAAATATGAAAAATTATTTTTTGGTCAAGAATGGTTCCTTGGGCTTGGCAGACCAGTGACCTCGAGAACCAGACCAAACCCATAAGTCCGATCCGTCAAAAAAATCCTAAACTTGTTCGGATCGGACTGATGGGTTTGGTCTGGTTCTCGAGGTCACTGGTCTGATACCCTGTTTGGGCGGTCCGGTTCCAGTTCTAGGGTGGAAACAGACCGCTCAGACCGACAAATTTTTATTTTTTAAATACGTAAAGGATATAGGGAAACCTAATATTCATTAGGGCGCTAATTACGCCTAGGATTAGTTGATTAGTCGATTAGGGTTTAAGGTAGTGCGATCGTGGTCAATTTGGATAGAAATCAGGTTTAGGGTAAATGGCCACGATCGATTAAATCATCCGGATTAGTCTAGGTCGTCTACGGCTAATTGATTGATAGATTGATTGATTATGGATTGTGGTTTGATCGCGAGCGAACGATAGGCTAAAGACGAGCGATCGATCGGCGTTTATAAAGTAAATTGGCTAATAAAGAATTATTGTACGAATCGGTCGTTATGCATTGTTTAACTGAATTGATGGCCACATTGGATTGATCGCCTCGTTTATATGTTTGATTGGATGTCTGGATTGCTCATTGATTGAATTGGCATTCGCTTGGGGTTAATCGTTCCATTCATAATTGCAGTGTCTAATTGATAATCTGCATTTGCATATGACCATGTGTGAAATCAAAGAAATATGTTTTAGCACGAAAATGGCCGTAGGCCGAGTCTTTGAGCACGTTGTGTGAGCATCCGGTCTAAATCAAAGAGAATTAAATTGATTGACATGGCGAGTGCAATGTATGGTCATATGATGGAATGATGATGCGTTTCCTGACAAGCTCGTTTTGTACTAATCGTACACATCATGCCAATAGTACGGAATTACACGACTTGTCAGAAGCACTATAATTCATGTCCCGTATGGTACGTACGATTTTAAGGGATTATTGGATGCCGGTCGCAAATTGTGATGGACCGACGCCCCGTTTAGGGATGCCTACCCGCTGTGCCGTGCAGGATGTACTGGATACACCGCTTGTAGTAGCCATTGCCGAGAGGGAAAAAGGAACGTAGCCTAGCCTGCCAAAAGAGTGCGGGTACGCATTAATTGTGAGAGTTGATCATGCTAATCGCGTCGATCCTCTCACTGCGCCGTTGGCATGATCATCATTAATAAATGGACTTGTGTGGTGTCTAGTGCATACTTGTTGATGCGATGCATTGTCTGAGTAATCGGCTGTCATGACTGCTAGGTCAAGTCAAGCATTGCATTATGTGTGGCTGAAGGCCGGTAAGTGTGCATGTGGATGATTGTTATATTGTGATTGTTGTTGGCTATTATACGTGTCGATGTGAGCCTTCTGTTAGGACCCCTAGGCGAATCAGTTTCCTAACCGAGCTTAGACTTGATTCACTGAGATTTATTCTCACCCCGTTGAGGGATAACATTTTCAGGTCCCTACTGATGGAGCTTCGTGGATACCAAGGATTGGATGTGAGAGTAAACATGTTGAAGTAGATGAGAAGTTAGTCTTACCCAATCGAGTAACCTTTTGAGGTCTTGATTAACTGCCCTGAAGTATGGGGTTGCGTACGTATGTTAGTAGCTCAATGTTTAAGACTCATCTGCTGTTATGTATGTATGTTTATAATTATCATCTGGTGACTTGTTGTGCTGTTTAACTCCTGCTATTCTATCCCGTGTCTGTTTGTTGTCAGGGAGTTCAAATCGTTTCCGCATGCGTATATAGTTAATAGGTCGATAGTGCGCCTGGGACGTTATCCTTCGTGACCTAGTGGCGATCTAGCAAGGGATGTCGCGGGCTCGAGAGTCGGGGCGTGATAGCAGACTAGACCGAGCCGTCGCATTAATTAACAGTCAATTCAAATCATGCCCACTTATGGGCAATGAGGCTACGGCCATTGGCTTTAGCTTCTCGAGCATGACGGTTTCCTCGAATTTTATATAGTACATACCTTGCGAGTTCTCTGAATAGGCCCTCTTGCAGTTGCAATTCCACAAAGTGAAAGTACATACACCAGACGGTAGTGGAACCCTCTGATGTCCCCCACAGAGTCCAAGGATCGGTGAGATTTCGTACTTGTGTGGCGGTCATCAAAACTTTCAGGCGGAACTTTATAGGCATCATTACTTGTACTTGTCACGATGGCCGTCATGTTGCTAACTGACGACCAACCTCCATTGTAAGTCTTATTGTTCCAGATGCGATCATATACATCTTGTGGATGCTTATTAAAGCCGACACCAGTCAAATAATCATAACAGTAACGACATGCGGACGAACAAGTCGACACAAATTGATTTGGGAATAACAGCACGATTTCTATTGTTCATGCAGTTGCATAATGCGAAAACACATGTTTCATAAAATGTGAATACACTAACTTGTCATTTACAGACCAATGAATGTGGTCAACATCCAAATATCATGGGAAATAACAAAGAAAATCACATGTATGTGTTTGTGCTACCTAAATTATATCTCCAGTTGGTGACAAAGTGCACCAGAATTGATATGGTAAGTTGAGTTATCCAGCAACCGCAACTAGAGAGTTGATATGAATGGAACTCCCGAGCCGGTATTCGCCAAGAAAACTTGTATGCAATCACTTGGAGGAGGGTAAATGATCTCTTCGTATATATAAGACGAAGAGTTCACCGTGATCTCGTAATTAACATCAATATGGAGGTCAAATGCCGGGGTTTGATAACAAAATGAAGCCCTGACCAAATATGTGTTTCCCATTCCTTCATATGGCATTAATGTGTAACAAGTCCTTGTTCCACTGGGGAAGATCCTGAGATTCTTTGATTATTGTTGGTTGTTTTGGTAGATCACCTGGGTTGACACCCGCACGTTTGTTCCAGAATCTATGAACCCTGCATCGGCCTTGTAGGGTATGTCGAGCTGATCATCGTGGTAATCATTAGGTGCCCCGCAATTGATGCTTATGAAACCTAAATCGAGGTCAAATCAGAGATTCACTTGCTTTTCACTACTCATCATGAGTGTTATATGTAATATGCGGTGTCATGCACTGGCCTTCCACCATGGCCTTGCGTGACACTTTTTTTGTTGACCAAATGGTCAGCAATTTTTTTTTTAAAGGAAAAGCACACACACACCCAAGGAGGGAATCTTGGTCGTCTTGTCACGAGGCGTTATACGTGACCATGGTTAGATATTTGAGCATGAGATTGGTCAATGGAATGGACCATTGACATGTGATACGAGTTTGGTCAATGCAATGGACCATTGACATGTGATTTGAGATTTGTCGATGGATGGACCATCGATATGTGATTTGAGATTAATCAATGGACTTGACCATTGATTTTTGTTATGATTTTTATTGATTAACAGAACATTTTTGTGACATATGTTATTATTATATGTGCATAGTGAATGCTCGATCTACTTAAAAGAGATATGTACTACTCACTGAGCTGTAGTTGCTCACCCCACTTTCCTTCCCAATCTTTTCAGGTTCTTCAGTCGTCGGTAAGTAGAATGAGAGCGCAACGTCGGGGATTTTTGGGAGTCGGATTTTGGGTATGATCTGAAAAAGGACTGTATATACGTGTGTTTTTAGTTGTCGAGTTTAGCTGAACAGTAAGATGTAAATATCTTTGAGGATTGTAGAAACTCTGATGAAGGAACCAACTTTATGTTTAGTTAGATGTCTATATGTATATATAGTAGGATATACATATGTTTAATAACAGGATTATGTTGGTTTCTATCTGAGGCTGCGTCCTTTGGGTTTAAGGACGGCCGTGTCATTTCCCAAGTCATTATAGGATTTAGGGTGTGACAAATGTTGGTATCAGAGCTTAGGTTATGATCTGCTTGGGGGTAGATTTTCGGGGACGTGATGAGATTGTGTGATAGTTTCTAGTAAAATAATTTCCCACTAGTTAAGGTTATATTTTATTATAGGTTCAGGTAACCATGGGTTCTGACTCAGAAACGCTAGCTTCATTTCGAAAGAACATTAAAGGCAAGCGAAGTGGTACCTCCGATATTAGAGATATGTCAGAAGATTCTCGAAGTATGGCATCAACAAATAGGCAAGAAGAAGATTCTGAAAGAAGTTCAGACTTGCAGAAAGTAAGGAATGAGCCCTATCGACCTATTATTGAAAAGGATTTATCTAGGATTTGTCAAGTAGTGCTTGAATTGCAACGTGATTTCAAGAACTCCAAAAGTGAAACGAGTAAATCTGAAGATGATAAAGAATGTACATATGCCCAGTTTAGGAAGACAAATCCACCCACCTATGATGGAAAGCCTGATCCTTTTGTAGCTGAAGAATGGGTTTGAAGGATGGAAGGTATCTTCAAAGCTGATAGAGTTCATGAAAATTGAAAGGTTGATTTTGCTAGTCAATGTCTGAAAGGTGAAGCTCAGTATTGGTGGGAGGGGACACGACCAACTTTAGGGGATAAGAATGCTACAGTATCATGGAAAGACTTCACTGAGAAATTCTTTGCTCAATTCTTTCCGGAGTCCTTCCAAATGAAGATGAGGAGTGACTTTATGCAAATATCTCAGGGCGATTCTACTGTTATGAGGTACGCAGGTCACTTTAATCAGTTGAGTAGATTTGCCAAAACGCTTATAGCTGATGAAAAAGTACGAGCTGAACTTTTTCAAAGGGGGCTTCGACCTGATATTCGATCTAAGCTTACACCTCTTGCATTAAAGACATACAATGATGTCTTAGAGCGAGCAATCAGGGTAGAACAAGACCATTTGGAGCGTGACACAACTGGTGTTCACCAACAAAAGAGGTCTAAGTTTAGTGTCACTCAAGAGAGCAGTACAAGTGGCAGTAATATGCGAAGTCGTAGTAGTCAATCGAGGAAGTTTAGAACTCAGAAGCCATGTAATACATGTGGAAAATATCAAAGGGGTGAGTGTTACAGAAAAATCGGAGAATGCTTTTTATGTGGAAAAGTGGGACACATGCAGCAAGATTGCAGTACACGAAGGGATGCTACAATTGACAGTAGATCATGCTATTTGTGTGGGAAATCGGGACACATAGCAATCAATTGTTCCATGCGGAGGGATGCCCTTTCAGTTAATAAACTACCGAAAAATCAGCAAAAACGGAGGACAACAGGAAAGGTTTTCGCTTGGACGGAGGAAGATGCAACGACATCTAATGCAGTTGTTGCAGGTAATATTTTTGTTGCCTCACAATATGCATATGTGTTATTTGATCCAGGCGCTACACATTCCTTTATTTCTACTGAATTTGCAAGAAAGCTTGATGTGTTGCCTGAGTCTCTTGAATGTGAACTATGTGTTAATACTCCTACTGGTAGTTTCATGATTGCCGATCGTGTGTTCAAGAGTTGTGAACTCCAGATAAATAGTGCTGCATTGCCTGTAGATTTAGTGGAGTTGAATATGCGGGATTTTGATGTTATACTAGGAATGGATTGGTTATCTACATATCATGCTACGGTAGATTGTTTTTCGAAGAAAGTGTTCTTTCGAATTCCGAATCAGCCTGAATTCTATTTTTCGAGAAGTTGTAAGGGTACTTTTCCTGCATTAATTTCATCCATGCGAGCGAGAAAACTTTTAAGAAAGGGTTGTTGTGGTTATTTGGCTTGTGTAAAAGATACAAGAGTAGATACTATAAAATTGAAAGACGTTCATGTGATCAGAGAGTTTCCAGATATATTTCCTGAGGATTTATCATGCCTACCTCCTGATAGAGAAATTGAATTCTGTATAAAATTGATGCCTGGTACAACTTCTATTTCCAAGGCACCATACCGAATGGCACCTGCCGAATTGAAAGAGTTGAAAACCCAACTTCAAGAGCTTTTGGATAAGGGTTTCATCAGACCTAGGGTTTCACCTTGGAGAGCTCCAGTCTTATTTGTGAAAAAGAAAGACGGTAGCATGAGACTCTGCATAGACTACCGAGAACTTAACAAGGTGACGATAAAAAATAAATATCCTTTACCTTGGATTGATGATTTGTTTGACCAGCTTCAGGGATCAAAGGTATTCTCTAAAATCGACCTTCGTTCTAGGTATCATCAGTTGAAGATAAAAACGAGTGATGTGCCTAAAACTGCTTTTAGAACAAGATATGACCATTACGAATTTCTTGTTATGCCTTTTGGATTAACGAATGCACCTGCCGCTTTCATGGATATGATGAATATGATATTCAAGGAGAATCTAGATAGATTTCTAGTGGTGTTCATCGATGATATTTTAGTCTATTCAAGGAATTTGGAAGAACATGAACGACATTTGAGGTTTGTCTTGCAGACCCTACGCGAAAAGAAGTTGTATGCTAAGTTTAGTAAATGTGACTTCTGACTTGACCATATAGAGTTTTTGGGTCATGTAATTTCGAAAGATGGCATATCAGTTGATCCAAAGAAAGTTGAAGCCTTTGTTCAATGTAATCATCCTACTAATGTTGCAGAAGTGAGAAGTTTCCTTGGGCTGGCTGGCTATTACAGACGATTTATGAAGGGATTCTCCGAAATTGCCAGTCCACTTACTTGACTAACTCAGAAGGGAGTTAAATTTGTGTGGTCTGATCAGTGTAAATATAGTTTCCAAGAGTTAAAGATGCGATTGGTATCAGCTCCTATATTGACGTTGCCTTCAGGAATTGGTGGCTTCACAATTTATTGTGATGCTTCTAAAGAAGGTTTAGGTTGTGTTCTTATGCAAAGTGATAAAGTTATTGCATATGCCTCTAGATAGTTAAAACCACATGAGAAGAATTACCCCACTCATGATCTAGAGTTGGCAGCAGTTATTTTTGCTTTGAAAATATGGCAGCATTACTTGTATGGAGAGAAATGTGAAGTATTTACGGATCACAAAAGCCTGAAGTATATTTTCATTCAAAAGGAACTAAACATGAGGCAAATGAGATGGTTAGAACTTATGAAGGATTATGATATGTCTATCAATTACCATCCAGGTAAGACTAATGTAGTAGCAGATGCCTTAAGTCGTGAATCTTCTGGAAATATGGCAGTGCCGCTCAATACTAAAAGGTCTATCCTTGAAGATATGAGAAAACTGGACCTGGAAGTATTGATACATCAGCTTGGTTCTCGATTGGCTAATATTTAAGTGCAGCCAACATTGATTGACAGAATCAAGTCTAAACAAAATGAGGACCCTCAATTGCAGAAAATTAGAGAAGGCGTGGAGGCTAATGGTCAAACGGATTTTAACGTTCACGTAGATGGATCTTTGAGGTTTCGTGGACGATTATGTGTTCCTGATGATTCAGAATTGAAAAAGGAGGTATTACAAGAAGCTCACAGTACTATATTCTCAATCAATCCGGGAAGCACTGAAATGTATCGGGATTTGAGAGAGAATTTTTGGTGGATTAATATGAAGAAAGATGTCGTGAAATTTGTCGATTAATGTCTAATTTGTCAACGAGTAAAAATTGAACATCAGAAACCTGGTGGACAATTACACCCACTTGAAGTACCCAAATGGAAGTGGGAGCATATCACCATGGATTTTGTTGTTGGTTTACCGAGGACACCAAGTGGCAAGAATGCTATATGGGTGATTGTTGATCGATTGACTAAATCTGCTCACTTTTTATCCTTTCGGTTTGGTCTTTCATTGGAAAGTTTAGCAAAGCAACACGTCAATGAGATAGTGAAGCTTCACGGAGTTCCAGTGAGTATTGTTTCTGACAGAAATCCTAGATTTGTATCCAACTTTTGGAAAAGCTTGCAAGGAGCCCTGGGTACCAAACTCAACTTTAGTACAGCTTTTCACCCACAGATAGATAGGCAGTCAGAGAGAACTATTCAGACATTAGAGGATATGTTGAGATCCTACGTCATCGACTTTGGTGGTTCTTGGGATGAACACCTACATTTGGCAGAGTTTTCTTATAATAACAGTTATCATTCCAACATTAAGATGGCACCTTTTGAGGCTTTATTTGGTCGAAAGTGCAGAACTCCTATTTGTTGGGATGATGTTGGTGAAAAGAGACTAACTGGCCTAGAATTTATTCAGCAGCCAGAAGAGAAAGTCAGGTTGATCAGGGAGCACATCAAAACGGCTCAAAGTCGTCAGAAAAGTTATGCAGATCTTAAAGGCGTAATGTGGAATTTGATATTGGAGATCATGTATTCCTCAATGTTTCTCCCATGAAAGGTGTTATGAGATTTGGCACTCGTGACAAGTTGAGCCCAAGATACGTGGGACCATTACTTATATTAGAAAGGGTTGGCGAAGTTGCTTATTGATTAGCCTTGCCACCAGCGTTATCAGGAGTGCATGATGTGTTTCACGTATCTCTGTTGCGAAAATATGTGCCGAATCTGGAACACGTACTAGATTTTACACCATTGAGATTAAAGGAGAACTTGATTTATGAGGAAAGGCCCATTCGTATCGTAGATAGGAAGGATCAAGTATTGCGACATCGGACTATTCCCTATGTCAAGATACAATGGGAAAACCATAAAGAAAGAGAAGCTACTTGGGAACTCGAGGAAGAAGCAAGATGCAAGTATCCCAACTTGTTCGATAGTTGAGGTAAGTTCAAATTTCGAGGACGAAATTTCTTATAAGGAGGGTAGACTGTAATATGCGGTGTCATGCACTGGCCTTCCACTATGGCCTTGCATGACAAATGTTTTGTTGACCAAATGGTCAGCAATTTTTTTTTTTAAAGGGAAAAGCACACACACACCCATTGCCTCAAAGAGCAGTACACGGTTCAGAGTATAAAAGGGGGAGAGTGTGCTTCATTCGGCCATTAAAACAGAAACGCAAAACGTAGAGAAGAAAAAGGAGAAGGATAAAAAGAAATCCGCCGGAGTCAAGAATCAAGCCAAATCAATTGTGTTTTTCCGCGTCTAGTAAGAATTCGAGCCCCTCGTTCATATTGCCGGAATAGTTTTCGAAGTTACGCTACGTTTAGACTTCGCGTTACGGATAGTTTAGATTAAGCGATTCGGATTAGCGTTTTGTTAATTCGTAGAAATAGTTTGACTAGTGAATAAGCTTATCTTAGTCGTTTCGT
Organism: Rhodomyrtus psidioides; assembly: GCA_021437785.1. Classification (NCBI taxonomy): domain Eukaryota; kingdom Viridiplantae; phylum Streptophyta; class Magnoliopsida; order Myrtales; family Myrtaceae; genus Rhodomyrtus; species Rhodomyrtus psidioides. The sequence goes on from JAILYB010000005.1 coordinate 4,566,526, forward strand.
AGTTATGATAGCGTTTTTATTTGACTGTGATACCGATTTTCACTAAATTAATAGGACTTGAGTTCGAGGGCATGAATTAGTTATCGAGATCTGAGTTAGGCTATATCAGGTGAGTAGTGCTTATCTCTTCTTTGAATTTATAAAGTCATATCTTGAAAGCGATTCGGATTTGATATACGATGAATGCTAAAGACATATTTGTTGCATCAAAATCTGGATTGGGCAATTACTGCATTTTGATACTTGTGAACTATTTGAGAAATATGTTATGAAATGAATTGTGAAAAGTGTGATCGATTTCTGAATCTAGTTTATCAGAAATGATTGTGGAATATATTCTTGTTCGCAAAATGGTTTCTGGATTGGATTTGAGGATTATTCACACACGTTGGTTTTGATGCTCAATATCGCTGTGAACCCAGTGAAGGGTTTTTGGGTATGCACATACTGGTTAGGATATCCTTTGGGGCCGAACCACCGGTTGATATAGGTGGGGACCTTACCAAGGGAGGAATCTTGGTCGTCATGTCACAAGGCGTTATATGTGACCATGGTTAGATATTTGAGCATGAGATTGGTCAAAGGAATGGATAATTGACATGTGATTTGAGATTTGTCGATGGATGGACCATCGATATGTGATTTGAGATTAATCAATGGACTTGACAATTGATTTTTGTTATGATTTTTATTGATTAACAGAACATTTTTGTGACATATGTTATTATTATATGTGCATAGTGAATGCTCAATCTGCTTAAAAGAGATATGTACTACTCACTAAGCTGTAGTTGCTCACCCTACTTTCCCTCCCAATCCTTTCAGGTTCTTCAGTCGTCGGCAAGTAGAACGAGAGCGTAACGCCGGGGACTTTTGGGAGTCGGATTTTGGGTATGATCTGAAAAAGGACTATATATACGTGTGTTTTTAATTGTCGAGTTTAGCTGAACAGTAATATGTAAATATTTTTTAGGATTGTAGAAACTCTGATGAAGGAACCAACTTTATGTTTAGTTAGATGTCTATATGTATATATATAGTAGGATATACATATGTTTAATAACAAGATTATGTTGGTTTCTATCTGAGGCTGCGTCCTTTGGGTACAAGGACGGCCGTGTCATTTCTCAAGTCATTGTAGGATTTGGGATGTGACATTATAAATTTCTTGATTCCTTACATTCCCTAAAACTTTTTATCAAATATGATGACCACTGTATCAACTAGATAGGAATTTCATCAATCGAAATACATGCGCAGGAATTGTCTTGATAATTGTAACTCGAACAGATGTTCTGATAAGTATTTGGATGATACAGGCATCTGTGAAAAGCATGAAAACAGAGACGTCATTTGCAAAAATAAAGTAAGCTTGATACCCTGCCAACTCTCCAATATTTAGGAGCATTCCTAAATGTTTCCTTGAGAATCTCGAATGGGCATTAACTTTGCTAAAGTCCTAAATATAGTTCTAAAACCGTCGTAACTTCTTGAGCTCAACTCTGCCTAAATATTCGATGCTCGCTTTTCAAATCGAAATTGAGTATGACTAGCGTTTGTCCTCTGCTTGAAAGGTCGATTGCCAACGGAAAGAAAAGTAGACACTGAATCATCAATGTGCCTTTTCTAGAATCCTGTTTAGCTAATGTCTCAACTCTTCATGTTCAATCATCACTTGCATGCGCGCGTGTGTGACAGAGAGAGAATCTGGATTTTGTTGCCCGCGAGCGATAACTCCTGGAGCTAGACAACCAATCAAGATATGCAACATCTTCAATATCTTCATGGCATACCAAGCCTTTCTTCATATTGATACCTCCATTTCAGAGAGAGAGAGAGAGAGAGAGAGAGAGAGAGATTAGTACTTCCTGAATGCACGTTCATGGTACAGACGAGCACTGGTAAATTAGCTCTGGGGGAGTGATTTTCCCATCACAGGTTGACATTCAATTCCAATAGTCAACTCAGTAATAGAGAATGGTATCTTGGAACTATTAAAAGACCAAAAAGGAATCATGAATTTCATTCAATGAGATTTCGCCTAGTAGATCGATTGATTATGACCTTTTGGACAGGCAAGAAACTTGCAGTTGGCCCTGAAGCCTACCAACAAATGATGCGATTATAATATGAAGTCAACTCAGACAATGCTCCGACCCAAAAAAAAAAAAAATCAGACAATGCATATCACACGACCGAATTTACATAATTAATCCAAAGGAAAAGGAAAAGGTTGTGAGAGTTCTTGTCCGAGCTCTTGTCCTTCCTCTGTGATTCAAGACAAAGAGGTGGGCTCAGCAGTCGGCTACGATTCCAGGCTCACGCGTAAAGGCATGATTAGTGCCACAAATGTCAAATCCACTTGGAATGTCCAAGCTGTTTTAGAAAAGGACATACGATCATCTGATACATTCCTTGCAGACTCTTGTAGGCGCCGAATTCAGACAAATCAGAATAAGCAAAGTGGCAGACGAGTTTATAGTAATTGAGATGTCCTTAACCTAACATGTATAGATCAATTAGAAGAGATATTACTTCTATTGCCTTGTCAAGTGTCTCAAGTACTCTTTCAGCTCCATTTTAGCCGAGAGCTAAATCGATCTAGGCTCAGTTTGACTCGATCCGTTCTGTCACAGACTGCAAAAAGATTTGAGGCCTCCACTGAGACAATGGGGGCACAGGGTCAGGGAAAACAATATTTGTTTCACTTAATGGCTCCTCAGAGAGAGAGAGAGAGAGAGAGAGAGAGAGAGTCCTTTTCCAGTTGTTTAACCTCTCATCTCGAGAAACAATCCATGAGAATGTATCTGCCATACGGCAATAACAAGAAGCTGGACTTTAGGGTACCCAAATCCAACAAAGAGTGAGTCTCCCTAAGTACATAGTTTCTCCCATGAATGACAAAAGCTTAGAACTTGCAAGTGTTGTCCACGTCGCAATCTCTCTCGAAGAAACTTTTCTCGATCCAACAGTGCTTCACTCCTAGATGATTGAGGATTGTCAGTTCGGGATCACCTGATTGAGTTTAATAATCATTAATGATCTAAAGATTGTGGATGAGAATATATCTGATTAATAGCAGACTATGATACTGCTTTGTCCTTTGTTTATGTCTAATAAGCATTTTCCCTGATGAGAGAAAGTCAATTCAGCACTGTTTTCTGTAAGAAGGATAGAAGAAATTGTAGGGCAACGATCAAAGAAGTGGCACCGAGTGCTTGATGGTCGAAGGAAAAAACACAAAGAGGGGTTCTAACAAAAGAACAAGCCTAGATTGAAGTTTAGAGTAAGGAAAAAGCTATTCAGATTAGGGGGATCGGTTCCGGTCCGATATGGTCCGAGGGCCATCTGGTCCGGTTCCCGCTCCTTGAAACTGGGAACTGGTCCTCCCAGTATAATGTTAGTCATATCTGATGTATATTTCTTTGAACTGGAGTTCAGGACAGGACACACGCTCTATCGTAAGATTTTTGACTCTATGACTCTGTTGAAGCATGTGGTGCTTGACCAAGTCCCCCGTACCCAGAAGGGTCAACATGTACTTATGTCCCGGTTTCCGAAAATTTCTGTTGTTCTAAGATCATTAGCAGGTTGTTTTTCCTGGTTTGCTCACTAAGATGAGCCCTCAATTTTTCTGAATCCCTCCATTGATTGCCGGAGGGCTATTCTGTGGCGATTGGTGGATCCTATTTTTTTTTTTTTTTATGACTCATGCCTTGTTATTATATCGGAGGTGCGCCTCTTCTCCAGTTACGTAGCTCTCATCTAGACGATGTTACTGATTCTTGCATTGGAACCCTAAGACAAACCCTATTCTGCATTGTAAGAATTAGAAAGATTGGGATTGCCTTTTATCTGGATATAGACATGTTGCAAATGTATGCATTCTCATAATTCAAGTTCTAGCCTTGTGTCCATAATTTTATAAATACGCGTGTTTGTATATCCCAGGCTGCTTGCGACAAATTACTGCATTAGGACCGCCAATGATCCATATGTATATTGCGCTTATACCAGAAAGAAGAAAAATAAATCGTCCCCCCTCGGAATTGCCAAATATTTGGTAATTGCCCAATGTTGTTTACTCAAACTGAAATCTCAGATGAACTCCAAGTAATGCCGATTACCCCATCCATAGATAGCATCAACTTCCCAACCACCTCCCCTCAAACTCAACATGGAGTTCCGATTTTCCCAGTATTAGGAATGCCATGAACTGACATTAGTAATGGAGAAAGGAGCGACAAAGGACGAAAGGATGTCATTACTAGACAGCTAGTTTGGAAGATTCAATGACAGAAAGAAAAAGGAATTGGATGATGCAGTTAAAGTACAAATTGAAGGACAAAAATAAATCTCTAGCCTAAAAAGAAGAGAGCCTTTCTGGATTGGAAAAAGTTCTACTACCTAGCGACAGGGGCGTTGCCAGATTGGAGCACCAAGGAGGTCATTTCAAAAGAATCGCTTGATTTGCTCACCAAAGACTCCAACTCTGCCAATACATGATGTATATCCGGCCTTTGAATTGCCATTGGTCGTGTACAAGACATTGCAATCTCTGCTAGTGTCCAAGCCGAGTTGATGTCGAATTCTCCTTGTAAACTTGGATCCATAATCCTCTGTATATCACCACTTTCAATGAACGGAATCAACCATTCAACTACGTGCATGCTGTCGCTGCCATCCCGGCTTCTCATTAATGCAGGTCGGCCAGTGATCAGCTCAAAGAGTATGATTCCGAAACTGTAAACATCACTCTTCTTGGTAGATTTTCCAGAAGATTGCATCCTGGGAGGAAAAAAAAATTACGGGTCTTTATATCGAAGATGAAATCCTAGGCTATGTCAATATCTATAAGCAAATTCAGATCCCGAACTAAACCAGAACAGTAATATTGAGTTTAGCCATTACTCAGGGTCGAGGTAGCCAGGAGTGCCCGCAGGAAAAGTTAACACATGAGAGTCCTTTTCAGTCGCAAAAGCTCTTGACAGGCCAAAATCAGCTAGTTTAGCTCTGAAGTCGTGGTTCAACAAGATGTTAGTAGTCTTCAAGTCTCTGTGGATGATGGGTGGCTTGCAACCATTATGCAAATAATCCAAACCTGAAGTCCTCGTAAAAAAAAAAAAAAAGGTGTAAACAATGCCAAAGCAATGATGGGAAAAAACCTTCAACTGAGGATATCTCATTTGTGTACCTTGTGCTGCATCCACCGCTATTTGTAGTCTGTTACTCCATGTCAAGACCTTTGGATGGTCCTCTGTTGGATGGATTTTAACTTTACCTATGAGCAAGAAATAGAGTTTCAGAATCATTATTGAGATGAAACAATGCAAACAGGGCATAAAAACGCACCAGATAAATGTTGCCTTAAATTTCCATTAGCCATGTATTCATATATCAATGCCAGGTGCTTGGACTCATTGCAATATCCAAACAGAGAAACCAAGTTTCTGTGGTGAACAATCATTAGGAGTTGCGCCTGCAGCATAAAGATTGTACATTATTGTTATGAATAACAAGTAGTCTAAGAGGGAAGAACAAACATCTGCGTAAGTGTCAGCATAAGTTGATTTTGATAGGAAAAGTGATTGCATCATCGTATCTAACCTCGGCTTGAAATTCCTTGTACCCTTGCTTTGATGATTCAGACAGCATCTTCACAGCAACTTCGGTGCCGTTACCTAGTTTACCAAGATATACCTTTCCAAATCCACCTTCACCAATCACTCGTCCAAAGTTCCCAGTGATTCTTGAAACCTCTCCGAACTTAAAAGGTCGATTTTTTAAACTCAGCGTCCTTTCGCTAGATTCTGTACCAAAAGGCTTCCTATGAGTATTGTGACTACCACTTTGGATAGTAGACTTCCAAGGCAAATAACTTCAATTGCGTTTCAACAATCAACAGACGTAGGAAAGGTTTTCTGATCTCATTCTAAGAGTCAAACTAATGGAGAAGAGGACAAAAATCAAAAGATCCGGGCAGGGATACCTGCTTTCAATATGCTAACAAATAGATAATTTTCTTTGCTCAGTACATATAAATAAGTGTTTTTTTTTTTGGTAAAGGTAAGAACAATATTAACATTAACCAAGGCGCAATTACACAAGAGGACATATAGATAAGTTTGAGATTGCACAATCAAACTTTCTTTAAGGGACCATCAATAAGGACAAAGTTGTACTTTCTCAAGTTGTTATAAGTCGTTCTCGTGCATAGCACAGTTACATTCGAGGAAAACAAATGTATAATTTTATTGTCAATAACTAAGCTGATTAACACACATTCTCCTTGTGATGCTGATGAGACCATGCTGTGGTTATTCCGGTCTCTCTCCTCTTAATTTTCTTGTGATCACTATGAACTCATTAATATCATAGAAAACTTTGATTAAAGCCATCTTTCATTCATTCCTGATTGCAATGTGGAAGAGATTGTAAAATGATACTCCTAGGGTGGGTGACAAGAGAAAGAAAGTTGTTGAGATATATGTACTCAATTAAATTATCCTAGAAAAGACACTGCTGCAGATAGAACTGCACCAAAAGGAATATCAAAGGCAAGATAGTCGTCAAGTGTAGTGTAGATTGTGTGAACAAGAAGTAAGAAAACTTACTTGCAATTGGTTTCCGTTTAATTAACCAAATAATTGCCAAAGCACCAAAGAGAACCACAAAGAAGCCTGAAACTGAGGTAACAACTGGAATGAGGATGGTTTTTTGTTTCTTCTTCTGTGGGCAAGGATCGGCTAGGCACAGATTCACATTTCCTGTTAAACTGCCACAAAGAATAGAGGAGCTGAACTCAAATTCCTATCTATAAATGTCCAGATTGATTTGCCAAATGCTGTCACAAGTTGGCCTTCTTATTTGCTTGTAATGTTAATAAACAAAGCATGATGATAGTCTTTCCACCTATAGATGTCGCAAAACACACAGAGAGAGAGAGAGAGAGAGAGAGAGAAAACCTCATGTTTAAAGTATTGTCCACAACCCTTTTCTTAAGAGCTTCAGGAACTGATTTAATCAGGTTGTTTCCACTAAAATTTCTGCAAATATAGCCATGATTAGCGATTCGTCCACTTTAAATCCTTTGCTGCTTCACCTAGACACATTAACTTACAGAAATCTGAGATTTCGTAGTTCTGCCAGAGCTTCCGGTATTGCTCCTGTAAGCTGATTGTTTGACAAATCTCTGGAAAAGAGCAAGTTTAGAACACCTAATATCAAGTTAACCAGCTCCATAGCCAAAAGAAGGATGTTTCCACACAGTAGGGTAATATTTCAACAGCCTATGTCTCCTAAGGCACAACCTTAGTCATTCAACATGAGTGAAGTGCAGGCACAACTAATTCAACCATAGTGACACTTACAAGTACTCCAATCTTGATAGATGTGAAAGTGATGAGACTATGTCGCCCATCAAATTGCTTGAGCTCAATTTCCTGAACATCATAGATCACAGTGGAGGTCCTGTCATTTTCATCTTCTTAAAGGCAGCATTTTTTGTTACAACAAAGAAAAGTTTGTGCAATGATCTATTCAGAACGAAGATATTTTAGGTTCTCCTGGTGTAAATGTTTCAAGTACTAGAAGACCATTCACAATCGCCAATCTCATTCCTTGCATGGGTCTCCCTACCTCCTTGTTCTATATCGTATGGTTACTGTTGGTCCTGGAGTACCTAACAAATTATTTTCGGAGGACCCAATACTTGCTCATAAACGACGCAATGTGGAACACTTAATGTCTAAAAATTGGAAAAGTAGGCTATTTGTGAAAAAAGTTGCACAAACAGCATAACTATACATCGGAGAAAGAGGGAGCATGTATTGCTAATCGATGAGTACATAACTTGTCATTACCCAGCCGTTCCATATGGAGCAACACCACAAAAGAATAATCAAAATGTCGAGTTTTTGGGGTCGACTTAGGTATTAGTTTATGAGCTCTCTCCATTGTCTCCAATACCATGTGAGGCTTAGGGTGTCAAAAGCTCCCTTTTTAAAGCAATCAATCATGACAAAGTTCTCAGTCTATCGGAGAATTCATCTTGGAAGGTTGCATTTATCCTGAGTGTTCTTTCTTATGGATACAAAAAACTTCTGGTGTTCATGAAGAATGATAACTAAGTTTCGCCAAGAATATGAGTATCTTCTGAGAAAAAGTGCCAGGGAACTCACAGCGATATAATCCTTGGAGGACTTCCATTGCTACAATTTAGACCATCCCATGTGTAATTGCTTGGTACGCACGGATCACCTTGCCAGCTTTCCCTCTTAATGCGATACGTTGCTTTGATGTCATTGATCGCTTTCACTGCGGCTCACATCACAAAAAACGACCAATTATATAGAGAGAAGGATAGAGACGCGAACAGTGGTCGCGATCACAACTAAGTTATACAGACTTTCAATTTTTCAAAGGACTTGTAACATTCCGGGCTTCAATTGGAAGACTTTCCCAACAATTACCAAACGAAAAAGTAGCCAAAGCATGGAAATAAGCGGATAACAGATTAATACTTTGCCACATCTGTTGATCCCAATAAAGCAACTGTGGACAGATGTTCACGAATAACATAAGACCCCCAGTGGAGACTAGTATGTTTAGCATAGGATTCCATTACTCCTACTTATTGACAGAATAGCTGTGTAATGATTAGTGATGTCACTTGTAGCACAACTGTACAGAGTGTATGTAGACAATAAAACAAATGGAAGAATGAAAGCATACCATCATCTTGTGCTGTGGGTACATTTGGAAGATCGCCAATGGTATAGATCTCCAGGCCATTGAGGATCGGTGGATTACCAGACTTATTTGTCGCATCAATCGAGAAGGTGATTAGCGACCCGTTAACCGGAGTGGAAACTACAACCATTGGCTTCAAGTATTCAAGGCTCACCGTCTCCATGAATTGGTTACCATTGATGGAAATTGTGAACTCATTCTGCAGGCCGCTCGTCAGTCTCTCGAACTCGACGAAATGAAAATACACAATCCATTTCATTGTGGAGCCCGAAGGGGTCCGCTGTAATTCCAAGGGAGAACTGGAACTCGTTCTTCTTTCAGCGGTCCGAAGAACTTCCCAGGGAACGTTATACTTGTATGCATCATTATCGTGAGATAAATCAATGGCAGATGCGGTGCTCAGTATGGACCAGTTATAGCTCTTAGGTGTCCAGATCCGATCGTAAACATCAAAAGGGTGCCTGTGTGAGGCATTTCGACAAACAGTTTAAGAGCAAACAATTAAGCAATTGACTTGAGTGACTAGCAAATGCCAATTCATGTGGATATGCGACAGAAATGTCTAGGCTACTATATTCAACACATTACTAACAGAAATATATATTGAAAAACTATATCCAACTTAGAATTACTACACGACCTTATATTTATATGATATCGATAATTTCAATATACAAATAATTTGCAATATTATTGTCAATGCTCATTCCACATTTTAAAATTTTAGTATAAAATTATTTATTAGTTTAATGAATTTTTATTAGCGAGGCTAAAGTTTTCGCAATTCTATACTAATATCTTTTTGCAACTGCGTTTGTTTTTTCCTCCTTTCAAAAATCCATCAGCGAGTTCTCTTGTTATGGTGGAGTACCTTTGGGTGTTTTTTATACATACGTTATATTCTTAAGTATGATTTGGATTATAATCGGAAGATTTCAACTGATTTTTTTTTTTGGCTTGGACATAACGGCTTTTCCGTTTCTCTAATCATACTTTTTAATCATGCAATGATTTTTCATTTAATTTTTTACATCTAAATATCATTTTCTTCAACTATCTTTATTGATTATTTTAAATACCTTGTTCTGTAATTTTGTTGATTTTTCATGGCCCTTTTTTGGGGGGTCTTTGCTGACCTGTGCCTTCAAAAGTTTGCAAAATGCCAAAATTGGATATAAGGAAAGACTAAAAATCTTTCTCTTTACAAGGAAAAATTCCAAATAATGGCCTCAAATACTATCATTTTCTCATATAAGGAGGTAGAGTGCCATTATCATCTTAAATAAGGGTCTGAAGTGGTCATGACTGTTTTAAATAAGGGTCTGACCTCGCCAGCCGGCTAAATATTCCAGCCGATCAAGGGCATTTTCATCAAAATACGATTTTAACCTAACTTTTAGTTAAATTAAATTAAAAAAAACCAAATGCGAGCGCCTGTGGTACAGATATTATAGTATTTTTTTTTTTGAAAAATAAAAGAAAAATTAAAAATAAAATGATGTAAAATGCCTAACCAATCAATCAGTGAAGCACGTTTTTGAGACTGATATGACCACTTTAAGCCCTTATTTAAAATAATGTCCACCTAAGGCTTTTATTCGAAAAATGAGAGTATTTCATGTCCTATGTGAAACAAGTTCAACTTCAAGCATTTATTTGAAAAAAAAAAAATTGAGGGCGCTTCGGATCCTTATTTGAAATTTCCCTATTTACTATGATTACTATACATTTCTACTTCAAAAATTAATTACCGATCACCTGATTGGGGACTCCGACTGCCGACCGACATCACGCCGCCAAGTGAGTTGCAAGAATCCATATTCCGTTCGGTAGATGTCATCGTGAATAGTTCTTAGTTCCAACGCGGAAATGAAGGGCACTCCATTGCCAGTGTTCACAAGACACACTTGTATATCATCTGCTTGGGACACATACATGATTTCTTCATAGAAATAGGGGGAAGACCGCACCGTGAACCAATAATTGACGTCGATGTATACGTCGAATGAAGGAGTTTGATTCTTCCCATCATAGTTCCCGTACCAAAAGGACGCCCTTATCAGATTGGTGCTGTTCTTGCCTCCATCTGGTCTTAAATTGTAACAGTTCCTCTTTCCGTTGGGAAAACTCCTTACATTCTTCCACGATTGTAGATTACATGGATATGCTAGCGCCCTAGACGTCTCCCTGATCTCTCCGGATTCTATCCATCCTCCATCCGGTTCGTACGTGATGCCGGTTTCCTCCTCCTTGTACACACGAGTTGCCCCGCAATCGATGCTGATAAAACCTTATGAGTTCAGAGAAAAAGAAGTCAGCGAGATGGAACCAAGGAACCATACTACAATATCTAGCCTACCGACGATTTGACGCCGGATCAAGTGAGGATGAACATAAAGAAGAGACCATTTTGTTTCATTAAAAGGTCCGAAACTCATGGATCGCCATAGGCAAAAACATTGCACGGAGCGTGGACGCTAGAGAGAGAGAGAGAGAGAGAGAGAGAGAGAGAGAGAGAGAGAGAGAGAGACTTGGAATTTGTTGGGTTTGAACCACAAGGACTAGTGCTAAAGCTAGAGAAGCAAGCAACGCAAACGAGAAAGATGTAATGGATCTTTCCATTGTCATGGAGCAGTGGAGACTGTCCAAGAGTGAAGTGTGAGGAAGATATGCATGCACGCCTTATATATCTTATATGGTGAACACTCCACACGCATGACCCCACGCGGTGCTCCTAGTTGACTGAGACATGGCTGCAGCACACGAAAGACCAAGACCCGACCATGACCCCACACGTACCATCGTTACAATACACTGCGAAATTAACTTTTTGTGATTCCTATTTTGCTGTGTACTAACTAAACTATATTGCAGAAACAAAATGCATTTGACCAGTAAACTGATGGGAAAATGGGGAAAATTCGGGAAACAAATGAGAAAAGTGTCCAAAAAACCCTAATCCTGGCGGGACTCAATTGGAATAAATGCATAAGTTTTAGTACTGGCACAATTAAAAGATTTATGGTTGAATCGATATCAATGCAAAAGATTTAAGACTTTTTGGTGGGGGGTGAGCAAAGTTGACCGCACGGGTCGGACCGGACTGACGGGTTTGGTCCGATTCTCGAGGTCACCGGTCCGGTAGGTTCGGTTCCCGGTTCTAGGGTGGAACCAGACCGTTCAGACTGAAGAATTTTTATTTTTATTTTTTAAATACATAAAGGATAGAAGGAAACCTAATATTCATTATTCAGAACTAAGAAGAAGTGGGTCATTGGTGTGGCGCGGTTACAATATTCTTCTAGTGAGCTTTGGTTTTCTCTATCTCATTTTCATGCATCCATCTTTCCATGTTTTCTTGCACGCCTGAACTGCTATGTGGGTTTCATATTTTTGTTTTCGTTTATTTTTTATTTTATTTTACCGGTTCCATTAGACCGCTTGAGAATCGAATTGGACCGGCAGTCCGGTCTATCCACAATTCTAGGGATATTCAATCTGGTCCACACTTCCTAAAATAGTGAACCAATACTATCGATCCAGTCCACGGTTCACGAGGGAACGAGACCATGCTCACCCCCACTTTTTGGACCCTTTTTTTTAAACACTTTTCCGGAAACTAAATAGGAATTCCCAACTTTGCTCAATTGGACGTAAAAGGAAGAGGCGTTGTTGTTTTTTTCGTAGTTAAAATGGTGAAAAAGCTTCGAACAAGAGTACCATTCATGTGAATACAATGTATAGATCATTAAAAGATCCTCATTCAACGCCATTCCCACTGCATTGTTTCCTACCAACTAAACGCAACAATCCCTATTCCATTTCATTTCCACGTTTCACTAAACAAAGATACGGGCATTGCCTGATTCCCTTCCACTCCGCCGTGTCAAACACAATAGCAAACACAATGGTAATTGAATTTTCCATGGAACATCTCCATCGAAGTAGGAAAGGAAATATCAGGACTAAATTTGGGAACGAAAGTCACCAATCCTATTGACATGTTTTTTTTCTTCATGAGTTTCAAATAATTCGACCTGGACTTCCATGGCATTTATTGCAAAAAAAGAACTCCAGATTGTTTCTTCCATAATGGTCGTTTCCACTCCATTTCGCCGAAAGCTCTCGCTTTCGACAAAGCTTCTTTTGGCCAAAAATCCCTAAAAGCATCATGACAAAGCTGAAGGTGTTAGACAGAATAGTTTTAGCATTGATTTCACAAACTTCATATTCGCAAAGTCGCACTAATCGTTTGTTGACGTACACTCATTTAGCAAAATCGAGTCTAATTAATTAGGTAAATCAAGTACTTACTTCGAAGTTGAGGAGCGATATGCTTTGGAAGCGATCAGATTATTATTGCCAAATGATGCCTGGAAAGAGTGATTCGTTGGATATCTATTCCTTGTATCGAGTACGCACAATTTATATCTAATTGGATTCTGACATTAAATCGTATTGATGGATCTTATGAGTGAGCCGCCCATGTTAGGCTAACCCAGCCCATAACCTGCACAAATAACTGCCACTTGTGTTTCAAACGTGAAGTAATCTTTCTCACCTTTCGAAGCAAGAAGAAAGTTCTCTTCTCTCCCCAACGAAAACGTACAGAAGACGAATTCTCTCTCAAGACTGCAATCGAGACATTTAATTTGTGGAAGTAAGGTATGTTCCTTTGTGTAATATACCTAGTTCAATTAGTGATTCGAGAATTTCTTGGGCACGTATACATCACAATTATAAACGAGAGTAATTTTTTGGCCGTATTCTGAAGGTTAAAGTCGTGTTTTTCCCCCTGTGGATGCAGAATGCTTCTTTCCAATTGAAGATGAGAAAATTACGAAATGAAAACGGTAAGTAGGTAAAAAAAATTCTGAGTGCATCATCGTACAAGATATTATTTTCTGCTATTTTTGCACTTCGTCGGCCGGGACAATATATGTATATGTAATGCTACACACACACACACACATAATTATTACAAAAAGCCGTAATATTGTTGGGCGCCGCAAATGTACCATAGAAGTTATCGTTCGTGATGATCAGTTATTACAGTGGAAAGTAAAACACACCCGTAATTTGTCGACCGACATAACCAGATCATAATTTGCCAATATGTTTCGCTAATAAACAATGGATGAAATAAAAAGCGGAACACCGACCACCTTAATACATTCCAACCAATGATGCCCGTTCACTTTTTCTTATGAAGTCGTACGAGAGAATAAAGCGTGTTTCCCACCAAAAAAATAAAATAAAGCGTGTTGGGCCATATTTTGGTAATGGGAAAACAGACGTTCCCATGTCGGAATGTGACCACAATCTTTAGATTCCTTCACGGAAAATAATTTTCAGCAAAGTAATTTTTTGATTTTCCGGCATTTGCTTCATAGTTTTTTTTAAAAAAAAAAAAATTCAAATTTCCTTTAAAAAAAAAGCTGCTTTTTTCCTCCTTATTAGGTACAGTCGAGTCAAGTAAGTCAAGCTGAGTCAACTCAAAGAAAATAGATCCCTTGTCTCCTTGATCAAAGGGGTTAAGGGCCCGGGGCTAGCGTGAGCTAAGGGGGGACAACCTTTCAATGTCGCGAGGGAAACCTCGGCGAAGCACCCGGGCTACCCCTATTGAAATCAAAGAAGAACCTCTCCTGAAGTGACAAGGGCTTTTCACCGCAAATCCAATGTACGATAAAATGAGATGTGTTAGGCAATATGTTTTCCATGGTAAAAAAAAATTGCGGAATATGAGAGCATGGGTCATCAAGAGTCGTTTCATGTTGGGAATGTGATGACGAATCTTTGTTGTCATTAATATAGAGATTATAAGCTTAAAATGTATATTTTCTGTTTATTTAAGAAATTGATTTAAGTTCGACCAAAAATAAAAGAAAAGAATTTGATTTTAACAACTTACCACATGATTCACGGACATTCCTTGCTCTCGTTTTTGGAAATTCCCAAGTGCTTGACTTGAACAAGAAAAGTATTGACCTTAATTACGCGATGTATCGAGAACAATAATAAAAATGATTTTTTTTTTTTTTTGCTTCAGTGATGCACCCCGCACTATCACTAAAGCAATCAAAATTATCTGTGGTTTTTCTGCAGTAAAAAGGAAGTTTTGCTTTCACATTACTTGGTGTTTTTTTTTTTTTTTGTCGAAACATTGCTTGGTTGAAAAGATGCAAAAACCCCATCTTTAAGTCGGTCATAGTAAAAAAAAAAAAAAAAAAAAAAAAAAAGCCAGTCATAGAATCCGACCAAAAAAAAAAAAATTCGGTCATAGATTTGACCAAAAAAAGAAAATTGTCATAGATCCATTATACAAATATCAATTCAGTCTTAAATTATTTAATTAAAGATAACACAGTTCTCGACTTCTACATGAAAAATTACGACGTAGTCTTTTTAGAAATTGCTGCAAAATAAACCTTCTAGAAAAAAAGAAATTCCGCAAAATAAGCTACTAACGTGGCGTCCAGTCATCACCTGACGTTCTATGTGGCATGCTGATGTGGAAAACTTTAGTTGAAATGACGTCCATCGTGGATCGCCACGTCAGCGACTTGTGGCGGCTATTAAGCCTGCATTGGAATTGCGCGCAAGTGTTTAGGACTATATTACTGAATTGACATCCGTATAATAGATTTATGATTGAATTGGTAATTTTCCTCATGATTTTTGCATTCAAAAAGAGATTTTCCTTTTGAAAAAGGAGGGAAAAAAAAGGAACATGAACGGGTAATTTTCCAAAATAAATTTTTTTAAAAAAATATTTACCAAAATAATATAATAAAAAAATATTTACTGAATTGGGTGCCAATCGGCAATTGGGCCGCCAATTGGGGCCTAAATGGGCAATTGGGCCCCAAAACAATTTTTAATTATAATTATTTAATTTATATTTTCTTTTTTATAAAAGTAATTATTAAATAATAAATTATATTAAAATTACGTAAACTTTGAAGAAAAAAAGACAAGTACTACATAATTCATATTCCACCATTAAAATTTTCTTTTAATTTATATTTTTTTTTATAAAAGTAATTACTAAATAATAAATTATATTGGAATTACGTAAACTTTGAGGAGAAAAAGACAAGAACTGCACAATTCATATTCCACCATTAAAATTTAATTTTAATTTATAATTTTTATATTATCAATTACATAATAAATTATATTAGAATTACGTAAATTTTGAGGGAAAAAAAAACAAGCACTGCATAATTCATTTAGGCCCCAATCGGCGGCCCAATTGCCGATTGGCACCTAATTCTGTAAATATTTTTTTATTATATTATTTTGGTAAATATTTTTTTTAAAAAAAATATTTTGGAAAATTGCCCAACATGAACACGGGTTCGTCCATAGTTAGTTCATTTGTGCTAATGCAATTTTTTCACTTTTCGTGTTCATATTGACAGATTAATAATTACTAAACTGTCATTAATCGAATTAAGATTATTAAACTTCTGGTTCTTTTTATGACAAAACAATGGTGTTTTTTTTCTCTCTTTCTTTTTCCTGGGTTCATCCGGAGAAGAAGGGTAATTATTAATTATCAGTCAAATCTCATCTGATCTATTCTTCTTGTGTTAACACAAGATGTTTTCTTATTAAGAAAGAAAATAAAATGGCAACGGAGTTGACCGGATCTTTGATCCATTATCTATTAAAACTCAACAACATTATCATTGCTAATGTTTTCTCTAAATTCTCGAACCAATAAATTATCGGTCTGATGTATTCGTTTCAACTAGGGACCATACATCTTCTTCTTTTTTATGTTTATATCAAACCATATGTTTGTTTCGATATTTAATTACTCCTCTTGCTCTTAATTCGAAATATCTTAATCGGAGAGATAATATCAAAACTTTGAAATTTAATGTAACTCTCTCTGTTAAGTATTACGTTGGAATATCTTTATTATTTCCTCTCAACATCACAATAATGGAGTTAATTACATATAATTATAATGGGTAAATGGATAATAGACAAATGAAAAGAACATCATCTCTCCAATTTAATAGGGTCAATCATCTGGGAAAATCTTGTGGGTGTTTCCTGGGAAAAGCGAAATGGGGCTCGTAAATAGTTTGTCGCGAAAGAAAAAACATAAAAATAAGCGTAGACCTGGAAAGTTCTCTCCAAGGTTGACCACTTTTAGCAAGAAAAAACATAAAAATAAGCGTAGACCTGGAAAGATGTAGACCTGGAAAGTTCTCTCCAAGGTTGACCACTTTTAGCAAGAAAAAACATAAAAATAAGCGTAGACCTGGAAAGTTCTCTCCAAGGTTGACCACTTTTAGCAAGAAAAAAAAAAATCCGCGAAAAATAATGTCGGAGACTGAAAAAAATAGAGTGCTAAAGTTCTTTTCCCACTCACAAATTGTATTGACGTGAGAAGCTTCTTTCTATTTTCTGCATGATTTACCCCGTTGACGTGAGAAGGTATGGTTATGTAATTACCGGGGTATTATCAAGGGGATTAATGGCCAACATGAAAACTTTGATCGGATGGTTTGAATTTGTAATTTATCCAGAAAACTTCCAATTAATCAAAGAAACTGAGTTAAAATATTTTGACAAATTTGGAATTAATAGAGGGAAGCAAACTCAGACCGATTCCTTATTTTATGTTTATGTGGCAATTGAAATCATACATAGCATAAGGGTCTTCCTCCTTTGTTGAATCCCCTAATTTTCGTAACATCATCCACTAATGCATCGTGTTTGGAACATGGAATGACCTGGTCTGAATCATTCAAGTCAAGCCTTTCAAAAGAAGTGTTCATGTGTGACCATGTAAAGTGGTGATCATATGGGGAGGTGATTCTTATGAATCAATTCGGAATGCCTCTCATATCCGACCTGAGACTTTAGAGCCTCACAAACTACTCAACATAAAGTAACGATGTTCTCGTTACTTGGCCCATATCGAACGGCACTATTCCCTCCATTGGATGTGCGATTTGGTCTATTCTCTCACTTCGTCATTCTAGCATCTTGTCAGGCTAGAGCCGATCCGACCTCGAAAAACAAATTTAGTGAAAGCGGTTTGCTCTCGTGTCATTGTATTTGATACAGTCCGATCCACTACGGCCAACCCCTCGAAAAGAGAACTCATGTCCACATAAGGTAACAAAGGCAGGTTCCCGTTAATCTTCCATTTTTCAATCGTAGTCCATATAAATGGACGGATTGTAAAATGCATCAATGTCGAACTTTCTTCAGTGGAATCCTCATCGTAGCCACTAACAAACTGGAAAGGCATGCATCCTCTGAAGTATAAACATTGCATTTGTATCCAAGTAACAGGTAGGGGTACTGGTAAATAAGAAGCAAAAGATGAAATCTTCGGGAATATCAGAGGTTATAAGCCACATATCAAGGAGATCGAGTATCGAAGATGAAAGTTTCAGCTTTCGGTAGATCATCGAGAAAAGTATTTACATGTTCCTACTTCCCTAGATAAAGCCACCTAACCGGCTCTTGCTTCTAAGAAACTGAAGCTAGTGTTACTTCTCAAGATTTTCTAGGTTTCTCTCAGTGTAACTTGCATAGATGAATTTAAGCTAGTGGAAATATGACGTCTTTCCAAAGCCTTTAAAAAGGAAATCGCCGGTCCCCATTTGCGTTGACATATGATGATCACCCGATTTTCCGTTGACTATCTCTCCGCCCCAGTTGATTGTATTGGCAAGGCACTTAAGAAAGAATATACAACAAACTCATAAGGAAGTGAAACTTAAGGAACAATATTAAAGATATCACCGCATACTCTAGAATATTCCTCTTCGTATTATGGTGGTTATCGAAAGACTGTTCGGTTCCCGGTGGATGTCTTTTCGGCACGCTTGTTAAAGTGTCTTTATTGTCATTATTGTTTTGTAGTTTTCAAGAGTCCTTTAGTATTCTGATGCGTCATTATTGCTATGTATCTAGACGTGTCCTTTCACGTTCCTAGGGTATGTCAAGAGTCATGTGTCTAGCCTATATAAAGGCGAGTCTTGTAATCTTTTCGGTAAGGAGATGCAAAGAAGTTTTTCGCACATAAAATAGTTTATTCATCTCCTTTCTTGTGAGCTTCTCTTGAGTGAGTGTTATTAGAGCTGCGCCTCTCTGATTTCAACAAGTGGTATCAGTGCATACCTCAGAAGATTCAACATTTGGTGTCAGAGCATACCTCTATGATTTAACAAGTGGTATCAAAGCTCAGTTGTTTGGGACCATGTCGGAGCACGGTTGCCAGGGACCGTGAATCAAGTCTTCCGGAGTGTGATTCGTGAAGACGGTGGTTAGGGACCATTGTTCGTGTGCAAGCGATCGAGGACCGGAGTGCGTCGAAGTTCTGCCAGTGTACAGTCTATGACTGTGATCGATTGGTCAGGGACCAAGTTTTGTTGGAGTAGTGCCGGGCATTATTTCCAGTCAGATGACAAAGATTTTAAATTCGACGAATGGCATTAAGAAGCTTAACAGTTTCAATTATAATAATTAGAGTACCCGTATGCAGTTTTACTTGCTAGGTCAAGACTTGTGGGATATTGTTGACAGCAGCAACACCACGGCACCCAGAGACGATGATGAACATAGGAGATGGAAAATCAAAGCGGGTAAGGTTCTTTATGCTCTTGCTGTAACTGTTGAAGATGACTTGTTGCAGCACATTAAGAGAGTGCAGGCTCCCAAGGAGGCGTGGGATAACTTGGTGACACTATTCGCAAGGTCGAATGATGCCAAGTTACGAAGGTTAGAGAATGAGTGGCTGTCGATGTCACAGTAAAATATGACGGTGAGTCAGTATTTCTCCAAAGCAAAGTCTATTTGTGACGAGATTTTGAAGCCGGATCCGAATAAGGACATCTCATAAACGAGAATGAGAAGGATTATTATTCACGGGTTGAAGCCGGAATATAACGATATTGTTACGACTACTCGTGAATAGGCAACTCAACCGATGTTGACCGATATGGAGAATATCCTGGCCAAGCAAGAGGCTTTAGATAATCAAATGTCTAAAGTCACGATCAAGGGAGACGAGAGTGCCCTCTTCAGTGATAAGAGAGGGTTCAAGGGCAAGAGGAGATTCGATGACAGCCATGTCAAAAGGCAACATCAACCAGCTCGTGGAGAATGGCAAAGGTGTCCAAGAGAGATGAGTCATCGACCAGGGGGAGCTTGGCGGAATCGCGATGGCAATGACAACAAAAGATGTAGAGGACGTTGTTACGTCTGCGGCAAGGAAGGTTATTTTGCCAAAGATTGTCGACCCAAGAGAGCTGAAGGAAATGTTGCAGCATCATTGAAGAAGATCAATAGGGAAGAGGAATGAGATTTCCATGCGTCAGTTGCAACGGAGGTGCAAGACGGCCTGACTACCTCGTTTATCACCAAGATGAACGATTCGACGACTTTAGTCATTGTAAGTGATAAGTTGATTAATTATGATGATGATTGGATTGTTGATTCAGGATGTTCGAATCACATGACTGGAGATCAAAGCAAGCTGTCGAACTTGCTTGATTACGTTGATGGACGTGTTGTCATTACTGCAGACAACAAGAAGACGTGGTTTGTGCCGGGTGCCAGTACGGAAAGGCACATCAGCTTCCTTATGAGGAATCGTCGTTTAAAACTCGAAGACTTCTCATTCACTCGAGTATGTTTGGTCCAGTGAAGCAATCGTCTGTCAGCGGATTCAAGTACATGATCACTTTCATCGACGACTTCTCCAGGTATGTATGGGTTGATTTCATGAAGGATAAATCTGAGGCATTTATTAAATTTAGAGAGTTTAAGGAGAAGGTTGAAAGTGATGTAGGCAAGAAGATTCTTTGCCTTCGTACTGATAATGGAGGAGAATATACTTCATATGAGTTCACAAAGTATTTGCGTGAGTGTAAGATACATCGACAATATACTTGTCCGTATACGCCGCAACAGAATGGAGTCGCCGAAAGAAAGAATCGACCTTTGGCAGAGACATGCAGGAGCATGCTACATGCGAAGAATGTCCCACCGAAGTTTTGGGCTGAGAGTATGAAGACGACAGCACACGTGATCAATAGATTATCGCAGCTAAGGCTTGGATTTATGTCACCGTATGACAATTTGTGGAATCCCAAGCCTGTGGTAAGTCATTTCAGAGTTTTCGAATGTGTATGTTATGCTTTTGTGCCAGAACATCTTCGCAGCGAATTCGACAAGAAGGCAGTTCGATGTATTTTCGTGGGATATGGTGATCAACGAAAAGGGTGGAAGTGTTGTGATCATACAATAGGGAAGTGTTATACTTCGAGGAATGTTGTGTTCGACGAGTTGTTGTCGTGGTAGTCACCCCAAGCTATCGAATTGCCAAATTCACAGCATTTCGATGAAGAGGTCGAAGTAAGAAGAAAAGAACTCGATAGGCTTGATCCTTGTGGAAAATTCTGTCGAAAAAGATGTCGACAAGGATATCAAAGCACAGTCACCAGGGTCGACAAGTTCATCTGGTGAGCGTCGAATATTGACAGAAGAACTTCGACTAAGTCAGGTCAAAGAAATTGAAGAAGATGAGCCTCAACTTCGGAGATCGAGGAGGCAAAGGAGGCCAAGCCCCAAGTATGCCAATGCGGCATTGACTGAAGACATTGGTGTGATTGAGCTATCGACGTATGAGGAAGCATCGAAGGGTGCAGAATGGAGGAAGGCCATGGAAGAAGAAATTCTCGCGTTGAAGAATAATGAGACGTACGACTTGGCACCGAAACCTGAAGAGGTATGCCCTATTTCTTGCAAATGGGTATATAATCTTAAGACTCGTCCAGATGGGTCGATAGAGAGGTATAAAGCACGTCCAGTGGCTCGAGGCTTCTCGCAAAAGTATGGCGTTGATTATAAAGAAACCTTTAGCCCAGTGGCAAAGGTTACCACAGTTCAAGTTCTGTTAGCACTTATAGCAAGCAAGTCGTGGAATCTGTGGCAAATGGATGTCAAGAATGCCTTCTTGCATGGAGAACTCAACAGAGATATATACATGGAGCAGCCGGATGGTTTCAAGAGTAAAACTCATCCTGGGCACGTCTGCAAATTAAAGAAAGCGTTGTATGGCTTGAAGCAAACCTAGAGAGCATAGTACGGCAAGATTGCAGAATTCTTGTTTAAAAGCGGTTATTCTGAAGCTCCAGTAGATTCGAGCCTGTTCGTGAAGGTAGAAGATGGAAAGATTGCAGCTGTGCTAGTTTATGTGGATGATCTCATCTTTACTAGAGATGATGAAGATGAGATATATCGAATCAGAGCCAACCTCTTTGTTCGGTTCCAGATGAAGGAGCTTGGAGAACTGAAACACTTTCTGGGGCTTTAGATTGATCGAACAAAGGAAGGACTATTCCTATGTCAGCAGAAGTATGCACGAGATCTCTTGAAAAAATTCGGGATGCTTGATTGTAAGCCTATATCTACTCCGATGGATGGGAATGCAAAGGTTTATGCCGATGAAGGTCGAGAGCTAGAAGATTCGACCATGTACAGGCAACTGGTAGGTAGTCTAATTTACCTTACCATAACTTGGCATGATATTGTTTTTGTAGTGGGAGTAGTGAGTCGATCATGGAGAAGCCACGGAAGCCTCATTTGGATGCAGCCAAGCGTATCCTGAGGTATGTTAAGAAGAAATTTGATTTTGAGCTCCTATATAAGAAAGGATCATCGGGTGAGTTGGTTGGTCATTGTAACGCTGACTATGCTGGAGATCAGTACACACAAAGATCGACTACTGGATACTCGTTTAATCTTGGATCAGCAGCAATATCCTGGTGTAGTAAGAGACGACCGATTGTATCTTTGTCAACGACAGAAGCTGAATATAGAGCAGCAGCAATGGCAGCTCAGGAGAGCACGTGGCTAGTGCAGTTATTGGATGATCTTCATCAACCGATAGACTATTTGACAACATTGTTTTGTGATAATCTATCCGCTATAAGCTTGGCAGAGAATCCAATTTTTCATGCTAAGACAAAGCATGTGGAAGTCCACTATCACTTTCTGTGAGAGAAGGTGTTGCAGGGTGAGATCAAGATGGAGTACACCAAGACAGGTGACCAAGTTGTTGATATCTTAACCAAAGGTCTTGGAGCTTCAAAGTTTGAAGAGTTTTGAGCTCAGCTTGGTATGGTCGCGAGGACTATCCTTAGAGGGAGTATTGAAGATATCACCGCCTACTCTACAATATTCAATAGTGTGACTTTTCGTATTTTGGCGGTTGTCGAAAGGCTGTTCGGTTCCCGATGGATGTCTTTTCGACACGCGTGTTAAAGTGTCTTTATTGTCATTATTGTTTTGTAGTTTTCAAGAGTCCTTTAGTATTCCGATGCGTCATTATTGCTATGTATCTAGACGTGTCCTTTCACGATCCTAGGGTATGTCAAGAGTCATGTGTCTAGCCTATATAAAGGCGAGTCATGTAATCTTTTCGGTAAGGAGATGCAGAGAAGTTTTCCCCACATAAAATAGTTTATTCATCGCCTTCCTTGTGAGTTTCTCTTGAGTGAGTGTTATCATAGCTGCGCCTCTCTGATTTCAACAAGTGGTATCAGTGCATACCTCAAAAGATTCAACATTTGGTATCAGAGCATTCCTCCGTGATTTAAAAAACAACGCATAGAAAAAAAAATGCAACTAAAAATCAACGCCAGAGTAAGTCTTATCGTGATGTATTTGGACATACTTCATCTCCAGGCGGAGGGAATGAACTCATGCCGGCTCTGATTAAGCCGCTTCACCCGTGGAGTCAAATTTAATAGGATGTTGTCTCATATGGTTGAATGGTTTAACCGCATTTAGGTTGCTCATCTGATTTAGTCTCCATTACATTTCAACATAATTGGTCCCAAATTAAACTGCATTTAGCAATACCTGTAGGATATGATCCTCCAGAAGTGGATGATCAAAGGCGGGTTGCTTGAAGATGTCGACGCAATAGATCGTTTCACCAGCATCAGGACACTGTAATATAACATTGCAATTCAATTTCGGCATTTCACGTAGGGTAGACTATTATGCAGACTAAAGTAGTAGAATCTCAGAGAAATAATCGAACAACATTAGATAGGTCTAAGAATAACCTCCATGATTTCATTGTTCCTTTAGGTTTAGCTCACTTCGTCTCATCTTCTAGCACACGGATTCTTGCTCGGTTGCTAGGCACATCCATCTCGATTCCCAATAGAATTAACTAAGCACATAAAGTTTTAGCATGATTTGAATCTGCCATTGCAAAACAATACTAATGAAATTAAGATAAATTAAATTCTTAGAAAGGAGAAATAGGAGTCCTTCCACGCATTTGTATTTTATATTGACACAATGATGCCTTCTATCATCCGTCTTTTATTTGAGATTTTGTTGCGGAAAACGCCAAGGGATGCGCAAATTCAAGCGCGTAATAGCAATGATGAAAGAAAAATAAAAACACGAGGCACGATATACGTGAAAAACCCAAAACAGAAAAAATCACGGGGAGAGAGAGGGGTTTCACTATATTCAATAACGAGTACAAGTGTACAATCAAAGATCTAAAGATCTGACAAGAAGAAAGTGAAAACAAAGGGTTTCGGGGCAGAAGTTAAAGTAAGCATCCATATGAGATATCCAAGATATCTTTTTTATACCACATCTAAGAAACCCTAATACAAAGTGAATGGTCCAAAATAATATTATCACAAATTTGGAAGTCAGAATATAACAAATCTCTACCTTGACTTCAAATCTCCAGAAGAGCATTTTGCCAAACGCCATAAGATCTCTCTCCCTCACCTTCAAGAGTGACCACACAAGACCACCCACCAAATGGAAGAATTAACGACGCACACCCTTAAGCCTACGTGAGCATACTCGATGTAGGAAACAAGGGATGAACCGCCATCAACACTGCCTAAGCAACTCAAATGGTGAGAACACCAACCAAATCCAAACAATGCTTGAACTTGGTCAAAGGAATTGGTTTAGTCAACATATCTGCTGGATTATCCGATGTAGGTACTTTCTTCACTGTTACTGTACTTTTAGCAACCTCATCATGCACAAAGTGATAACGAATATCGATGTGTTTTGTTCTCTCGTGATACATCGCGTTCTTGGTCAACTGAATCGCATTTTGGTTATCGCAAAAGATAACGGAGGCTCCCTCCTACTTCACCCCAAGTTCTGTAACCAAACGCTTCAACCAAAGAACTTCCTTTGCTGCTTCCGTTGCTTCCATGTACTCTGCTTCGGTGGTAGATAAAGTAACTGTATCTTGTAAAGTTGCTCTCCAACTAACTACGGAACCACCAAGCATAAAAACATAACCTGTCAAAGATCTCCTTTTATCGAGATCACCTACATAGTCAGAATCAACGAAGCCAACAACTGAATGCCCTGTATCACAACCTCTATCAAAGACTAAACCAACATCTGAGGTACCCCGGATATATCGAAGAATCCACTTCACTGCTTGCTAGTGAGCTTTACCTGGATTTTCCATATACCTGCTCACAACACTAACTGCCTGGGAAATGTCTAGACGAGTGCATACCATAGCATACATAACACTACCCACAGCACTAGAATATGGAATTCGAGACATCTCATCTTCCTCTTCTTTGGTTTTCGGTGACAAAGAAGCAGAAAGTCTAAAGTGGGACGCGAAAGGAGTACTTACCGGTTTAGCATTCTTTATACCGAAACGTTCAAGAACTTTCTCAAAATACCCATTTTGTGAAAGGTATAACTTCCTAACCTGTCTATCTCTACGAATTTCCATACCTAGAATTTTCTTAGCAGCTCCAAGATCCTTCATCTCAAATTCCCAGCTAAGTTGCTTCTTTAATAACTGTATCTCTAACATGTCCTTCACTGCAATAAGCATGTCATCCACATACAATAGCAGATAAACAAAAGAACCATCATGCAATTTTTTATAGTACACATAACTGTCATGCGCACTTCGCGAGTATCCATGACTTAACATAAAGCTATCAAACCCCTTGTAGATTGTCGTGGAGATTGCTTAAGACCATACAAAGAGCGTTTCAACTTACAAACATGATCTTCTTTACCCTTAACAATGAATCCCTCTGGTTGAGACATATAAATTGTCTCATCAAGCTCGCCATGCAGAAAAGAGGTCTTGACATCAAGTTGCTCAAGTTCTAGATCATAAAGGGCTACCAAAGCGAGCAACACACGAATGGAACTATGTTTCACAACTGGAGAGAACACTTCATTAAAGTCGATCCATTCCTTCTGACTAAAGCCCTTCGCTACCAAACGTGCCTTGAATCTTTCATCTTCAACCCTTGGAATTTCCTTTTTTCTTTTGAAAATCCACTTGCATCCAACTGCTCTTTTGCTCTTAGGCAATTTCACAAGATCCCAAGTTTGGTTCTTATGAAGGGATGTAGTCTCTTCATTCATCGCAACAAGCCACTTCTCAGATTTAGAACAAATAGTAGCTTCACGAAATGTAAAAGGTTATTCAATACCAAGCTCTTTAGCAACTGTAAGAACATATGCTACCAAGTCAGCAAAACCATACCTTTGAGGAGGCTTAATTTATCTTTTAACTCTCCCTGCAGCTAAACTCTGAAGTTGTTCAACTTCTTCTTTAATCGAATCTGAGTCTTGTTGCTCACTACCACTTTCTGGCTGAATAAGAATGTTTTCAGAGGTTCTTTGTGGATACTTTACACTAAACTCCACCTCTTTCGCTATATTTTCTTCCTGAATATTTGTAGACTCAACAACTTTTCTTTGATCAAGCATAGAATTTTCATCAAAAGTAATATCCCTACTGATTATAAATTTTGGTGACTGAGGATCAGAACACCACAATCTATATCCCTTAACTCCATCTGCATAACCAACAAAAATACCTTTCTTGGCTCTAGGTTCAAGATTACCATCTTTTACATGATAATAAGCGGGACATCCAAATACTTTCAATACAGAATAATCAGAACGTTTACCAGACCATACCTCGTTTGGAGTCTTACATTCAATTACAGTAGAAGGAGAACGATTCACCAAATAACATGCCGTGTTCACGGCTTCAGCCCAGAAATCTTTATCAAGTCCAGCATTAGAAAGCATACATCTAGCTCTTTCTAAAAGTGTTCGGTTCATGTGCTCTGCCACCCCATTCTGCTGAGGCGTATACCTGATTGTTTGATGTCGAACAATCCCTGAATTTTCACAGTACTTATTAAAATCAACTCTGCAAAACTCAAGACCATTGTTTGTTCTGAGACGCTGTCGCGACCCTCTTGAGGTTGTCGGGCTCTCGAGGGCTAATGGGCCGTCCTGTCTGGTCGGACGCGGGCCTCTCCCAAGGCCCATTACCCAAATCACAACGGAGGTATGCGTGATCGACTTTCAGTGTGGTCTAGTGACATGTGCTAAGTGTGCATGCCATGGAGTCGCCACCAATCATTTTTTTAGGGTATGATTGGACCACCCAATCGAATAGTTGGGAGTTTCTATTCAATTCTGCGAGAACCAGAGAAATGGTTTCGGGGACTTAGTTACGCCAACCGTCAGAGTTGACGCCCTTTCGGTACCTAAGTTGACTGAATTTTCTAGCTTGAGATTCATGCGGATGAGTAAGGTATGAACTCTAAATCTAGAAATTTATGCAGATAGGAGTGATTATCCTAGCAATCACAATCAGTAACAAAATGCGCAACTCAAGGAATCTAGATATGCAAATAAATCACATGGCATTCCTAGTAATGCCCTATTTATCAATCACAGCTCAAGAATGATTTAGCTGTCCTGGCCGTTCTACACTCGATCTAACCTAAGAAAAGCATTAGGAAGCATCGCAGGAGTTCGAGAGTACTCACATGGGGTTCGCCGTGCCCTGGTTTGGTCTTGGACGAGCTATCGAACTCATGCCGACCCGATTATATTTGGGGATCCACTCGGCGTTTTACACCATGAAATCATGTGAAACAAAAACGAAAATATTCAGCAAGGGGCATTTATTGTAGATGGTGGTCGATCTAATTGGACATCAAGACTAAAAAAGATGTAGAAATTTACAAATTAAAAGACTCGAATGATATTTTTTTTTGCCAAATTCAACTCTATGCGTCGTGAAGAAACACATGCAATTGAACTTGAATTTTGACTATTTATGAGTTCAAAATGAAAAGAAAATTAAAATAAAAATATTGACTATTTTTCTATATTTTTACGACATCGAATGCTATTTTTCTTCATTTTTCATGTATTTTTCTATTTTTGGAAAATATTAAAAAATTGAAAAATTATTTTTTGTCAAAAATGGTTCCTTTAGCTTGGTCAAGGCTACCAAAGATGATTTTTTAATTTTTTAACTTTTTATATATTTTTTATGAATTTTTAAAAAATAAACTATGAAAGACTAATAAAAAATCAGGTGTCAACAGACGCTTTATCTTCTTACCAGTTTGATTTTCAATCAATATCTTCCACTTCTTGAACGTATCAAAGACGTCACTTTTACGCTTCAAGAAATAAACCCAGATTTTCCTAGAAAAGTCATCAATAAATGTCAGAAGATAAACTGCACCACCTTTATATGTAACCTGTACAGGTCCCAGTAATCGGAGTGAATATAATCAACTATGCCCTTCGTCGAGTGCACCCCAGTACTGAAACTAACTCTGCGTTGTTTCCCGTAAACACAATGCTCACAAAAATCAAGTGAAACTGTATGCTCCCCACAGAGTAAACCACGCTTACTCAAGATAGTCATTCCTCTTTCGCTCATGTGACCCAACCGCATGTGCCACAATCTTGATTTATCATAATCTAAAGAGGATGATATATTTACAGAACCCACAACGGTACTTCCCTACAGAACATAAAGACTATTCTTCTTATTACCTCTCATCACAATCAAGGAGCCCTTTGAAATTTTCAAAACTCCACCTCCACCAGTATACATGCATCCAGTGGAGTCCAAACTGCTCAAAGAAATAAGGTTCTTCTTCAAATCTGGGATGTACCTAACATCTGTCAAAGTTCTTACTACATTGTCATGACATTTGATCCGCACTATACCAATACCCATAATCCTACAAACTGCATTGTTACCCATCAAAATTGAACCACCAGTAACTTTCTCATATGTGTGGAACCAATATCTATTTGGGCACATATGGTATGAACAAGCCGAATCCAAAATCCATTCATCGTCTATACAACAATTCGAAGACAAAACAGTAAGAACATTATTTGCATTAGCAAACTCATTATCCTTTACCAGACTAGTCGAATCAGAGCTGTCCATCGACCTTTTCCCCTTAGCTTTAAGCAAAGGACACTCGATTTTATAGTATCCGAACTTGTGACAATAGTAACATTCAACCTTTTTCTTGTCCTGGCCTGATCTAGATTTTGAATGCCCTTTAGAATTACTGTGTCTATCCCGATGATTCGACCTTCCCCTAACAACTAAGCCATTTGTTTTATCTGCACTACAACTCGCATTCAACTTTGTACGCATCTCCGCGGAATTCAGCGAGGCCTTCACATCCTCAAGAGTTATGGATTCTCTTCCATACAACATAGAATTCACAAAATTCTCATACGAGCTCGGTAGCGAGCATAACACAATTAGGGCTTGATCCTCATCATCTAATTTCAACTATAGATTTTTCATATTCATAATAATTTTATTAAATTCATCTAGATGTTCTTGGATAGGAGTACCTTCTTGCATCTTTAATGTATAAAGACGCTGCTTCAAGAATAACTTCGTGGTAAGAGATTTCTTCATATAGAGACTCTCTAACTTTTGCCATAATCCCGATGCCGTTTCTTCATCAGCAACTTCACGTAGCACCTTGTCAGACAACGACAATTGGATGGTGCTATGCGCCCTTTCTTCCATCTCCTCGATCTCTGCCGTAGTCATGTCGGCAGGATATTTCCCATCCAAAGCTCTAACCGAACCTTCCCGACGCAGCAAAAGCTTTCATCTTTATCCTCTATAGCCCAAAATTGTTTTGGCCATCGAAGGGTGTCACTTCAAACTTGATAGATGCCATCCCGAACAAAAGACCGAAATTCCTTCGCTCTAATACCAATTTGCTGCGAAAAACGCCAAGAGATGCACAAATTCAAGCACGTAATAGCAATGATGAAAGCAAAATAAAAACACAAGGCACGATATACGTGAAAAACCCAAAACGAGAAAAATCACGGGGAGAGAGAGGGGTTTCACTATCTTCAATAATGAGTACAAGCGTACAATCAAAGATCTGACAAGAAAAAAGTGAAAACAAAGGGTTTCGAGACAAAAGCTAAAGTAAGCATCCATATGAGATATCCAATATATCTTTTTTATACCGCATCTAAGAAACCCTAATACAAAGTGAATGGTCCAAAATAACCTTATCACAAATTTGGAAATCAGAATATAACAGATTTGTTAACATATCAGTCCCTTGAATTCTTTCTTCGTCATCAAACAATGTTTAAGGAATGGTGGCGACCTAAAATTTTTCCATTCTTAGGCTAATGGATTACGAATTAAAGGCGCTTATGGCAACACGTAACACGTCTGCTTCAGAAATCAACTTCTAGCTAAAAGTTGATTTTTCTACTTTAGCTCTAGAAGTTGATTTCTTATTAGAGAAAGACAATTGGTAACATAACAAAATTTATGTTTCTTGAATAGAAATTTATTTGTCAACGATTGAAAATTTCTACTTATGAAACATTATTAACACAAAATCTTCCATGAAAAATTATCTATACTAAACCTAAAATGCACGTTATTCAATTTAAATACTGACAGGTTTACGTAAAATATGTCATTTAATTATTTATGCAAATGTGGATCAATTTTAGAAATTATATTAATGAATATGATGACCGAGCTCATATATCCATGCTAAAAGCACGGGTAGTTCCGGTGCTTCCTCACTTGTGCCTAGAGGGGTCAAACGGCTGGGTCGGATTAAATATGGTCTGACTCATATTGACTCTTTTAATCCTTTTGACTTATTTTCATATAGTACAAATTCATCGACACATACCCGACCCTATATTGTTGGGATATTTGAAGAAACCTGCTGAAAAATGGAAGTGCACTAACGGGCAACAGCAGGAAAGCAAACAACTCTTGTTTTTGTTAAAGAAAGCAAACAACTCGTTAGGAGCATATTACTTAAATAATTATATATTTAACGAAATCATAGAATTTTTTTTATTTCTTATAACTTATTAAGAAAAACAATATTGCTAAAACACTCTCATGCAATTAAAATTATTTTAATTCTTTTACAATTTTAATTTTTTAATTTTTAAAAATAATTTTTTATTATTAAAAATATTTATTTACTTTTTAAAAATGAAAACTTATTATTTATTTTTTATTTCGGCGGCTGGAGTCGGTGACTCGACAGTGGTGGTGGGTGACGACAATGTGTGGCAGTGGTGGGTGACCGTAGTAGTCGGTGATGGGCGGCGGCGGCGGTTGGCGGCGGTGAGTGGTGACGACGGAGGCGTGCTTGGGAGAGAGAGAGAGAGAGAGAGATATATATATATATATATATGTGTGTGTGTGTGTGTGTGCGCGCGCGCGCGCGAGAGAGAGAGAGTTAGGGCAAAGTGGGAGAGAATTGATGACGAGAGATTTTTTGAAAGAGAAGTATTATTATTTTTATTTCTGAAAGTGGGTAGAAAACAGTTTCTAAAGCAAAAAATTACTTCAGAATTAGAAAAATGAAGTTAAGCAACCAAATGAATTTTTACTTTAGAAACTGCGTTACAAAACAGATTTTAGCTCCACTTTGAAGAAGAAATTCTACTTTAGAAGTGTTATCATGCGCCCAAAGTTTTTAAACTTAGTTTGGATTCTCCCAAGTCCATACCAACTTGCAATTTTGGTTCAATATTTATCATGCAAAAGATTCAATCTTGGAGCCGCCACTAATCTGTTTACGGTAGGTTGATTAAACACCCAAGTAAAATAACGGAAGAATTGTTCTACTTCTATGAAGTAGAGATTTTGAGTTCGGAGATTTATTTACAATATATTAATGACAGATTAATCAACACCCTTCCGGCACCTTTCATTTTTAATGAAAAAAACAGAGCAAACAATTTGGACAGATTTTAGCCTAAGTAACTATCATGGCAGATATTATCACATGGGTGCACAATCAGTGAAATTAACACTCCATGAACTAGAGTAAATAAACTGCAGGGAAAGGAGCATGCGCCCAAGAAATTGATTCTTTTCTTATTCCACTTTTTTAATAGGCAAAAGGACACCTCAAATGTCAATATTTGTGTATGAAGCTCACTTTGGTGCAAATATTTTTTTTTAGATAATTTAATTGCCAATTTTTTCGAAAGGTGATTATTTGAGTGCTAACAACATCGAGCGTCGCCGAAAATCTTACATGGCGTCTACATGACTCGTTGGAGAATCCCAGTCAGCAATAAAAAAAAGCCAAAAAATTAAAACTAAACTTAAAAAAAGTAAAAATTCAAAAAAAAAATGAAAGTTGCAGCGGCGAGGGCTTACATAGTCCTTGTCGCTGCCGCCCCACCATCGTTGGCAATGGGCAACAAGGGCAGAGAATGGGCCAGTGGGGGTCGCCAAGCCTTGGCTGGTGGGCGGCGACCCATATGGATGGCTAGCGAGGGCTCGACCTCGCAGATCTAGTGAGATCTCCCTCGCCCAGGCCTCGCCGACGGCTATGACTCTCGCCAATGGTTGGCGACGGCTTAACCTTGTAGATCTGGCGAGGTCAAGCCTTGCCATGGTTAGGAGAAGCCACCCTCTTCTAGCGATAACCAGGCCTTGCCGACGGACGCGGCAAGGCTCGACCATCACTGTACGAGATCGATCTCGCCAAATCTGCGAGGTCAAGCCCCTGCTAGCCATCAGCAAGGTTGACGAGGACTAGCTGTTGCTAGAAGAGGTTGACCTCGCCTAGCCATGACAAGGCTTGACCTCGCTAGCCACCGGCGTAGGTCGCCGACCACTGGTTGAGGCTTGGTGACTCTTGTTGGCCCACCCCACACCATCGCTAGCCATGGCCAGCGATGGTGGGGCGACATCAATGAGGGCTATGCAAGCCCTCGCAACTGTGCGAAGAAGCTCCTTCTTTTTCGGCTTGTTTTTAAAGTTTATTTAACTTTTTTTCAAAAAATTAGCCTAATTTGGAAAATTCAGTCCAACTCTCTATTAAAAAAATTGCCACATAGACTTATTTTAAATAAAAATTGACATGTGGACTGCATTTTTCAAAAGAAAAATCCATGTAAAATTTTAAAAATTAATAAAAAAAATACCATGTGGACTATTTGGCCGAAGTTTCTCGCTGGCACTTAGGTGGCCATTTTTTCTCCTATTTGGCACTTAAGTGATAAAAAAAATATGGACACCAAAGTAAGCATTGTACACAAATATTGACACTTGAGGTGTGCTTCTGCCCTTTTTAACGCAATGGCTACACTATATGCAATGCATGAAATTTATACTAAATGTATTGACATAAAGATGCAAACTATCCTATAACAAACGAATGACATGTAACTGTCTTCTATCCTAACATGGCATTAATTTATTTAACTACATGACTAATCCTCAATTTAAATAATCTAACATGTAAAAAACATGATAGAGTTAGTTAACTAACATGCAACTAACTTGCAACTATACGATGCACAAGTTGACTAATCTAACATGCAGAAATTTTTTGATTTTTATAATATAAAAATCCGAAATTAATGTTAAATGAATTTAAACTCCCTAAGGGAAAACATTAGCAAATTTAAAATATGGAGTAAATTGATCTGATTCCTAATTTAAATAAAATGGTTATCCCATCCCTAGAATGTAATCTTTCTGAATAAGACACAATCTCAATTAGGCATGCCAAATTGTCTAGGAAATTCACTTTTGACACGGTGAAGGAGTCGTCGGAGATCAGCAGCTCGTCTTGGTGGGATCACTTGGCACGGTGAAGGAGTAGTCGATGATCGAAATCACAAATCTCTTAATTGGAATTTCCTACCGAGAAGGTTGTCCTCAATCATGGCTAGGCTAGATTGATTCCCGTCTATTGCCCTGATCATGCACCCTCTGCTCTTTGCCAAAAGCCCAATATATTATTATTGACACTCAAAATTACCCTAGGGGTCACGTGAGGCGCACGAATGAAAGGAAGTAATTAGCTACGGAAAGGTGTGTACAGTGCAGGCAAGGATCAGCTATAGTGATGATCTTGAGGGAATTTTTGTCTCGAAACACCGGATAAAAAGGGCGTGCGAAAGAAGACACGATTAGGAGTAGTCACAGAAATTGACGGCCCATCAAAAGAAATAGGAAAGGCGCGGTAAGCTTTGAAAAAGACTTCGTCCCCAAGGCTCGTCGAAGGGCAACGTGTAAGAAATCTTGAAGATGACAGCTGTCCAGCAGTTACCAAAGTAAATCTTGGAGCTCAAGGCATAAGACCCTTCGACAGTTACCGGAGCACGCCTATAAATATCTAAGGATATCCAGCATCAAAGCCCCCCCCCCCCCCCCAAAAAAAACACAACACAACACATCTTTATCTTTCAACTTAGCTTAATCTTAGCCATAGATTTCAGACTCCCGTCGTCGATTCAATTCCCACGTGTTTCATATCTAGAGATAGGTGTCGTCGATTAAATTCCGACTTCTACTCGCCCAGTCCAGCGCCGTCGATTAGATTCCGGTGCTGTATTAGTTCACCTTCCACCTGTCCAGTTTCGTCAATTAAATTCCGGTACTGTGTCCTATATTTCCACCCATCCAGTGTCGTAGATTAAATTCCGGCATTGTGTCCTACAGTAGGGTTCAGCATCGTCGATTGAATTCCGATGTTGTATCTTGGTCACTTTCATCGAAGCACTTCGACGAGTTCGTCGAAATTCGTCTCCTATAGATATGTCAAAATCTTGTACAAAGCTGTCGAAACGCACGTCTTTATCAATAAAACACTGCATTTGACACTCTCTGTCCATATCTTACCCGGAACCCTTCTTTCTTAACGAACTACTAAAGTTCAATAAAAGGAGTTTTTTCCGCTATTACAACCCTTTTGGGCTCCGATCTCTTGAGCGGAATCCCGAGAGAATCCATTGGGCCTTACCGAGGGAGATTTTTCGCGCAACAATTATATATAGCTCATATTTCCCTTTTGCTTTCCTCCTCTTTTTTTCTTCTTTTTCTTTCTGTCTCACCACAAGAATTGGCTCTGCTCACTTTTGATGTCTCACAGTTTCCTATTGGTCAAATTTATATACGAAAATCGAGGGGAATTACGCCGACGTGTGATAGAAAAATTACGGCCTTATGGACTTTAATTTGGTTAATTGAAATCTAAAAAAATTATTTAAATTTGTCCGTTGTCGGTTTCATAAATTTAAATGCTCCTAACATCTATATGTAATTTAGCGAGAAATAATTTTTTTTAGGGGTCACGGTTGATCCCTATTTCTATGCAATAAATCGCTAACTAGGTCCCAAAATTTAGGTGTCAATCGGAAAGCAAAGAATTATTAATGAGCTAGATCTTATTCCCAATTTAACGAAAAATTACCATGAATTATCGAGAAAGAATCAAGGGAACAATAGAACCCTCGTATCCAGTTATTTTGCCTTGTACATGTCATCTCAGTTCTCTCCAACCATTAGGCCACGTTTAGTGGTAAGCATTAAAATCAGGATATAATAAAATTTAGGGAAAATTTCAAAAAATGGTCTGAAGTGCCCTTGTTTTTTTTTTTTTCAAATAAGAGCTTGAAGTGAGTTTTGTTTTAAATAAGGGCATGAAGTGATCAAATTATTTCAAAAGAGGGCCTAATCAAAGGGCTTTTTGTTTTTTTATTTTGTTTTTAAATTTTTTTCTTTTCTTTTTCCCCCTACCCTCCTGTTCATCATCTTAATCCCTTCCCCACGGGTGGGGATCACCTGTCTTAAAAGTAGGTGACTTACCCCTATCCCCACTCTTGATATTCTCTCCCCCCTATATTAAGGGTGGGGATTCCCTTACCTTGGAAAAACCAAGGCAGGGGATCCGGATCCTTTCCCCACACGTCTTCTTCATGTAGACATCACCGAAAGACCTGCACGAACACCTTTACCAGTCAGAGTTGCCTTCTCCCGCCGTCAACGTCGATCACCACGGCCCATAAACGCTAGGCCGGGCATTGGAATTCACCATGCTGGTGAGGAAGGATGCCGAAGGTGGCGGAATCACGGTGAAGGTGTAGGATCCACACGAGAGCTACTTCAAACCCTTGCAGTTCTTAGCAAAGTTCATGAAGCCACTGTCAGTCAGATCGAGGCACGCACGGAGCTTGAGGCGCGTCATATTTCAACACCGTAACGAGATGAGAGTCAGCACCTCGTCACCGATGCTAGCCGATCTACCGTCATAGTTCAAGGAGAGCTTGGTGACAGAATGGAACCGCGAGAACAGGGATTGAACCAGAGGGAGGAGATCCGCCCGTGCGTTGAAAGAGAGTTAGTGGTGGCTCTGTCCCTCGACAAGGAACCATCGCCGGCAAACTAGAGAGCACCACTTCCGATCGCCAGTGCCGAGGCACTGGATTATGCAAGCCAGGCACTCGTCGGGAAGATGAGAGATGTAATCAGACGCATCGATCGCATCATACCCATCAATTCTGTCAACGAGCATCGGCGAAATGAGGGGCAATGATTTGGACCTGGGGCGGTGGCTGGTGGAGTCGCGACGGACCTGGAATGAGGCCATCGAAGTTGATTGGCCCTTCCACGGTGGCTCGAGGGGGCAGACGGCGCGGCTTCACAGCGGTTCAGGCGGTTGCGAAGGAGAGGATGATGTTGGCTGGCTATTTTCTTTGCCTTCTTTGCTTTCACTAGGTTGAAGTTTGGTCATCGACCATGATGATCGGCGTTGACAGCGATAGAAGGCAGATTCGACGGGTAAAGGTGTTGGTCTTTCGGCGATGTCTTCATGAAGAAGGTGTTGTGCTGGGTAGGAGTAAAAAATGATGAAGGGGATGGAGGGGAAAAAAGAAAAGCTAAAATGACAAACATTAAAAAAAAGTAAAAGACAAAAATATCCTTCGGTTAGGCCCTCTTTTGAAACAATTTGAGCACTTCAAGCCCTTATTTGAAACAAAGTTCACTTCAGGTCCTTATTTGAGAAAAACGAGTGCACTTCGAGCCATTTTTTGAAACTTTCCTAAAATTTATCATATCTTATGTTTGGCTCTCACACAGAACAATATAAAGTGTGATATAGTGGGATATAGCTTGGATAAAATTATCCCATGGAAAATTTGTTCTATGATATGGTCTTGCTCCTTGTGTTTAGACACTTCAGGATTTGGAACTTGTTGAGTCTCTTGAAGATCTAAATCAATATTCTCATTTGGTGATAACTCTATAGTTAGGACAATCCACTTGAAGATGTCCATAGCCGTAGAACCTAAAGCAATTGCTATTTTCACCATTTGATTCATTTTGGAGCTCTTGAACATCTCAAGTGGCTTATCCATTTCTTTCTCCTGTTTGGAAGTGTTCGCAACCTGGTTATAAAAAATATCCTCAAAGGGAGGCATTCCTTTAGTTGAAGGCTTAGCCGAATATCCCCTACAATTTTGTCGTTTCTGAAGAAGAGTGAGGACTCTTTCTATTTGTTGCTGGAAAATCTTTATCGAAAAATCTTGCCTTTAATTGTTTGCTTGCTCCCATGTAAAGGCTCTTCGAATTTGATAAACCATTTCTCTTGTTCTTTTTTAATAAAGCAATCGATAACATAAGGTATCACTCAAAACAATATCAACCTAGAGCTCTCATACCAACTTGATGAGTGCATGGGCGAGCGATTCTATGGATCGGGTTTTCTGTGGGTTATGTCTTTGCAATCGTTGAAGATGGAATGAAGTATATGAATGTAAAAGAAGGGTTTCATGGGTAAGAGATTTGGATGAGTGTGTAAAATAATAAAGGATCAATAGAATACAATCACCGCCTAGGCATGTAGGACGCACCACCAGCCAAGGATAAAAATCGAGATTCAAATAGAAGCTCATCATTAAGGTCTAAAGGATAATCTGCCAACTAAGGCTAAAGAGCTTTTGGCTCACCACTGAGGAAGAATCCACTTTCTAAGGTTAAAGAAACCGAAGGTAAAAAATTCAACTCACGAAGAGGAATTCTCATTTAATCAACATGTCTCGACATTTTCAAACTCGGACTCAACAATTCCGATTGTGGCCAAAATTATTCTTGGGCTTCCAAAAGTAAATGATTGAGCCAAGTTAATTGGCGAAGTCTAATTGAACTTTGAGAGCGAATTGATGGAGCTCGATATTGTAACCAACTTATTGGTTTATCTATGTAGATGCATATTTTGATTACAGGTTTTGGTTGTGTAAGGCTGCATCCTTTGGATGAAAAGACGACAGTGCTTGGTTCTTGTAGAGTTGGGAGTGAGACATTGAGAAGTAGGCAAACATTCTGTTTTCTTAGCATATATGACTCTATTCAGACTCTGATTTCCTTGTCTTCTCTCTTCTTAGAGTCCCAATTGTTCTGTCGGGAATGATGAATCCGTAGTCACCAAATTGACTTCACCTTTCCCTTGTCCTTTGAAAACACGAAGATTGATAGTGCTATTGTCGATTCTCCCGGCAGTCCGACAAAGTCACAAGAGATGAACAATAAGGGACTCGAGTTCAGGACACACTTTCTACATCACAAGTGTTTCGACTCTGTGGATCTGTCGTTGCATGTGGTGTTTAATCAAAGTTCCCCCGAAACCAGAAGGGACATCACATACTTATGTCACCGTTTGCCAAAATAGTAAATGGTGGTGTGCATCTTCTCTGGCCAGTGGCCACATAGCTCTCGCCGAGTTCATGTTCCTGGTTGTTGATGTATCAAGGCTGCACGATCTATTTTCTGTTGAGTCAGATTGCTAAAGTCCTATTTTGTAGGGGTGTTTAGCTGCATGTTATCTATTCTGTTAGTTTGTTGTAGATTTATTCTGTTAGTTTGTTGCTGATTTTGTGGATCAAGAAATCTGTTAGTTAGTGGATAACGTGAGTTTATCAAAAGGCTTGAGTCTGTATTTATGATTTAAGTTTTCTAAATAAAGGAGAAGTAGTTCCCTTCCAATATGTTCTATCTTGCTGCAAAATTACAGTTTGTGTTGTCAATTCTCATTCTATTCTTTGAGAAAACAACATTGGTATCAGAGCCTTCTTGATCTTAAGGGGCTATGAGTGACTTGTGAGATTGATTGAGAGGTGTGTCTGCATCCAAAGCCGAAGGCAAGATAGAGGCAGGATCGAATGTTTTTTCAATGGCTCCACCGGTGTTCGATGGAGAAAATTATCAAGCCTGGGCAGTGAGAATGCGAGCCTATCTAGAGGGTTGTGATTTTTAGGAAGCTGTGGAACAAGATTATGAAGTTGCTCCCCTTCTTGACAATCTAACCATGAATCAGATCAAGTATCACAGGGAGAGGACAAGGAAAGCAAGGCAAAATCTTGTTTATATACTGCTGTCTCACCTGCTATTTTTAGCAAAATTATGGCTTGTGAATCAGCCAAAGCTATTTGGGACTTCCTCAAAGCTAAGTATCAAGGAGATGAGAGGATCAGAAGCATGAATGGGCTAAATCTGATCACAAAATTCAAGAGACTACAGATGAAGGAGTCTGAGACAATTAAGGAGTATTCTGATAAGCTGATATGCATTGCAAATTAGGTAAGAGTTCTAGGCACTGACCTCTCTGATAATAGGCTAGTGCAGAAGATTCTTGTCTCTTTGCCCGAAAGGTTTGAGGCAACTATTGCCTCTTTGGAGAATACCAAGGATTTGTCTCAGATCAAGTTGGCAGAATTGCTTAGTGCTCTGCAAGCAGAAGAGCAGATGAGGTTAATGAGGCAGAAAGGAAGTACAAAAGAAGCTTTGCATGCCAAAGAACAGCAGAATGTAAAAGGGAAAGGCAAGAAGTGGAAAGGGAAGAAATGGAATGACAGTAGTGGTTCAGAAGTTGATGCAAGAGAGAATAGTGCAGGAAACTCCAAGAACAATTGGGGAAGGTATTCCTCATGTCAGCACTGTGGAAAACAGAATCATCCGCACTTTATGTGTTGGGAGAGGCCAGATGTAAGATGCAGAAAATGTCATAAGCTTGGACACATTGAGAAGTTCTGCAAAGAGAAGGGAGATCAGCAGCAAGGTGAGGCACATGCTACAGCTGAGCAAGAGGTAGATCAACTGTTTGTTGCCTCTTGTTTCTCTTCTAATACTCCATGTGAAAGTTGGCTTGTTGATAGTGGTTGCACGAACCACATGACAAGTGATGAAAAGTTATTTATTGGGAATGGGGAGTACTTAGAAGTGAAAGGTAAAGGGACTGTAGCAATAGAGAGTTGTGCTGGAACTAAACTGGTTTCTGATGTGATGTATGTGCCTGAGATTGATTAGAATTTGTTGAGTGTATGGAAGTTGGTAGAAAAGGGATTTAAGGTGATATTTGAAGAGGGGAAGTGTTTAATCTTTGACGCCAGTAGATAGGAGCTGTTCAAGATAAAGAGGCAACAGAAGATTTTTTCTCTAAATCCTCTCGAGAAGGAGCAAGTGGCATTCAAGTGCCAGGCCAGTGATTCAGAGACATGGCACAAGAGGCTGGGGCACTTTCATCACAAAGGCGTGCTGTTTATGCAGATGAATGAAATGGCAACTGGGTTACCAAGCCTGGAGGAGCAAATCACAAAGTGCAAGGCTTGTTTGCTGGGCAAACAGACAAGACTTCCCTTAAAGGAATCCACATGGAGAGCTACAAAGAAGCTACAGCTGATTCATACAGATCTATGTGGTCCACAAGTGACTCCTTCACTAAATGGCAGCATGTATTTCATTATTTTCATTGATGATTATACTAGAATGTGCTGGATTTACTTCATGAAACAAAGTGGCTGAGGTATTTCTGAAGTTTAAAAGATGGGTTGAGAACCAAAGTGGCTGCAAGATTCAAGTCATCAAATCTGATAATGGAACAGAATACACCTCACAGAGGTTTAACTCTTTTTGTGAGGAGGATAGAATTGAGCATCAGCTTATTGCTCCTTACTCCCCACATCAAAATGGAGTAAGTGAGAGGAAGAACAGAAGCATTATGGAGATGACTAGGTGTCTGCTGCATGAAAAGAACCTGCCAAAAGAATTTTGGGCAGAAGCAGCAAACACAACAGCTTTTCTGCTGAATAGGCTGCCTATAAAGGTATTTGAGAAGAAAACTCACTTTGAAGCTTGGTTTGGTGTCAAGCCAATTCTAAGAAATTTGAAGGTGTTTGGCTGTTTGTGTTTTTCTCATATTCCATAGGTCAAGAGAGACAAGCTGGGCAAGAAAGATGAACTTGGAATCTTTGTTGGATATAGTTTAGTGTCAAAAGCCTACAAGATCCATCAACCACAAACAGGGAAGGTGATCACTAGGAAGGATGTCCAGTTCTTGGAAGATGAGCAATGGGACTAGACAGATGAGTCACAGGGCAAGCACAAGGAGGTCTCACTGGAACCTGACGAGCTGGTGGATGATGTTCCACTTAGAGGTACCAGATCTCTGACTGATATATATTAGAGGTGCAGTGTGGCTGTTTTGGAACCCGCTGGTTATGAGGAAGCTAAAAGTGATCAGAGGTGGATGAATGCAATGAAGGAAGAATTGGCCATGATAGAAAAGAACCAAACATGGGAGCTAGTGGAGAGGCCTGAAGACAGGAAGGTAATTGGAGTACAATGGGTTTTCAGGACCAAACTCAATCCTGATGGCTCAATGAATAAGCATAGGGCCAGGTTGGTGGTGAAGGGATATGCACAGGTTTGGGAAGTTGATTTCTCAGAAACCTTTGCTCCTGTTGCAAGACTGGATACAATTAGAATGACTCTTGCCTTGGCAGCTCAACAAGGATGGAAGGTGTATTAGTTAGATGTGAAATCTGCTTTTTTGAACGGAGTGTTGCAGGAGGAGATTTATGTTGAGCAGCCAGAAGGTTTTGCCACACCAGGCCAGGAGGAGAAAGTTTATTTACTGAGAAAGGCTATCTATGGTTTGAGGCAAGCTCCAAGAGCATGGTATAGTAAGATGGATGAGTACTTGCTAGGTCTAGGTTTCAAGAAAAGCCTCAGTGAGTCCACCCTATATGTCAAGAAGTTAGTATCTGACTTAGTGGTGGTGTCTCTTTATGTGGATGATATACTGGTGACAGGCAATAATAGTGCTCAGATTACTGCATTTAAGCAAGAGATGATGAAAATGTTGGAAATGACTGATCTTGGTGAGATGTTGTATTTTCCGAGGATGGAGGTTAGGCAGACTCATAATGAAGTTTTTATCTGTCAGAAGAAGTACTTGAAGGAGATCCTGAAGAGATTCAACATGGAGGAGTACAAGAGTGTGAGTACTCCAATGGGTCAGAAGGAAAAGCTTCAAAAGAAGAATGGATCAGAACCTGCAGATGAAAGAGTTTATAGAAGTTTGATTGGTTGTCATATGTATCTCACTGCAACTAGGCCAGACATCATGTTTACTGTAAGTGTCTTGTCTAGATTTCTTAATTGTGCAAGTCAGTTGCATATGGTAGCTGCAAAGAGGGTGTTGAGGTACTTGAAAGGTACTCTTTCATATGGAATTAAGTTTTGCAAAATTCAGGAGTTTAAGTTGCAAGGGTATTCTGATAGTGACTGGGCAAGATCAATGGATGATATGAAAAGCACTTCAGGTTATTGCTTTACATTCGGGTCGACATGTTTTGCCTGGTGTTCAAAGAAGCAAGAAACATTGGCACAATCAACTGCAGAAGCTGAGTTCATCGCAGCTACTACAGCTGTAAATCAAGCATTATGTTGAAGAAGCTCATGGATGATCTGCATTTGGAGCAAGAAGAAGTAGAAGTATTTGTGGATAATCAAGCTACTCTGGCCATTTCACAGAATCTAGTATTTCATGGAAGAACAAAGCATTTTAAGGTCAGGTATTACTTCTTGAGTGAAGTGCAAAAGGCTGAAGAGGTGAACCTGGTGTACTGCAGTTTAGAAAACCAAATTGCAGATATATTCACTAAGTCGTTTCATGTTGGTCGATTCGAACTTCTCAGGGCAAAGTTAGGAGTGTACAACACTTGATCCAAGAGGAGAATGTTGATGTATCAAGGCTGCACAATCTATTTTCTGTTGAGTCAGTTTGTTAAAGTCCTATTTTGTAGGGGTGTTTAGCTGCATGTTATCTATTCTGTTAGTTTGTTGCAGATTTATTCTGTTACTTTGTCGCTGATTTTGTAGATCAAGAAATCTGTTAGTTAGTGGATAAGTGAGTTTATCAAAAGGCTTGAGTCTGTATTTAAGATTTAAGTTTTCTGAATAAAGGAGAAGTAGTTCCCTTCCAATACGTTCTGTCTTGCTGCAAAATTACAGCTTGTGCTGTCAATTCTCCTTCTGTTCTTTGAGAAAACAACACTGGTTGTTGCATTTGAACCCAAGACAGCAGGCCTATCCTGCATTCTAAAAATTAGATGAGATAGGGATTGCCTTTTATCGGGACATAAACACGGAAACTGCATTATCATAAGTCAAGATCGAGTCTTGTGTCCATAATTGGTTAAAGATGCGTCTGTCTATGCAGGTTGTTCGAGAAGTACTACGATAGGACCACCAATGATACGTACGTACATACGTGTACATCATACGTGGTACGTGTGTACATACACCCCAGAAAGAAAAAAGATAATTAGTCCCCCCTCATTTTATTTATCAATCTACCCCCTCAACATTGCAAGTGAAGTATCAGCTGAACTCCAAGAACTGTGCCGTTGGGGCCTGCTAATGCCAATCACCCCATCCATGGACACGCCCAACCTCCTAATGACCTCCCTCCAAACACATGTAATTCCTAATCTCATAGTATTAGGAATACAATGAACTGACATTATGGATGGAGAAAGGAACGACA
The DNA here is from genome assembly GCA_021437785.1 of Rhodomyrtus psidioides. NCBI lineage: Eukaryota > Viridiplantae > Streptophyta > Magnoliopsida > Myrtales > Myrtaceae > Rhodomyrtus > Rhodomyrtus psidioides. The sequence continues at coordinate 4,610,292 of JAILYB010000005.1, forward strand.
AAGGATGAAAAGATATCATTGTTGGACAGCAGGTTTGGAAGATTCAATAACAGAAATAAAATGGGAAATGGATGACGCAATTCAAAACAATGTATATAGCACAAGGAATGTAATCATCAGCGTGCGCCCCTGAGATGTGATCATCCAAGGCACATGAGCATGGCATGTTCTATCCACTCACGCAGTACTTCATTATACGATATATATATATATATATATACACACACACACAAGATCCATCTCTATAGATAAGAATCAAACTCCTTTAATGATCCACTGTTGGCAGAAGCAAATGACCTGGGGACTCCTCACTAACGGAAATCTACAGACAAAAGTTAATTGACTACTGTTGAAATGTTGATCCATTTTTGTCAAAAGCAAATTTGGAAAGTCTTAAGTTACTACAAGGAATGAAGGATAATGGAGAACGAAATGAGTTGTTGCCAATCGGTCCAAGTCGGCAACAAAGAAGCTACAATAAGGAACAAGAAGTTGCAGTCAATATTTTGTAGTCAAAGATGGTGGACAACACAAAAACGTCTGTCCTTGGTGGTGAAAAAGTATATTAAAATAACAACATTAAAACGTAAGGCGGTGGAACTTAGGCGATTCATGAGTCTATAAATAGGGGTTGATGTCTCATTTGTGCATAGCTCTTCCATGTAACCAATGTAGTCTCATGTAGAACAAGGTCCTTTATGTAATAGCGAAGTTCTCCCATGTAAGTCCTTTTTTATTTATTAGCTTTATATCAAATATCTCTTTATTTTGCTAGTCTACTTGCCATTATAGTTTTCTATATTTCATACCCAAACACACACACTTGCACACACGCTTCCGCAAAATAACCAACAGTAGTATCAAAGCCACGTTCACGATTCGTTGGTCTTGAACGTTTGTTCAAGCCAACATCACACAAAAACCAACAATTACATAGAAAGCAGATATCCTTTCTGTGCGGGAGAAGTTCTGTCTACCTTGCTGTAGGGGCAATGTCCAAATGGAGCTCCATGGAGGTCATTATCGGAGAACCACCACATTGGATCACCAAAGCCTGCTGCAACTCTGCCAATACATTGTTCATGTCCGGCCTCTGAATCGCTGTTGTTTGTGTACAATGCAGAGCAGTCTCCACTATTTTCCAAGCCGAGTTCATCTTGAATCGTCCTTGTAACCTTGGATCCATAATACTCTGTATATCACCTCGTTCAATAAAAGGAGTCACCCGTTGAAGTATGTGCGTGCTTTCGCTGCCATTCTCGCCTCTCACTATTGCAGTTTGGCCTGTGATCAACTCAAAGAGTATGATTCCGAAACTGTAAACATCACTCTTCTTGCTGATTCCTGATGACTGATACCTGGGAGGTGGAAAAAAACTATGATCAAAGAAGGAATCCTGGGCAATGTCAATTGTTTCTTAGCAAATAGAGATCCTGAATTGAACCAGATCAATAACATTGAGTTTTAGCCATTACTCGGGGTCCATGTAGCCAGGAGTGCCCATCGGACGAGTTGACACATGACTATTATTATCAGTGGCAAGAGCCCTTGACAGGCCAAAATCAGATATTTTGGCTCGGAGGCCTTCATTCAACAAGATGTTTGTAGTTTTCAAGTCTCTGTGGATGATAGGTGGGTCGCAACCATTATGCAAGTAGTCCAAACCTGTAATCATTGCAAAAACTGTGTCAACAATCCAAAGCAATGAGAGGGAAAAACCTACAACTGTGGATATCTCATTCATGTGCCTTGTGCTGCATCCACAGCTATTTGTAGTCTCCTTTCCCATGTCAAGACCTCCAGCTGGTCCCCTGTTGGATGCATCTTAACTTTACATATAAGCAGGAAATAGAGTTTTACAGGATTGTTTCAGAGATGAAACAGTACATCAGAACCAATATACGCACCCGACAAACGTTGCCTTAAATTTCCATTAGCCATGTATTCATATATTAATGCCAGGTGCTTGGGATTATTGCAATATCCAAGCAGAGAAACCAAATTTCCATGGTGAAGAATCGTTAAGAGTTGCGCCTGCAGTATCAAAAGTAGTGACATTACTTTGAGAGGAATTTTCTGAAACATCTGCATAATTGTCAGCGTAAGTTTATTTTAGAAGGAAGAGTGCTTGCATCATCCTATCTAACCTCGGCTTGAAATTCCTTTTGCCCTTGCTTTGATGATTGAGAGAGCATCTTCACAGCAACTCTGGTGTCGTTATCCAGTGTACCACCATATACCTTTCCATATCCACCTTCACCAATCTCTTCTCTAAAGTTCCTAGTAATTTTTGAAACCTCTCGATACTTGAAAGGTCGATTCTTTAATCTCAGCATCCCTTGCCTAGAGTCTGTACCAAAAAGGTTCCTATGAGTATTGCAACTGTGACTTTGGATAGTAGATTTCAGAGGAAAATAACTCTAATGGCGTCCTCAACTATTAAAAGACATAGAAAGGGTTCTTCTGATCCTGTTTCATGAGCTATATAGGATAAGATAAGAGGACAAAAATGAAAAGATCTGGGCTGCGATTCTATGACACCTGCCTTCAATATGCTAACGTATAGATGATTTTCCTTTCCTCAATACACATTGATAAGTCTGAGATCGCACAATCAAACTTTCTTTTAGGGAGCATTAGAATATTAAGGACAAAGTTTGTACTCTCAAGTTGTTATAAGTCCTTCCCATGCATGGCAGGGTCACTTTTTGGAAAAAAAAAAAATTCAGAATTTTTATTGTCGATCAGTTAAACTGAGTAATGCTCACACTCTTTGTGATGCTGATGTGATCATGCCGCAGTGATCCTTGTCTCTCTCTCTTCACTCCATTTTCTGGTGATCACTATATAACTCAGATTACTAGTTGTGATCATGCTGTAGTGATCCCCGTCTCTCTTTCTTTGTTTCATTTTCTACTGATCACTATATAACTCAGATTACTAGCGATGGGAAGTTTTGATTAATGCCGACTTTCCTTTATTCCTGATTTTAGCGTTGACGAGATTATGAAATGATACCCAGAAGAAGGGGCGGGGGGGGGGGGGGGGGGGGGGGGGTGGTTAGTACCGAGTTGCTTTGTATTTTCGCTACAGACTACAGAATTATCCTAGTAAATATGCAGTTGCAGATAGAACTGTATTAAAGGAAAACCAAAGTCGAGATTGTTGTCTAATGGAATGTAGATTGAGTACAGGACTAGTGAGAAAATTTACCTGCTATTCTTTTCCGTTTAATAAACCGAATAATAGCCACAACACCACAGAGAACTAAAAAGCCTGAAACTGATGTAACAACTGCAATAAGGGTGGTACTTTGTTTCCTCTTCTGCGGGCAAGTACCAGCTAGGCAAAGATTCGCGTTTCCTGTCAAGCTGCCACAGATAATGGAGGAGTTGAACTTAAATTCCTATAAAACTTGTGAGATTGATTTGCCAAACGCTGACCACAAGTTGGCCTTCTTATGTGTTCTAAATCACATTAGACAAAACATGTTGACGGTCTTTCCATCCTGTAAAAGTCGCATATGACTCGAGAGAGAGAGAGAGAGAGAGAGAGAGAGAGAGAGAGGACCTCATGTTTAAAGTATTGTCCACAACCCTTCTCTTCAGAGCTTCAGGAACTGATCCAATCAGGTTGTTTCCACTTAAATTTCTGCAAATATAGCCACAATCAGAGATTTGTCCACTTTAAGTCTTTCGCTGCTTTACTTAGACACCTTAACTTACAGAAATCTAAGTACTGGTAATTCTGCCAGGATTTCGGGTATTGCTCCTGTAAGCTGATTGTTTGACAAATCTCTGGAAAAAAGAGCAAGTTTAGAACACCCAATATCAAGTTAACCAACTCCGTAGCCAGAAGCAGGATGTTTCCACACATTAGGGAATAGTTTAACAGCCTATGTCTCCTAAAACACAACCTTATTCATTCAATCCTCTCATGGGGGCAACAAACGGTGATACTTACAAGTATTCCAGGCTTGATAGATGTGAAAATGACGACACTATGTTGCCAATCAAATTGCTAGAGCTCAATTTCCTGATAATCACAGATCAAGTGAGAGGATCCCGTCAATGCCATCAACATAAAGGTAGCATTTTTTAGTACAATAAAGAAAAGCTCGTGAACAAAATAAAGGAGGACTTTCCAAATTACTCTCGGTCCTCGTCAAGCCAAGTTGCACTATAAACTATTTTTGTCCCAAAATGAGTACTCAAGATGAGTGTTGTGTACTGCTTTGTTATATCCCAAATGAGCACAGGAGGGTGTCATACTCTGATACCGTTTTGCAATGTCCTTGCCAAATTTATCCAGATGGAGCCCAAAGTGGCTACTCAAAATATTGACTTTCGGGGGGCAGGTAGCCTATTTGAGTCACTTCATGTGCTCTGTCCCACTTCATTTGAGACTTTGGTCGTAACATGATCACAATCTTGAAAACCTCAAAGAGACTAAGAACTTCGACAAAAGCATTATATAGTTCTAAGTATAATAAATAATTCACACCAGAAGGTTGCATTCATCCTGAATGTTCTTCCTCATTGATACAAAAAACTACCATTTCTCATGACGAATGATAAATCGTCTTAAATTTCACCAAGCAAACCAGTATTATCTAAGAAAAGTGTAGGGGGAACTCACAGCGATATAATCCTTGGAGGATTTCCATAGCTGCAATCTAGACCATCCCATGCGTATTTGCTTGGTACGCATGGATCACCTCGCCAGCTTTCTCTCTTAATGTGGTACATTCCTTTGATGTCATTGATAGATTTCACTGTGGTTTAAATCACAGAAAAGATCTGTTGTTCAAAGAGAAGGATAGAAATGCAAAAAGGGGTTTCAATCACCTATGAATTATATGGACTTCTAGTTTTTCAAAGACTTGTAACAATTTGAGGCATCAACTTTAAGGTACTTTCAAGCAATTTCCAAGCAAAAAGCACTCAAAGCAAGACATTAAGCAGATAGCAAATTAAGTAATAGTTAGCCATATCCATTGATCCCAATAAAGCAACTATTAATAACATAAGACCCACAGTGGAGACTGTATATTTAGCATGAGGTAAATCTTCCTTATTAACAATGGAACTGTCTTATTATTATCGATGTCAATTGCAGCACAGCTGTACAAAGCGTAGTAGACAACAAAAACATGTAGAAGAATAAAAGCATACCATCAACGCGTGCTGTGGGTACATTTGTAAGATCCCTGACTGTATAAAACTCCACGGCATTGAGGAACGGTGGATTTCCAGACTTATCCTTCGAATCAATCGAGAAGGTGATGAGCGACCCGCTAACTGGAGTGGAAACCACAACCGCTGGCTTTAAGTATTCAAGGCTCACTGTCTCCTTGAATTGATTACCATTCATGGAAATTGTGAGCTCCCTCCGCGGGCCATTCGTCAGTCTCTCAAACTCCACGAAGTGAAAGTACAAAATCCATCTCTCTGCAGAACTCAGAGGTGTCCGCTTGAAAGATAAGGGAGAACTGGCATTCATTGTGCTTTGAGCAGTCCGAAGAACTTCCCCGGGGATCTTATACTTACACTCTTCATTATCGTCAGATGAATCAATGGCAGATGTGGTGGTCAGGATGAACCAGTTATCATAGATTAGAGCTGTCCAGATCCGATCGTAGACATCGACAGGGTGCCTGGGTTAGGCATTTCCAAAAGGCACACGCCGTTAATGAGCAAACAATCAAGCAATTGACTGAGTGACTAGAAAATGTGAATTCATATGGATACGCAGCAGAAATAACGAAGCTACTATATTCGACACATTACTAGCGAAAAGCACCCCGAAAGTCAGAATATCTCACTTGCATTCAATGCAAAAAACTTGAAAATTGCATTAATGATGTGCAGTTGATTATATCTGTCAAGAGGAGTCAATTGCCACGGACTTGTAACATGTTGTCTGTATACAACACCTCAGTCTAGTATAGCTTACGTAATTAAACAAGAATGTTGATGGTTTTGAAGCATTTCCTAACCTAGCGGCCCTTGGTCTTTTCCATATTTTTTACATGTTACCAATTCGTTTGGCCTTATTTTTCTGGTTAGATTTGACATTTGTGACCTTCAATAGTTTGCAAAATGGCAGAACCCGATTAAAAGAAGAACATTGAATCTTTGTCTTCACTACGATTACTTTCTATTTGTACTTCAAAAGTCGACTCACCTGATACATTCTATTTCTTATGACTACCATACGTTTGTATTTCAAAGAGTAATTGATCACCTGATTATGGACGCCAAGCTTCTTCCAATGTCGTACCGCAAATCGAGTTTCAAGAATCCAGATCCCAATCTATAGATGTCATCATCAAAAGCTCTTAGTTCCAATGCCGAAATGAAGGGCACTCCATTCCCAGTATTCACAAGACACACTTGTATATCATCTGCCCGGGACACATAGATGATTTCTTCATAACTGTAAACTGAGTAGTTCACCGTGGTCCAATAATTAACATCGATGTAGAGGTCGAATGCAGGATTTTGATTCTTCCCATCATAGTTCCCATACCAAAATGATGCCCTAATCAAGTAGCTGTTGTTCTTGCCTAGCTTTGGCCTTAAAGTGTAACAGTTCCTCGTTCCATTGGGAAAACTCCTTAAATTCTTCGACAACTGCCGATTAGGTTCATATATTACCTCCGTTGATACCTGCATGTTCTTTCCAGAGTCTATGAACCCTTCGTCTGTTTCGAATGCCACGCCGATTTCCTTGTCGATGTATGCATTAGGTGCCCCGCAATCGATGCTGATAAAACCTTTCAATTTCAAATGAAGAGTAACTCAACATAATGGAACAACAGTTTTTTCTTCTTTTTCTTTATTTTTTTTTTTCCCCTGATGGACCATTGAAACGAGTTCAGTGAATCCAATGAACGATTTGACCCTAGATCTAACGAGGATGAACATAAAGAAGAGACCACTTTGTTTCGCTAAAAGTTCAAGACTAATGGATGGCCATAGACGAAGCTCAAACCACAAAGCAGGAAAGTGTCATGGTGAGTTTGCAAGAAAAGGCAGAAGAACGCATTCAAACTATAGATTAGCCTCTCCTGCAAACTCAAAAACATAGAGAGAAAGAGAGAGAGAGACCTGGATTTTGTTGAGCATGAACCACAAGGATAGCAAGCAGAGCGAACGAGAAAGCTACAGTCGATCTTCCCATCGTGTTTTCACTTTCAGCAGTGGTGTTTGAACCAGAGAGTAGCGTGAGGATTCCATGCATGTTCGAAAGTGGGGTTATATCGACTGTCTAGGTTACTAAATTTATTTTTTCTTGTTACGTTTTTTTTTCTTTTTTTGGTCCAACTCTTTTTCTTCTTTTTTTTTTGGGTCCAATTTTTGGTCCAACTTGTTACTTACTTAGGTCGGTCACTTTTAACCTCACATGAGAGCGAGGGGAGGCATCACTATCAAGGGTCACCGTTCATGTCGGAGATGATATGATCCTTGCCCTTCATATTCAACCAAGTCCCGCACGATCGAGTCCACCCAGTCAATCGAGAAAAAAAAGGATCGGCATCAATCATTCGAATTGCCTCTCCTTAAAGTATTTTTCCTTGAAAACCTGCTTGATTTGGCATCTTGGAAAATAAATTTTGAATGGCTTAACTAGCCCGAAATTGTATGAGAAGATTATCTAATTCTATGCTTCTTCGTTTTTGGGTTCAATCGAGGAATGAAGTTTTAATTCGCTCTTTTTATATATTTTTGAACTTCACTCTTTTGGTGTGTTCTAGTCTAGACAAATTGGCGAACTTTCACGGATATAAGCTAAAAGACGCGAGAGCCTTTCCTCAATGTTGCGATTTAATTCTAATTCCATAGTCCCACTTATTAGATGTCTAACGGCAATTTCATTTGTTAACCCGATTTCTGATGGGATTCAACATGAGTTTGTGTGGTTGTATTAGCTATTTCTGAATGATCCATGATAAGAATGATTCATTTAACATCTGTTCCGTGTACGCATGATTATGCATATTTCTCCCCATGCATCCGACATTTTTTCTAGGAGCATAACTAATAATGGTCCAATCAAATTTTTCTGTTGTACGAAGTTAAACCACTAATGGCAATAACGCTGATTAGATATGCACGCATGTTGCCCCATTGATAACATCCTTCATTATGGGGAAAACTACTGCTGATCACAATGCCTAACTTTAGGTGACCCAACGTTCTTTGGATATTGGTGAAAAAAAATTTCTTTTGTACATTTCTTACTCTCTTTTTTTTTTTTCTTTTGATGGTCAAACGAATTCCCAAGTGCTCTTATTAATGGGTGGAGCAAGAAAAAGAGCTTTGGACAGGTTCCACGATGGACCCCCCGGGAGGCCAATAAAAAGTGACTTTTCTTAAAGTACTGCGAGAGATTAAAGATACTCGCGCATCATGACTAAAGAAATCATAGACAAAAGACATTTGATGTAATGACAGTATTGAAAATGAGACTTTAGCGTTGTTGCATTGACAATGTTGCCAAAACCCATCATTGTTCGTCGAGAAAATGGTTACCTCCCCCTCCCCCCCAACCTACCGACAACAAAAAAAGGGAGGAAAAGAAGATGAAATGTCAATGGGATAGATCGAGTCTTCCACGCATCATCAAATTATGACACGACCACGTTGTCATTGCTAAGATTTGCTTTAATTCGAAGAATCAAGATAATCTCGTTATGCTGTATTATTTTCATCTATATATCGTGCATATTTTCTTCTTCTTTTCGATTTGATATCTATGTCCTGCCGACCATTCTTCGATACTAAACCATATCTCTATTTTCGTTTTCAATTACTCCGGCTGGATCCGGCAATGTCTTAGATGTAGCCATGGTGATTTTGAAATTACAGGTGTAATCTCGGCTTTGATTTAGGATCTCTCTAACTAGTTACTGGCCAAATTTGCTAACTTTTAGCGCACACTATTATTGCGTAAAGTAGATGGCCCCATACCAGGCCGCTGATTGGGTAGCTAGGGCCACAGTTCAAACTCTCTCAGCCCTAACCGATTCTCTAAACCTCCTCATTTGCTTTGGGTTTTATTGTGCTATGAGTGTGTAGACTCTAGTGTTTCAGGTTCAAGTTCTTAATGAATGAAGTTTGCTTCTGTCCCCCCGTCCCCCAAAAAAAAAGTAGATGGCCCAATACGAAAAGCTCTAGCTACCTTGTTTCCTCCCTTCTTAGGATCTGATTTTTTTTTTTTTTTGGTCATACAGATGATGAATACATTGTCACCAAAGTGACTTGACTTCTCCCCTTGTCTTTCTTGCATAGAAAGAGACCTCCAAAAGCCATTCCTCGTGGTTGTTGGCCTATGAACTTTCCCAGCACTAACGTTGTAGCAAATAGAGAAAAATGGGTTTTCTTTTTCAAAAAGGAGAAAAAAGAAGACGAAACGGCAACGGAATTGACCAAGTCTATGATCCATCATCTAATGCGACACAACTTTATCACTGCTAAGATTTGTTTTGATTTAACGAATCAAGATATTCTTATTTTATTGTATTTCTCTCATCTATCGATCATATATCTTATTCTTTTTTATGTGTATATCTATGTCCTTTCAACCCGACTGATTTTCGATACCAAATAATATCTTTATTTTTTGCGTTTGTCGGTCCCAATAATGTTTTAGATGGAGCGACCTTTGTTTTGAAATTTTGAGTTTGATCCCGGCTTTGATTTAGAATCTCTTTAATTGGCTACCAGCGGAATCTGATAACATAGCACACATTCTGTTTACGTAAAGTAGGTGGCGCCATGCAAAAGCCCTAATTCCCTTGTGGTGATGAATCATGAATCCATTGTCAACATGGTGAATAGACTCCCCCTTATCCTATTGCGTAGAAAGAGACCTTTAAAGCTTTTGTCGATTTTCACGTAGACCAAGTCACCGGACCTAACTATTTATTTAAATCAGTAAATTATGTATGAAAATTAACTTTCCTTTACAGCACTAATGTTATAGTAGATAATTTACAATATTATTATTGATACTCAATTTCATATTTTTAAGCATATCATTCATATCAGTTTAATGAATTTTATTTGGTGAGGCTAAAAATAAGTACGGGTATATACAAACATTTTCGCAATGGCATTAATTTTTTTTTTTAAATGATCAATGAGTTTGCTTGTTATGATGGAGTAACTTAGGTGTTTTCATACATAAGTGAAATTCTAAGTTCGATTTGAATGTCAATATTGCAACTAATATCACTTTTTGTATTGCTTGCACCTAATGGCTTTTCTCTTTCTCATTTCATGCTTTTTTTATGATTTAATGATTTTTTCCGTAATCTTTGGCATCTAATATCATTCTCTTTTAGGAAAATTGCCCAAAAAATCCTAGACCTATTGTACGGTGGTCAATTCAATCATAAACCTTACAATTGTGTCAATTTAATAATAAATTTTTATCAATTTGTCAATTTAGTCAATGCGGCCAATTTTGACCAAAAATCACTGATATGGATATTTTTATAATTTTATTTTGTTTTTCTAATGTTTTTCTTCTTTGTTCCTCATTTTCTTTTCTTTTCTTTTTTCTTTTTCCCCTTTTTTCCAGGCTTCGTCGATGGCCAGCGGAAGGAAACAAGAGAAAAAGAGAAAGAAAAGTAAGAATTCAGAAAAAATTGCAAAATTTATCCATGTCAATGCCAGTTATCTAGCATAGGGCGAAAGGTTTATGATTAAATTGACAGATTGAAAAAAAGGTCTAAAACTAAATTAGCGCGATAGAAAGGTTTAGAACTAAATTAGCTTCCGTGCAATAGATTAATAACTTTTTGGACAATTTCCCCTTTTTCTTTATCAAGCCTAGCTCTTTAATGAATAATTTAACTGTTTTTTTTATTCGCCATTTGTTATTTTTCATGGCCTTGTTTTAATTCTTTGCCCATTTTTGCCTTGTGTACATGTTATTTCTCCAAACCCAGTGCCCCATTCGGAATGGCTAAATTCGATCAAAGAAATTTGAATCTTTCTCTTTACGATGATTACTATACATCTGTATTTCTAAAAAAAAAAAAGTGAATTACCTGGTACAAGACTTCAAGCTTGGTCCGCACTCGCCGCGAACTGATTTGCAAAAATCCAGATCTCACTTGTATATCGTCTTCCTGGGACACATACATGATTTCCTCACAATTAAGTCCAGCGGTTCACCATGCTCCGATAATTAACATCAACGTATATGTGGAATGTGTCGGGAAAAATCCCTTAAATATATTGGGAAAATCCGCGAAGAGCTGACCATATCGTGGATATGGATTGATAATATCATATCATTAAATGGCCCGATTATTATATAAATAATAGATACATTAATGTGAAAACTAATTATAAAATGACGGATAAACAGTCGTAAAGTGTTGATCTCGAAATTATAACTATTTAACGGACATGTCCGAATAAATTATGAAGTTACATAAAACCAGTCCTCTCTCTTTCTAACAACGCACAAAAACTCCATCCAAGTCGTGAGAGTGGGTTCTAGAAGAAAAAGCGATTTCTTTCTCTAATCCCTTTTCTTAGAGTCAACAATGGCGTCATCTAGATGAAAGAGTGATTTCTTTCTCTAATCCCTTTTTCTTACTCTCACGCGTTTTCGTGCGTTGTTAGAAAGAGAGAGGACAATGGCATCATCTTCCGACCAAAAAAGAAGAAGAAGAAGAAGAACAATGGCATCATCTTCTACGCATTTGGGTTTGTATATAGTGTCATTTCTATGATGCTTTCATGAAAATAATGGGCCAGAGATCATGGGCAAGCGCACATGGGCCGCATGCTTTACGGGAACAGGGTATCTGCTCGGAGCAGCCCAAAGGCCTAGAGCAGGAGTAGCCCAAATCAAAGTGAAAGGGCCTGAACAGTAAAATGATGGGCTGTACTTATTAAAATGCACTTTTCAATAAAGCCTCAAAGAAATTTAACTTACCGTCTTATTAAGTGGTTTTATTTAATTGCTATCCTAGGTAGAATTTAAAACTAATGATGATTTTATGGCTATTGTGTTAGAAAAAATCCCTTATGATATTTTGAAGATGAAAAAATAATCAAAGAATAGTAATGTGTTTATTAATTGAGTAGAATCAAGTGAAAGATGCATAAGCTGTTATGCATGTGTTGTCTTAATAGAGCGCTTGATGAGCTCAAATGCTAAGGAGAGTATCAAAAGCAACGTTTAGATTCAGAAGCAAACCAATTTTACAACGTCTAGTAATCTGACTTGGATTTCTTTTTTACTATAGTCAAGTTGTCCTACATAAATGAAGAACTCTACATATAGAAACCTAAATTCAGATTGTATGGGCGACTGAATCCATGAAGATTATGATTTTATCACTCAACGACTATTCAATCTTCTTTGTACAATTTTTTCCAACGGGATGATCGAAGAGTGATCCTCTAAAGATTATCCAACGGCTAGATTGGAAGTGAATGAGTATAAAGAGACCAAGGTGTCGAAGATAAATGAGAGATAAAGAATTGATAATTTCAAGGTTCGAAGAAAGTTTCAATTTTTACATACTTGTCTTCATGTGCTTCAAAGTTATATTCCTTAAAAGGTGTCGAAAAGAGTGATTGTGTGAGATTGTTTGATCTATCCTTTTGAAAAGCTTCACTCATTATAATCTCTCATTGATTTACCAGTGGAATCCAAATAGTAGGCTGTTAGAGTGGCGAACGAACGTAGGCTTGATCAAAACCGAATCACTATAACCATCACATGTAAATCTCTCTGTCCTTTAAATTTTACTCATTGTTTCTGAGAGTTTATTGCACACACATGAATCTGAATATATTGTTGATCATGTATAGATTTTGGCTTAGTTCTAAACTTGACAGAACCTTTTGTATTATTATTGTAGTTTTATAGGCACCAAAGTAACCAAACTAGAATTTTTTATGTCATGCATAGATGCTCATTTGTCCATGATATTAATGAAATTCCTAAAAAAATAGATGGATAAATCGGCGCTGATAATAACTTTAGGTTGCTTTTGGTTGTCAGGATATAAGTCAGGATATGATATGTTTTATCATATCCTGTATTTGATGGCTATTCAAGATAGGATAAATGGGGTTATATGGGGATATAGGGGATAAGTACAATACAAGTGCCATAACTTTTGTACGGCGTTTACTTGAGTGCCATAATTTTTAAAACGTTCACTTAAGAACCATGTCGGAGCAAAATCATTTAGGTGAGTGCCAATTCTGGCGAAAAACATTCACTTGAGTGTTATGCTATTATTTTATTGATTTCTGAGTGCCATATGGATTTTTTTAAAATTTTTTTGAATTTTTTACAAAACTTTTATTCATTTTGATGTTTTTATTTTTATTTTTGTTATTTAATATTTAAAAAAAATAGAGAAACCCTTGGTTTCTCGATGGTGGCCAGCGAAGGTCGCTGCAGGCCACCACCGGTCGGCCTAGGGGCCAGGACCGGCGAGGCCGTGACGGCCCTTGGGTGCAGCCGTCACGGCCTCGGGTGGGACGGGCGAGGGCCTTGCGCCCCCGCTGGCCTTGGCCGAGGCTACAAGGGCCGTCGCGAGGCGGCCGCCGAGGGTCGTAACGGCCTCGTCGGCCCAAGGCTAGCCGACCTTAGCCTCTAGGCCAACCGTTGGTGGCCGGCGGCGACCCTCGCGAGCCACCACCAAGAAACCAAGGGCTTCTCTGGTTTTTTTAAAAAATATTCAAAATAAGAAAATTTAAAAAAATAAGAAAATTATAAAAATTTCCACGTGTACAATAAAATATTCCAAAAAATCACTTCGTCGAGGCCACGTCATCATTTCCGACTGCCATGTCACCTTTGGCACTCAAGTGAACATTTTTTAAAAGTCTGAAAGTTATGGCACTTAAGATAACGTCGTGCAAAAGTTATGGCACTTATAGTGTACTTATCCCAAGATATAGCCAGAATTAAAAAAAAAAATCCTATAGGAGGGGTGGAATAAACCATCATAGGATTTCTCAAGAGAGCAGATCGAGGAGAACCAGGTTTTTCACACTTCTGCGCCATGCCAGGCTTCCTTTCTAGTTGGGGGGGGCAGCCTCTCCAGCTGTGGCAACCGCTAAGTGTGGTCATCTCTCCGGCGACGCCAGGCGAAGGTCTCTAGCCCCAAAATTGGTTATCTCCACGATATTGTTCTTGAATCGATTGTTTGACGTGATATGAGACCACGTTTCTCGTTCTTTAATCGATTGATCTTTTCTAACATTCGAAAAGAGTCTCGACATGTTATGAATAACTTGAGTTTGATCATGGACTTTCAAAAGGTTCTCGACATTCAAAAGGGCTCTCTTGGACAACTTGCATGACTGCATCTTGAATTTGTGAAAAGAAGCTGGATAATTAAATTGTCCAGCATTTTTCACTTACTCGACAAGACAATGAGCACGGCTAGCGGATCATTCTCATTCAATTCCTAATCATCCTAATTCTACGGGGTCTGTTTAGTCGATGTAATGCATGAATTCAGATGGCACAAATCTCTACTGAATAATTACTCATTCATCGAAACTCATCATTGAATAATTTCTAAAGCATCTTGATGTTTCAGTAAAATAGAATCGATCTCAGACGCGCCTTGCCTCTACTTATCCAACTTTAAATTCGTAGTTCATCAAAAAGTAGATAGGATATGACAAAATCTTTAGATTTCTTATCATATCGTATATTTTTTTTGGTACGGAAAAATTATTAAACTTATCATATCATATTCAATCATATTCTGACTAGAAATCCGAACGACTAAACGCAACCTTAGGATTTACCCAAAGGATAAACATTCTTCTATGATTAGTAAACATAATTGAGGTACTTTGCTATTTTAATTATATATTTATTTATCCTCATATATCAATTACATTCGGTTAAAGATATTTAATTACCTGATAAAGCATGCGTGGTATTTATTTATGACTGTACATTTTGTAGTACCTACATAAGGAGAACCTAAGTAGCACCAACACCGACACGCGACACGACACATTAACACATCATTTCTAAAAAAAAATAGAGAATTTCGACACGTTGCATATATCATGTACTTATAAAAATAACAGTGATGAATTTCTTCTTATTCTTCTTCTATTATGGATTCATGAGTAGGATTTTTTAGTCTAGCTGGGTATATTAATATTGGGGTGGTTGGATATATGACTTAAGTATGTATACTTTTGATAAATTTACATTTAACCCATAATTTAATGAAAATGCTTAAAATTGATCTCATGAGTGTCGAAATGACGTGGCGAGATGTTGGACTTATGTGTCGCTGGGCGTGTCTTGAGCGCTGAGCACATGTCAATCGCATGTCAGAGAGTGTCAAATAGTCTCGGTCGCGACACGAAAACTTTCAAAGAGTGTCGGTGCTTCTTAGAGGAGAACTACTAGAAGCTTCGATTGTATTAGGGTTGAATCCATTTATTATGAGCATCATGATAGTTAAGAATAATGAGACATATTTGAAGAATTTCTCTATATTTCAATATATCATACTGAATCTAACCCCAAAAAAAAAAATTATCATAATGAGGGGGTACATCAGCCTATTTATAGGTTATATGAGATGACTATCTAAGGTAACATATATCAATTAAGATATGCACAATCAAGTAAAACAAGAAGTGAAAGTTGAGAATCGAAGGCTATGGGTGAGCATGGTTCCAATGTAGAACCAAGAATCTGGAGAATCGGATCGATGGGCACCAATTGGTTTCAGGTTCTAGGGTATGTAAGGTAAGTTCCAGATTTTAAAAATTGAAGTACCTGTTTTGATGGGTAAGTTTCAGGTAGGTAGCACATAGAACCTAAAACGTAGAGCAAATTTTTATGTCTTTCTTGTTATATGTTTTCTTGCCATTTGGTATTCCATGGTGTCCTTTATGAGTGGATAACCTGAAGCCACTTTACCGTCGAGACTTTTGCTTTGTCAATATTTCATATTTTTCGTGTGTTTAATATGAGTTGTGATCCATAAATTGTAGCAACAGGTGGTGGTCATTAAATGTAATGATTCATTACAACCATCCAATTAAGAATAAATATGGAATCTGGAACCGACCCTAGAATCTGTAACAAAGTAGACTCTAGGTAAGGTAGGTTTCAGGTGAAACATGTACGGAACCTCAAACTGCTTACCCCTATCGAAAGCCAACATCATTCGTCCTTTATGGTCGACTTTGTTGTCGAAATAGTAACTGAATATATGTTGCCGATATAGCTGGCATGACTATACCAAAAGAAATAAGCTAGTCTTTACTAAGCGAAGCTACTATTCAAAAATTATCTTTGTGAAAAAAAAAGCTCGACTTGGCAATGCATTGCCAATGTTGTAAGACGACCACCGTGGTGCTTGGTCATAGACTCATAGGTGAATGAGGCACTTGGGTGAAAACTTTGGAGCGGCGGGATGGATTTATTTGGGGTGTACACCGGGAGCGAAGTTTTCTCAATGTCAAATGGTTGTTTTAGGAAAGGAGGCTCGCTTCTGTAAAAAGGTTGCGCACTGTTAAAAAGACTGCCTAAAACGTAAGATTTGGTATGAAAAGAGAGGTAAGCTTAATACTTATGTATCACTGATGTTCCTCATAATACTTGGTGGCGTGATTCTGATGCTAATACATGTATCTGATATGATGCAGAGATTCATTGTGATCCAAACCAGAAACCGAATCGGAGATTTTCTATATATAAGAAATCATATGAAGGCTCCAACTGAAGGAGTAGGCACCTCATCATCGAGTCTTGGATACTGGCTATCGTTCAGGCCTACTAAAGACTCTTTATTTAATTTCTGTTTCAAAATTGGACGTTGCTAGGTTCAATGATAAGTTCGGACCTGGTAGTTTCAGCTTATATAAGAATACTGGTACCGTTCGTTCAGGTGTTCTTTATATACACTGAAACTTGGTAATATTTTTGTAGAATCTTAACTTACACTGCATGGTGATATCGGATTAGGTGTAGCATGTTGACTGAAAATTTTCCTTACTTGTGGCAATAAGTGTTTCGGTCCTGCATCCGCAGGAAGGTTAATGAGATTGGTGAATAAATTTGGGATTTATTAAGCTAACCAAACATAAAAAAAGAAAAGGAGCCAAAAGAAGCACCCAGCTTTTTGAAGTCATACGCGCGACATTTGTAGACGTTTTTGACAGTCACAACCCTCAATGCAGAAAAAATTTATTTTATCACCATTATAGATGATTTTTTGTGTTATGATTATGGTTGTTTGCTTCATGAAAAATCTCAATTAGTGGATGCCATTGAGGCATACATAAAGGAGATAGCAAGACAGTTAATATGTTGGGAAAACTTTATATGATATCTTGAAGTTGGCAAAACTGTCTTATCTATATTTCATCTTATTTTACGATGTACTAATACAAGGAGAGCCTTATCACCACGATAGATCCCAAAATATAAAGTGAAAGATTGTTCACAGCTAGATGGACCTTAATAGAGGTTAACAAGTCAGAGAACGGGAAGTTCATGAGGACATGGAGGTATTGTAACAAAGTGAATTCATATGGTATTGGTTACATTCAGGAAGACAATACCTTAGCCAAATGCAGGAAGCCTTAACAGACTCACGCGTTGCTGATAGGAACTGTTCTTTTTATCACCTGAGAAGAACATGCCTGCCACGTGATCATGTTATGTGAGACCTAGATGTTTCATTAACTATCAATCTAAGTCTCGAGGAATATTGACAGCAAGCCATGGGCCTGGAACTCCGGAAAACATATAAGAAGGAGAGTCTAATCTGTTTGTAAATCAATTTGGTGGAAATAATTACTTCCTAATATAGACAACTTCCTTCGTTGAATCCACATAATTACTAAAAAGACCAGATTGTGCGGGCGATCAGGTCTCTCGGTGATTGTGTTGTTTATTTCCAACAGCAAATTGAACATCCTGAATATTATCCAACGGTAGCTTGGATCATGAAAACTATATTAGAAGATCAACGCGTGCTAAATAATACACGACTTGCGAGAACGACTAGAAACTAACAAAACCGTATTTTCGATACACTTCTACCCTTGTTGTTGCACGAGAAGTTCATTTACTAATAGTATTTCACTTATTGTAATCTCTTTTAAGAAGTATGCATATGTTGTTGTAGTGTTTGTGATATGGTAGTGTGATCTACGAACTTTGGGTGGAAATAGTATGCGCTACATTGTAAAATCTCAAAGAATTACTAGTGAATTTCAGCCCGCTGATGGCTGTTTATCTAAGTGAGTGCACGCAGGTGTAATCTAAGCTGAACCGCTGTAAAACTTGTGGGCAATATCTTCTACTTCTCTTTATTATTTTCATATTTATTTGATAGAAGCAGACTACACTTGATATCGTCAGCTTATTCTTTCATATATTAAAATTGTTCTGGCTTATATCAAACTTGATTTTAATAATTTCTCAAAATCTACCAGGTTTCGTAACTATTCACCATATCTAGGTTGCATATTTAGCCATAACAAAATAAAAGGGTGGAAATCATAAAATTAGACAGACGCGATGAATATTATAAAAATTTAATCGTAGTAAGTGGATCAACCTCCGAATGGCTAGTTGATCCACATACATTTTACTGTCCAAACCTTAGTCCGAGAACAGGTAAGAAAATGGATCAACCTCCAAATGACTAGTTGATCCATATAAGTAGCAAAATAACCTTTCTTTATGGAGATCTTGAAGAGCAAGTTTTTATGGATTAACCTCAAAAATTTTCCAAGTAAATGACAAATGGTGTGTAAACTCAAGAAGTTAATAATTGGGCCTAAACAGGCTTCTCAATAATAGTATATAAAATTTGATAATATATCACATCTTTTGGATTTAAGGAAAACAACATTGCTCGGTGTATATACCGAAAGGTCAGCGGATCAAATTTAATTTTCTAGTGTTATATGTTGATGACATCTTACTTGTTGCTATATGCTCTATGCAAGGGATCCTACTGATAGGAACATAAATATTTCATGATAGATGGTCTAAGCATTGCTAGGATTGTCTCCGAAATACTATATGGACAAAATTCTATATAGATGAATAGATATTCACCTGAGGTAGCTCCCATACAAAAAAGCGACAAATTTTGTCTTATGCAATGTCTGAAGAATGATGTGGAACGTAAGAAGATGGAATCAATTCCATATGCCTCCATTGTCGACAGCTTGATGTATGTGCAAACCTATGCAAAATCCGACATCAGTTTTGCGGTTGGAATGTTAGGCAGGTATCAAAGTGACCCTGGAATTGAACATTGAAAAGCTGCAAAGAAAATATTGAGGTACCTGCAAGGAGTAAGGAATTACATGCTCATGTACAGAAGATCCAACCATTTAGAAGTGATTGGACCGTTGGATCTTCGGTTCAAACATTGCTGGATGACTTGGCAGCAGAAAATCTGCATTTTGTTACCCATCCCTATTAGCAAAAGGAGCAGTATCATGGAAACGTTCAAAACAGTTTGTCATTGCTTCATCCAATGGAAACAGAAATTGAGGCATGCTTCGAAGCCATGATTCATGCATTATTATGGCTGCAAAACTTTATTCCAGGATCTAAGCCACTTAAAACTTACTGGGATTGTTGAGAGCACAATAAAAACCAGTACCTTCACCTAGATTTCAACAGAAGCCCATATTCGAGTCATATCCAATCGAACTTGTAGTTACTTAAAAAATTTGAGCCACCGTGTTATGGGCAGACTATTTTATATTAATTACTCTATCGTATAAATTCTCAAATGTGAGAATTTTTAATACAACTCACATGTGCATATGAACAACTATTTCCTCATGCTTGAGCTTACGTATGTTTCCCCTTAATTCATATCTCTTCCTCAACACAAATGATTAAGGTTGTCCCGAGATTGTGTTGCTATATTACAATGCCCACCTTCACCAAGATCTTTATTGTTAGATGATCGAAAATCGCGCTGGTCACGAGACTCATTTCTTGAGATATTCGTCAAATAGCGAAACACATTGAAAGTAGACCGCCAATCAATCATTGGTTCTGTTATCATTTGTTGGGAGAGCACGCTAGAAGATCAATACCTTAAATATAGAAGATTTCAAGAGAGAGCTCAAGTTTTGAGTCTGTCAAGATATATAGTTAAACTCTTCTTTGCTCAGAAGTAAGTTAGTGTCTCATGCAAACTCAGAAACTTTTCCCATCGCAGAAGCATGTGAGAGAGAGAGAGAGAGAGAGAGAGAGAGAGAGAGAGAGAGGGAGAGAGACCTGGATTTTGTTGGGCTTGAAGTCCAAGGACTGTATCCGAAGCTAAAGAAGAAAGCAATGCAAACGAGAAAGCTGTAATCCTTTCCATGGTGATCGAACTGTGGAGATTGTCGAAGAGAGAAAGTGTGAGGAAGATATGCCTGCTCGCAGCATATTAATATGACGAGCCCTCGGTACAATCGACGTCATCTTCATGGCTATGCCCAGTATATTTCATCGGTGGTATGCATTTTGTATATCTTATTTTCCTTTTTGTGCACTTCATCTTGTTAGAGGAAAGACGGTTTCCACCAAACATGGTAATTAAGAGTTTGATATATGTGGACAACATGGTCATGAATTTCATAAAATTGAATATAAGTCAACATCCTACCATGATTAAGTGAATTTCTGAAGGCATATACAGAATCGACTTGCATTCAGACGCTAATTTTGAAAATTAGTTTCTTCTTCTATTGAAAATACTACGGGGATAGGAAGTATACTTGCCAAAATGGTCAGAGATCCATTTCGTAACCCATAGTTATCTTCGGTAAATGAGTTATAGCCGAAAATTGATAATTCTATATAATGTATTGAAAGCCAATTTTTTAGCATCTTATGGTCGAAATAGTGAAGTTATCCAAATATTATATACACATGAAGAGCTTAAAGTGGGTTAATTAAGCAGATATGGATTTTCATAGGTTAGATTAAATATGAAAGTATTTTAAAAAGTGTGTCGGGTCAGGTATGGGTGACTAAATTTGTATTGCATAATCTTGATCGGACGATTTTTGACCCAACTCAAAACTGACCCAACCCACCAATTTGATTGTCCTAATCGGAAGTAAAACTCTGACCCCTTGTTGGGCTCTTTGGCCTGGGCATTACTCTCATCTTTTAATCTTCTTCAGTTTATTATTGACCAAATCATGGCTACTATACCAGCAGAAAGTATCAAAGTCTTAAGCACCAAAATAAAGTCAATAGACAGCTTTTGATTGATTAAATATAGAAGATTTTATAATATACCGTGTTAGGCGCTAGTTGTTTATTTTTTATTTGTATGTATCATTGGTTAAACAGTACACCGCGTGAACACCATCAATGTTTTGCGGTAAATATTGGTGTTTCTTATCACCAAACCAAACAACAATCACATATAATGCATATGAGAGAGAGAGAGAGAGAGAGAGAGAGAGAGAGAGAGAGAGAGAGACCTGGAATTCGGTGTGGGGTTGAACCAGCAACATTATTTCCGGAGAGAGAGAGAGAGAGAGAGAGAGAGAGAGACCTGGAATTTGGTGTGGCGTTGAACCAGCAACATTATTTCCGGTGCTAAAGAAGCAATCGACGCACCCAAGCGCAGCACAATTGATCTTTGCATTCACGATGGGGAAGAAAGAGAGAGATCGTCCAATAATGGCAATCCAGAGTGGCATATAAAGCAAGTAGTCACATCAATAAGAGCTTTAGTGTTTGCCCATAACCGAGGTGTAAAGAGAAAAGTAGGCTACTCTTGTCTATTTAGTAGGGGTGAGCGGTTTCAGGTCCAGTACAATATCATCTGAAACCCGAAATATGTTCTTCATTTTTCAGAATTTTAAACGTTCTATGTATACCTTGGAACCTAGAATTTACCCTATCATAGGTTTAGTATCGATTTTAGGTCCAGATAGATTTCACCTGTATTTTTAATTAAACGAATTGGAATGAATAATCACATTTGATGACCATCATTTGTTGCTATAATCCATTGATCACAACTTCTGTTTAGATACATGAATAAATATGAAATATTTACAATGTAAAAGTCTCAGTCATAACATCGTTGGAAATGAAAGTTCAGAGTAGTGGTTCTAGATTATACACTCATCATCGGATGCCATAAAATACTATAGGATCGTGCGAATACATATATCAAGAAAATCACAAAAAAAAATTATAGGTTACAAATTTTAAATTTCCTTCTACTTGAAACTCGAAACCTACCTGTTAAAACATGTTTCCTAACTTTTAAAACTTGGAACCTAACTAAATCAATGGGAACCAGTTCAGTTTCAGGTCTGAAACCTTGCTCACCCTTGAATTGGCAAAAGTATAATATTTTTATGACTTTTGACAATTTTCTCCCAGGGAGAGTGAAAGACTCCCTCCCCCTCCCCCTCCCCCTCTTTGTTTCACTATCTCTCCATATCTTCTTCTTTGACTTTTCTTCGTTGATTTCACGGACGACCTTGTGGAATTTCTTCACGTGGAGAGGTTTGTCAAGTGAGCTTAGAAGTTCGAAGAGCGATTGATTTGGAATAATATGCTATTCTAGATTTATTCAATGGATCTAGCTCTAGTGCTTGCTTCATATAGTCGAGTGCAGTTCCTCTATTGTTTCAACAGTCAGCTTATCTGAAAGTGATTTTGGGATCAATTGATATCTGTTTTATAGGTCTTTCTCTCTCAATGTAGAGTTATATTTAGATTTAGATTCTCTTCTATTCCAATTTAGAAATAGATATGTGATTTACAAGGCGTTTTCTTCACTTTTACCACCTGCCGGTATTGTTGTTGTCTTTATACGATGATGGTGCTGCTGACACCAAGCCTAGACGAACACCACCTTTTGAAAAAATCGTAGTCACTAGAGAGGAAAATCCTGACGTGTCCTCATCAATGATGATGATACAAGATTCAGTGATCTGTCACCGATTGTGTTTTGATGTTATGACAGACCCGTCTTTGTGTAACGAGCGAGTCTTTGCAAGCAGTGCCAACTGAATTTTTTTTTTCATATTTACTTGCTTTGTTCAATTTGTATTTTTTTATCCTGAAGTTATGTATCTCTCTTTCGAATGATATGAACAATTTCCTTCCGACCAAAAAAAAAAAAAACCCTAGGAGTCTCTTGAAAAGTGGTCACCTCTCTCCTACTTAATCAACGATAATGAACCCACCAGGATGATGAATCATTGCATTGGAGAATAAAACGCACCAGTAAATTGTGGACGAATTTAACCATACGAAGTTGGGTAACTATTATGAGTATGACAAACTAAGCAAAGTAGTATCTGGTACGAGTAGGAACGTCCGAACAAGAAGAGCTGACCATTGAGCTCAAGGCGAATAAACTAATCGAGGGTTTGAAGGATTCCAGAAGCCCGTTTATCATGGGAAGGAAGTCTCTCTTTTTTTGGGATACGATACTTCGCTTAGAAATAACGGAGGAGGCGATACATGAACTTGGATGGATGAAATGAAAATCAGAAACACGGCCGTGCATAGTAAAGTGCCCTCTCACTTTTTCTAAAGCCACTTTCTCTTTCCACTTATTCGGTGGTCGGACGATTGAATAAAGTGTGTTGGACAATACTTTTGCTAGTTGGATGGGATTGAATAAACTTTTAGACCCTTTAGCAAAGTCATTCTTCTCATTGGTGGTGTGCATTTTGTATTCTTGCTTTTCATATTCCACCAAGTCCAGCACAACTTGGATTAGTCAGTCCTCACAATGATTAAAATCTTAGGATCAAATCTCTCGCACGAAAGCGCGTCTTGAGAAAAAGGCACGGCACCAATCACTCAAATTGCGTTGTTTTGAAGTACTTTTCCTTGATGATCGGTTTGAGTTGGCATCTTGGAAAGTAAATTTTGACTTTTGCTTGACTAGTTTGAAAATGAGAAAAGTAAAAAAAAAAATTGCTAAACTTATTGCATTGATACCAATTCAATTCTAAATATTTTCATCGGACCAACTTGGTCATAAACCATTTATATCGGTATCAATTTAGCCCATTTAGAACAAAAATTACTTATGTGGATGCTCAGCCATCACTAGAGGCTAGTGAGGACCGACGAGGGGCGAGGGCTAGACGAAGCCGCTCCTCGTCAAGCAAGGGGCATTGTTGGTGGCCTTTGGCGAGGGGCAGCCTTGTCCAATCCACGTCGGTCCTCGTCAAAAGCCGACGAGGGTGTCTCGGCCCTTGCCCTCATCGGCGACCTTTGCCGGCCAGCGCAGAGGCTGGTAACTGGCAGAGGGAAATAAGAAAAAAGCAAAAAAGTGGAAGAAAATAAAGAAAAGAAGGAAAAGAGAACAAAACAAGAAAATAAATCAAAAAAAATAATAATTAATTAATAAAAATTTGAAAAAAATAATTTAAGAATGGTCACATTAGCGCCGACTGTGCCACGAGGACGAATGACGTCCATGTCAGTGATTTCGGTTTAAAATTGATTGGATGGACTGAACTGATATCCATATGAAAATATTTAGGACTGAATTAGTCCTATTAAAAAGTTTAGAATTAAATTGATACAAAGGCAGTATGTTGAGAAACAAAGGCGCAACGCTTTGCTATCAAGTCTCGATCGACAAGATGATCGACGACTATTGAAGGTGAAAAGGTCACTCGATAACACTCATACAAGAGAAGTTCTCAAGAAAGGAGATGGATAGACTATCTAATGTGCTATATTCACCTTACTCACCTTATCACCTTACAGAAACAATTACAAGACTCGCCTATATATAGGCATCTTTTATGACTCTTCAACTACCTGACCTTTCGATTAACTCATTAATAGACTCCCAGAAATATGAATAGTCAACATTGAGAATACAAAAAGACTCTTGAAAGAAACTATACAATAATGACACTTAACACGCTCGTCGAGTAGACGTCCATCGAAAACCGAAAAGTCCATCAATAACGACCAAAATACGAAGAGTCACAATTAAGGAAGAATTTAGAGATATGTGGTGATATCTTCAATACTCCCCCTCACCGACTACTCTCTCTAAGGACAAACCTTGCAACCATACCAAGCTGAGTTCGAAACTCTTCAAATTTCGCAGTTCCGAGACCTTTGAAGAAGATATCGGCAACTTGATCACTTGTCTTGGCGTATTCCATCTTTTTCTCGCCCTGTAACACCTTCTCTCGCAGAAAATGATAGTGCACTTCTACATACTTAGTTTTAGCATGAAAAACTGGATTATCTACCAAGTTTATAGCGGATAGATTATCACAATATAATATTATCGAATAATTTATCGATTGATGAAGATCTTCTAATAACTGCACTAGCCACGTACTCTTCTGGGTTGCCATTGCTGCTACTTTGTATTCAGCTTCTGTCGTAGACAAGGACATAGTCGGCTGTCTTTTACTACACCAGGATACTACTGCTGATCCAACATTAAACGAGTATCCAGTAGTCAATCGTCGTGTGTAACGATCTCCAGCAAAATCAGCATCGTAGTGACCAACTAGCTCACCTAATGATGCTTTCTTATATAGAAGCCCAAAATCAAATGTCTTTTTCACATACCTTAGGATATGCTTGGCTGCATCCAAGTGAGGCTTCCGTGGTTTCTCCTTGAATCTGCTTACTACTCCTACTGCAAAAGCGATGTCAGACTGAGTTATGGTAAGGTAAATTAGATTGCCTACCAGTTGCATGTACATGGTCGAGTCTTCTAGCTCTCGTCCTTCATCAGCACATAGCTTTGCATTCCCATCCAACGGAGTAGATATAGGTTTGCAATCAAGCATCCCGAATTTTTTCAAAAGATCTTGTGCATACTTCTGTTGACATAGGAATATTCCTTCCTTTGTCCTATCAACCTCGAGCCCCAGAAAGTGTTTCACCTCTCCAAGCTCCTTCATCTGAAACCGCACGGAGAGGTTGGTTCTAATTCGCCATATCTCATCTTCATCATCTCCAGTGATGATGAGGTCATCCACATAGATTAATACAATTGCAATATTCCCACCTTTTGCCTTCACGAACAAGCTTGAGTCTGCTGGAGCTACAGAATAATCGCTTTCCAATAAGAATTTCGCAATCTTGCCATACCATGCTCTCGAGGCTTGCTTTAAGCCATAGAACGCTTTCTTTAGCTTGCAAACATATTCTGGATGAGTTTTGCTCTTGAAACCATCCGGCTGCTCCATGTATATATCTCGATCAAGTTCTCCATGTAAGAAGGCATTCTCCACGTCCATTTGCCACAGATTCCATGACTTGCTTGCTGCAAGTGCTAATAGAACTCGAACTGTAGTTACCTTTGCCATCGGGCTAAAGGTTTCTTCATAATCTGTGAAAATTCTCGAGTGACTAGACGTGCTTTATATCTCTCTATCAACCTGTTTGGTCGAGTTTTAAGCTTATAGACTTATTTGCAAGATATAGGACGTACCTCTTTAAGTTTTGGCACTAAGTCCCGTGTCTCATTTTTCTTAGTGCGAGGATTTCTTCTTCCATGGCCTTCCACCATTCTGTACCATTTGAGGCTTCCTCATATGTCGATGGCTCGATCACACCAACATCTTCAGTCAATGCCGCATTGGCATAGTTGGGGTTTGGTTTCCTTTGCCTCGACGACCTCCGAAGTTGAGGCTCCTCTACTTCGAGTTCTTCTGCCTGACTTGGCCGAAGTTCTTCTATCGATCTTGGACGCTCACCAGATGAACTCTTTGATTCTGGTGACTGTGCTTCGACATCCTCTTCAATTGGCTAATTCTTATGGAATTCTTTTAGCCTTTCTTGAACCTCTTCTTCGATGTGCTGTGAATTTGGAAATTTGATATCTTGAGGTGACCACCACGATGACAGTTCATCGAACACCACATTTATGAAAGTATAACACCTCCCTGTTGTAGGATCACAACACTTCCACCCTTTGCTTTGATCAATGTAGCCCACAAATATACAGCGAACCGCCTTCCTGTCAAATTTGCTACGAAGATGATATGGCACAAATGCATAGCATATACATCCGAAAATTCTACAATGACTTACCACGAGCTTGCGATTCCACAACTTTTCATATGGTGACATAAAGCCAAGTCTTGCTTGAGGTAGTCTGTTAATCATGTGCGCTGCTATCTTCATACACTCAGCCCAAAATGTTGAAGGAACATTATTTGCATGTAGCATGCTCCTGCAGGTCTCCGCCAAATGCCAATTCTTTCTTTCGGCGACTTCGTTTTGTTGAGGCATATATTGACAAGTAAACTGTCGACGTATCTTGCATTCTTGCAAGTACTTTTGTGAACTCGTGGACATTATATTCTCCCCCATTATCAGTGCGAAGGAAAAGAATTTTCTTACCTACTTCACTTTTTACTCTTTCTTTGAACTCCTTAAATTTGCTAAACACCTCTGATTTTTCCTTCATAAAATCAACCCAAACGTACCTGGAGAAATCATCGATGAAAGTGATCATGTACTTTGATCCAGCAACGGATGATTGCTTTACTGGCCCTAATACATCAGAGTGAATGAGCTCAAGAGGCATATTAGCTTTGAACGTCGATTCCTCATATTGAAGCTGATGTGCCTTTTTGTACTAGCATCCGGCACAAACCACATCTTCTTGAACTTCTAATTGGGGAAGACCCTTTAGCATGCTTTTCTGCATCATCACTTTCAACTTGTGATAACTTACATGCCCAAGTCGCGCATGCCACAAATCAGGTGTATCATTTCTTCGAGTTTTTTTTATGTATGCTATTTGAGCAGACATCACGTAAACGGACTCTAGTCGACGCCCCTCCATGATTGATTGCCTAGTGGGTTTTATACTTTGGTACACCTTAACATCTCTTGGGCCAAACACAACATAATTACATGAGTCTGTGAGCTGTGACACATACAACAAATTCTTCTTCATCCTGGCACGTGATATACATTTTTCAATTCAACCTGTAGTGAATTGAATTAGGGAGTTATCACCGTCTCACCGATATGAGTAATCGGCAACCTCGAGTTGTCTGTTGTGACAACCACACGTCCACAGGCATAATTAAGCATATTCAACAGCTTTCCTTGATCTCCGGTCATATGATTCGAACACCTTGAATCAATAATCCAGTCGATGTCATAATTAATCGACTTATCACTTACAATGATGAAAGCTGTCGAATTGTTTAACTCGACTGTGGAAGAAGCAGCGAGCTCGTCATGCACATCCATTGCAACAAACACTTAGAAATCTCATTCCTCGCCGCTACCATTCTTCTTCGATGCTGCAACATTTCCTTTAGCTCTCTTTGCTCGACAATCTCTGGCAAAATGACATTCCTTGTCGCATATGTAACATCGTCCACTACGTCTTTTGTCATTGTCATCTTTATCGCGATTTCGCCAATCTCCCCCTGGTCAAGAGTGAAGAGAAAGAAAACTCTCCTTTCTTTATTCAATGAATATTTTCCTGTATATTTACAATACACAATCCTGTCATATATATAGGACAACAGATAACCCTAATTAGGATATACACAATAGGAATGATTCTATACTATGAAGAAATATATACAATAAAACTTCCTAACAAATAGGCTAAAATAGCTCACGACCACAAAGAGCTCGTCTCTCCTGGTCGGTTTTTCAATTCTCCACGAGCTGGTTGCTTTTGCCATTCGACATGACTTGTCCTCAGCTTGCCATCTCTATTGTCAACACCGATTCTCCTCTGACCCTTGAACCCTCTTTTATCACTGAAGAGAGCACTTTCATCTCCCTTAATCGAGACCTTAGACATTTGATTATCTAAAGTCTCTTGGTTGGCCAAGATATTCTCTAGCTCGGTGAGAGTTGGTTGAGTTGCCCATCCACGAGTAGCCGTGACAATACCATTATACTTCGGCTTTAACCCGTGAATAATGATTCTTCTCATTCTTATTTCTGATATGGCATTATTTGGATCTAGCTTTGAAATTTAATCATAAATAGACTTAACTTTGGAGAAATACTGACTCACCATCATATTTTGTTGTCACATCGATAAAAGCTCGTTCTCCAACCTTTGCAACTTGGTATGATTAAACCTCGCGAATAACGCTGCCAAGTTATCCCATGCCTCCATGGGAGTTTGCACACTCTTTATGTGCTGCATTAAGTCATTTTCAACAGTCACAACAAGAGCGTAAAGAGCCTTACCCACTTTGATGTTCCATCTCCTTTGTTCACCATCGTTTGTGAGTGCCGTGGTGTTGCTGCCGCTAACAATATCCCACAAATCTTGACCTAGCAAATAAAACTGCATGTGGGTGCTCCAACTATTATAATTGGTATTGTTGAGCTTCTCAATACAATTCATCGAATTTGATTTGTCCGCCATCTGATTGGATATAATGTCCGGCACTACTTCAAGTAAGCTTGGTCCCCGACCAATTGATCACAGTCCCTGACTGTGCACCGGCAGACTTTCTACTTACTTCAGTCCCCGTCCGCTTGCTCACGAACAATGGTTCCTGACCACCGTCTTCACTAACCACACTCCAGATGATTGGATTCATGATCCCTAACAACCGCGCTCTAATACCAAATGTTGAGAAATAGAGGCGTTGCGCTTTGCTATCAAGTCTCGATCGACAAGATGATCGACGACTACCGAAGGTGAAAAGGTCATTTGATAACACTCACACAAGAGAAACTCTCAGGGGAGGAGATGGATAGACTATCTAATGTGATGTATTCACCTTATTCACCTTACTCACATAATCACCTTACAAAAATAATTGCAAGACTCGCCTATATATAGGCATCTTACATAACTCTTCAACTACTTGACATTTCGACTGACTCATTAATAGACTCCTAGAAATATGAACAGTCAACATTGAGAATACAAAAAGACTCTTAAAAGGAACGATACAATAATGACACTTAACATGCTCGTCGAGTAGACTTCCATCGAAAATCGAAAAGTCCATCGATAACCACCAAAATATGAAGAGTCGCAATTAAGGAAGAATCTAGAGATAGCAGTGATATCTTCAATACAATACGCTTAGGATTTTTTTGGTACTTTCCCACTAAAAATTGTATGAGAACATTATCTAGTTCTATGCTAAGATTATTTTTTTTTAATAGAGGAATTTTTTTTTGGGTCAATTTAATAGAGGAATCAAATAAGTTTCACTCGCTGTTTCCATGTATTTTCAAACTTCACTCTTTAGATGTGTTGTAGTCTGGACAAATGGCAAAAGTACACTTTTAGTGCCAAAAGTTATGTACGGAGATCACTTTGTTGCCAAAAGTTTCAATCCGATCACTTTAGTGCCAAAAGTTATATATAAAAAAAATATCACTTTTGTGTCAAGTCCGATTTGCTCCGCTGAAAATATGACGTGATATTTTTTATTAATATTTTCGACTGATGTGGCTCATCGGCTGTCCATTGTGGCAATTTTTTGAAAATTTGATTTTTTTATTTAAAATAATTTGAGAAATAGCTGGATTTTTTTTTTTAAAAAAAACTAAAATTTAAAGGCAGGCGGCGAGGCTATAACCTCGCCGCCGCCGCCCCACCAACGCCGGCAACGGCCGTCGGGGTAAGGCATGGCCGGCCTGGGCTCAGCGATCCCCGCCGGCCTCAGGCAAGGGCCTGCAGAACCACATCCAGTGTCTCCTGGCTGGGGCTCGGCGACCCCTACTGGCCATGCTCCACCCTCGCCGGCCATTGCCGGTGATGGTGTGGCGACGGCAGTGAGGGTTACAGCAATCCTCGCCGCCGCCTACCCTTTTTTTTTTTACTTTTTTTTTTTAAATTTCAACTTATTTTAATTTATTTTAAATAAAGTTTTTATTTTAAATATTTTCTCTAATTTTTTTATTTTTTTATCTTTATTGTTTCCTGAATGTTAAAGTCCACATGGAGCCAACATGGAATTCTTTTTTTAAATGCTAGTTAAAATTTAAAAATAATTAAAAAAGTCACGTGGTAATTTTGGCAGGAATTTTTTGCCGGAGGCACCCAAGTGATCTTTTTTTAATTTTTGGCACCAAAGTTATCTCCATATACAACTTTTGGCACTAAAAATGTACTTTTGCCCTGGACAAATGGATGGACTTTCACGGATATTGTTGCGCGGAACAAGCGATCGAACAATAAAATAGACAGAACGATTAAAGTAAATCGGACACCAGATGTACGTGGTTCCGTCGTAGAGACCTACGTCCGCGGGGAGAGCAGCAACGAATTTCACTATAAAACGAGCGATACACGAAGATTACAGATCACTCTCAAGTCACACAAATGCTTTTAGTATTTCCCAAGTCTCAATTACATCCAAGAACACACACAGTGTTTAGCCCCTCAATTCCTAGCGAAATAATCTATCAATCTCGCAAAGTTATTATACACAAATCTTAAGCAAGATTTTCTATCGGCTGCAAATACATGTGGTTCTTCGGCAGATGCAACTCTACGAGCAAACCCACACTCAAGCACTCTATCGGCGCTTCAAGACTCGCATCAAATAACGGCGTCTTCGGGAACGATTTCTTGTTCCCCGTTTAACACTTAAGCTACGTGTGTATATATATATATCAACATATGAACTTCCTGGATGACATCCACGTGGACATGATACTCCATGCACGAATTGGGAGAGAAACATCAGGGATGAATCCAATATTTACTTTTTTATTTCACCCCTTTTTGCTTGCCGACTTCAGTACGCAACTTGATTTCTGCGAGTCCAAGGGGGACTTCTCTTTCTTTTCTCGATCGACTTCAAGTCAGAAATCTCAAGGGTATATTACCGAATATCACGTACGTGCCACAGTGTGCCAGTTATAGAATCCATGAATATTCAAATTCGGACTTTCTTTAACCAACGTGATATCAATCAAAACAAGAAATATCCAATTTGAAATATTTTGATTTTCGCTTCGGGCTCAAATTCGAGACATATTTTAACAAATATGAGTTTTCAACAAAGGATGCGAGAGTCTTTCATCAACTTGCTGTTGCTCTTTGTATGCCGATAAAAATTCCACGATGTACCACACTGGAGAACTATGGTATATTTATTGAGTGAAAGTGTTTTCTAGGAATTAGTTTTCCGGACTTGTGCCCATTTGGTTCGTAAAAAATGACAAGCCAGCCTAAAACATTTTCCAGTTGACCAAAAATATTTCTGCATAAAATTCGAAAAATGAAAACACTTTCAGAAATTGTTCCTTTCGAATGTTTTAATATTTGGTATTTGTTTTTATTATCTTTCTTGTTGCTCTCCGTCTACCGATTGCTGACGCACTAAACATGGGGATCTGGCAAGGTGGTTGTTCGGCCTCATCGTGGCTTGGCGACCGGCGAGGTAGAAGGAAAAAGAAAGCGATAAAAGAAAAGAAAAATTAAAAATAAAAAAGTAATCCAAATTTTGATTTTTTTTTCCCTGAGATAAAATTATAAAATTGAAATCGTTTCTAAAATTAGATTCAAACACTCGAATACGTTTGCGATCATATATTACTAAATAAAGGAAAGCTAACATATTCATAGAAAATGAATTTTTGGAAAGCATTTTTCTTTAGAATGGACTTTTTTTCTTAATTAAATGCACCCTAAAATTGACTTTTGCTTCCAAAAGAAGAGAGAGATTACGACACTCGCCCATCGCACTACGGTTAATTGGAAATTGAAAAGAAAAGGATTTTGGTTTTTAAAAAAAAAGTGATTACTGCTTTCACGTTTCTAGATGAAGATATGTCAAAAGTCAAAACACATCTCATTGTCGATGAAGAAAAAAAGACTCGGTAGGTGCCGTGTAAATTTGACGGTGACTTTGCCATTCAAAAAGAGATTCTCGTGGTGGAAGATGGTCTGATTTTTCAAAGAGGGAGACAAAAAAAAGTAGGTCTATTATTTTTTGGTCAAAAAATTAGGTGTGAAAGCAGGAAAAAAGTACCAAAAAGTCATAAACATATTATATTGATATCAATTCAGTCATAAACCTTTCAATTTGACCAATTTAGTTCTAAGTTTTTTTATATTGATAACGAATATCGAATCTATATCAAAGAAAGCTTGAACTTTTGGAATCAGGGTATGCGTTGTTATTTGATACATTATGGTTAGTAACATTGGTAAATTAGTTTAACGTACGGAAAGAAAGGGCTTCGAACCCTCGGTAAACAAAAGTCTACATAGCAGTTCCAATGCTACGCCTTGAACCACTCGGCCATCTGTCCTACATAATGATTATGTCCCAGCAACCGAATGAATAGCGAGTCATTCATACTCGATTCTTAGATAGTTGCGGACAATCAATTAGAAAACTAAAAAAACTTTTCATCAAAAACCTTCCCAGTAGATAAAAATAATCTTTTTGTGAAAATATGATTTTTTTAAAGAAATTCAATCAATGAATTGTAAGGAATCAACTGATTGGTCTATCTATTTTTTTTCGACTATGATTAATGGATACTTTTCGATCATGATTCTATTTAGACTAAGAAATTCCATTTCCATAAGAATTCAAAAATTCCTTTCGAGTTTTCGATCACTCAACCTCGGAGATTGATTAAAAATTCATAAATCATCCCATGAATTTTTTTTATTTAATTGGATAGTGTATTCTGGTATGCACACAACACAAAATGGGTGTTTATTCTATTTTCATCATAGAATGATTATTCCATTCTTTTTCCTCTTTTGATCATAAAAAAATCAAAACTTCTTGAATTATCTTAATCTGCAGGAAAAATTCTTTGATTCTTCCATTTTGATGGAATCGGAATAGCTCCCCTTATTCATTAATATACTACTCGATTTGTATGAAATCGAATATTTTATTTGGATTAAATCCAATCGAATTTCAATATTTCTTATTTTTTATTCCTATCAAAAAGAAAGAATTTGAGTAGAATGTCATATCTTTTTTTATGAGTTTTTTTAATGAGTCTGTTTTTATGTTATTTCGTACTATACAATTCCGTTGTTTGTGGGATCATTTTCTCACGAGAGTCAATGAAAAGAATTATAGAATGGATTGCTATCTATGCCTAGATCGAGGATAAATGGAAATTTTATTGATAAGACCTTTTCAATTGTAGCCAATATCTTATTACGAATAATTCCGACAACTTCAGGAGAAAAAGAGGCATTTACCTATTATGGTGCGATTTGATTATTATTATTTTTAAGTATCTTTTTCTATTTTATTTACCATTTTTTTCAGTCTTGAAGAAAGACACGTGATTCGGGATAGAAAGAAAAAAAAAGGTTATTGCAAAAAAAAAAAATCTACGCTTTTTGAAGGTGAAGTTTGTAAAAAAAAAAAACAATTCCTTCTGTCGTGTATCCCCGATTAATGCAGCCTCGGATGCTTCAATTGTCGATTCTAGTATTGAGCGAAAAGTTACACCTACGGGTTATGTATTGTGGGGTCAACCCTAATTCATTAGTACCAATAGGCGGCATAGGAGAAGAAGCACTACGCCTAGAAATCAACAACACGAAAACTTTGTTATGTTATAAATTATACTCCTTCCTTATCGAGACCGGAACTAAGAAGAATGGTTGGGCCAACAAACATCCATCTCGTTTGTATTTTGGATACCCGTATAACCATCGAAGACTGTTGAAGTGACGAATTCCTAGAATTTAAGGGGCGTGGGGACAAAGAAATTGTTGAAGTTACCATTTTTTTATCTAGTATCAACCCATTTGATGTTAAAAAAGATCTTTTGCAAGAAGGTTGGCTAGAGATTTCTTGTAAAAACACTAGCCCCGCTCAGTCAATAATGAGAATATTTCAATCTTTTTTGATTCCATGGATTATTCTCATTATGCACATAAGGGAGGAGCCGTATGAGGTGAAAATCTCACGTACGGTTCTGGAACGGAGATTCTTTGAATCGAACAATGACCGTAACGGATGTCGGCTCAATCCGAAGGAAATTATGCGGAAGCTTTACAGAATTATTATGAAGCTATGCAACTAGAAATTGATCCCTATGATCGAAGCTATATACTCTATAACATAGGCCTTATCCACACAAGTAACGGAGAACATACGAAAGCTTTGGAATATTATTTTCGAGCACTCGAACGAAACCCGTTTTTACCACAAGCTTTTAATAATATGGCTGTGATCTGTCATTACGTGCGACTATCTCCACTATAGAAAGAAAAAAGGAAAGAGAAAAGAGCGAATCCGCTAGTAAATACTAGAAAAAATAGGCTTTCTACATATGCATCGTCCCCAAAAACGATTTTTATCAGCTGTAGCAAAGAAAGGAACTTCATAGAAGTCAAAATATGAAGAAATAAATATGCCTAGATACTTTATTCTATGGATAAAGGATCTAATTGATCGAGAAAGCACCGTAAAGATCAATTAGTAAGGTTTTGGGCCGATACAATAAGAACTACTTACTTACTTATGTCATGATAGAAGATAAAAGTTAGGAATCCATTTATGTAATAAAGTCGATCCCCTAAGGTATTGAGCAGTGGTGTAGCATCAGATCCCAAAGATAGTAAGTCTTTTCTTTATTATGAAAAAAGACTTTTTCGAAGATTCTATATCAATTTCTCTATGAAACCGAGATAGTTACCTTTGAGAAAATTCTAGCAATAGTGGAATTGCCTTTGCTTTATTCTTCTCAAGGTGGGAGAAAAGATAAAACTAAAAAAAAAACTGATTCCTTTTTATTAATAAAAATTCAAGTTTGAAACTCATGGAATTAATCTCTTTTGTTTTTGGTTAACCGGAGAAAAAAAGGGACACCACAAGAATTGAACGATGAGCCGTATGAGGTAGGAAACTCTCAAGTACGGTTCTAAGGAAAGGAATTGACCCGCCTATTCCGACCGGGGAGAACATGCCATTCGACAGGGAGATTCTGAAATTGTGGAGGCTTGGTTCTATCAAGCCGCGGAGTATTGGAAACAAGCTATAGCTCTCACTCCTGGTAATTATATTGAAGCGCAGAATTGGTTGAAAATCACGAGGCGTTTCGAATAAGAGCATTCTTTTATTATTTTCTAATTCGATTTTTTTATATTGAATTGTTTGTTAGCTTCATCAGTCAAATAAAAAGCTGGTAAAACAATCAAAGAATTTCATTATATCCTTTCTAAGATCATTTTCTATTTCGTTTGGTATTTCTCGAGTATAAACGATACGCAGATGAATATATATTTCTTTTTCTGCTATTAAAATGAACTTCCGAATAACTAAATATGGATACTGGAATATTTCCTTAGTAATTAAATGACCAATACCTGTTCATGCAATTTGAAATAGAATATTAATTAATATAAATAATTAATATATACGTGTTCTCTGTAATGTAAGACATAAAATAGCGACGTCTAGAACCTTTAAATTGAGATATTAATAAATCCACTAGGTTGCACAAAAAATGGTTTTTGCATCAATTCAAAGCCCGGAAAAGGTTGTAGAAGATGAAAAAAGTCCGTTGTGCGCCTCATGGCTATGTCATAATAGATCCGAACACTTGCCCCGGATCGACTTCCAGATCATAATTGCTCTAGTGAATAACTAAATAAAATAGATGGGAGATAGAAGAAATAATATGAAACTAATATAAACATCTCCCATAGGTTCACTAATTACTTAAATATTGGCGGGTTTCTTTGTATGTGTTGTCCGGAAAGAGGAGGACTCAATGATTATTCGTTCACCGGAACCAGAAGTCAAAATTTTGGTAGATAGGGATCCCATAAAAACTTCTTTCGAGGAATGGGCCAAACCAGGTCATTTCTCAAGAACAATAGCTAAGAGCCCTGATACTACCACTTGGATCTGGAACCTACATGCTGATACTTACGATTTCGATAGCCATACCAATGATTTGGAGGAGATCTCTCGAAAAGTATTTAGTGCTCATTTTGGCCAACTTTCCATTATCTTTCTTTAGCTGAGTGGTATGTATTTCCATGGTGCTCGTTTTTCCAATTATGAAGCATGGCTAAGTGACCCTACTCACATTGGACCTAGTGCCCAAGTGGTTTGGCCAATAGTGGGCCAAGAAATATTGAATGGCGATGTGGGTGGGGATTTCCGAGGAATACAAATAATCTCTGGGTTTAGATTTGGCGAGCATCTAGAATAACTAGTGAATTACAACTCTATTGTACCGCAATTGGTGCATTAGTCTTTGCAGCCTTAATGC